>CAWUPM010000673.1:0-600000 GCA_963924295.1 Dioctria rufipes | reverse complement strand
TATTCTTGGCTTGAATTCGTCGCAGCCCCCAACCGTGTTGTTTCTTCCTCTGGTTGGGGGGCTTGATATTCCCCCGATTCGAAGTAGTTTACATTTCTTCTTTGATTATAGGTATTATTATTATTTGCTCGCAGATTATTCTGGTAGCGACTACTGTTATTTGGTGCAGCATTACCGAAATATCTTTTATCGCGGTGGTTATATTGATTTCGTGGGTGGTTTTGTCTATTATTGGCTGCCATATTTCTATTGTACTGTTGTTTGGGCCAGCGCTCCCTGTTCCTGTTAAAATTATTTTGATTGTTGAACCCTTGCGTATTATTATAATGAAACTTTCTTGATGGGTTGGTATTATAATGCAGGACACTGCTTGGCTGCGGCTTATCTACTGCTATTGCCTTCGCTGCTAATTCTGAAAGTGTTCCTAGGCTACTAGCTTTTAGTATAATCGCTGTTTCTGTATTGGCAACATTGTTCATAAATGACTGTATTGAAAATTTTTCGGCCAATTTTTCAGCTGCTTCTCCAGCTGCTACTTTCTCTGTTATAAAGGCTCTAGTCAGCTGGCCTGATAGATTTTCTATCTGATTGGAAAAGTCTGCAAGTTTTCTGTTACCTTGCTGGCATGATCGCAGTTGTGCCAGAATAGCATCTGACGATAATTTTGCCGAAAATTTTTCTTTTAATTTGGCTTTGATCGTTGATACTGTATTTGTGCCCTCCGATATTACGTACTTGGCTTTTCCAGTTATACGTGTCTTGATGAATTTGATCATGATGGTTTTATGTTCGTTTGCTGTTAACTCGTCTAGTAGTTCCATAGACTCGATAAAAGAATCAGTTTCATCCAGCTTTCCATCGTAGGGTTGTATGAGCGATGTAGCTGTTTTTATGTCAAAACCCATCTTTGTTTGTTTTTGTGTATTTATGTTTTCTAAGATTTTGTTTGCTATACTTTCAATTTCTTCGTAGATAACTTTTATCTTCAATATTGTTTCGACGTCCGCTTGTTTAAGTGCGTTTTCTTTTGCCTTGGCACAGAGTTGATTTGTTAACTTTTCTTTCTCTTGCAGAGTTTTCTCAGAATACGGACGGTTTTTACTTTTCTTAAAATTGTCCAGAATATTTTCTAGTTCGTCCTTAATCTTTATAAGTGCTTCCATTTATCAGACGGTTGATATGTTTAATTTTGCTGGGGTACTGAGGTATCTTTTTCTTAAACCCCTCCTATGATCTTTGTACAGTATGTATACAAATTCAACGATTTTAATTGCAACCAATATGCATAAAATTATTATTATCTGATTATTCTCGACCGAAACTGTATCCTCTATAATTAGATTATTAACAATTTCCCCGTTGTTATCTGAAGTTTTGGATTGCGTTTTACCCATTACTGAAAATGTTTCGCTTATTTCCAACAACGTCAAGCAAACAGCAAAAGAAAAAATTTTTTTTTTTTTTTTTTTTTTTTTTTTTTTTTTTTTTACATATTAATTATTTAATTATTATTATACCTTTGTACTACGCTACTTCTACTTTATATTTTAAAAAAAAAATAAATTTTAAATTAGATCATTAAACCCTTATCTCTTCCTTTTGATGACGTTCAGTTGTTTTTTTGTCAATATTATTAGTTTGTTGTATTTATCCCGTTCCTCCTCAGTTGCTGCTAACTCGACAAGTACCTTGTAATTTTGAAGTTCCTGTGCAATTTTTTGTCTCTTGCCTCCTCTTTTTCGTGGTTTTGTCTCCTGAGTTTTTACACTGCTTGTGTTTCTGCTTCTATACTCCTCGATGGTGATTCTTTTTGGACCCGCTTCGTATGGTGGAGGATTTTCGTTGTCCAGCCTTGATTTGGGGATGTACGGCGTCGGCTTCTTATTTACTGGATACAGTGTTATGCCTTCTATATTCCTCTCTGGTATCTTCTTAGTTTCTTCAATAGTCTTGAAAATGTGATTGAAGATGGCATCTATCTCGTTCATACTAAAATTTCTTCTGATTGGTACTGGTAGTGGATGTAGTGCGTCTTCGCAGTTTTTTGGTGGTTGTTACTATGTCACCGTATAAGTTTCTATTATTTATGAAAATTCCCAGCTGCACTTTTGATGATGATATTATGGTCTGCAGATTCGCAAAGTTACAAATTTCGCAGTTTCTACGATGTCACGGTCGCCATGTAGTATCTTTTTAATTTTTAAAGAAAAACCTGGGAGCAGTCGTGTGACTTTGACTCCACTGGAGCGGCTATTAACAGCTCAGACTCCGAGATAAAATGGGGGTATGAATAGTAGGAGCAGCTGTACAGCTTAGTACTCCTATGTGGAATAATACACGACGGTTTGTAACTTTCTCGATAAATCAAGAGAACTGAATGAATTCAATTTATTGATCGTTCTTAGCCTATATATACATAATTAGTAACCTATGGTACCCTATTCTTACTATTCTAAATGCTGACGCTGGGCGAGTAAGCAATGTGCATAAAATTATGATGACATGCATTTACGCGTGAAACCCCTTGACGATGAATCGTTTGGGTCAGTGGTGCAATCGCTTGCTTGTTGCAAATAAATGTATGTCATTATTATCATCAATTATTTTCGATTATGAATGGTGTTGTAATAAATTTGTGCTGATTAATTTTAGCGTTTTACATTTGTTGTGAAATTTGTGTTTACAGCTTTTTAGTGTTTTATATTAAATTGCTTTTTGTTGTGCAATTTGTATTTATGGTATTAAATGTATATCACAAAAGACGAAAGGCGAAGGGCGAAAGTCGAAAGGCGAAAGGCGAAAGGCAAAAGGCGAAAGGCGAAAGGCGAAAGGTGAAAGGCGAAAGGCGAAAGGCGAAAGGTGAAAGGCGAAAGGCGAAAGGCGAAAGGCGAAAGGCGAAAGGCGAAAGGCGAAAGGCGAAAGGCGAAAGGCGAAAGGAGAAAGGCGAAAGGCGAAAGGCGAAAGGCAAAAGGCGAAAGGCGGAAGGCGAAAGGCGAAAGGCGAAAGGCGGAAAGCGAAAGGCGAAAGGCGAAGGGCGAGAGGCAAAAGTCAAAATGCCTAAGGCAAAATGAAAAACGATTTTCAAAATATGAAATAAAAATGGAGAAATTTAAAATGCCTAAAGCAAAAGAAAAAACGATATTCAAAAGATAAAATACTAAAGTTGGAATTGAAAATGCGAAATGGAAAATTAGAAATTAGAAATTTGTATTTCAAAATGCTAAAGGCGAAATGCGAAAGGCGAAAGACGAAAGGCGAAGGGCGAAAGTCGAAAGGCGAAAGGCAAAAGGCGAAAGGCGAAAGGCGAAAGGCGAAAGGTGAAAGGCGAAAGGCGAAAGGCGAAAGGTGAAAGGCGAAAGGCGAAAGGCGAAAGGCGAAAAGCGAAAGGCGAAAGGCGAAAGGCGAAATGCGAAAGGCGAAAGGCGAAAGGCGAAAGGCGAAAGGCGAAAGGGGAAAGGCGAAAGGCGAAAGGCGAAAGGCGGAAGGTGAAAGGCGAAAGGCGAAAGGCGAAAGGCGAAAGGCGAAAGGCGAAAAGCGGAAGGCAAAAGGAAAAACGATTTTCTAAACATGAAATGAAAATGGAGAAATTTAAAATGCCTAAAGCAAAAGAAAAAACGATATTCAAAAGATAAAATACAAAAGTTGAAATTGAAAATACGAAATGGAAAATTAGAAATTAGAAATTTGTATTTCAAAATGCTAAAGGCGAAATGCGAAAGGCGAAAGACGAAAGGCGAAGGGCGAAAGGCGAAAGGCGGAAGGCGAAATGCGAAGGGCGAGAGGCAAAAGTAAAAATGCCTAAGGCAAAATAAAAAACGATTTTCAAAACATGAAATAAAAATGGAGAAATTTAAAATGCCTAAAGCAAAAGAAAAAACGATATTCAAAAGATAAAATACTAAAGTTGAAATTAAAAAGGCGAAATGGAAAATTATAAATTATAAATTTGTATTTCAAAATGGTAAAGGCGAAATGCGAAAGACGAAAGACGAAAGGCGAAGGGCGAAAGTCGAAAGGCGAAAGGCGAAAGGCAAAAGGCGAAAGGCGAAAGGTGAAAGGCGAAAGGCGAAAGGC
The DNA here is from genome assembly GCA_963924295.1 of Dioctria rufipes. Taxonomy (NCBI): domain Eukaryota; kingdom Metazoa; phylum Arthropoda; class Insecta; order Diptera; family Asilidae; genus Dioctria; species Dioctria rufipes. The sequence continues at coordinate 595,926 of CAWUPM010000673.1, read as the reverse complement.
GAAAGGTGAAAGGCGAAAGGCGAAAGGCGAAAGGCGAAAGGCGAAAGGCGAAAGGCGAAAGGCGAAAGGCGAAAGGAGAAAGGCGAAAGGCGAAAGGCGAAAGGCAAAAGGCGAAAGGCGGAAGGCGAAAGGCGAAAGGCGAAAGGCGGAAGGCGAAAGGCGAAAGGCGAAGGGCGAGAGGCAAAAGTCAAAATGCCTAAGGCAAAATGAAAAACGATTTTCAAAATATGAAATAAAAATGGAGAAATTTAAAATGCCTAAAGCAAAAGAAAAAACGATATTCAAAAGATAAAATACTAAAGTTGGAATTGAAAATGCGAAATGGAAAATTAGAAATTAGAAATTTGTATTTCAAAATGCTAAAGGCGAAATGCGAAAGGCGAAAGACGAAAGGCGAAGGGTGAAAGTCGAAAGGCGAAAGGCAAAAGGCGAAAGGCGAAAGGCGAAAGGCGAAAGGTGAAAGGCGAAAGGCGAAAGGTGAAAGGCGAAAGGCGAAAGGCGAAAGGTGAAAGGCGAAAGGCGAAAGGCGAAAGGCGAAAGGCGAAAGGCGAAAGGCGAAAGGCGAAAGGCGAAAGGAGAAAGGCGAAAGGCGAAAGGCGAAAGGCAAAAGGCGAAAGGCGGAAGGCGAAAGGCGAAAGGCGAAAGGCGAAAGGCGAAAGGCGAAGGGCGAGAGGCAAAAGTCAAAATGCCTAAGGCAAAATGAAAAACGATTTTCAAAATATGAAATAAAAATGGAGAAATTTAAAATGCCTAAAGCAAAAGAAAAAACGATATTCAAAAGATAAAATACTAAAGTTGGAATTGAAAATGCGAAATGGAAAATTAGAAATTAGAAATTTGTATTTCAAAATGCTAAAGGCGAAATGCGAAAGGCGAAAGACGAAAGGCGAAGGGCGAAAGTCGAAAGGCGAAAGGCAAAAGGCGAAAGGCGAAAGGCGAAAGGCGAAAGGTGAAAGGCGAAAGGTGAAAAGCGAAAGGCGAAAGGCGAAAGGCGAAAGGCGAAAGGCGAAATGCAAAAGGCGAAAGGCGAAAGGCGAAAGGCGAAAGGCGGAAGGCGAAAGGCGAAAGGCGAAAGGCGAAAGGCGAAAGGCGAAAGGCGAAACTCGAAAGGCGAAAGGCGAAAGGCGAAAGACGAAAGGCGAAAGGAGAAAGGCGAAAGGCGAAAGGCGAAAGGCGAAAGGCGAAAGGCGAAAGGCGAAATGCGAAAGGCGGAAGGTGAAATGCTAAAGGCGAAAGGCGAAAGGCGAAAGGCGAAAGGCGAAAGGCGAAGGGCGAAATGCGAAAGGCGAAAGGCGAAAGGCGAAAGGCGAAAGGCGAAAGGCGAAAGGCGAAAGGCGAAAGGCCAAAGGCGAAAGGCGAAAAGCGAAAAGGCGAAAGGCGAAAGTCGAAAGGCGAAAGGCGAAAGGCGAAAGGCGAAAGGCGAAAGGCGAAAGGCGAAAGGTGAAAGGCGAAAGGCGAAAGGCGAAATGCAAAAGGCGAAAGGCGAAAGGCAAAAGGCGAAAGGCGAAAGGCGAAAGGTGAAAGGCGAAAGGCGAAAGGCGAAAGGTGAAAAGCGAAAGGCGAAAGGCGAAAGGCGAAAGGCGAAAGGCGAAAGGCGAAATGCAAAAGGCGAAAGGCGAAAGGCGAAAGGCGAAAGGCGAAAGGCGGAAGGCGAAAGGCGAAAGGCGAAACTCGAAAGGCGAAAGGCGAAATGCAAAAGGCGAAAGGCGAAAGGCGAAAGGCGAAAGGCGAAATGCAAAAGGCGAAAGGCGAAAGGCGAAAGGCGAAAGGCGAAAGGTGAAAGGCGAAAGGCGAAAGGTGAAATGCGAAAGGCGAAAGGCGAAATGCGAAAGGCGAAAGGCGAAAGGCGAAAGGCGAAAGGCGAAAGGGGAAAGGCGAAAGGCGAAAGGCGAAAGGCGGAAGGTGAAAGGCGAAAGTCGAAAGGCGAAAGGCGAAAGGCGAAAGGCGAAAAGCGGAAGGCAAAAGGAAAAACGATTTTCTAAACATGAAATGAAAATGGAGAAATTTAAAATGCCTAAAGCAAAAGAAAAAAACGATATTCAAAAGATAAAATACAAAAGTTGAAATTGAAAATACGAAATGGAAAATTAGAAATTAGAAATTTGTATTTCAAAATGCTAAAGGCGAAATGCGAAAGGCGAAAGACGAAAGGCGAAGGGCGAAAGTCGAAAGGCGAAAGGCAAAAGGCGAAAGGCGAAAGGCGAAAGGCGAAAGGTGAAAGGCGAAAGGCGAAAGGTGAAAAGCGAAAGGCGAAAGGCGAAAGGCGAAAGGCGAAAGGCGAAAGGCGAAATGCAAAAGGCGAAAGGCGAAAGGCGAAAGGCGAAAGGCGGAAGGCGAAAGGCGAAAGGCGAAAGGCGAAAGGCGAAACTCGAAAGGCGAAAGGCGAAAGGCGAAAGACGAAAGGCGAAAGGAGAAAGGCGAAAGGCGAAAGGCGAAAGGCGAAAGGCGAAAGGCGAAAGGCGAAATGCGAAAGGCGGAAGGTGAAATGCTAAAGGCGAAAGGCGAAAGGCGAAAGGCGAAGGGCGAAAGGCGAAAGGCGAAAGGCGAAAGGCGAAAGGCCAAAGGCGAAAGGCGAAAAGGCGAAAGGCGAAAGTCGAAAGGCGAAAGGCGAAAGGCGAAAGGCGAAAGGCGAAAGGCGAAAGGCGAAAGGTGAAAGGCGAAAGGCGAAAGGCGAAATGCAAAAGGCGAAAGGCGAAAGGCGAAAGGCGAAAGGCGAAGGGCGAAAGGCGAAAGGCGAAAGGCGAAAGGCGAAAGGCGAAAGGCGAAAGGCGAAAGGCGAAAGGCCAAAGGCGAAAGGCCAAAGGCGAAAGGCGAAAAGCGAAAAGGCGAAAGGCGAAAGGCGAAAGGCGAAAGTCGAAAGGCGAAAGGCGAAAGGCGAAAGGCGAAAGGCGAAAGTCGAAAGGCGAAAGGCGAAAGGTGAAAGGCGAAAGGCGAAAGGCGAAATGCAAAAGGCGAAAGGCGAAAGGCGAAAGGCGAAAGTCGAAAGGCGAAAGGCGAAAGGCGAAAGGCGAAAGGCGAAATGCAAAAGGCGAAAGGCGAAAGGCGAAAGGCGAAAGGTGAAAGGCGAAAGGCAAAAGGCGAAAGGCGAAAGGCGAAAGGCGAAAGGTGAAAGGCGAAATGCGAAAGGCGAAAGGTGAAAGGCGAAAGGCGAAAGGCGAAAGGCGAAAGGCGAAAGGCGAAAGGCGAAAGGCGAAGGACGAAAGGCTAAAGGAGAAAGGCGAAAGGCGAAAGGCGAAAGGTGAAAGGCGAAAGGCGAAAGGCGAAAGGCGAAAGGCGAAAGGCGAAAGGCGAAAGGCGAAAGGCGAAAGGCGAAAGGCGAAAGGCGAAAGGTGAAAGGCGAAAGGCGAAAGGCGAAAGGCGAAATGCGAAAGGCGGAAGGTGAAATGCTAAAGGCGAAAGGCGAAAGGCGAAAGGCGAAAGGCGAAAGGCGAAGGGCGAAAGGCGAAAGGCGAAAGGCGAAAGGCGAAAGGCCAAAGGCGAAAGGCGAAAAGCGAAAAGGCGAAAGGCGAAAGGCGAAAGTCGAAAGGCGAAAGGCGAAAGGCGAAAGGCGAAAGGTGAAAGGCGAAAAGCGAAAGGCGAAATGCAAAAGGCGAAAGGCGAAAGGCGAAAGGCAAAAGGCAAAAGGCGAAAGGCGAAAGGCGAAAGGCGAAAGGCGAAACGTGAAAGGCGAAAGGCGAAAGGTGAAAGGCGAAATGCGAAAGCGAAAGGCGAAATGCGAAAGGCGAAAGGCGAAAGGCGAAAGGCGAAAGGCGAAAGGCGAAAGGCGAAAGGCGAAAGGCGAAAGGCGAAAGGGGAAAGGCGAAAGGCGGAAGGCGAAAAGCGGAAGGTGGAAGGCGAAAGGCGAAAGGCGAAAGGCGAAAGGCGAAAGGCGAAAGGCGAATGGCGAAAGGCGAAAGGCGAAAGGCGAAAGGCGAAAGGCGAAAGGCGAAAGGCGAAAGGCGAAAGGCGAAAGGCGAAAGGCGACAGGCGAAAGGCGAAAGGCGAAAAGCGAAAGGCGAAAAGCGGAAGGCAAAAGGAAAAACGATTTTCTAAACGTGAAATGAAAATGGAGAAATTTAAAATGCCTAAAGCAAAAGAAAAAACGATATTCAAAAGATAAAATACAAAAGTTGAAATTGAAAATACGAAATGGAAAATTCGAAATTATAAATCTGTATTTCAAAATGCTAAAGGCGTATTGCGAAAGACGAAAGGCGAAGGGCGAAAGTCGAAAGGCGAAAGGCGAAATGCAAAAGGCGAAAGGCGAAAGGTGAAAGGCGAAAGGCGAAATGTGAAAGGCGGAAGGCGAAAGGCGAAAGGCGAAAGGCAAAAGGCGAAAGGCGGAAGGCGAAAGGCGAAAGGCGAAAGGCGGAAGGCGAAAGGCGAAAGGCGAAGGGCGAGAGGCAAAAGTCAAAATGCCTAAGGCAAAATGAAAAACGATTTTCAAAATATGAAATAAAAATGGAGAAATTTAAAATGCCTAAAGCAAAAGAAAAAACGATATTCAAAAGATAAAATACTAAAGTTGGAATTGAAAATGCGAAATGGAAAATTAGAAATTAGAAATTTGTATTTCAAAATGCTAAAGGCGAAATGCGAAAGGCGAAAGACGAAAGGCGAAGGGCGAAAGTCGAAAGGCGAAAGGCAAAAGGCGAAAGGCGAAAGGCGAAAGGCGAAAGGTGAAAGGCGAAAGGTGAAAAGCGAAAGGCGAAAGGCGAAAGGCGAAAGGCGAAATGCAAAAGGCGAAAGGCGAAAGGCGAAAGGCGAAAGGCGGAAGGCGAAAGGCGAAAGGCGAAAGGCGAAAGGCGAAAGGCGAAACTCGAAAGGCGAAAGGCGAAAGGCGAAAGACGAAAGGCGAAAGGAGAAAGGCGAAAGGCGAAAGGCGAAAGGCGAAAGGCGAAAGGCGAAAGGCGAAATGCGAAAGGCGGAAGGTGAAATGCTAAAGGCGAAAGGCGAAAGGCGAAAGGCGAAAGGCGAAAGGCGAAGGGCGAAATGCGAAAGGCGAAAGGCGAAAGGCGAAAGGCGAAAGGCGAAAGGCGAAAGGCGAAAGGCGAAAGGCGAAAGGCCAAAGGCGAAAGGCGAAAAGCGAAAAGGCGAAAGGCGAAAGTCGAAAGGCGAAAGGCGAAAGGCGAAAGGCGAAAGGCGAAAGGCGAAAGGCGAAAGGCGAAAGGTGAAAGGCGAAAGGAGAAAGGCGAAATGCAAAAGGCGAAAGGCGAAAGGCAAAAGGCGAAAGGCGAAAGGCGAAAGGTGAAAGGCGAAAGGCGAAAGGCGAAAGGTGAAAAGCGAAAGGCGAAAGGCGAAAGGCGAAAGGCGAAAGGCGAAAGGCGAAATGCAAAAGGCGAAAGGCGAAAGGCGAAAGGCGAAAGGCGAAAGGCGGAAGGCGAAAGGCGAAAGGCGAAACTCGAAAGGCGAAAGGCGAAATGCAAAAGGCGAAAGGCGAAAGGCGAAAGGCGAAAGGCGAAAGGCGAAATGCAAAAGGCGAAAGGCGAAAGGCGAAAGGCGAAAGGCGAAAGGTGAAAGGCGAAAGGCGAAAGGTGAAATGCGAAAGGCGAAAGGCGAAATGCGAAAGGCGAAAGGCGAAAGGCGAAAGGCGAAAGGGGAAAGGCGAAAGGCGAAAGGCGAAAGGCGGAAGGTGAAAGGCGAAAGTCGAAAGGCGAAAGGCGAAAGGCGAAAGGCGAAAAGCGGAAGGCAAAAGGAAAAACGATTTTCTAAACATGAAATGAAAATGGAGAAATTTAAAATGCCTAAAGCAAAAGAAAAAACGATATTCAAAAGATAAAATACAAAAGTTGAAATTGAAAATACGAAATGGAAAATTAGAAATTAGAAATTTGTATTTCAAAATGCTAAAGGCGAAATGCGAAAGGCGAAAGACGAAAGGCGAAGGGCGAAAGTCGAAAGGCGAAAGGCAAAAGGCGAAAGGCGAAAGGCGAAAGGCGAAAGGTGAAAGGCGAAAGGCGAAAGGTGAAAAGCGAAAGGCGAAAGGCGAAAGGCGAAAGGCGAAAGGCGAAATGCAAAAGGCGAAAGGCGAAAGGCGAAAGGCGAAAGGCGGAAGGCGAAAGGCGAAAGGCGAAAGGCGAAAGGCGAAACTCGAAAGGCGAAAGGCGAAAGGCGAAAGACGAAAGGCGAAAGGAGAAAGGCGAAAGGCGAAAGGCGAAAGGCGAAAGGCGAAAGGCGAAAGGCGAAAGGCGAAATGCGAAAGGCGGAAGGTGAAATGCTAAAGGCGAAAGGCGAAAGGCGAAAGGCGAAGGGCGAAAGGCGAAAGGCGAAAGGCGAAAGGCGAAAGGCCAAAGGCGAAAGGCGAAAAGGCGAAAGGCGAAAGTCGAAAGGCGAAAGGCGAAAGGCGAAAGGCGAAAGGCGAAAGGCGAAAGGCGAAAGGCGAAAGGTGAAAGGCGAAAGGCGAAAGGCGAAATGCAAAAGGCGAAAGGCGAAAGGCGAAAGGCGAAAGGCGAAGGGCGAAAGGCGAAAGGCGAAAGGCGAAAGGCGAAAGGCGAAAGGCGAAAGGCGAAAGGCGAAAGGCCAAAGGCGAAAGGCCAAAGGCGAAAGGCGAAAAGCGAAAAGGCGAAAGGCGAAAGGCGAAAGGCGAAAGTCGAAAGGCGAAAGGCGAAAGGCGAAAGGCGAAAGGCGAAAGTCGAAAGGCGAAAGGCGAAAGGTGAAAGGCGAAAGGCGAAAGGCGAAATGCAAAAGGCGAAAGGCGAAAGGCGAAAGGCGAAAGTCGAAAGGCGAAAGGCGAAAGGCGAAAGGCGAAAGGCGAAATGCAAAAGGCGAAAGGCGAAAGGCGAAAGGCGAAAGGTGAAAGGCGAAAGGCAAAAGGCGAAAGGCGAAAGGCGAAAGGCGAAAGGTGAAAGGCGAAATGCGAAAGGCGAAAGGTGAAAGGCGAAAGGCGAAAGGCGAAAGGCGAAAGGCGAAAGGCGAAAGGCGAAAGGCGAAGGACGAAAGGCTAAAGGAGAAAGGCGAAAGGCGAAAGGCGAAAGGTGAAAGGCGAAAGGCGAAAGGCGAAAGGCGAAAGGCGAAAGGCGAAAGGCGAAAGGCGAAAGGCGAAAGGCGAAAGGCGAAAGGCGAAAGGCGAAAGGTGAAAGGCGAACGGCGAAAGGCGAAAGGCGAAATGCGAAAGGCGGAAGGTGAAATGCTAAAGGCGAAAGGCGAAAGGCGAAAGGCGAAAGGCGAAAGGCGAAGGGCGAAAGGCGAAAGGCGAAAGGCGAAAGGCGAAAGGCCAAAGGCGAAAGGCGAAAAGCGAAAAGGCGAAAGGCGAAAGGCGAAATTCGAAAGGCGAAAGGCGAAAGGCGAAAGGCGAAAGGTGAAAGGCGAAAAGCGAAAGGCGAAATGCAAAAGGCGAAAGGCGAAAGGCGAAAGGCAAAAGGCAAAAGGCGAAAGGCGAAAGGCGAAAGGCGAAAGGCGAAACGTGAAAGGCGAAAGGCGAAAGGTGAAAGGCGAAATGCGAAAGCGAAAGGCGAAATGCGAAAGGCGAAAGGCGAAAGGCGAAAGGCGAAAGGCGAAAGGCGAAAGGCGAAAGGCGAAAGGCGAAAGGCGAAAGGGGAAAGGCGAAAGGCGGAAGGCGAAAAGCGGAAGGTGGAAGGCGAAAGGCGAAAGGCGAAAGGCGAAAGGCGAAAGGCGAAAGGCGAATGGCGAAAGGCGAAAGGCGAAAGGCGAAAGGCGAAAGGCGAAAGGCGAAAGGCGAAAGGCGAAAGGCGAAAGGCGAAAGGCGACAGGCGAAAGGCGAAAGGCGAAAAGCGAAAGGCGAAAAGCGGAAGGCAAAAGGAAAAACGATTTTCTAAACGTGAAATGAAAATGGAGAAATTTAAAATGCCTAAAGCAAAAGAAAAAACGATATTCAAAAGATAAAATACAAAAGTTGAAATTGAAAATACGAAATGGAAAATTCGAAATTATAAATCTGTATTTCAAAATGCTAAAGGCGTATTGCGAAAGACGAAAGGCGAAGGGCGAAAGTCGAAAGGCGAAAGGCGAAATGCAAAAGGCGAAAGGCGAAAGGTGAAAGGCGAAAGGCGAAATGTGAAAGGCGAAAGGCGAAAGGCGAAAAGCGAAAGGCGAAAGGCGAAAGGCGAAAGGCGAAAGGCGAAAGGCGAAAGGCGAAAGGCGAAAGGCGAAAGGCGAAAGGCGAAAGGCGAAAGGCGAAAGGCGAAAGGCGAAAGGCGAAAGGGGAAAGGCGAAAGGCGAAATGCGAAAGGCGGAAGGTGAAAGGCTTAAGGCTTAAGGCGAAAGGCGAAAGGCGAAAGGCGAAAGGCGAAAGGCGAAAGGCGAAAGGCGAAAGGCGAAAAGCGGAAGGCGAAAGGCGAAAGGCGATAGGCGAAAGGCGAAAGGCGAAGGGCGAGAGGCAAAAGTCAAAATGCCTAAGGCAAAAGGAAAAACGATTTTCAAATGAAAATGGAGAAATTTAAAATGCCTAAAGCAAAAGAAGAAACGATATTCAAAAGATAATATACAAAAGTTGAAATTGAAAATGCGAAATGGAAAATTCGAAATTATAAATTCGTATTTCAAAATGCTAAAGGCGAAATGCGAAAGGCGAAACACGAAAGGCGAAGGGCGAAAGACGAAAGGCGAAAGGCGAGAGGCAAAAGGCGAAAGGCGAAAGGAGAAAGCGAAACGCGAAAGGCGAAAGACGAAAGGTGAAAGGCGAAAGGCGAAAGGCGAAAGGTGAAAGGCGAAAGGCGAAAGGCGAAAGGCGAAAGGCGAAAGGCGAAAGGCGAAAGGCGAAAGGCGAAAGGCGAAAGGCGAAAGGTGAAAGGCGAAAGGCGGAAGGTGAAAGACGAAAGGCGAAAGGCGAAAGGCGAAAAGCGGAAATCAAAAGGAAAAACGATTTTCTAAACATGAAATGAAAATGGAGAAATTTAAAATGCCTAAAGCAAAAGAAAAAACGATATTCAAAAGATAAAATACAAAAGTTGAAATTGGAAATACGAAATGGAAAAGTCGAAATTATAAATTTGTATTTCAAAATGCTAAAGACGAAATGCGAAAGGCGAAAGACGAAAGGCGAAGGGCGAAAGTCGAAAGGCGAAAGGCGAAAGGCAAAAGGCGAAAGGCGGAAGGTGAAAGGCGAAATGCGAAAGGCGAAAGACGAAAGGCGAAGGGCGAAAGGCGGAAGGTGAAAGGCGAAATGCGAAAGGCGAAAGACGAAAGGCGAAGGGCGAAGGGCGAAAGGCAGAAGGCGAAAGGCGAAAGGCGAAGGGCGAGAGGCAAAAGTCAAAATGCCTAAGGCAAAATGAAAAACGATTTTCAAAACTAGAAATTAAAATGGAGAAATATAAAATGCCTAAAGCAAAAGAAAAAACGATATTCAAAAGATAAAATACTAAAGTTGAAATTGAAAATGCGAAATGGAAAATTACAAATTATAAATTTGTATTTCAAAATGCTAAAGGCGAAATGCGAAAGGCGAAAGACGAAAGGCGAAGGGCGAAAGTCGATAGGCGAAAGGCGAAAGGCGAAAGGCGAAAGTTGAAAGGCGAAAGGCGAAAGGCGAAAGGTGAAAGGCGAAAGGCGAAAGGCGAAAGGCGAAAGGCGAAAGGCGAAAGGCGAAAGGCGAAAGGCGAAAGGCGAAAGGAGAAAGGCGAAAGGCGAAAGGCGAAAGGCGAAAGGCGAAAGGCGAAAGGCGAAAGGCGAAAGGCGGAAGGCGAAAGGCGAAAGGCGAAAGGCGTAAGGCGAAAGGCGAAAGGCGAAGGGCGAGAAGCAAAAGTCAAAATGCCTAAGGCAAAATGAAAAACGATTTTCAAAGCATGAAATAAAAATGGAGAAATTTAAAATGCCTAAAGCAAAAGAAAAAACGATATTCAAAAGATAAAATACTAAAGTTGAAATTGAAAATGCGAAATGGAAAATTAGAAATTAGAAATTTGTATTTCAAAATGCTAAAGGCAAAATGCGAAAGGCGAAAGACGAAAGGCGAAGGGCGAAAGTCGAAAGGCGAAAGGCAAAAGGCGAAAGGCGAAATGCGAAAGGCGAAAGGTGAAAGGCGAAAGGCGAAAGGCGAAAGGTGAAAGGCGAAAGGCGAAAGGCGAAAGGCGAATTGCGAAAGGCGAAAGGCGAAAGACGAAAGGCGAAAGGAGAAAGGCGAAAGGCGAAAGGCGAAAGGCGAAAGGCGAAAGGCGAAAGGCGAAAGGCGAAAGGCGAAAGGCGAAAGGCGAAAGGCGAAATGCGAAAGGCGGAAGGTGAAATGCTAAAGGCGAAAAGCGAAAGGCGAAAGGCGAAAAGCGAAAGGCGAAGGGAGAAAGGCGAAAGGCGAAAGGCGAAAGGCGAAAGGCCAAAGGCGAAAGGCGAAAAGCGAAAAGGCGAAAGGCGAAAGGCGAAAGGCGAAAGTCGAAAGGCGGAAGGCGAAAGGCGAAAGGCGAAAGGCGAAAGGCGAAAGGTGAAAGGCGAAAGGCGAAAGGCGAAATGCAAAAGGCGAAAGGCGAAAGGCGAAAGGCGAAATGCAAATGGCGAAATGCGAAAGGCGAAAGGCGAAAGGTGAAAGGCGAAAGGCGAACGGTGAAAGGCCAAAGGCGAAAGCGAAAGGCGAAATGCGAAAGGCGAAAGACGAAAGGCGAAATACGAAAGGCGAAAGGCGAAAGGCGAAAGGCGAAAGGCGAAAGGCGAAAGGCGAAAGGCGAGAGGGGAAAGGCGAAAGGCGAAAGACGAAAGGCGAAGGTCGAAAGTCGAAAGGCGAAAGGCGAAACGCAAAAAGCGAAAGGCGAAAGGTGAAAGGCGAAAAGCGAAAGGTGAAAGGCGAAAGGCGAAAGGCGAAAGACGAAAAGCGAAGGGCGAAAGTCGAAAGGCGAAAGGCGAAAGGCGGAAGGTGAAAGGCGAAATGCGAAAGGCGAAAGACGAAAGGCGAAGGGCGAAAGGCGAAAGGCGGAAGGCGAAAGGCGAAATGCGAAGGGCGAGAGGCAAAAGTCAAAATGCCTAAGGCAAAATGAAAAACGATTTTCAAAACATGAAATAAAAATGGAGAAATTTAAAATGCCTAAAGCAAAAGAAAAAACGATATTCAAAAGATAAAATACTAAAGTTGAAATTAAAAAGGCGAAATGGAAAATTATAAATTATAAATTTGTATTTCAAAATGGTAAAGGCGAAATGCGAAAGGCGAAAGACGAAAGGCGAAGGGCGAAAGTCGAAAGGCGAAAGGCGAAAGGCAAAAGGCGAAAGGCGAAAGGCGAAAGGTGAAAGGCGAAAGGCGAAAGGCGAAAGGTGAAAGGCGAAAGGCGAAAGGCGAAAGGCGAAAGGCGAAAGGCGAAAGGCGAAAGGCGAAAGGAGAAAGGCGAAAGGCGAAAGGCGAAAGGCAAAAGGCGAAAGGCGGAAGGCGAAAGGCGAAAGGCGAAAGGCGGAAGGCGAAAGGCGAAAGGCGAAGGGCGAGAGGCAAAAGTCAAAATGCCTAAGGCAAAATGAAAAACGATTTTCAAAATATGAAATAAAAATGGAGAAATTTAAAATGCCTAAAGCAAAAGAAAAAACGATATTCAAAAGATAAAATACTAAAGTTGGAATTGAAAATGCGAAATGGAAAATTAGAAATTAGAAATTTGTATTTCAAAATGCTAAAGGCGAAATGCGAAAGGCGAAAGACGAAAGGCGAAGGGCGAAAGTCGAAAGGCGAAAGGCAAAAGGCGAAAGGCGAAAGGCGAAAGGCGAAAGGTGAAAGGCGAAAGGCGAAAGGCGAAAGGTGAAAGGCGAAAGGCGAAAGGCGAAAGGTGAAAGGCGAAAGGCGAAAGGCGAAAGGCGAAAGGCGAAAGGCGAAAGGAGAAAGGCGAAAGGCGAAAGGCGAAAGGCAAAAGGCGGAAGGCGGAAGGCGAAAGGCGAAAGACGAAAGGCGGAAGGCGAAAGGCGAAAGGCGAAGGGCGAGAGGCAAAAGTCAAAATGCCTAAGGCAAAATGAAAAACGATTTTCAAAATATGAAATAAAAATGGAGAAATTTAAAATGCCTAAAGCAAAAGAAAAAACGATATTCAAAAGATAAAATACTAAAGTTGGAATTGAAAATGCGAAATGGAAAATTAGAAATTAGAAATTTGTATTTCAAAATGCTAAAGGCGAAATGCGAAAGGCGAAAGACGAAAGGCGAAGGGCGAAAGTCGAAAGGCGAAAGGCAAAAGGCGAAAGGCGAAAGGCGAAAGGCGAAAGGCGAAAGGTGAAAGGCGAAAGGTGAAAAGCGAAATGCGAAAGGCGAAAGGCGAAAGGCGAAAGGCGAAAGGCGAAAGGCGAAATGCAAAAGGCGAAAGGCGAAAGGCGAAAGGCGAAAGGCGGAGGGCGAAAGGCGAAAGGCGAAAGGCGAAAGGCGAAACTCGAAAGGCGAAAGGCGAAAGGCGAAAGACGAAAGGCGAAAGGAGAAAGGCGAAAGGCGAAAGGCGAAAGGCGAAAGGCGAAAGGCGAAAGGCGAAAGGCGAAATGCGAAAGGCGGAAGGTGAAATGCTAAAGGCGAAAGGCGAATGGCGAAAGGCGAAAGGCGAAAGGCGAAAGGCGAAGGGCGAAATGCGAAAGGCGAAAGGCGAAAGGCGAAAGGCGAAAGGCCAAAGGCGAAAGGCGAAAAGCGAAAAGGCGAAAGGCGAAAGTCGAAAGGCGAAAGGCGAAAGGCGAAAGGCGAAAGGCGAAAGGCGAAAGGCGAAAGGCGAAAGGCGAAAGGCGAAAGGTGAAAGGCGAAAGGCGAAATGCAAAAGGCGAAAGGCGAAAGGCAAAAGGCGAAAGGCGAAAGGCGAAAGGTGAAAGGCGAAAGGCGAAAGGCGAAAGGTGAAAAGCGAAAGGCGAAAGGCGAAAGGCGAAAGGCGAAAGGTGAAAGGCGAAAGGCGAAAGGCGAAAGGTGAAAAGCGAAAGGCGAAAGGCGAAAGGCGAAAGGCGAAAGGCGAAAGGCGAAAGGCGAAAGGCGAAAGGCGAAAGGCGAAAGGCGAAAGGCGAAAGGCGAAAGGCGAAATGCAAAAGGCGAAAGGCGAAAGGCGAAAGGCGAAAGGTGAAAGGCGAAAGGCGAAAGGTGAAATGCGAAAGGCGAAAGGCGAAAGGCGAAATGCGAAAGGCGAAAGGCGAAAGGCGAAAGGCGAAAGGCGAAAGGCGAAAGGGGAAAGGCGAAAGGCGAAAGGCGAAAGGCGGAAGGTGAAAGGCGAAAGGCGAAAGGCGAAAGGCGAAAGGCGAAAGGCGAAAAGCGGAAGGCAAAAGGAAAAACGATTTTCTAAACATGAAATGAAAATGGAGAAATTTAAAATGCCTAAAGCAAAAGAAAAAACGATATTCAAAAGATAAAATACAAAAGTTGAAATTGAAAATACGAAATGGAAAATTAGAAATTAGAAATTTGTATTTCAAAATGCTATAGGCGAAATGCGAAAGGCGAAAGACGAAAGGCGAAGGGCGAAAGTCGAAAGGCGAAAGGCAAAAGGCGAAAGGCGAAAGGCGAAAGGCGAAAGGCGAAAGGTGAAAGGCGAAAGGCGAAAGGCGAAAGGTGAAAAGCGAAAGGCGAAAGGCGAAAGGCGAAAGGCGAAAGGCGAAATGCAAAAGGCGAAAGGCGAAAGGCGAAAGGCGAAAGGCGGAAGGCGAAAGGCGAAAGGCGAAAGGCGAAAGGCGAAAGCGAAACTCGAAAGGCGAAAGGCGAAAGGCGAAAGACGAAAGGAGAAAGGAGAAAGGCGAAAGGCGAAAGGCGAAAGGCGAAAGGCGAAAGGCGAAAGGCGAAATGCGAAAGGCGGAAGGTGAAATGCTAAAGGCGAAAGGCGAAAGGCGAAAGGCGAAAGGCGAAGGGTGAAAGGCGAAAGGCGAAAGGCGAAAGGCGAAAGGCGAGAGGCCAAAGGCGAAAGGCGAAAAGGCGAAAGGCGAAAGTCGAAAGGCGAAAGGCGAAAGGCGAAAGGCGAAAGGCGAAAGGCGAAAGGCGAAAGGCGAAAGGCGAAAGGTGAAAGGCGAAAGGCGAAATGCAAAAGGCGAAAGGCGAAAGGCGAAAGGCGAAAGGCGAAGGGCGAAAGGCGAAAGGCGAAAGGCGAAAGGCGAAAGGCGAAAGGCGAAAGGCGAAAGGCCAAAGGCGAAAGGCGAAAAGCGAAAAGGCGAAAGGCGAAAGGCGAAAGTCGAAAGGCGAAAGGCGAAAGGCGAAAGGCGAAAGTCGAAAGGCGAAAGGCGAAAGGTGAAAGGCGAAAGGCGAAAGGCGAAATGCAAAAGGCGAAAGGCGAAAGGCGAAAGGCGAAAGGCGAAAGGCGAAAGGCGAAAGGCGAAAGGCGAAAGGCGAAATGCAAAAGGCGAAAGGCGAAAGGCGAAAGGCGAAAGGTGAAAGGCGAAAGGCGAAAGGCGAAAGGGGAAAGGCGAAAGGCGAAAGGCGAAAGGCGGAAGGTGAAAGGCGAAAGGCGAAAGGCGAAAGGCGAAAGGCGAAAGGCGAAAAGCGGAAGGCAAAAGGAAAAACGATTTTCTAAACATGAAATGAAAATGGAGAAATTTAAAATGCCTAAAGCAAAAGAAAAAACGATATTCAAAAGATAAAATACAAAAGTTGAAATTGAAAATACGAAATGGAAAAGTCGAAATTATAAATTTGTATTTCAAAATGCTAAAGGCGAAATGCGAAAGGCGAAAGACGAAAGGCGCAGGGCGAAAGTCGAAAGGCGAAAGGCGAAAGGCAAAAGGCGAAAGGCGAAAGGCGAAAGTTGAAAGGCGAAAGGCGAAAGGCGAAAGGTGAAAGGCGAAAGGCGAAAGGCGAAAGGCGAAAGGCGAAAGGCGAAAGGCGAAAGGCGAAAGGCGAAAGGCGAAAGGAGAAAGGCGAAAGGCGAAAGGCGAAAGGCGGAAGGCGAAAGGCGAAAGGCGAAAGGCGGAAGGCAAAAGGCGAAAGGCGAAGGGCGAGAGGCAAAAGTCAAAATGCCTAAGGCAAAATGAAAAACGATTTTCAAAACTAGAAATAAAAATGGAGAAATTTAAAATGCCTAAAGCAAAAGAAAAAACGATATTCAAAAGATAAAATACTAAAGTTGGAATTGAAAATGCGAAATGGAAAATTAGAAATTAGAAATTTGTATTTCAAAATGCTAAAGGCGAAATGAGAAAGGCGAAAGACGAAAGGCGAAGGGCGAAAGTCGAAAGGCGAAAGGCGAAAGGCAAAAGGCGAAAGGCGAAAGGCGAAAGGCGAAAGGTGAAAGGCGAAAGGCGAAAGGCGAAAGGTGAAAGGCGAAAGGCGAAAGGCGAAAGGCGAAAGGCGAAAGGCGAAAGGCGAAATGCAAAAGGCGAAAGGCGAAAGGCGAAAGGCGAAAGGCGAAAGGCGAAAGGCGGGAGGCGAAAGGCGAAAGGCGAAAGGCGAAAGGCGAAAGGCGAAAGGCGAAAGGCGAAAGGCGAAAGGCGAAAGGCGAAAGACGAAAGGCGAAAGGAGAAAGGCGAAAGGCGAAAGGCGAAAGGCGAAAGGCGAAAGGCGAAAGGCGAAAGGCGAAAGGCGAAAGGCGAAAGGTGAAAGGCGAAAGGCGAAAGGCGAAATGCAAAAGGCGAAAGGCGAAAGGCGAAAGGCGAAAGGCGAAAGGCGAAGGGCGAAAGGCGAAAGGCGAAAGGCGAAAGGCCAAAGGCGAAAGGCGAAAAGCGAACGGGCGAAAGGCGAAAGGCGAAAGTCGAAAGGCGAAAGGCGAAAGGCGAAAGGCGAAAGGCGAAAGGCGAAAGGTGAAAGGCGAAAGGCGAAAGGCGAAATGCAAAAGGCGAAAGGCGAAAGGCGAAAGGCGAAAGGCGAAAGGCGAAAGGCGAAAGGCGAAAGGCGAAAGGCGAAATGCAAAAGGCGAAAGGCGAAAGGCGAAAGGCGAAAGGCGAAAGGTGAAAGGCGAAAGGTGAAAGGCGAAAGGCGAAAGGCGAAAGGCGAAATGCGAAAGGCGAAAGGCGAAAGGCGAAAGGCGAAAGGCGAAAGGCAAAAGGCGAAAGGCGAAAGGCGAAAGGCGAAAGGCGAAAGGGGAAAGGCGAAAGGCGAAAGGCGGAAGGTGAAAGGCGAGAGGCGAAAGGCGAAGGGCGAAAGGCGAAAGGCGAAAGGCGAAAAGCGGAAGGCAAAAGGAAAAACGATTTTCTAAACATGAAATGAAAATGGAGAAATTTAAAATGCCTAAAGCAAAAGAAAAAACGATATTCAAAAGATAAAATACAAAAGTTGAAATTGAAAATACGAAATGGAAAAGTCGAAATTATAAATTCGTATTTCAAAATGCTAAAGGCGAAATGCGAAAGCGAAAGACGAAAGGCGAAGGGCGAAAGTCGAAAGGCGAAAGGCGAAAGGCAAAAGGCGAAAGGCGAAAGGCGAAAGGTGAAAGGCGAAAGGCGAAAGGCGAAAGGTGAAAGGCGAAAGGCGAAAGGCGAAAGGCGAAAGGCGAAAGGCGAAAGGCGAAAGGAGAAAGGCGAAAGGCGAAAGGCGAAAGGCAAAAGGCGAAAGGCGGAAGGCGAAAGGCGAAAGGCGAAAGGCGGAAGGCGAAAGGCGAAAGGCGAAGGGCGAGAGGCAAAAGTCAAAATGCCTAAGGCAAAATGAAAAACGATTTTCAAAATATGAAATAAAAATGGAGAAATTTAAAATGCCTAAAGCAAAAGAAAAAACGATATTCAAAAGATAAAATACTAAAGTTGGAATTGAAAATGCGAAATGGAAAATTAGAAATTAGAAATTTGTATTTCAAAATGCTAAAGGCGAAATGAGAAAGGCGAAAGACGAAAGGCGAAGGGCGAAAGTCGAAAGGCGAAAGGCGAAAGGCAAAAGGCGAAAGGCGAAAGGCGAAAGGCGAAAGGTGAAAGGCGAAAGGCGAAAGGCGAAAGGTGAAAGGCGAAAGGCGAAAGGCGAAAGGCGAAAGGCGAAAGGCGAAAGGCGAAATGCAAAAGGCGAAAGGCGAAAGGCGAAAGGCGAAAGGCGAAAGGCGGGAGGCGAAAGGCGAAAGGCGAAAGGCGAAAGGCGAAAGGCGAAAGGCGAAAGGCGAAAGGCGAAAGACGAAAGGCGAAAGGAGAAAGGCGAAAGGCGAAAGGCGAAAGGCGGAAGGTGAAATGCTAAAGGCGAAAGGCGAAAGGCGAAAGGCGAAAGGCGAAAGGCGAAAGGCGAAGGGCGAAAGGCGAAAGGCGAAAGGCGAAAGGCGAAAGGCCAAAGGCGAAAGGCGAAAAGCGAAAAGGCGTAAGGCGAAAGGCGAAAGTCGAAAGGCGAAAGGCGAAAGGCGAAAGGCGAAAGGCGAAAGGCGGAAGGCGAAAGGCGAAAGGCGAAAGGTGAAAGGCGAAAGGCGAAAGGCGAAATGCAAAAGGCGAAAGGCGAAAGGCGAAAGGCGAAAGGCGAAAGGCGAAGGGCGAAAGGCGAAAGGCGAAAGGCGAAAGGCCAAAGGCGAAAGGCGAAAAGCGAACGGGCGAAAAGCGAAAGGCGAAAGTCGAAAGGCGAAAGGCGAAAGGCGAAAGGCGAAAGGCGAAAGGCGAAAGGTGAAAGGCGAAAGGCGAAAGGCGAAATGCAAAAGGCGAAAGGCGAAAGGCGAAAGGCGAAAGGCGAAAGGCGAAAGGCGAAAGGCGAAAGGCGAAAGGCGAAATGCAAAAGGCGAAAGGCGAAAGGCGAAAGGCGAAAGGCGAAAGGTGAAAGGCGAAAGGTGAAAGGCGAAAGGCGAAAGGCGAAAGGCGAAATGCGAAAGGCGAAAGGTGAAAGGCGAAAGGCGAAAGGCGAAAGGCGAAAGGCGAAAGGCGAAAGGCGAAAGGGGAAAGGCGAAAGGCGAAAGGCGGAAGGTGAAAGGCGAGAGGCGAAAGGCGAAAGGCGAAAGGCGAAAGGCGAAAGGCGAAAAGCGGAAGGCAAAAGGAAAAACGATTTTCTAAACATGAAATGAAAATGGAGAAATTTAAAATGCCTAAAGCAAAAGAAAAAACGATATTCAAAAGATAAAATACAAAAGTTGAAATTGAAAATACGAAATGGAAAAGTCGAAATTATAAATTCGTATTTCAAAATGCTAAAGGCGAAATGCGAAAGCGAAAGACGAAAGGCGAAGGGCGAAAGTCGAAAGGCGAAAGGCGAAAGGCAAAAGGCGAAAGGCGAAAGGCGAAAGGTGAAAGGCGAAAGGCGAAAGGCGAAAGGTGAAAGGAGAAAGGCGAAAGGCGAAAGGCGAAAGGCGAAAGGCGAAAGGCGAAAGGAGAAAGGCGAAAGGCGAAAGGCGAAAGGCAAAAGGCGAAAGGCGGAAGGCGAAAGGCGAAAGGCGAAAGGCGGAAGGCGAAAGGCGAAAGGCGAAGGGCGAGAGGCAAAAGTCAAAATGCCTAAGGCAAAATGAAAAACGATTTTCAAAATATGAAATAAAAATGGAGAAATTTAAAATGCCTAAAGCAAAAGAAAAAACGATATTCAAAAGATAAAATACTAAAGTTGGAATTGAAAATGCGAAATGGAAAATTAGAAATTAGAAATTTGTATTTCAAAATGGTAAAGGCGAAATGCGAAAGGCGAAAGACGAAAGGCGAAGGGCGAAAGTCGAAAGGCGAAAGGCGAAAGGCAAAAGGCGAAAGGCGAAAGGCGAAAGGTGAAAGGCGAAAGGCGAAAGGCGAAAGGTGAAAGGCGAAAGGCGAAAGGCGAAAGGCGAAAGGCGAAAGGCGAAAGGCGAAAGGAGAAAGGCGAAAGGCGAAAGGCGAAAGGCAAAAGGCGAAAGGCGGAAGGCGAAAGGCGACAGGCGAAAGGCGAAAGGCGGAAGGCGAAAGGCGAAAGGCGAAGGGCGAGAGGCGAAAGGCGAAAGGCGGAAGGTGAAAGGCGAAATGCGAAAGGTGAAAGCCGAAAGGCGAAGGTCGAAAGTCGAAAGGCGAAAGGCAAAAGGCGAAAGGCGAAAGGCGAAAGGTGAAAGGCGAAAGGCGAAAGGTGAAAGGCGAAAGGCGAAAGGCGAAAGGCGAAAAGCGAAAGGCGAAAGGCTAAAGGCGAAATGCGAAAGGCGAAAGACGAAAGGCGAAGGGCGATTGTCGAAAGGTGAATGGCGAAAGGCGAAAGGCGAAACGGGAAAGGCGAAAGGCGAAAGGCGAAAGGCGAAAGGCGAAAGGCGAAAGGTGAAAGGCGAAAGGCGAAAGGCGAAAGGCGAAAGGCGAAAGGCTAAAGGCGAAATGCGAAAGGCGAAAGACGAAAGGCGAAGGGCGATTGTCGAAAGGCGAAAGGTGAATGGCGAAAGGCGAAAGGCGAAAGGGGAAAGGCGAAAGGCGAAAGGCGAAAGGCGAAAGGCGAAAGGCGAAAGGCGAAAGGCGAAAGGTGAAAGGCGAAAGGCGAAAGGTGAAAGGCGAAATGCGAAAGGTGAAAGACGAAAGGCGAAGGTCGAAAGTCGAAAGGCGAAAGGCGAAAGGCGAAAAGCGAAAGGTGAAAGGCGAAAGGCGAAAGACGAAAAGCGAAGGGCGAAAGTCGAAAGGCGAAAGGCGAAAGGCGGAAGGTGAAAGGCGAAATGCGAAAGGCGAAAGACGAAAGGCGAAGGGCGAAAGGCGAAAGGCGGAAGGCGAAAGGCGAAATGCGAAGGGCGAGAGGCAAAAGTCAAAATGCCTAAGGCAAAATGAAAAACGATTTTCAAAACATGAAATAAAAATGGAGAAATTTAAAATGCCTAAAGCAAAAGAAAAAACGATATTCAAAAGATAAAATACTAAAGTTGAAATTAAAAAGGCGAAATGGAAAATTATAAATTATAAATTTGTATTTCAAAATGGTAAAGGCGAAATGCGAAAGGCGAAAGGCGAAAGGCGAAAGGTGAAAGGCGAAAGGCGAAAGGCGAAAGGTGAAAGGCGAAAGGCGAAAGGCGAAAGGCGAAAGGCGAAAGGCGAAAGGCGAAAGGCGAAAGGCGAAAGGCGAAAGGCGAAATGCAAAAGGCGAAAGGCGAAAGGCGAAAGGAAAAACGATTTTCTAAACATGAAATGAAAATGGAGAAATTTAAAATGCCTAAAGCAAAAGAAAAAACGATATTCAAAAGATAAAATACAAAAGTTGAAATTGAAAATACGAAATGGAAAATTAGAAATTAGAAATTTGTATTTCAAAATGCTAAAGGCGAAATGCGAAAGGCGAAAGACGAAAGGCGAAGGGCGAAAGTCGAAAGGCGAAAGGCAAAAGGCGAAAGGCGAAAGGCGAAAGGCGAAAGGTGAAAGGCGAAAGGCGAAAGGCGAAAGGTGGAAGGCGAAAGGCGAAAGGCGAAAGGCGAAAGGCGAAAGGCGAAAGGCTAAAGGCGAAATGCGAAAGGCGAAAGACGAAAGGCGAAGGGCGATTGTCGAAAGGCGAAAGGTGAATGGCGAAAGGCGAAAGGCGAAAGGGGAAAGGCGAAAGGCGAAAGGCGAAAGGCGAAAGGCGAAAGGCGAAAGGCGAAAGGCGAAAGGCGAAAGGCGAAAGGCGGAAGGTGAAAGGCGAAATGCGAAAGGTGAAAGACGAAAGGCGAAGGTCGAAAGTCGAAAGGCGAAAGGCGAAAGGCAAAAGGCGAAAGGCGAAAGGCGAAAGGTGAAAGGCGAAAAGCGAAAGGTGAAAGGCGAAAGGAGAAAGGCGAAAGGCGAAAGGCGAAAGGCAAAAGGCGAAAGGCGAAAGGCGAAAGGCGGAAGGCGAAAGGCGAAAGGCGAAGGGCGAGAGGCAAAAGTCAAAATGCCTAAGGCAAAATGAAAAACGATTTTCAAAATATGAAATAAAAATGGAGAAATTTAAAATGCCTAAAGCAAAAGAAAAAACGATATTCAAAAGATAAAATACTAAAGTTGGAATTGAAAATGCGAAATGGAAAATTAGAAATTAGAAATTTGTATTTCAAAATGCTAAAGGCGAAATGCGAAAGGCGAAAGACGAAAGGCGAAGGGCGAAAGTCGAGAGGCGAAAGGCAAAAGGCGAAAGGCGAAAGGTGAAAGGCGAAAGGCGAAAGGCGAAAGGTGAAAGGCGAAAGGCGAAAGGCGAAAGGTGAAAGGCGAAAGGCGAAAGGCGAAAGGCGAAAGGCGAAAGGCGAAAGGCGAAAGGCGAAAGGAGAAAGGCGAAAGGCGAAAGGCAAAAGGCGAAAGGCGGAAGGCGAAAGGCGAAAGGCGAAAGGCGGAAGGCGAAAGGCGAAAGGCGAAGGGCGAGAGGCAAAAGTCAAAATGCCTAAGGCAAAATGAAAAACGATTTTCAAAATATGAAATAAAAATGGAGAAATTTAAAATGCCTAAAGCAAAAGAAAAAACGATATTCAAAAGATAAAATACTAAAGTTGGAATTGAAAATGCGAAATGGAAAATTAGAAATTTGTATTTCAAAATGCTAAAGGCGAAATGCGAAAGGCGAAAGACGAAAGGCGAAGGGCGAAAGTCGAAAGGCGAAAGGCAAAAGGCGAAAGGCGAAAGGCGAAAGGCGAAAGGTGAAAGGCGAAAGGTGAAAAGCGAAAGGCGAAAGGCGAAAGGCGAAAGGCGAAAGGCGAAAGGCGAAAGGCGAAATGCAAAAGGCGAAAGGCGAAAGGCGAAAGGCGAAAGGCGGAAGGCGAAAGGCGAAAGGCGAAAGGCGAAAGGCGAAACTCGAAAGGCGAATGGCGAAAGGCAAAAGGCGAAAGACGAAAGGCGAAAGGAGAAAGGCGAAAGGCGAAAGGCGAAAGGCGAAAGGCGAAAGGCGAAAGGCGAAATGCGAAAGGCGGAAGGTGAAATGCTAAAGGCGAAAGGCGAAAGGCGAAAGGCGAAGGGCGAAATGCGAAAGGCGAAAGGCGAAAGGCGAAAGGCGAAAGGCCAAAGGCGAAAGGCGAAAAGCGAAAAGGCGAAAGGCGAAAGTCGAAAGGCGAAAGGCGAAAGGCGAAAGGCGAAAGGCGAAAGGCGAAAGGCGAAAGGTGAAAGGCGAAAGGCGAAAGGCGAAATGCAAAAGGCGAAAGGCGAAAGGCAAAAGGCGAAAGGCGAAAGGCGAAAGGTGAAAGGCGAAAGGCGAAAGGCGAAAGGTGAAAAGCGAAAGGCGAAAGGCGAAAGGCGAAAGGCGAAAGGCGAAAGGCGAAATGCAAAAGGCGAAAGGCGAAAGGCGAAAGGCGAAAGGCGGAAGGCGAAAGGCGAAAGGCGAAAGGCGAAACTCGAAAGGCGAAAGGCGAAATGCAAAAGGCGAAAGGCGAAAGGCGAAAGGCGAAAGGCGAAAGGCGAAAGGCGAAATGCAAAAGGCGAAAGGCGAAAGGCGAAAGGCGAAAGGTGAAAGGCGAAAGGCGAAAGGTGAAATGCGAAAGGCGAAAGGCGAAAGGCGAAATGCGAAAGGCGAAAGGCGAAAGGCGAAAGGCGAAAGGCGAAAGGGGAAAGGCGAAAGGCGAAAGGCGAAAGGCGGAAGGTGAAAGGCGAAAGGCGAAAGGCGAAAGGCGAAAGGCGAAAGGCGAAAAGCGGAAGGCAAAAGGAAAAACGATTTTCTAAACATGAAATGAAAATGGAGAAATTTAAAATGCCTAAAGCAAAAGAAAAAACGATATTCAAAAGATAAAATACAAAAGTTGAAATTGAAAATACGAAATGGAAAATTAGAAATTAGAAATTTGTATTTCAAAATGCTAAAGGCGAAATGCGAAAGGCGAAAGACGAAAGGCGAAGGGCGAAAGTCGAAAGGCGAAAGGCAAAAGGCGAAAGGCGAAAGGCGAAAGGCGAAAGGTGAAAGGCGAAAGGCGAAAGGCGAAAGGTGAAAAGCGAAAGGCGAAAGGCGAAAGGCGAAAGGCGAAAGGCGAAAGGCGAAATGCAAAAGGCGAAAGGCGAAAGGCGAAAGGCGAAAGGCGGAAGGCGAAAGGCGAAAGGCGAAAGGCGAAAGGCGAAAGGCGAAAGGCGAAACTCGAAAGGCGAAAGGCGAAAGGCGAAAGACGAAAGGCGAAAGGAGAAAGGCGAAAGGCGAAAGGCGAAAGGCGAAAGGCGAAAGGCGAAAGGCGAAAGGCGAAATGCGAAAGGCGGAAGGTCAAATGCTAAAGGCGAAAGGCGAAAGGCGAAAGGCGAAGGGCGAAAGGCGAAAGGCGAAAGGCGAAAGGCGAAAGGCCAAAGGCGAAAGGCGAAAGTCGAAAGGCGAAAGGCGAAAGGCGAAAGGCGAAAGGCGAAAGGCGAAAGGCGAAAGGCGAAAGGTGAAAGGCGAAAGGCGAAATGCAAAAGGCGAAAGGCGAAAGGCGAAAGGCGAAAGGCGAAGGGCGAAAGGCGAAAGGCGAAAGGCGAAAGGCGAAAGGCGAAAGGCGAAAGGTGAAAGGCGAAAGGCCAAAGGCGAAAGGCGAAAAGCGAAAAGGCGAAAGGCGAAAGGCGAAAGTCGAAAGGCGAAAGGCGAAAGGCGAAAGGCGAAAGGCGAAAGGCGAAAGTCGAAAGGCGAAAGGCGAAAGGTGAAAGGCGAAAGGCGAAAGGCGAAATGCAAAAGGCGAAAGGCGAAAGGCGAAAGGCGAAAGGCGAAAGGCGAAAGGCGAAAGGCGAAAGGCGAAAGGCGAAAGGCGAAATGCAAAAGGCGAAAGGCGAAAGGCGAAAGGTGAAAGGCGAAAGGCGAAAGGTGAAATGCGAAAGGCGAAAGGCGAAAGGCGAAATGTGAAAGGCGAAAGGCGAAAGGCGAAAGGCGAAAGGCGAAAGGCGAAAGGGGAAAGGCGAAAGGCGAAAGGCGAAAGGCGGAAGGTGAAAGGCGAAAGGCGAAAGGCGAAAGGCGAAAGGCGAAAGGCGAAAGGCGAAAAGCGGAAGGCAAAAGGAAAAACGATTTTCTAAACATGAAATGAAAATGGAGAAATTTAAAATGCCTAAAGCAAAAGAAAAAACGATATTCAAAAGATAAAATACAAAAGTTGAAATTGAAAATACGAAATGGAAAAGTCGAAATTATAAATTTGTATTTCAAAATGCTAAAGGCGAAATGCGAAAGGCGAAAGACGAAAGGCGCAGGGCGAAAGTCGAAAGGCGAAAGGCGAAAGGCAAAAGGCGAAAGGCGAAAGGCGAAAGTTGAAAGGCGAAAGGCGAAAGGCGAAAGGTGAAAGGCGAAAGGCGAAAGGCGAAAGGCGAAAGGCGAAAGGCGAAAGGCGAAAGGCGAAAGGAGAAAGGCGAAAGGCGAAAGGCGAAAGGCGAAAGGCGGAAGGCGAAAGGCGAAAGGCGAAAGGCGGAAGGCAAAAGGCGAAAGGCGAAGGGCGAGAGGCAAAAGTCAAAATGCCTAAGGCAAAATGAAAAACGATTTTCAAAACTAGAAATAAAAATGGAGAAATTTAAAATGCCTAAAGCAAAAGAAAAAACGATATTCAAAAGATAAAATACTAAAGTTGGAATTGAAAATGCGAAATGGAAAATTAGAAATTAGAAATTTGTATTTCAAAATGCTAAAGGCGAAATGAGAAAGGCGAAAGACGAAAGGCGAAGGGCGAAAGTCGAAAGGCGAAAGGCGAAAGGCAAAAGGCAAAAGGCGAAAGGCGAAAGGCGAAAGGTGAAAGGCGAAAGGCGAAAGGCGAAAGGTGAAAGGCGAAAGGCGAAAGGCGAAAGGCGAAAGGCGAAAGGCGAAAGGCGAAAGGCGAAAGGCGAAATGCAAAAGGCGAAAGGCGAAAGGCGAAAGGCGAAAGGCGAAAGGCGAAAGGCGAAAGGCGAAAGGCGAAAGGCGAAAGGCGAAAGGCGAAAGGCGGGAGGCGAAAGGCGAAAGGCGAAAGGCGAAAGGCGAAAGGCGAAAGGCGAAAGGCGAAAGACGAAAGACGAAAGGCGAAAGGAGAAAGGCGAAAGGCGAAAGGCGAAAGGCGAAAGGCGGAAGGTGAAATGCTAAAGGCGAAAGGCGAAAGGCGAAAGGCGAAAGGCGAAAGGCGAAAGGCGAAAGGCGAAAGGCGAAGGGCGAAAGGCGAAAGGCGAAAGGCGAAAGGCGAAAGGCCAAAGGCGAAAGGCGAAAAGCGAAAAGGCGTAAGGCGAAAGGCGAAAGTCGAAAGGCGAAAGGCGAAAGGCGAAAGGCGAAAGGCGAAAGGCGAAAGGCGAAAGGCGAAAGGTGAAAGGCGAAAGGCGAAAGGCGAAATGCAAAAGGCGAAAGGCGAAAGGCGAAAGGCGAAAGGCGAAAGGCGAAAGGCGAAGGGCGAAAGGCGAAAGGCGAAAGGCGAAAGGCGAAAGGCGAAAGGCCAAAGGCGAAAGGCGAAAAGCGAACGGGCGAAAGGCGAAAGTCGAAAGGCGAAAGGCGAAAGGCGAAAGGCGAAAGGCGAAAGGCGAAAGGCGAAAGGTGAAAGGCGAAAGGCGAAAGGCGAAATGCAAAAGGCGAAAGGCGAAAGGCGAAAGGCGAAAGGCGAAAGGCGAAAGGCGAAAGGCGAAATGCAAAAGGCGAAAGGCGAAAGGCGAAAGGCGAAAGGCGAAAGGTGAAAGGCGAAAGGTGAAAGGCGAAAGGCGAAAGGCGAAAGGCGAAATGCGAAAGGCGAAAGGCGAAAGGCGAAAGGCGAAAGGCGAAAGGCGAAAGGCGAAAGGCGAAAGGCGAAAGGCGAAAGGCGAAAGGGGAAAGGCGAAAGGCGAAAGGCGGAAGGTGAAAGGCGAGAGGCGAAAGGCGAAAGGCGAAAGGCGAAAGGCGAAAGGCGAAAAGCGGAAGGCAAAAGGAAAAACGATTTTCTAAACATGAAATGAAAATGGAGAAATTTAAAATGCCTAAAGCAAAAGAAAAAACGATATTCAAAAGATAAAATACAAAAGTTGAAATTGAAAATACGAAATGGAAAAGTCGAAATTATAAATTCGTATTTCAAAATGCTAAAGGCGAAATGCGAAAGCGAAAGACGAAAGGCGAAGGGCGAAAGTCGAAAGGCGAAAGGCGAAAGGCAAAAGGCGAAAGGCGAAAGGCGAAAGTTGAAAGGCGAAAGGCGAAAGGCGAAAGGTGAAAGGCGAAAGGCGAAAGGCGAAAGGCGAAGGGCGAAAGGCGAAAGGCGAAAGGCGAAAGGAGAAAGGCGAAAGGCGAAAGGCGAAAGTCGAACGGCGAAAGGCGGAAGGCGAAAGGCGAAAGGCGGAAGGCAAAAGGCGAAAGACGAAGGGCGAGAGGCAAAAGTCAAAATGCCTAAGGCAAAATGAAAAACGATTTTCAAAACTAGAAATAAAACTGGAGAAATTTAAAATGCCTAAAGCAAAAGAAAAAACGATATTCAAAAGATAAAATAATAAAGTTGAAATTGAAAATGCGAAATGGAAAATTATAAATTATAAATTTGTATTTCAAAATGCTAAAGGCGAAATGCGAAAGACGAAAGGCGAAGGGCGAAAGTCGAAAGGCGAAAGGCGAAAGGCGAAAGGCGAAAGTTGAAAGGCGAAAGGCGAAAGGCGAAAGGTGAAAGGCGAAAGGCGAAAGTTGAAAGGCGAAAGGCGAAAGGCGAAGGGCGAAAGGCGAAAGGCGAAAGGCGAAAGGCGAAAGGCGAAAGGAGAAAGGCGAAAGGCGAAAGGCGAAAGGCGAAAGGCGGAAGGCGAAAGGCGAAAGGCGAAAGGCGAAAGGCGAAAGGCGAAAGGCGGAAGGCGAAAGGCGAAAGGCGAAGGGCGAAAGGCAAAAGTCAAAATGCCTAAGGCAAAATGAAAAACGATTTTCAAAACATGAAATAAAAATGGAGAAATTTAAAATGCCTAAAGCAAAAGGAAAAACGATATTCAAAAGATAAAATACTAAAGTTGAAATTGAAAATGCGAAATGGAAAATTAGAAATTAGAAATTTGTATTTCAAAATGCTAAAGGCGAAATGCGAAAGCGAAAGACGAAAGGCGAAGGGCGAAAGTCGAAAGGCAAGAGGCGAAAGGCGAAAGGCGAAAGGCGAAAGGTGAAAGGCGAAAGGCGAAAGGCGAAAGGTGAAAGGCGAAAGGCGAAAGGCGAAAGGCGAAAGGCGAAAGGCGAAAGGCGAAAGGCGAAAGGCGAAAGGCGAAAGGCGAAAGGCGAAAGACGAAAGGCGAAAGGCGAAAGGCGAAAGGCGAAAGGCGAAAGGCGAAATGCGAAAGGCGGAAGGTGAAATGCTAAAGGCGAAAGGCGAAAGGCGAAAGGCGAAAGGCGAAAGGCGAAAGGCGAAAGGCGAAGGGCGAAAGGCGAAAGGCGAAAGGCCAAAGGCCAAAGGCGAAAGGCGAAAGGCGAAAGTCGAAAGGCGAAAGGCGAAAGGCGAAAGGCGAAAGGCCAAAGGCGAAAGGCGAAAGGCGAAAGGCGAAAGGTGAAAGGCGAAAGGCGAAAGGCGAAATGCAAAAGGCGAAAGGCGAAAGGCGAAAGGCGAAAGGCGAAAGGCGAAAGGCGGAAGGTGAAAGGCGAAAGGCGAAAGGCGAAAGGCGATAGGCGAAAGGCGAAAGGCGAAAGGCGAAAAGCGGAAGGCAAAAGGAAAAACGATTTTCTAAATATGAAATGAAAATGGAGAAATTTAAAATGCCTAAAGCAAAAGAAAAAACGATATTCAAAAGATAAAATACAAAAGTTGAAATTGAATATACGAAATGGAAAAGACGAAATTATAAATTTGTATTTCAAAATGCTAAAGGCGAAATGCGAAAGGCGAAAGACGAAAGGCGCAGGGCGAAAGTCGAAAGGCGAAAGGCGAAAGGCAAAAGGCGAAAGGCGAAAGGCGAAAGTTGAAAGGCGAAAGGTGAAAGGCGAAAGGCGAAAGGCGAAAGGCGAAAGGCGAAAGGCGAAAGGCGAAAGGCGAAAGGCGAAAGGCGAAAGGCGAAAGGCGAAAGGAGAAAGGCGAAAGGCGAAAGGCGAAAGGCGAAAGGCGAAAGGCGAAAGGCGGAAGGCGAAAGGCGAAAGGCGAAAGGCGGAAGGCAAAAGGCGATAGGCGAAGGGCGAGAGGCAAAAGTCAAAATGCCTAAGGCAAAATGAAAAACGATTTTCAAAACTAGAAATAAAAATGGAGAAATTTAAAATGCCTAAAGCACAAGAAAAAACGATATTCAAAAGATAAAATACTAAAGTTGGAATTGAAAATGCGAAATGGAAAATTAGAAATTAGAAATTTGTATTTCAAAATGCTAAAGGCGAAATGAGAAGGGCGAAAGGCGAAAGGCGAAAGGCGAAATGCGAAAGGCGGAAGGTGAAATGCTAAAGGCGAAAGGCGAAAGGCGAAGGGCGAAAGGCGAAAGGCGAAAGGCGAAAGGCGAAAGGCGAAAGGCGAAAGGCGAAAGGCGAAAGGCGAAAGGCGAAAGGCCAAAGGCGAAAGGCGAAAAGCGAAAAGGCGAAAGGCGAAAGGCGAAAGTCGAAAGGCGAAAGGCGAAAGGCGAAAGGCGAAAGGCGAAAGGCGAAAGGCGAAAGGCGAAAGGCGAAAGGCGAAAGGCGAAAGGTGAAAGGCGAAAGGCGAAAGGCGAAATGCAAAAGGCGAAAGGCGAAAGGCGAAAGGCGAAGGGCGAAAGGCGAAAGGCGAAAGGCGAAAGGCGAAAGGCCAAAGGCGAAAGGCGAAAAGCGAAAAGGCGAAAGGCGAAAGGCGAAAGTCGAAGGGCGAAAGGCGAAAGGCGAAAGGCGAAAGGCGAAAGGCGAAAGGTGAAAGACGAAAGGCGAAAGGCGAAAGGCGAAAGGTGAATGGCGAAAGGCGAAAGGCGAAAGGCGAAAGGCGAAAGGCGAAAGGCGAAAGGCGAAAGGCAAAAGGCGAAAGGCGAAAGGCGAAAGTTGAAAGGCGAAAGGTGAAAGGCGAAAGGCGAAAGGCGAAAGGCGAAAGGCGAAAGGCGAAAGGCGAAAGGCGAAAGGCGAAAGGCGAAAGGCGAAAGGCGAAAGGAGAAAGGCGAAAGGCGAAAGGCGAAAGGCGAAAGGCGAAAGGCGAAAGGCGGAAGGCGAAAGGCGAAAGGCGAAAGGCGGAAGGCAAAAGGCGATAGGCGAAGGGCGAGAGGCAAAAGTCAAAATGCCTAAGGCAAAATGAAAAACGATTTTCAAAACTAGAAATAAAAATGGAGAAATTTAAAATGCCTAAAGCACAAGAAAAAACGATATTCAAAAGATAAAATACTAAAGTTGGAATTGAAAATGCGAAATGGAAAATTAGAAATTAGAAATTTGTATTTCAAAATGCTAAAGGCGAAATGAGAAGGGCGAAAGGCGAAAGGCGAAAGGCGAAATGCGAAAGGCGGAAGGTGAAATGCTAAAGGCGAAAGGCGAAAGGCGAAGGGCGAAAGGCGAAAGGCGAAAGGCGAAAGGCGAAAGGCGAAAGGCGAAAGGCGAAAGGCGAAAGGCCAAAGGCGAAAGGCGAAAAGCGAAAAGGCGAAAGGCGAAAGGCGAAAGTCGAAAGGCGAAAGGCGAAAGGCGAAAGGCGAAAGGCGAAAGGCGAAAGGCGAAAGGCGAAAGGCGAAAGGCGAAAGGCGAAAGGTGAAAGGCGAAAGGCGAAAGGCGAAATGCAAAAGGCGAAAGGCGAAAGGCGAAAGGCGAAGGGCGAAAGGCGAAAGGCGAAAGGCGAAAGGCGAAAGGCCAAAGGCGAAAGGCGAAAAGCGAAAAGGCGAAAGGCGAAAGGCGAAAGTCGAAGGGCGAAAGGCGAAAGGCGAAAGGCGAAAGGCGAAAGGCGAAAGGTGAAAGACGAAAGGCGAAAGGCGAAAGGCGAAAGGTGAATGGCGAAAGGCGAAAGGCGAAAGGCGAAAGGCGAAAGGCGAAAGGCGAAAGGCGAAAGGCGAAAGGCGAAAGGCGAAAGGCGAAAGGCGAAAGGCGAAAGGCGAAAGGCGAAAGGGGAAAGGCGAA
This sequence comes from Dioctria rufipes, assembly GCA_963924295.1. NCBI lineage: Eukaryota > Metazoa > Arthropoda > Insecta > Diptera > Asilidae > Dioctria > Dioctria rufipes. The sequence goes on along the minus strand of CAWUPM010000673.1, from coordinate 566,498 downwards.
AGGCGAAAGGCGGAAGGTGAAAGGCGAAAGGCGAAAGGCGAAAGGCGAAAGGCGAAAGGCGAAAGGCGAAAGGCGAAAGGCGAAAGGCGAAAGGCGAAAAGCGAAAGGCGAAAGGCGGAAGGCGAAAGGCGAAAGGCGAAAGGCGAAAGGCGGAAGGCGAAAGGCGAAAGGCGAAGGGCGAAAGGCAAAAGTCAAAATGCCTAAGGTAAAATGAAAAACGATTTTCAAAACATGAAATAAAAATGGAGAAATTTAAAATGCCTAAAGCAAAAGAAAAAAACGATATTCAAAAGATAAAATACTAAAGTTGAAATTGAAAATACGAAATGGAAAAGTCGAAATTATAAATTTGTATTTCAAAATGCTAAAGGCGCAATGCGAAAGGCGAAAGACGAAAGGCGAAGGGCGAAAGTCGAAAGGCGAAAGGCGAAAGGCAAAAGGCGAAAGGCGAAAGGCGAAAGTTGAAAGGCGAAAGGCGAAAGGCGAAAGGTGAAAGGCGAAAGGCGAAAGGCGAAAGGCGAAAGGCGAAAGGCGAAAGGCGAAAGGCGAAAGGCGAAAGGAGAAAGGCGAAAGGCGAAAGGCGAAAGGCGAAAGGCGAAAGGCGGAAGGCGAAAGGCGAAAGGCGAAAGGCGAAAGGCGGAAGGCAAAAGGCGAAAGGCGAAGGGCGAGAGGGAAAAGTCAAAATGCCTAAGGCAAAATGAAAAACGATTTTCAAAACTAGAAATAAAAATGGAGAAATTTAAAATGCCTAAAGCAAAAGAAAAAGCGATATTCAAAAGATAAAATACTAAAGTTGAAATTAAAAATGCGAAATGGAAAATTATAAATTATAAATTTGTATTTCAAAATGCTAAAGGCGAAATGCGAAAGGCGAAAGACGAAAGGCGAAGGGCGAAATTCGAAAGGCGAAAGGCGAAACGCAAAAGGCGAAAGGCGAAAGGCGAAAGTTGAAAGGCGAAAGGCGAAAGGTGAAAGGCGAAAGGCGAAAGGCGAAAGGCGAAAGGCGAAAGGCGAAAGGCGAAAGGCGAAAGGCGAAAGGCGAAAGGCGAAAGGCGAAAGGCGAAAGGCGAAAGGCGAAAGGCGAAAGGCGAAAGACGAAAGGCGAAAGGAGAAAGGCGAAAGGCGAAAGACGAAAGGCGAAAGGAGAAAGGCGAAAGGCGAAAGGCGAAAGGCGAAAGGCGAAAGGCGAAATGCGAAAGGCGGAAGGTGAAATGCTAAAGGCGAAAGGCGAAAGGCGAAAGGCGAAAGGCGAAAGGCGAAGGGCGAAAGGCGAAAGGCGAAAGGCGAAATGCAAAAGGCGAAAGGCGAAAGGCGAAAGGCGAAAGGCGAAAGGCGAAAGGCGAAAGGCGAAAGGCGAAAGGCGAAAGGCGGGAGGCGAAAGGCGAAAGGCGAAAGGCGAAAGGCGAAAGGCGAAAGGCGAAAGGCGAAAGGCGAAAGACGAAAGGCGAAAGGAGAAAGGCGAAAGGCGAAAGGCGAAAGGCGAAAGGCGAAATGCGAAAGGCGGAAGGTGAAATGCTAAAGGCGAAAGGCGAAAGGCGAAAGGCGAAAGGCGAAAAGAGAAAGGCGAAAGGCGAAAGGCGAAAGGCGAAAGGCGAAAGGCGAAAGGCGAAAGGCGAAAGGAGAAAGGCGAAAGGCGAAAGGCGAAAGGCGAAAGGCGAAAGGCGGAAGGCGAAAGGCGAAAGGCGAAAGGCGAAAGGCGGAAGGCAAAAGGCGAAAGGCGAAGGGCGAGAGGGAAAAGTCAAAATGCCTAAGGCAAAATGAAAAACGATTTTCAAAACTAGAAATAAAAATGGAGAAATTTAAAATGCCTAAAGCAAAAGAAAAAACGATATTCAAAAGATAAAATACTAAAGTTGAAATTAAAAATGCGAAATGGAAAATTATAAATTATAAATTTGTATTTCAAAATGCTAAAGGCGCAATGCGAAAGGCGAAAGACGAAAGGCGAAGGGCGAAAGTCGAAAGGCGAAAGGCGAAAGGCAAAAGGCGAAAGGCGAAAGGCGAAAGTTGAAAGGCGAAAGGCGAAAGGCGAAAGGTGAAAGGCGAAAGGCGAAAGGCGAAAGGCGAAAGGCGAAAGGCGAAAGGCGAAAGGCGAAAGGCGAAAGGCGAAAGGCGAAAGGCGAAAGGCGAAAGGCGAAAGGCGAAAGGCGAAAGGAGAAAGGCGAAAGGCGAAAGGCGAAAGGCGAAAGGCGAAAGGCGAAAGGCGGAAGGCGAAAGGCGAAAGGCGGAAGGCAAAAGGCGAAAGGCGAAGGGCGAGAGGGAAAAGTCAAAATGCCTAAGGCAAAATGAAAAACGATTTTCAAAACTAGAAATAAAAATGGAGAAATTTAAAATGCCTAAAGCAAAAGAAAAAACGATATTCAAAAGATAAAATACTAAAGTTGAAATTAAAAATGCGAAATGGAAAATTATAAATTATAAATTTGTATTTCAAAATGCTAAAGGCGAAATGCGAAAGGCGAAAGACGAAAGGCGAAGGGCGAAAGTCGAAAGGCGAAAGGCGAAACGCAAAAGGCGAAAGGCGAAAGGCGAAAGTTGAAAGGCGAAAGGCGAAAGGTGAAAGGCGAAAGGCGAAAGGCGAAAGGAGAAAGGCGAAAGGCGAAAGGCGAAAGGCGAAAGGCGAAAGGCGAAAGGCGAAAGGCGAAAGGCGAAAGGCGAAAGGCGAAAGGCGAAAGACGAAAGGCGAAAGGAGAAAGGCGAAAGGCGAAAGACGAAAGGCGAAAGGAGAAAGGCGAAAGGCGAAAGGCGAAAGGCGAAAGGCGAAAGGCGAAATGCGAAAGGCGGAAGGTGAAATGCTAAAGGCGAAAGGCGAAAGGCGAAAGGCGAAAGGCGAAAGGCGAAAGGCGAAAGGCGAAGGGCGAAAGGCGAAAGGCGAAAGGCGAAAGGCGAAAGGCGAAATGCAAAAGGCGAAAGGCGAAAGGCGAAAGGCGAAATGCGAAAGGCGAAATGCGAAAGGCGGGAGGCGAAAGGCGAAAGGCGAAGGGCGAAAGGCGAAAGGCGAAAGGCGAAAGGCGAAAGGCGAAAGGCGAAAGGCGAAAGACGAAAGGCGAAAGGAGAAAGGCGAAAGGCGAAAGGCGAAAGGCGAAAGGCGAAAGGCGAAAGGCGAAATCAAAAGGCGAAAGGCGAAAGGCGAAAGGCGAAAGGCGAAAGGCGAAGGGCGAAAGGCGAAAGGCGAAAGGCGAAAGGCGAAAGGCCAAAGGCGAAAGGCGAAAAGCGAAAAGGCGAAAGGCGAAAGGCGAAAGTCGAAAGGCGAAAGGCGAAAGGCGAAAGGCGAAAGGCGAAAGGCGAAAGGCGAAAGGTGAAAGGCGAAAGGCGAAAGGCGAAATGCAAAAGGCGAAAGGCGAAAGGCGAAAGGCGAAAGGCGAAAGGCGAAAGGCGAAAGGCGAAATCAAAAGGCGAAAGGCGAAAGGCGAAAGGCGAAAGGCGAAAGGCGAAAGGTGAAAGGCGAAAGGCGAAAGGTGAAAGGCGAAAGGCGAAAGGCGAAAGGCGAAATGCGAAAGGCGAAAGGCGAAAGGCGAAAGGCGAAAGGCGAAAGGCGAAAGGCGAAAGGCGAAAGGCGAAAGGCGAAAGGCGAAAGGCGAAAGGCGAAAGGCGAAAGGCGAAAGGCGAAAGGCGAAAGGCGAAAGGGGAAAGGCGAAAGGCGAAAGGCGGAAGGTGAAAGGCGAGAGGCGAAAGGCGAAAGGTGAAAGGCGAAAGGCGAAAGGCGAAATGCAAAAGGCGAAAGGCGAAAGGCGAAAGGCGAAAGGCGAAAGGCGAAGGGCGAAAGGCGAAAGGCGAAAGGCGAAAGGCGAAAGGCCAAAGGCGAAAGGCGAAAAGCGAAAAGGCGAAAGGCGAAAGGCGAAAGTCGAAAGGCGAAAGGCGAAAGGCGAAAGGCGAAAGGCGAAAGGCGAAAGGCGAAAGGTGAAAGGCGAAAGGCGAAAGGCGAAATGCAAAAGGCGAAAGGCGAAAGGCGAAAGGCGAAAGGCGAAAGGCGAAAGGCGAAAGGCGAAATCAAAAGGCGAAAGGCGAAAGGCGAAAGGCGAAAGGCGAAAGGCGAAGGGCGAAAGGCGAAAGGCGAAAGGCGAAAGGCGAAAGGCCAAAGGCGAAAGGCGAAAAGCGAAAAGGCGAAAGGCGAAAGGCGAAAGTCGAAAGGCGAAAGGCGAAAGGCGAAAGGCGAAAGGCGAAAGGCGAAAGGCGAAAGGTGAAAGGCGAAAGGCGAAAGGCGAAATGCAAAAGGCGAAAGGCGAAAGGCGAAAGGCGAAAGGCGAAAGGCGAAAGGCGAAAGGCGAAATCAAAAGGCGAAAGGCGAAAGGCGAAAGGCGAAAGGTGAAAGGCGAAAGGCGAAAGGTGAAAGGCGAAAGGCGAAAGGCGAAAGGCGAAATGCGAAAGGCGAAAGGCGAAAGGCGAAAGGCGAAAGGCGAAAGGCGAAAGGCGAAAGGCGAAAGGCGAAAGGCGAAAGGCGAAAGGCGAAAGGCGAAAGGCGAAAGGCGAAAGGCGAAAGGCGAAAGGCGAAAGGGGAAAGGCGAAAGGCGAAAGGCGGAAGGTGAAAGGCGAGAGGCGAAAGGCGAAAGGCGAAAGGCGAAAGGCGAAAGGCGAAAAGCGGAAGGCAAAAGGAAAAACGATTTTCTAAACATGAAATGAAAATGGAGAAATTTAAAATGCCTAAAGCAAAAGAAAAAACGATATTCAAAAGATAAAATACAAAAGTTGAAATTGAAAATACGAAATGGAAAAGTCGAAATTATAAATTCGTATTTCAAAATGCAAAAGGCGAAAGGCGAAAGGCGAAAGGCGAAAGGCGAAAGGCGAAAGGTGAAGGGCGAAAGGCGAAAGGCGAAAGGCGAAAGGCGAAATTCCAAAGGCGAAAGGCGAAAAGCGAAAAGGCGTAAGGCGAAAGGCGAAAGGCGAAAGGCGGAAGGCGAAAGGCGAAAGGCGGAAGGCAAAAGGCGAAAGGCGAAGGGCGAGAGGGAAAAGTCAAAATGCCTAAGGCAAAATGAAAAACGATTTTCAAAACTAGAAATAAAAATGGAGAAATTTAAAATGCCTAAAGCAAAAGAAAAAACGATATTCAAAAGATAAAATACTAAAGTTGAAATTAAAAATGCGAAATGGAAAATTATAAATTATAAATTTGTATTTCAAAATGCTAAAGGCGAAATGCGAAAGGCGAAAGACGAAAGGCGAAGGGCGAAAGTCGAAAGGCGAAAGGCGAAACGCAAAAGGCGAAAGGCGAAAGGCGAAAGTTGAAAGGCGAAAGGCGAAAGGTGAAAGGCGAAAGGCGAAAGGCGAAAGGAGAAAGGCGAAAGGCGAAAGGCGAAAGGCGAAATGCGAAAGGCGAAAGACGAAAGGCGAAAGGAGAAAGGCGAAAGGCGAAAGACGAAAGGCGAAAGGAGAAAGGCGAAAGGCGAAAGGCGAAAGGCGAAAGGCGAAAGGCGAAATGCGAAAGGCGGAAGGTGAAATGCTAAAGGCGAAAGGCGAAAGGCGAAAGGCGAAAGGCGAAAGGCGAAAGGCGAAGGGCGAAAGGCGAAAGGCGAAAGGCGAAAGGCGAAAGGCGAAATGCAAAAGGCGAAAGGCGAAAGGCGAAAGGCGAAAGGAGAAAGGCGAAAGGCGAAAGGCGAAAGGCGAAAGGCGAAAGGCGAAATGCAAAAGGCGAAAGGCGAAAGGCGAAAGGCGAAAGGCGAAAGGCGAAAGGCGAAAGGCGAAGGGCGAAAGGCGAAAGGCGAAAGGCGAAAGGCGAAAGGCCAAAGGCGAAAGGCGAAAAGCGAAAAGGCGTAAGGCGAAAGGCGAAAGTCGAAAGGCGAAAGCCGAAAGGCGAAAGGCGAAAGGCGAAAGGCGAAAGGCGAAAGGCGAAAGGCGAAAGGCGAAAGGCGAAAGGTGAAAGGCGAAAGGCGAAAGGCGAAATGCAAAAGGCGAAAGGCGAAAGGCGAAAGGCGAAAGGCGAAGGGCGAAAGGCGAAAGGCGAAAGGCGAAAGGCGAAAGGCCAAAGGCGAAAGGCGAAAAGCGAAAAGGCGAAAGGCGAAAGTCGAAAGGCGAAAGGCGAAAGGCGAAAGGCGAAAGGCGAAAGGCGAAAGGCGAAAGGCGAAAGGTGAAAGGCGAAAGGCGAAAGGCGAAATGCAAAAGGCGAAAGGCGAAAGGCGAAAGGCGAAAGGCGAAAGGCGAAAGGCGAAAGGCGAAATGCAAAAGGCGAAAGGCGAAAGGCGAAAGGCGAAAGGCGAAAGGTGAAAGGCGAAAGGCGAAAGGTGAAAGGTGAAAGGCGAAAGGCGAAAGACGAAATGCGAAAGGCGAAAGGCGAAAGGCGAAAGGCGAAAGGCGAAAGGCGAAAGGCGAAAGGCGAAAGGCGAAAGGCGAAAGGGGAAAGGCGAAAGGCGAAAGGCGGAAGGTGAAAGGCGAGAGGCGGAAGGTGAAAGGCGAGAGGCGAAAGGCGAAAGGCGAAAGGCGAAAGGCGAAAGGCGAAAGGCGAAAGGCGAAAAGCGGAAGGCAAAAGGAAGAACGATTTTCTAAACATGAAATGAAAATGGAGAAATTTAAAATGCCTAAAGCAAAAGAAAAAACGATATTCAAAAGATAAAATACAAAAGTTGAAATTGAAAATACGAAATGGAAAAGTCGAAATTATAAATTCGTATTTCAAAATGCTAAAGGCGAAATGCGAAAGCGAAAGACGAAAGGCGAAGGGCGAAAGTCGAAAGGCGAAAGGCGAAAGGCAAAAGGCGAAAGGCGAAAGGCGAAAGTCGAAAGGCGAAAGGTGAAAGGCGAAAGGCGAAAGGCGAAAGGCGAAAGGCGAAGGGCGAAAGGCGAAAGGCGAAAGGCGAAAGGAGAAAGGCGAAAGGCGAACGGCGAAAGGCGGAAGGCGAAAGGCGAAAGGCGAAAGGCGGAAGGCAAAAGGCGAAAGGCGAAGGGCGAGAGGCAAAAGTCAAAATGCCTAAGGCAAAATGAAAAACGATTTTCAAAACTAGAAATAAAAATGGAGAAATTTAAAATGCCTAAAGCAAAAGAAAAAACGATATTCAAAAGATAAAATAATAAAGTTGAAATTGAAAATGCGAAATGGAAAATTATAAATTATAAATTTGTATTTCAAAATGCTAAAGGCGAAATGCGAAAGGCGAAAGACGAAAGGCGAAGGGCGAAAGTCGAAAGGCGAAAGGCGAAAGGCGAAAGGCGAAAGGCGAAAGGCGAAAGGCGAAAGACGAAAGGAGAAAGGCGAAAGGCGAAAGGCGAAAGGCGAAAGGCGAAAGCCGAAAGGCGGAAGGCGAAAGGCGAAAGGCGAAAGGCGAAAGGCGAAAGGCGGAAGGCGAAAGGCGAAAGGCGAAGGGCGAAAGGCAAAAGTCAAAATGCCTAAGGCAAAATGAAAAACGATTTTCAAAACATGAAATAAAAATGGAGAAATTTAAAATGCCTAAAGCAAAAGAAAAAACGATATTCAAAAGATAAAATAATAAAGTTGAAATTGAAAATGCGAAATGGAAAATTATAAATTATAAATTTGTATTTCAAAATGCTAAAGGCGAAATGCGAAAGGCGAAAGACGAAAGGCGAAAGTCGAAAGGCGAAAGGCGAAAGGCGAAAGGCGAAAGGCGAAAGGCGAAAGGCGAAAGGAGAAAGGCGAAAGGCGAAAGGCGAAAGGCGAAAGGCGAAAGGCGGAAGGCGAAAGGCGAAAGGCGAAAGGCGAAAGGCGGAAGGCGAAAGGCGAAAGGCGAAGGGCGAAAGGCAAAAGTCAAAATGCCTAAGGCAAAATGAAAAACGATTTTCAAAACATGAAATAAAAATGGAGAAATTTAAAAGGCCTAAAGCAAAAGGAAAAACGATATTCAAAAGATAAAATACTAAAGTTGAAATTGAAAATGCGAAATGGAAAATAAGAAATTAGAAATTTGTATTTCAAAATGCTAAAGGCGAAATGCGAAAGCGAAAGACGAAAGGCGAAGGGCGAAAGTCGAAAGGCAAGAGGCGAAAGGCGAAAGGCGAAAGGCGAAAGGTGAAAGGCGAAAGGCGAAAGGCGAAAGGTGAAAGGCGAAAGGCGAAAGGCGAAAGGCGAAAGGAGAAAGGCGAAAGGCGAAAGGCGAAAGGCGAAATGCGAAAGGCGAAAGGCGAAAGGCGAAAGACGAAAGGCGAAAGGCGAAAGGCGAAAGGCGAAAGGCGAAATGCGAAAGGCGGAAGGTGAAATGCTAAAGGCGAAAGGCGAAAGGCGAAAGGCGAAAGGCGAAAGGCGAAAGGCGAAGGGCGAAAGGCGAAAGGCGAAAGGCGAAAGGCGAAAGGCCAAAGGCCAAAGGCGAAAGGCGAAAGGCGAAAGTCGAAAGGCGAAAGGCGAAAGGCGAAAGGCGAAAGGCGAAAGGCGAAAGGCGAAAGGCGAAAGGCGAAAGGCGAAAGGTGAAAGGCGAAAGGCGAAAGGCGAAATGCAAAAGGCGAAAGGCGAAAGGCGAAAGGCGAAAGGCGAAAGGCGGAAGGTGAAAGGCGAAAGGCGAAAGGCGAAAGGCGAAAGGCGAAAAGCGGAAGGCAAAAGGAAAAACGATTTTCTAAATATGAAATGAAAATGGAGAAATTTAAAATGCGTAAAGCAAAAGAAAAAACGATATTCAAAAGATAAAATACAAAAGTTGAAATTGAAAATACGAAATGGAAAAGTCGAAATTATAAATTTGTATTTCAAAATGCTAAAGGCGAAATGCGAAAGGCGAAAGACGAAAGGCGCAGGGCGAAAGTCGAAAGGCGAAAGGCGAAAGGCAAAAGGCGAAAGGCGAAAGGCGAAAGTTGAAAGGCGAAAGGCGAAAGGTGAAAGGCGAAAGGCGAAAGGCGAAAGGCGAAAGGCGAAAGGAGAAAGGCGAAAGGCGAAAGGCGAAAGGCGAAAGGCGAAAGGCGAAAGGCGAAAGGCGAAAGGCGGAAGGCGAAAGGCGAAAGGCGAAAGGCGGAAGGCAAAAGGCGAAAGGCGAAGGGCGAGAGGCAAAAGTCAAAATGCCTAAGGCAAAATGAAAAACGATTTTCAAAACTAGAAATAAAAATGGAGAAATTTAAAATGCCTAAAGCACAAGAAAAAACGATATTGAAAAGATAAAATACTAAAGTTGGAATTGAAAATGCGAAATGGAAAATTAGAAATTAGAAATTTGTATTTCAAAATGCTAAAGGCGAAATGAGAAGGGCGAAAGGCGAAAGGCGAAAGGCGAAATGCGAAAGGCGGAAGGTGAAATGCTAAAGGCGAAAGGCGAAAGGCGAAAGGCGAAGGGCGAAAGGCGAAAGGCGAAAGGCGAAAGGCGAAAGGCGAAAGGCGAAAGGCGAAAGGCCAAAGGCGAAAGGCGAAAAGCGAAAAGGCGAAAGGCGAAAGGCGAAAGTCGAAAGGCGAAAGGCGAAAGGCGAAAGGCGAAAGTCGAAAGGCGAAAGGCGAAAGGAGAAAGGCGAAAGGCGAAAGGCGAAGGGCGAAAGGCGAAAGGCGAAAGGCGAAAGGCGAAAGGCGAAAGGCCAAAGGCGAAAGGCGAAAAGCGAAAAGGCGAAAGGCGAAAGGCGAAAGGCGAAAGGCGAAAGGCGAAAGGTGAATGGCGAAAGGCGAAAGGCGAAAGGCGAAAGGCGAAAGGCGAAAGGCGAAAGGCGAAAGGCGAAAGGCGAAAGGCGAAAGGGGAAAGGCGAAAGGCGAAAGGCGGAAGGTGAAAGGCGAAAGGCGAAAGGCGAAAGGCGAAAGGCGAAAGGCGAAAGGCGAAAGGCGAAAGGCGAAAGGCGAAAGGCGAAAGGCGAAAAGCGAAAGGCGAAAGGCGGAAGGCGAAAGGCGAAAGGCAAAAAGCGAAAGGCGGAAGGCGAAAGGCGAAAGGCGAAAGGCCAAAGGCGAAAGGCGAAAAGCGAAAAGGCGAAAGGCGAAAGGCGAAAGGCGAAAGGCGAAAGGTGAAAGGCGAATGGCGAAAGGCGAAATGCAAAAGGCGAAAGGCGAAAGGCGAAAGGCGAAGGGCGAAAGGCGAAAGGCGAAAGGCGAAAGGCGAAAGGCGAAAGGCGAAAAGCGAAAAGGCGAAAGGCGAAAGGCGAAAGTCGAAGGGCGAAAGGCGAAAGGCGAAAGGCGAAAGGCGAAAGGTGAATGGCGAAAGGCGAAAGGCGAAAGGCGAAAGGCGAAAGGCGAAAGGCGAAAGGCGAAAGGCGAAAGGGGAAAGGCGAAAGGCGAAAGGCGGAAGGTGAAAGGCGAAAGGCGAAAGGCGAAAGGCGAAAGGCGAAAGGCGAAAGGCGAAATGCGAAAAGCGAAAGGCGAAAGGCGGAAGGCGAAAGGCGAAAGGCGAAAGGCGAAAGGCGGAAGGCGAAAGGCGAAGGGCGAAAGGCAAAAGTCAAAATGCCTAAGGCAAAATGAAAAACGATTTTCAAAACATGAAATAAAAATGGAGAAATTTAAAATGCCTAAAGCAAAAGAAAAAACGATATTCAAAAGATAAAATACTAAAGTTGAAATTGAAAATACGAAATGGAAAAGTCGAAATTATAAATTTGTATTTCAAAATGCTAAAGGCGCAATGCGAAAGGCGAAAGACGAAAGGCGAAGGGCGAAAGTCGAAAGGCGAAAGGCAAAAGGCGAAAGGCGAAAGGCGAAAGTTGAAAGGCGAAAGGCGAAAGGCGAAAGGTGAAAGGCGAAAGGCGAAAGGCGAAAGGCGAAAGGCGAAAGGCGAAAGGCGAAAGGCGAAAGGCGAAAGGCGAAAGGCGAAAGGCGAAAGGCGAAAGGCGAAAGGCGAAAGGCGGAAGGCGAAAGGCGAAAGGCGAAAGGCGGAAGGCAAAAGGCGAAAGGCGAAGGGCGAGAGGGAAAAGTCAAAATGCCTAAGGCAAAATGAAAAACGATTTTCAAAACTAGAAATAAAAATGGAGAAATTTAAAATGCCTAAAGCAAAAGAAAAAACGATATTCAAAAGATAAAATACTAAAGTTGAAATTAAAAATGCGAAATGGAAAATTATAAATTATAAATTTGTATTTCAAAATGCTAAAGGCGAAATGCGAAAGGCGAAAGGCGAAAGGCGAAAGGCGAAGGGCGAAAGTCGAAAGGCGAAAGGCGAAACGCAAAAGGCGAAAGGCGAAAGGCGAAAGTTGAAAGGCGAAAGGTGAAAGGCGAAAGGCGAAAGGCGACAGGCGAAAGGCGAAAGGCGAAAGGCGAAAGGCGAAAGGCGAAAGGCGAAAGGCGAAAGGAGAAAGGCGAAAGGCGAAAGGCGAAAGGCGAAAGGCGAAAGGCGGAAGGCGAAAGGCGAAAGGCGAAAGGCGGAAGGCGAAAGGCGAAAGGCGAAGGGCGAAAGGCAAAAGTCAAAATGCCTAAGGCAAAATGAAAAACGATTTTCAAAACATGAAATAAAAATGGAGAAATTTAAAATGCCTAAAGCAACAGAAAAAACGATATTCAAAAGATAAAATACTAAAGTTGAAATTGAAAATGCGAAATGGAAAATTAGAAATTAGAAATTTGTATTTCAAAATGCTAAAGGCGAAATGCGAAAGGCGAAAGACGAAAGGCGAAGGGCGAAAGTCGAAAGGCGAAAGGCGAAAGGCGAAAGGCGAAAGGCGAAAGTTGAAAGGCGAAAGGCGAAAGGCGAAAGGTGAAAGGCGAAAGGCGAAAGGCGAAAGGCGAAAGGCGAAAGGCGAAAGGCGAAAGGCGAAAGGCGAAAGGCGAAAGGCGAAAGACGAAAGGCGAAAGGCGAAAGGAGAAAGGCGAAAGGCGAAAGGCGAAAGGCGAAAGGCGGAAGGCGAAAGGCGAAAGGCGAAAGGCGGAAGGCAAAAGGCGAAAGGCGAAGGCGGGAGGGAAAAGTCAAAATGCCTAAGGCAAAATGAAAAACGATTTTCAAAACTAGAAATAAAAATGGAGAAATTTAAAATGCCTAAAGCAAAAGAAAAAACGATATTCAAAAGATAAAATACTAAAGTTGAAATTGAAAATGCGAAATGGAAAATTATAAATTATAAATTTGTATTTCAAAATGCTAAAGGCGAAATGCGAAAGGCGAAAGACGAAAGGAGAAGGGCGAAAGTCGAAAGGCGAAAGGCGAAACGCAAAAGGCGAAAGGCGAAAGGAGAAAGGCGAAAGGCGAAAGGCGAAAGGCGAAAGGCGGAAGGCGAAAGGCGAAAGGCGAAAGGCGGAAGGCGAAAGGCGAAAGGCGAAGGGCGAAAGGCAAAAGTCAAAATGCCTAAGGCAAAATGAAAAACGATTTTCAAAACATGAAATAAAAATGGAGAAATTTAAAATACCTAAAGCAAAAGAAAAAACGATATTCAAAAGATAAAATACTAAAGTTGAAATTGAAAATGCGAAATGGAAAATTAGAAATTAGAAATTTGTATTTCAAAATGCTAAAGGCGAAATGCGAAGCGAAAGACGAAAGGCGAAGGGCGAAAGGCGAAAGGCAAAAGGCGAAAGGCGAAAGGCGAAAGGTGAAAGGCGAAAGGCGAAAGGCGAAAGGTGAAAGGCGAAAGGCGAAAGGCGAAAGGCGAACGGCGAAAGGCGAAATGCGAAAGGCGGAAGGTGAAATGCTAAAGGCGAAAGGCGAAAGGCGAAAGGCGAAAGGCGAAAGGCGAAAGGCGAAAGGCGAAAGGCGAAAGGCGAAAGGCGAAGGGCGAAAGGCGAAAGGCGAAAGGCGAAAGGCGAAAGGCGAAAGGCGAAAGGCGAAAGGCGAAAGGCGAAAGGCGAAAGGCGAAAGGCCAAGGGCGAAAGGCGAAAAGGCGAAAGGCGAAAGGCGAAAGGCGAAAGTCGAAAGGCGAAAGGCGAAAGGCGAAAGGCGAAAGGCGAAAGGCGAAAGGCGAAAGGCGAAAGGCGAAAGGCGAAAGGCGAAAGGCGAAAGGCGAAAGGTGAAAGGCGAAAGGCGAAAGGCGAAATGCAAAAGGCGAAAGGCGAAAGGCGACAGGCGAAATCAAAAGGCGAAAGGCGAAAGGCGAAATGCAAAAGGCGAAAGGCGAAAGGTGAAAGGCGAAAGGTGAAAGGCGAAAGGCGAAAGGTGAAAGGCGAAAGGCGAAAGGCGAAAGGCGAAATGCGAAAGGCGAAAGGCGAAAGGCGAAAGGGGAAAGGCGAAAGGCGAAAGGCGAAAGGCGAAAGGGGAAAGGCGAAAGGCGAAAGGCGGAAGGTGAAAGGCGAAAGGCGAAAGGCGAAAGCAAAAGGCGAAAGGCGAAAGGCGAAAGGCGAAAGGCGAAAGGCGAAAGGCGAAAGGCGAAAGGCGAAAGGCGAAAGGCGAAAGGCGAAAAGCGGAAGGCAAAAGGAAAAACGATTTTCTAAACATGAAATGAAAATGGAGAAATTTAAAATGCCTAAAGCAAAAGAAAAAACGATATTCAAAAGATAAAATACAAAAGTTGAAATTGAAAATACGAAATGGAAAATTCGAAATTATAAATTTGTATTTCAAAATGCTAAAGACGTATTGCGAAAGACGAAAGGCGAAGGGCGAAAGTCGAAAAGTGAAAGGCGAAATGCAAAAGGCGAAAGGCGAAAGGCGAAAGGCGAAAGGTGAAAGGCGAAAGGCGAAAGGTGAAAGGCGAAAGGCGAAAGGCGAAAGGCGAAAGGCGAAAGGCGAAAGGCGAAAGGCGAAAGGCGAAAGTCGAAAGGCGAAAGGCGAAAGGCGAAAGGCGAAAGGCGAAAGGCGAAAGGCGAAAGGCGAAAGGCGAAAGGCGAAAGGGGAAAGGCGAAAGGCGAAAGGCGAAAGGCGGAAGGTGAAAGGCGTAAGGCGAAAGGCGAAAGGCGAAAGGCGAAAGGCGAAAGGCGAAAGGCGAAAGGCGAAAGGCGAAAGGCGAAAGGCGAAAGGCGAAAGGCGAAAAGCGGAAGGCGAAAGGCGAAAAGTTGAAAATGAAAATGCGAAATGGAAAACTAGAAATTAGAAATTTGTATTTCAAAATGCTAAAGGCGAAATGCGAAAGCGAAAGACGAAAGGCGAAGGGCGAAAGTCGAAAGGCGAAAGGCAAAAGGCGAAAGGCGAAAGGCGAAAGGCGAAAGGTGAAAGGCGAAAGGCGAAAGGCGGAAGGTGAAAGGCGAAAGGCGGAAGGCGAAAGGCGAAAGGCGAAAGGCGAAAGGCGAAAGGCGAAAGGCGAAAAGCGAAAGGCGAAAGGAGAAAGGCGAAAGGCGAAAGGCGAAAGGCGGAAGGCGAAAGGCGAAAGGCGAAAGGCGAAAGGCGAAAGGCGAAAGGCGAAAGGCGAAAGGAGAAAGGCGAAAGGCGAAAGGCGAAAGGCGAAAGGCGAAAGGCGGAAGGCGAAAGGCGAAGGCGAGAGGGAAAAGTCAAAATGCCTAAGGCAAAATGAAAAACGATTTTCAAAACTAGAAATAAAAATGGAGAAATTTAAAATGCCTAAAGCAAAAGAAAAAACGATACTCAAAAGATAAAATACTAAAGTTGAAATTGAAATTGCGAAATGGAAAATTATAAATTATAAATTTGTATTTCAAAATGCTAAAGGCGAAATGCGAAAGGCGAAAGACGAAAGGCGAAGGGCGAAAGTCGAAAGGCGAAAGGCGAAACGCAAAAGGCGAAAGGCGAAAGGCGAAAGTTGAAAGGCGAAAGGCGAAAGGTGAAAGGCGAAAGGCGAAAGGCGAAAGGCGAAAGGCGGAAGGCGAAAGGCGAAATGCGAAAGGCGAAAGGCGAAAGGCGAAAGGAGAAAGGCGGAAGGCGAAAGGCGAAAGGCGAAAGGCGGAAGGCGAAAGGCGAAAGGTGAAAGGCGGAAGGCGAAAGGCGAAAGGCAAAGGGCGAAAGGCAAAAGTCAAAATGCCTAAGGCAAAATGAAAAACGATTTTCAAAACATGAAATAAAAATGGAGAAATTTAAAATGCCTAAAGCAAAAGAAAAAACGATATTCAAAAGATAAAATACTAAAGTTGAAATTGAAAATGCGAAATGGAAAATTAGAAATTAGGAATTTGTATTTCAAAATGCTAAAGGCGAAATGCGAAAGCGAAAGACGAAAGGCGAAGGGCGAAAGACGAAAGGCGAAAGGCGAAAGGCAAAAGGCGAAAGGCGAAAGGCGAAAGGCGAAAGGTGAAAGGCGAAAGGCGAAAGGCGAAAGGTGAAAGGCGAAAGGCGAAAGGCGAAAGGCGAAAGGCGAAATGCGAAAGGCGGAAGGTGAAATGCTAAAGGCGAAAGGCGAAAGGCGAAAGGCGAAAGGCGAAAGGCGAAAGGCGAAAGGCGAAAGGCGAAAGGCGAAAGGCGAAAGGCGAAAGGCGAAAGGCGAAAGGCGAAAGGCGAAAGGCGAAAGGCGAAAGGCGAAAGGCGAAAGGCGAAAGGCGAAAGGCGAAAGGAGAAAGGCGAAAGGCGAAAGGCGAAAGGCGAAAGGCGAAAGGCGAAAGGCGAAAGGCGAAAGGCGAAAGGAGAAAGGCGAAAGGCGAAAGGCGAAAGGCGAAAGGCGAAAGGCGGAAGGCGAAAGGCGAAAGGCGAAAGGCGAAAGGCGGAAGGCAAAAGGCGAAAGGCGAAGGCGGGAGGGAAAAGTCAAAATGCCTAAGGCAAAATGAAAAACGATTTTCAAAACTAGAAATAAAAATGGAGAAATTTAAAATGCCTAAAGCAAAAGAAAAAACGATATTCAAAAGATAAAATACTAAAGTTGAAATTGAAAATGCGAAATGGAAAATTATAAATTATAAATTTGTATTTCAAAATGCTAAAGGCGAAATGCGAAAGGCGAAAAACGAAAGGCGAAGGGCGAAAGGCGAAACGCAAAAGGCGAAAGGCGAAAGGAGAAAGGCGAAAGGCGAAAGGCGAAAGGCGGAAGGCGAAAGGCGAAAGGCGAAAGGCGGAAGGCGAAAGGCGAAAGGCGAAGGGCGAAAGGCAAAAGTCAAAATGCCTAAGGCAAAATGAAAAACGATTTTCAAAACATGAAATAAAAATGGAGAAATTTAAAATACCTAAAGCAAAAGAAAAAACGATATTCAAAAGATAAAATACTAAAGTTGAAATTG
Organism: Dioctria rufipes; assembly: GCA_963924295.1. NCBI lineage: Eukaryota > Metazoa > Arthropoda > Insecta > Diptera > Asilidae > Dioctria > Dioctria rufipes. Next base: position 550,645 of record CAWUPM010000673.1, on the reverse strand, counting down.
AAAATGCGAAATGGAAAATTAGAAATTAGAAATTTGTATTTCAAAATGCTAAAGGCGAAATGCGAAAGCGAAAGACGAAAGGCGAAGGGCGAAAGTCGAAAGGCGAAAGGCAAAAGGCGAAAGGCGAAAGGCGAAAGGCGAAAGGTGAAAGGCGAAAGGCGAAAGGCGAAAGGTGAAAGGCGAAAGGCGAAAGGCGAAAGGCGAACGGCGAAAGGCGAAAGGCGAAAGGCGAAAGGCGAAAGGCGGAAGGTGAAATGCTAAAGGCGAAAGGCGAAAGGCGAAGGGCGAAAGGCGAAAGGCGAAAGGCGAAAGGCGAAAGGCGAAAGGCGAAAGGCGAAAGGCGAAAGGCCAAAGGCGAAAGGCGAAAAGGCGAAAGGCGAAAGGCGAAAGTCGAAAGGCGAAAGGCGAAAGGCGAAAGGCGAAATGCAAAAGGCGAAAGGCGAAAGGCGACAGGCGAAAGGCAAAAGGCGAAAGGCGAAAGGCGAAATGCAAAAGGCGAAAGGCGAAAGGTGAAAGGCGAAAGGTGAAAGGCGAAAGGCGAAAGGTGAAAGGCGAAAGGTGAAAGGCGAAAGGTGAAAGGCGAAAGGCGAAAGGTGAAAGGCGAAAGGCGAAAGGCGAAAGGCGAAATGCAAAAGGCGAAAGGCGAAAGGTGAAAGGCGAAAGGTGAAAGGCGAAAGGCGAAAGGTGAAAGGCGAAAGGCGAAAGGCGAAAGGCGAAATGCGAAATGCGAAAGGCGAAAGGCGAAAGGGGAAAGGCGAAAGGCGAAACGCGAAAGGCGAAAGGGGAAAGGCGAAAGGCGAAAGGCGGAAGGTGAAAGGCGAAAGGCGAAAGGCGAAAGGCAAAAGGCGAAAGGCGAAAGGCGAAAGGCGAAAAGCGAAAGGCGAAAGGCGAAAGGCGAAAAGCGGAAGGCAAAAGGAAAAACGATTTTCTAAACATGAAATGAAAATGGAGAAATTTAAAATGCCTAAAGCAAAAGAAAAAACGATATTCAAAAGATAAAATACAAAATTTGAAATTGAAAATACGAAATGGAAAATTCGAAATTATAAATTTGTATTTCAAAATGCTAAAGACGTATTGCGAAAGACGAAAGGCGAAGGGCGAAAGTCGAAAAGCGAAAGGCGAAATGCAAAAGGCGAAAGGCGAAAGGCGAAAGGTGAAAGGCGAAAGGCGAAAGGTGAAAGGCGAAAGGCGAAAGGCGAAAGGCGAAAGGCGAAAGGCGAAAGGCGAAAGGCGAAAGTCGAAAGGCGAAAGGCGAAAGGCGAAAGGCGAAAGGCGAAAGGCGAAAGGCGAAAGGCGAAAGGCGAAATGCGAAATGCGAAAGGCGAAAGGCGAAAGGGGAAAGGCGAAAGGCGAAACGCGAAAGGCGAAAGGGGAAAGGCGAAAGGCGAAAGGCGGAAGGTGAAAGGCGAAAGGCGAAAGGCGAAAGGCAAAAGGCGAAAGGCGAAAGGCGAAAGGCGAAAAGCGAAAGGCGAAAGGCGAAAGGCGAAAAGCGGAAGGCAAAAGGAAAAACGATTTTCTAAACATGAAATGAAAATGGAGAAATTTAAAATGCCTAAAGCAAAAGAAAAAACGATATTCAAAAGATAAAATACAAAATTTGAAATTGAAAATACGAAATGGAAAATTCGAAATTATAAATTTGTATTTCAAAATGCTAAAGACGTATTGCGAAAGACGAAAGGCGAAGGGCGAAAGTCGAAAAGCGAAAGGCGAAATGCAAAAGGCGAAAGGCGAAAGGCGAAAGGTGAAAGGCGAAAGGCGAAAGGTGAAAGGCGAAAGGCGAAAGGCGAAAGGCGAAAGGCGAAAGGCGAAAGGCGAAAGGCGAAAGTCGAAAGGCGAAAGGCGAAAGGCGAAAGGCGAAAGGCGAAAGGCGAAAGGCGAAAGGCGAAAGGCGAAAGGCGAAAGGGGAAAGGCGAAAGGCGAAAGGCGAAAGGCGGAAGGCGAAAGGCGTAAGGCGAAAGGCGAAAGGCGAAAGGCGAAAGGCGAAAGGCGAAAGGCGAAAGGCGAAAGGCGAAAGGCGAAAGGCGAAAGGCGAAAGGCGAAAGGCGAAAGGCGAAAGGCGAAAGGCGAAAGGCGAAAGGCGAAAGGCGAAAGGCGAAAGGCGAAAAGCGGAAGGCGAAAGGCGAAAGGCGATAGGCGAAAGGCGAAAGGCGAAGGGCGAGAGGCAAAAGTCAAAATGCCTAAGGCAAAAGGAAAAACGATTTTCAAATGAAAATGGAGAAATTTAAAATGCCTAAAGCAAAAGAAGAAACGATATTCAAAAGATAATATACAAAAGTTGAAATTGAAAATGCGAAATGGAAAATTCGAAATTATAAATTCGTATTTCAAACTGCTAAAGGCGAAATGCGAAAGGCGAAAGACGAAAGGCGAAGGGTGAAAGTCGAAAGGCGAAAGGCGAAAGGCAAAAGGCGAAAGGCGAAAGGCGAAAGGAGAAAGCGAAACGCGAAAGGCGAAAGGCGAAAGGCGAAAGGCGAAAAGCGAAAGGCGAAAGGCGAAAGGCGAAAGGCGAAAGGCGAAAGGCGAAAGGCGAAAAGCGGAAGGCGAAAGGCGAAAGGCGATAGGCGAAAGGCGAAGGGCGAGAGGCAAAAGTCAAAATGCCTAAGACAAAAGTAAAAACGATATTCAAAAGATAATATACAAAAGTTGAAATTGAAAATGCGAATTGGAAAATTTGAAATTATAAATTCGTATTTCAAAATGCTAAAGGCGAAATGCGAAAGGCGAAAGGCAAAAGGCGAAGGGCGAAAGTCGAAAGGCGAAAGGCGAAACGCAAAAGGCGAAAGGCGAAAGGCGAAAGTTGAAAGGCGAAAGGCGAAAGGTGAAAGGCGAAAGGCGAAAGGCGAAAGGCGAAAGGTGGAAGGCGAAAGGCGAAAGGCGAAAGGCGAAAGGCGAAAGGCGAAAGGAGAAAGGCGAAAGGCGAAAGGCGAAAGGCGAAAGGCGGAAGGCGAAAGGCGAAAGGCGAAAGGCGGAAGGCGAAAGGCGAAAGGCGAAGGGCGAAAGGCAAAAGTCAAAATGCCTAAGGCAAAATGAAAAACGATTTTCAAAACATGAAATAAAAATGGAGAAATTTAAAATGCCTAAAGCAAAAGAAAAAACGATATTCAAAAGATAAAATACTAAAGTTGAAATTGAAAATGCGAAATGGAAAACTAGAAATTAGAAATTTGTATTTCAAAATGCTAAAGGCGAAATGCGAAAGCGAAAGACGAAAGGCGAAGGGCGAAAGTCGAAAGGCGAAAGGCGAAAGGCAAAAGGCGAAAGGCGAAAGGCGAAAGGCGAAAGGCGAAAGGTGAAAGGCGAAAGGCGAAAGGCGGAAGGTGAAAGGCGAAAGGCGAAAGGCGGAAGGCGAAAGGCGAAAGGCGAAAGGCGAAAGGCGAAAGGCGAAAGGCGAAAGGCGAAAGGCGAAAGGCGAAAGGAGAAAGGCGAAAGGCGAAAGGCGGAAGGCGAAAGGCGAAAGGCGAAAGGCGAAAGGCGAAAGGCGAAAGGCGAAAGGCGAAAGGAGAAAGGCGAAAGGCGAAAGGCGAAAGGCGAAAGGCGAAAGGCGGAAGGCGAAAGGCGAAAGGCGAAAGGCGGAAGGCAAAAGGCGAAAGGCGAAGGCGAGAGGGAAAAGTCAAAATGCCTAAGGCAAAATGAAAAACGATTTTCAAAACTAGAAATAAAAATGGAGAAATTTAAAATGCCTAAAGCAAAAGAAAAAACGATATTCAAAAGATAAAATACTAAAGTTGAAATTTAAATTGCGAAATGGAAAATTAGAAATTATAAATTTGTATTTCAAAATGCTAAAGGCGAAATGCGAAAGGCGAAAGACGAAAGGCGAAGGGCGAAAGTCGAAAGGCGAAAGGCGAAACGCAAAAGGCGAAAGGCGAAAGGCGAAAGTTGAAAGGCGAAAGGCGAAAGGTGAAAGGCGAAAGGCGAAAGGCGAAAGGCGAAAGGCGGAAGGCGAAAGGCGAAAGGCGAAAGGCGAAAGGCGAAAGGCGAAAGGAGAAAGGCGGAAGGCGAAAGGCGAAAGGCGGAAGGCGAAAGGCGTAAGGCGAAAGGCGGAAGGCGAAAGGCAAAGGGCGAAAGGCAAAAGTCAAAATGCCTAAGGCAAAATGAAAAACGATTTTCAAAACATGAAATAAAAATGGAGAAATTTAAAATGCCTAAAGCAAAAGAAAAAACGATATTCAAAAGATAAAATACTAAAGTTGAAATTGAAAATGCGAAATGGAAAATTAGAAATTAGGAATTTGTATTTCAAAATGCTAAAGGCGAAATGCGAAAGCGAAAGACGAAAGGCGAAGGGCGAAAGTCGAAAGGCGAAAGGCGAAAGGCAAAAGGCGAAAGGCGAAAGGCGAAAGGCGAAAGGTGAAAGGCGAAAGGCGAAAGGCGAAAGGTGAAAGGCGAAAGGCGAAAGGCGAAAGGCGAAAGGCGAAAGGCGAAATGCGAAAGGCGGAAGGTGAAATGCTAAAGGCGAAAGGCGAAAGGCGAAAGGCGAAAGGCGAAAGGCGAAAGGCGAAAGGCGAAAGGCGAAAGGCGAAAGGAGAAAGGCGAAAGGCGAAAGGCGAAAGGCGAAAGGCGAAAGGCGGAAGGCGAAAGGCGAAAGGCGAAAGGCGGAAGGCAAAAGGCGAAAGGCGAAGGCGAGAGGGAAAAGTCAAAATGCCTAAGGCAAAATGAAAAACGATTTTCAAAACTAGAAATAAAAATGGAGAAATTTAAAATGCCTAAAGCAAAAGAAAAAACTATATTCAAAAGATAAAATACTAAAGTTGAAATTGAAAATGCGAAATGGAAAATTAGAAATTATAAATTTGTATTTCAAAATGCTAAAGGCGAAATGCGAAAGGCGAAAGACGAAAGGCGAAGGGCGAAAGTCGAAAGGCGAAAGGCGAAACGCAAAAGACGAAAGGCGAAAGGCGAAAGTTGAAAGGCGAAAGGTGAAAGGCGAAAGGCGAAAGGCGAAAGGCGAAAGGCGAAAGGCGGAAGGCGAAAGGCGAAAGGCGAAAGGCGAAAGGCGAAAGGCGAAAGGAGAAAGGCGAAAGGCGAAAGGCGAAAGGCGAAAGGCGAAAGGCGAAAGGCGGAAGGCGAAATGCTAAAGGCGAAAGGCGAAAGGCGAAAGGCGAAAGGTGAAAGGCGAAAGGCGAAAGGCGAAAGGTGAAAGGCGAAAGGCGAAAGGCGAAAGGCGAAAGGCGAAAGGCGAAAGGCGAAGGGCGAAAGGCGAAAGGCGAAAGGCGAAAGGCGAAAGGCGAAAGGCGAAAGGCCAAAGGCGAAAGGCGAAAAGGCGAAAGGCGAAAGGCGAAAGTCGAAAGGCGAAAGGCGAAAGGCGAAAGGCGAAAGGCGAAAGGCGACAGGCGAAAGGCGAAAGGCGAAAGGCGAAAGGCGAAAGGTGAAAGGCGAAAGGCGAAAGGCGAAAGGCGACAGGCGAAAGGCGAAAGGCGAAATGCAAAAGGCGAAAGGCGAAAGGTGAAAGGCGAAAGGTGAAAGGCGAAAGGCGAAAGGTGAAAGGCGAAAGGCGAAAGGCGAAAGGCGAAATGCGAAAGGCGAAAGGCGAAAGGCGAAAGGCGAAAGGCGAAAGGCGAAAGGCGAAAGGGGAAAGGCGAAAGGCGAAAGGCGAAAGGCGGAAGGTGAAAGGCGAAAGGCGAAAGGCGAAAGGCAAAAGGCGAAAGGCGAAAGGCGAAAGGCGAAAGGCGAAAGGCGAAAGGCGAAAGGCGAAAGGCGAAAGGCGAAAGGCGAAAGGCGAAAGGCGAAAGGCGAAAAGCGGAAGGCAAAAGGAAAAACGATTTTCTAAACATGAAATGAAAATGGAGAAATTTAAAATGCCTAAAGCAAAAGAAAAAACGATATTCAAAAGATAAAATACAAAAGTTGAAATTGAAAATACGAAATGGAAAATTCGAAATTATAAATTTGTATTTCAAAATGCTAAAGACGTATTGCGAAAGACGAAAGACGAAGGGCGAAAGTCGAAAAGCGAAAGGCGAAATGCAAAAGGCGAAAGGCGAAAGGCGAAAGGCGAAAGGCGAAAGGCGAAAGGCGAAAGGCGAAAGGCGAAAGGCGAAAGGCGAAAGGCGAAAGGCGAAATGCGAAAGGCGGAAGGTGAAATGCTAAAGGCGAAAGGCGAAAGGCGAAAGGCGAAAGGCGAAAGGCGAAATGCGAAATGCGAAAGGCGAAGGGCGAAAGGCGAAAGGCGAAAGGCGAAAGGCGAAAGGCGAAAGGCGAAAGGCGAAAGGCGAAAGGCGAACGGCGAAAGGCGAAAGGCGAAAGGCGAAAGGCGAAAGGCGAAAGGCGAAAGGCGAAAGGCCAAAGGCGAAAGGCGAAAAGGCGAAAGGCGAAAGGCGAAAGTCGAAAGGCGAAAGGCGAAAGGCGAAAGGCGAAAGGCGAAAGGCGAAAGGCGAAAGGCGAAAGGCGAAAGGTGAAAGGCGAAAGGCGAAAGGCGAAATGCAAAAGGCGAAAGGCGAAAGGCGACAGGCGAAAGGCGAAAGGCGAAAGGCGAAAGGCGAAATGCAAAAGGCGAAAGGCGAAAGGTGAAAGGCGAAAGGTGAAAGGCGAAAGGCGAAAGGTGAAAGGCGAAAGGCGAAAGGCGAAAGGCGAAATGCGAAAGGCGAAAGGCGAAAGGCGAAAGGCGAAAGGCGAATGGCGAAAGGCGAAAGGCGAAAGGCGAAAGGGGAAAGGCGAAAGGCGAAAGGCGAAAGGCGGAAGGTGAAAGGCGAAAGGCGAAAGGCGAAAGGCAAAAGGCGAAAGGCGAAAGGCGAAAGGCGAAAGGCGAAAAGCGGAAGGCAAAAGGAAAAACGATTTTCTAAACATGAAATGAAAATGGAGAAATTTAAAATGCCTAAAGCAAAAGAAAAAACGATATTCAAAAGATAAAATACAAAAGTTGAAATTGAAAATACGAAATGGAAAATTCGAAATTATAAATTTGTATTTCAAAATGCTAAAGACGTATTGCGAAAGACGAAAGGCGAAGGGCGAAAGTCGAAAAGCGAAAGGCGAAATGCAAAAGGCGAAAGGCGAAAGGCGAAAGGTGAAAGGCGAAAGGCGAAAGGTGAAAGGCGAAAGGCGAAAGGCGAAAGGCGAAAGTCGAAAGGCGAAAGGCGAAAGGCGAAAGTCGAAAGGCGAAAGGCGAAAGGCGAAAGGCGAAAGGCGAAAGGCGAAAGGCGAAAGGCGAAAGGCGAAAGGCGAAAGGCGAAAGGCGAAAGGCGAAAGGCGAAAGGCGAAAGGCGAAAGGCGAAAGGGGAAAGGCGAAAGGCGAAAGGCGAAAGGCGGAAGGTGAAAGGCGAAAGGCGGAAGGTGAAAGGCGTAAGGCGAAAGGCGAAAGGCGAAAGGCGAAAGGCGAAAGGCGAAAGGCGAAAGGCGAAAGGCGAAAGGCGAAAGGCGAAAGGCGAAAGGCGAAAGGCGAAAAGCGGAAGGCGAAAGGCGAAAGGCGAAAGGCGAAAGGCGAAAGGCGAAAGGCGAAAGGGGAAAGGCGAAAGGGGAAAGGCGAAAGGCGGAAGGTGAAAGGCGTAAGGCGAAAGGCGAAAGGCGAAAGGCGAAAGGCGAAAGGCGAAAGGCGAAAGGCGAAAGGCGAAAGGCGAAAGGCGAAAGGCGAAAGGCGAAAGGCGAAAGGCGAAAGGCGAAAGGCGAAAGGCGAAAGGCGAAAGGCGAAAGGCGAAAGGCGAAAAGCGAAAGGCGAAAGGCGAAAGGCGAAAGGCGAAAGGCGAAAGGCGAAAGGCGAAAGGCGAAAGGCGAAAGGCGAAAAGCGGAAGGCGAAAGGCGAAAGGCGAAAGGCGAAAGGCGAAAGCCGAAAGGCGAAAAGCGGAAGGCAAAAGGAAAAACGATTTTCTAAACATGAAATGAAAATGGAGAAATTTAAAAAGCCTACAGCAAAAGAAAAAACGATATTCAAAAGATAAAATACAAAAGTTGAAATTGAAAATACGAAATGGAAAATTCGAAATTATAAATTTGTATTTCAAAATGCTAAAGACGTATTGCGAAAGACGAAAGGCGAAGGGCGAAAGTCGAAAAGCGAAAGGCGAAATGCAAAAGGCGAAAGGCGAAAGGTGAAAGGCGAAAGGCGAAAGGTGAAAGGCGAAAGGCGAAAGGCGAAAGTCGAAAGGCGAAAGGCGAAAGGCGAAAGTCGAAAGGCGAAAGGCGAAAGGCGAAAGGCGAAAGGCGAAAGGCGAAAGGCGAAAGGCGAAAGGCGAAAGGCGAAAGGTGAAAGGCGAAAGGCGAAAGGCGAAAGGCGAAAGGCGAAAGGCGAAAGGCGAAAGGCGAAAGGCGAAAGGCGAAAGGCGAAAGGCGAAAGGCGAAAGGCGAAAGGCGAAAGGCGAAAGGCGAAAGGTGAAAGGCGAAAGGTGAAAGGCGAAAGGCGGAAGGTGAAAGGCGAAATGCGAAAGGTGAAAGACGAAAGGCGAAGGTCGAAAGTCGAAAGGCGAAAGGCGAAAGGCAAAAGGCGAAAGGCGAAAGGTGAAAGGCGAAGGGCGAAAGTCGAAAAGCGAAAGGCGAAATGCAAAAGGCGAAAGGCGAAAGGCGAAAGGTGAAAGGCGAAAGGCGAAAGGTGAAAGGCGAAAGGCGAAAGGCGAAAGGCGAAAGTCGAAAGGCGAAAGGCGAAAGGCGAAAGTCGAAAGGCGAAAGGCGAAAGGCGAAAGGCGAAAGGCGAAAGGCGAAAGGCGAAAGGCGAAAGGCGAAAGGCGAAAGGTGAAAGGCGAAAGGCGAAAGGCGAAAGGCGAAAGGCGAAAGGCGAAAGGCGAAAGGCGAAAGGCGAAAGGCGAAAGGCGAAAGGCGAAAGGCGAAAGGCGAAAGGCGAAAGGCGAAAGGCGAAAGGCGAAAGGCGAAAGGTGAAAGGCGAAAGGTGAAAGGCGAAAGGCGGAAGGTGAAAGGCGAAATGCGAAAGGTGAAAGACGAAAGGCGAAGGTCGAAAGTCGAAAGGCGAAAGGCGAAAGGCAAAAGGCGAAAGGCGAAAGGCGAAAGGCGAAGGGCGAAAGTCGAAAGGCGAAAGGCGAAAGGCGGAAGGTGAAAGGCGAAATGCGAAAGGCGAAAGACGAAAGGCGAAGGGCGAAAGGCGAAAGGCGGAAGGCGAAAGGCGAAAGGCGAAGGGCGAGAGGCAAAAGTCAAAATGCCTAAGGCAAAATGAAAAACGATTTTCAAAACATGAAATAAAAATGGAGAAATTTAAAATGCCTAAAGCAAAAGAAAAAACGATATTCAAAAGATAAAATACTAAAGTTGAAATTAAAAAGGCGAAATGGAAAATTATAAATTATAAATTTGTATTTCAAAATGGTAAAGGCGAAATGCGAAAGGCGAAAGACGAAAGGCGAAGGGCGAAAGTCGAAAGGCGAAAGGCGAAAGGCAAAAGGCGAAAGGCGAAAGGCGAAAGGTGAAAGGCGAAAGGCGAAAGGCGAAAGGTGAAAGGCGAAAGGCGAAAGGCGACAGGCGAAAGGCGAAAGGCGAAAGGCGAAAGGCGAAAGGCGAAAGGCGAAAGGCGAAAGGCGAAAGGCGAAAGGCGAAAGGCGAAAGGCGAAAGGCGAAAGGCGAAAGGCGAAAGGCGGAAGGCGAAAGGCGAAAGGCGAAAGGCGAAAGGCGAAACTCGAAAGGCGAAAAGCGAAAGACGAAAGGCGAAAGGAGAAAGGTGAAAGGCGAAAAGCGAAAGGTGAAAGGCGAAAGGCGAAAGGCGAAAGACTAAAGGCGAAGGGCGAAAGTCGAAAGGCGAAAGGCGAAAGGCGGAAGGTGAAAGGCGAAATGCGAAAGGCGAAAGACGAAAGGCGAAGGGCGAAAGGCGAAAGGCGGAAGGCGAACGGCGAAAGGCGAAGGGCGAGAGGCAAAAGTCAAAATGCCAAAGGCAAAATGAAAAACGATTTTCAAAACATGAAATAAAAATGGAGAAATTTAAAATGCCTAAAGCAAAAGAAAAAACGATATTCAAAAGATAAAATACTAAAGTTGGAATTGAAAATGCGAAATGGAAAATTAGAAATTAGAAATTTGTATTTCAAAATGCTAAAGGCGAAATGCGAAAGGCGAAAGACGAAAGGCGAAGGGCGAAAGTCGAAAGGCGAAAGGCAAAAGGCGAAAGGCGAAAGGCGAAAGGCGAAAGGTGAAAGGCGAAAGGCGAAAGGCGAAAGGTGAAAAGCGAAAGGCGAAAGGCGAAAGGCGAAAGGCGAAAGGCGAAAGGCGAAAGGCGAAATGCAAAAGGCGAAAGGCGAAAGGCGAAAGGCGAAAGGCGAAAGGCGGAAGGCGAAAGGCGAAAGGCGAAAGGCGAAACTCGAAAGGCGAAAGGCGAAAGACGAAAGGCGAAAGGAGAAAGGCGAAAGGCGAAAGGCGAAAGGCGAAAGGCGAAAGGCGAAAGGCGAAAGGCGAAAGGCGAAAGGCGAAAGGCGAAAGGCGAAAGGCGAAATGCGAAAGGCGGAAGGTGAAATGCAAAAGGCGAAAGGCGAAAGCGAAAGGCGAAAGGCGAAAGGCGAAGGGCGAAAGGCGAAAGACGAAAGGCGAAAGGCGAAAGGCGAAAGGCGAAAGGCGAAAGGCCAAAGGCGAAAGGCGAAAAGCGAAAAGGCGAAAGGCGAAAGGCGAAAGTCGAAAGGCGAAAGGCGAAAGGCGAAAGGTGAAAGGCGAAAGGCGAAAGGCGAAATGCAAAAGGCGAAAGGCGAAAGGCGAAAGGCGAAAGGCGAAAGGCGAAAGGCGAAAGGCGAAAGGCGAAAGGCGAAAGGCGAAATGCAAAAGGCGAAAGACGAAAGGCGAAAGGCGAAAGGTGAAAGGCGAAAGGCGAAAGTTGAAATGCGAAAGGCGAAAGGCGAAAGGCGAAATGCGAAAGGCGAAAGGCGAAAGGCGAAAGGCGAAAGGCGAAAGGCGAAAGCCGAAAGGCGAAAGGCGAAAGGGGAAAGGCGAAAGGCGAAAGGCGAAAGGCGGAAGGTGAAAGGCGAAAGGCGAAAAGCGAAAGGCGAAAGGCGAAAGGCGAAAAGCGGAAGGCAAAAGGAAAAACGATTTTCTAAACATGAAATGAAAATGGAGAAATTTAAAATGCCTAAAGCAAAAGAAAAAACGATATTCAAAAGATAAAATACAAAAGTTGAAATTGAAAATACGAAATGGAAAAGTCGAAATTAGAAATTTGTATTTCAAAATGCTAAAGGCGAAATGAGAAAGGCGAAAGACGAAAGGCGAAGGGCGAAAGTCGAAAGGCGAAAGGCGAAAGGCAAAATGCGAAAGGCGAAAGGCGAAAGGCGAAAGGTGAAAGGCGAAAGGCGAAAGGCGAAAGGTGAAAGGCGAAAGGCGAAAGGCGAAAGGCGAAAGGCGAAAGGCGGAAGGCGAAAGGCGAAAGGCGAAAGGCGGAAGGCAAAAGGCGAAAGGCGAAGGGCGAGAGGCAAAAGTCAAAATGCCTAAGGCAAAATGAAAAACGATTTTCAAAACTAGAAATAAAAATGGAGAAATTTAAAATGCCTAAAGCAAAAGAAAAAACGATATTCAAAATATAAAATACTAAAGTTGGAATTGAAAATGCGAAATGGAAAATTAGAAATTAGAAATTTGTATTTCAAAATGCTAAAGGCGAAATGAGAAAGGCGAAAGACGAAAGGCGAAGGGCGAAAGTCGAAAGGCGAAAGGCGAAAGGCAAAATGCGAAAGGCGAAAGGCGAAAGGCGAAAGGTGAAAGGCGAAAGGCGAAAGGCGAAAGGTGAAAGGCGAAAGGCGAAAGGCGAAAGGCGAAAGGCGAAAGGCGAAAGGCGAAAGGCGAAATGCAAAAGGCGAAAGGCGAAAGGCGAAAGGCGAAAGGCGAAAGGCGGGAGGCGAAAGGCGAAAGGCGAAAGGCGAAAGGCGAAAGGTGAAAGGCGAAAGGTGAAAGGCGAAAGGCGGAAGGTGAAAGGCGAAATGCGAAAGGTGAAAGACGAAAGGCGAAGGTCGAAAGTCGAAAGGCGAAAGGCGAAAGGCAAAAGGCGAAAGGCGAAAGGCGAAAGGCGAAAGGCGAAAGGCGAAAGTCGAAAGGCGAAAGGCGAAAGGCGAAAGTCGAAAGGCGAAAGGCGAAAGGCGAAAGGCGAAAGGCGAAAGGCGAAAGGCGAAAGGCGAAAGGCGAAAGGCGAAAGGTGAAAGGCGAAGGGCGAAAGTCGAAAGGCGAAAGGCGAAAGGCGGAAGGTGAAAGGCGAAATGCGAAAGGCGAAAGACGAAAGGCGAAGGGCGAAAGGCGAAAGGCGGAAGGCGAAAGGCGAAAGGCGAAAGGCGAAAGGCGAAATGCAAAAGGCGAAAGACGAAAGGCGAAAGGCGAAAGGTGAAAGGCGAAAGGCGAAAGTTGAAATGCGAAAGGCGAAAGGCGAAAGGCGAAATGCGAAAGGCGAAAGGCGAAAGGCGAAAGGCGAAAGGCGAAAGGCGAAAGCCGAAAGGCGAAAGGCGAAAGGGGAAAGGCGAAAGGCGAAAGGCGAAAGGCGGAAGGTGAAAGGCGAAAGGCGAAAAGCGAAAGGCGAAAGGCGAAAGGCGAAAGGCGAAAGGCGAAAGTCGAAAGGCGAAAGGCGAAAGGCGAAAGGCGAAAGGCGAAAGGCGAAAGGTGAAAGGCGAAAGGCGAAAGGCGAAAGGTGAAAGGCGAAAGGCGAAAGGCGAAAGGCGAAAGGCGAAAGGCGAAAGGCGAAAGGCGAAAGGCGAAAGGCGAAAGGCGAAAGGCGAAAGGCGAAAGGCGAAAGGCGAAAGGCGAAAGGTGAAAGGCGAAAGGTGAAAGGCGAAAGGCGGAAGGTGAAAGGCGAAATGCGAAAGGTGAAAGACGAAAGGCGAAGGTCGAAAGTGGAAAGGCGAAAGGCGAAAGGCAAAAGGCGAAAGGCGAAAGGCGAAAGGCGAAGGGCGAAAGTCGAAAGGCGAAAGGCGAAAGGCGGAAGGTGAAAGGCGAAATGCGAAAGGCGAAAGACGAAAGGCGAAGGGCGAAAGGCGAAAGGCGGAAGGCGAAAGGCGAAAGGCGAAGGGCGAGAGGCAAAAGTCAAAATGCCTAAGGCAAAATGAAAAACGATTTTCAAAACATGAAATAAAAATGGAGAAATTTAAAATGCCTAAAGCAAAAGAAAAAACGATATTCAAAAGATAAAATACTAAAGTTGAAATTAAAAAGGCGAAATGGAAAATTATAAATTATAAATTTGTATTTCAAAATGGTAAAGGCGAAATGCGAAAGGCGAAAGACGAAAGGCGAAGGGCGAAAGTCGAAAGGCGAAAGGCGAAAGGCAAAAGGCGAAAGGCGAAAGGCGAAAGGCGAAAGGTGAAAGGCGAAAGGCGAAAGGCGAAAGGCGAAAGGCGAAAGGCGAAAGGCGAAAGGCGAAAGGCGAAAGGCGAAAGGCGAAAGGCGAAAGGCGAAAGGCGAAAGGCGAAAGGCGAAAGGCGAAAGGCGAAAGGCGAAAGGCGAAAGGCGGAAGGCGAAAGGCGAAAGGCGAAAGGCGAAAGGCGAAACTCGAAAGGCGAAAAGCGAAAGACGAAAGGCGAAAGGAGAAAGGTGAAAGGCGAAAAGCGAAAGGTGAAAGGCGAAAGGCGAAAGGCGAAAGACGAAAGGCGAAGGGCGAAAGTCGAAAGGCGAAAGGCGAAAGGCGGAAGGTGAAAGGCGAAATGCGAAAGGCGAAAGACGAAAGGCGAAGGGCGAAAGGCGAAAGGCGGAAGGCGAACGGCGAAAGGCGAAGGGCGAGAGGCAAAAGTCAAAATGCCAAAGGCAAAATGAAAAACGATTTTCAAAACATGAAATAAAAATGGAGAAATTTAAAATGCCTAAAGCAAAAGAAAAAACGATATTCAAAAGATAAAATACTAAAGTTGGAATTGAAAATGCGAAATGGAAAATTAGAAATTAGAAATTTGTATTTCAAAATGCTAAAGGCGAAATGCGAAAGGCGAAAGACGAAAGGCGAAGGGCGAAAGTCGAAAGGCGAAAGGCAAAAGGCGAAAGGCGAAAGGCGAAAGGCGAAAGGTGAAAGGCGAAAGGCGAAAGGCGAAAGGTGAAAAGCGAAAGGCGAAAGGCGAAAGGCGAAAGGCGAAAGGCGAAAGGCGAAAGGCGAAAGGCGAAAGGCGAAATGCAAAACGCGAAAGGCGAAAGGCGAAAGGCGAAAGGCGAAAGGCGGAAGGCGAAAGGCGAAAGGCGAAAGGCGAAACTCGAAAGGCGAAAGGCGAAAGACGAAAGGCGAAAGGAGAAAGGCGAAAGGCGAAAGGCGAAAGGCGAAAGGCGAAAGGCGAAAGGCGAAAGGCGAAAGGCGAAAGGCGAAATGCGAAAGGCGGAAGGTGAAATGCAAAAGGCGAAAGGCGAAAGCGAAAGGCGAAAGGCGAAAGGCGAAGGGCGAAAGGCGAAAGACGAAAGGCGAAAGGCGAAAGGCGAAAGGCGAAAGGCGAAAGGCCAAAGGCGAAAGGCGAAAAGCGAAAAGGCGAAAGGCGAAAGGCGAAAGTCGAAAGGCGAAAGGCGAAAGGCGAAAGGTGAAAGGCGAAAGGCGAAAGGCGAAATGCAAAAGGCGAAAGGCGAAAGGCGAAAGGCGAAAGGCGAAAGGCGAAAGGCGAAAGGCGAAAGGCGAAAGGCGAAATGCAAAAGGCGAAAGACGAAAGGCGAAAGGCGAAAGGTGAAAGGCGAAAGGCGAAAGTTGAAATGCGAAAGGCGAAAGGCGAAAGGCGAAATGCGAAAGGCGAAAGGCGAAAGGCGAAAGGCGAAAGGCGAAAGGCGAAAGGCGAAAGCCGAAAGGCGAAAGGCGAAAGGGGAAAGGCGAAAGGCGAAAGGCGAAAGGCGGAAGGTGAAAGGCGAAAGGCGAAAAGCGAAAGGCGAAAGGAGAAAGGCGAAAGGCGAAAAGCGGAAGGCAAAAGGAAAAACGATTTTCTAAACATGAAATGAAAATGGAGAAATTTAAAATGCCTAAAGCAAAAGAAAAAACGATATTCAAAAGATAAAATACAAAAGTTGAAATTGAAAATACGAAATGGAAAAGTCGAAATTAGAAATTTGTATTTCAAAATGCTAAAGGCGAAATGAGAAAGGCGAAAGACGAAAGGCGAAGGGCGAAAGTCGAAAGGCGAAAGGCGAAAGGCAAAATGCGAAAGGCGAAAGGCGAAAGGCGAAAGGTGAAAGGCGAAAGGCGAAAGGCGAAAGGTGAAAGGCGAAAGGCGAAAGGCGAAAGGCGAAAGGCGAAAGGCGGAAGGCGAAAGGCGAAAGGCGAAAGGCGGAAGGCAAAAGGCGAAAGGCGAAGGGCGAGAGGCAAAAGTCAAAATGCCTAAGGCAAAATGAAAAACGATTTTCAAAACTAGAAATAAAAATGGAGAAATTTAAAATGCCTAAAGCAAAAGAAAAAACGATATTCAAAAGATAAAATACTAAAGTTGGAATTGAAAATGCGAAATGGAAAATTAGAAATTAGAAATTTGTATTTCAAAATGCTAAAGGCGAAATGAGAAAGGCGAAAGACGAAAGGCGAAGGGCGAAAGTCGAAAGGCGAAAGGCGAAAGGCAAAATGCGAAAGGCGAAAGGCGAAAGGCGAAAGGTGAAAGGCGAAAGGCGAAAGGCGAAAGGTGAAAGGCGAAAGGCGAAAGGCGAAAGGCGAAAGGCGAAAGGCGAAAGGCGAAAGGCGAAATGCAAAAGGCGAAAGGCGAAAGGCGAAAGGCGAAAGGCGAAAGGCGGGAGGCGAAAGGCGAAAGGCGAAAGGCGAAAGGCGAAAGGCGAAAGGCGAAAGGCGAAAGGCGAAAGACGAAAGGCGAAAGGAGAAAGGCTAAAGGCGAAAGGCGAAAGGCGAAAGGCGAAAGGCGAAAGGCGAAAGGTGAAAGGCGAAAGGCGAAATGCGAAAGGCGGAAGGTGAAATGCTAAAGGCGAAAGGCGAAAGTCGAAAGGCGAAAGGGGAAAGACGAAAGGCGAAAGGAGAAAGGCGAAAGGCGAAAGGCGAAAGGCGAAAGGCGAAAGGCGAAAGGCGAAAGGCGAAATGCGAAAGGCGGAAGGTGAAATGCTAAAGGCGAAAGGCGAAAGGCGAAAGGCGAAAGGCGAAAGGCGAAGGGCGAAAGGCGAAAGGCGAAAGGCGAAAGGCGAAAGGCGAAAGGCCAAAGGCGAAAGGCGAAAAGCGAAAAGGCGTAAGGCGAAAGGCGAAAGTCGAAAGGCGAAAGGCGAAAGGCGAAAGGCGAAAGGCGAAAGGCGAAAGGCGAAAGGCGAAAGGCGAAAGGCGAAAGGCGAAAGGCGAAAGGCGAAAGGCGAAAGGTGAAAGGCGAAAGGCGAAAGGCGAAATGCAAAAGGCGAAAGGCGAAAGGCGAAAGGCGAAAGGCGAAGGGCGAAAGGCGAAAGGCGAAAGGCGAAAGGCGAAAGGCGAAAGGCGAAAGGCGAAAGGCGAAAAGCGAAAAGCGAAAAGGCGAAAGGCGAAAGGCGAAAGTCGAAAGGCGAAAGGCGAAAGGCGAAAGGCGAAAGGCGAAAGTCGAAAGGCGAATATATTTAAGTTAATATATATATATATATAAATAATTTATATAAATATATATATCTATATAATTTATATAAATAGTATATATATATATAAATTATTTATATATTATTTTTAATTATATAATAATTAAAAATAATATTAAAAAATTTCATATTTATATATATTAATACATTAAATATAAATTATTTAAACAAAATAAATTTTTACTAATAATAGTTATATATATATATATATATTAATTTTTAAAAGGCGAAAGGCGAGAGGCGAAAGGCGAAAGGCGGAAGGTGAAAGGCGAAAGGCGAAAGGCGAAAGGCGAAAGGCGAAAGGCGAAAGGCGAAAGGCGAAAGGCGAAGGGCGAAAGTCGAAAGGCGAAAGGCGAAAGGCAAAAGGCGAAAGGCGAAAGGCGAAAGGAGAAAGCGAAACGCGAAAGGTGAAAGGCGAAAGGCGAAAGGTGAAAGGCGAAAGGCGAAAGGTGAAAGGCGAAAGGCGAAAGGCGAAAGGCGAAAGGCGAAAGGCGAAAGGCGAAAGGCGAGAGGCGAAAGGCGAAAGGCGGAAGGCGAAAGGCGAAAGGCGAAAGGCGAAAGGCGAAAGGCGAAAGACGGAAGGCGAAAGGCGAAAGGCGAAAGGCGAAAGGCGAAAGGTGAAGGGCGAGAGGCAAAAGTCAAAATGCCTAAGGCAAAAGGAAAAACGATTTTCAAAACATGAAATAAAAATGGAGAAATTTAAAATGCCTAAAGCAAAAGAAAAAACGATATTCAAAAGATAAAATACAAAAGTTGAAATTGAAAATGCGAAATGGAAAATTCGAAATTATGAATTCGTATTTCAAAAGGCTAAAGGCGAAATGCGAAAGGCGAAAGACGAAAGGCGAAGGGGGATTTTCGAAAGGCGAAAGGCCAAAGGCGAAAGGCGAAAAGCGAAAAGGCGAAAGGCGAAAGGCGAAAGGCGAAAGGCGAAAGGCGAAAGGCGAAAGGCGAAAGGCGAAAGGCGAAAGGTGAAAGGCGAAAGGCGAAAGGCGAAATGCAAAAGGCGAAAGGCGAAAGGCGAAACGCGAAAGGCGAAAGGCGAAAGGCGAAAGGCGAAAGGTGAAAGGCGAAAGGTGAAAGGCGAAAGGCGGAAGGTGAAAGGCGAAATGCGAAAGGTGAAAGACGAAAGGCGAAGGTCGAAAGTCGAAAGGCGAAAGGCGAAAGGCAAAAGGCGAAAGGCGAAAGGCGAAAGGTGAAAGGCGAAAAGCGAAAGGTGAAAGGCGAAAGGCGAAAGGCGAAAGACGAAAGGCGAAGGGCGAAAGGCGAAAGGCGAAAGGCGAAAGGCGAAAGGCGAAAGCCGAAAGGCGAAAGGCGAAAGGGGAAAGGCGAAAGGCGAAAGGCGAAAGGCGGAAGGTGAAAGGCGAAAGGCGAAAAGCGAAAGGCGAAAGGCGAAAGGCGAAAGGCGAAAGGCGAAAAGCGGAAGGCAAAAGGAAAAACGATTTTCTAAACATGAAATGAAAATGGAGAAATTTAAAATGCCTAAAGCAAAAGAAAAAACGATATTCAAAAGATAAAATACAAAAGTTGAAATTGAAAATACGAAATGGAAAAGTCGAAATTATAAATTTGTATTTCAAAATGCTAAAGGCGAAATGCGAAAGGCGAAAGACGAAAGGCACAGGGCGAAAGTCGAAAGGCGAAAGGCAAAAGGCGAAAGGCGAAAGGCGAAAGTTGAAAGGCGAAAGGCGAAAGGCGAAAGGTGAAAGGCGAAAGGCGAAAGGCGAAAGGCGAAAGGCGAAAGGCGAAAGGCGAAAGGCGAAAGGCGAAAGGCGAAAGGAGAAAGGCGAAAGGCGAAAGGCGAAAGGCGAAAGGCGGAAGGCGAAAGGCGAAAGGCGAAAGGCGAAAGGCGGAAGGCAAAAGGCGAAAGGCGAAGGGCGAGAGGCAAAAGTCAAAATGCCTAAGGCAAAATGAAAAACGATTTTCAAAACTAGAAATAAAAATGGAGAAATTTAAAATGCCTAAAGCAAAAGAAAAACCGATATTCAAAAGATAAAATACTAAAGTTGGAATTGAAAATGCGAAATGGAAAATTAGAAATTAGAAATTTGTATTTCAAAATGCTAAAGGCGAAATGAGAAAGGCGAAAGACGAAAGGCGAAGGGCGAAAGTCGAAAGGCGAAAGGCGAAAGGCAAAAGGCGAAAGGCGAAAGGCGAAAGGCGAAAGGTGAAAGGCGAAAGGCGAAAGGCGAAAGGTGAAAGGCGAAAGGTGAAAGGCGAAAGGCGAAAGGCGAAAGGCGAAAGGCGAAAGGCGAAATGCAAAAGGCGAAAGGCGAAAGGCGAAAGGCGAAAGGCGAAAGGCGGGAGGCGAAAGGCGAAAGGCGAAAGGCGAAAGGCGAAAGGCGAGAGGCGAAAGGCGAAAGGCGAAAGACGAAAGGCGAAAGGAGAAAGGCGAAAGGCGAAAGGCGAAAGGCGAAAGGCGAAAGGCGAAAGGTGAAAGGCGAAAGGCGAAATGCGAAAGGCGGAAGGTGAAATGCTAAAGGCGAAAGGCGAAAGTCGAAAGGCGAAAGGCGAAAGACGAAAGGCGAAAGGAGAAAGGCGAAAGGCGAAAGGCGAAAGGCGAAAGGCGAAAGGCGAAAGGCGAAAGGCGAAATGCGAAAGGCGGAAGGTGAAATGCTAAAGGCGAAAGGCGAAAGGCGAAAGGCGAAAGGCGAAAGGCGAAGGGCGAAAGGCGAAAGGCGAAAGGCGAAAGGCCAAAGGCGAAAGGCGAAAAGCGAAAAGGCGTAAGGCGAAAGGCGAAAGTCGAAAGGCGAAAGCCGAAAGGCGAAAGGCGAAAGGCGAAAGGCGAAAGGCGGAAGGCGAAAGGCGAAAGGCGAAAGGTGAAAGTCGAAAGGCGAAATGCAAAATGCGAAAGGCGAAAGGCGAAAGGCGAAAGGCGAAAGGCGAAGGGCGAAAGGCGAAAGGCGAAAGGCGAAAGGCGAAAGGCGATAGGCGAAAAGCGAAAAGCGAAAAGGCGAAAGGCGAAAGGCGAAAGTCGAAAGGCGAAAGGCGAAAGGCGAAAGGCGAAAGGCGAAAGGCGAAAGGCGAAAGGCGAAAGGCGAAAGGCGAAAGGTGAAAGGCGAAAGGCGAAAGGCGAAATGCAAAAGGCGAAAGGCGAAAGGCGAAAGGCGAAATGCGAAAGGCGAAAGGCGAAAGGCGAAAGGCGAAATGCAAAAGGCGAAAGGCGAAAGGCGAAAGGCGAAAGACGAAAGGTGAAAGGCGAAAGGCGAAAGGTGAAAGGCGAAAGGCGAAAGGCGAAAGGCGAAAGGCGAAAGGCGAAAGGCGAAAGGCGAAAGGCGAAAGGCGAAAGGCGAAAGGCGAAAGGCGAAAGGGGAAAGGCGAAAGGCGAAAGGCGGAAGGTGAAAGGCGAATGGCGAAAGGCGAAAGGCGAAAGGCGAAAGGCGAAAGGCGAAAGGCGAAAGGCGAAAGGCGAAAGGCGAAAGGCGAAAAGCGGAAGGCAAAAGGAAAAACGATTTTATAAACATGAAATGAAAATGGAGAAATTTAAAATGCCTAAAGCAAAAGAAAAAACGATATTCAAAAGATAAAATACAAAAGTTGAAATTGAAAATACGAAATGGAAAAGTCGTAATTATAAATTTGTATTTCAAAATGCTAAAGGCGAAATGCGAAAGGCGAAAGACGAAAGGCGAAGGGCGAAAGTCGAAAGGCGAAAGGCGAAAGGCAAAAGGCGAAAGGCGAAAGGCGAAAGGCGAAAGGCGAAAGGCGAAAGGCGAAAGGTGAAAGGCGAAAGGCGAAAGGCGAAAGGCGAAAGGCGAAAGGCGAAAGGCGAAGGGCGAAAGGCGAAAGGCGAAAGGAGAAAGGCGAAAGGCGAAAGGCGAAGGCGACAGGCGGAAGGCGAAAGGCGAAAGGCGAAAGGCGGAAGGCAAAAGGCGAAAGGCGAAGGGCGAGAGGCAAAAGTCAAAATGCCTAAGGCAAAATGAAAAACGATTTTCAAAACTAGAAATAAAAATGGAGAAATTTAAAATGCCTAAAGCAAAAGAAAAAACGATATTCAAAAGATAAAATACCAAAGTTGTAATTGAAAATGCGAAATGGAAAATTATAAATTATAAATTTGTATTTCAAAATGCTAAAGGCGAAATGCGAAAGGCAAAAGACGAAAGGCGAAGGGCGAAAGTCGAAAGGCGAAAGGCGAAAGGCGAAAGGCGAAAGTTGAAAGGCGAAAGGCGAAAGGCGAAAGGTGAAAGGCGAAAGGCGAAAGGCGAAAGGCGAAAGGCGAAAGGCGAAAGGCGAAAGGCGAAAGGCGAAAGGCGAAAGGCGAAAGGCGAAAGAAGAAAGGCGAAAGGCGAAAGGCGAAAGGCGAAAGGCGAAAGGCGGAAGGCGAAAGGCGAAAGGCGAAAGGCGAAAGGCGGAAGGCGAAAGGCGAAAGGCGAAGGGCGAAAGGCAAAAGTCAAAATGCCTAAGGCAAAATGAAAAACGATTTTCAAAACATGAAATAAAAATGGAGAAATTTAAAATGCCTAAAGCAAAAGGAAAAACGATATTCAAAAGATAAAATACTAAAGTTGAAATTGAAAATGCGAAATGGAAAATTAGAAATTAGAAATTTGTATTTCAAAATGCTAAAGGCGAAATGCGAAAGCGAAAGACGAAAGGCGAAGGGCGAAAGTCGAAAGGCGAAAGGCGAAAGGCAAAAGGCGAAAGGCGAAAGGCGAAAGGCGAAAGGCGAAAGGTGAAAGGTGAAAGGCGAAAGGCGAAAGGTGAAAGGCGAAAGGCGAAAGGCGAAAGGCGAAAGGCGAAAGGCGAAAGGCGAAAGGCGAAAGGCGAAAGGCGAAAGGCGAAAGGCGAAAGGCGAAAGGCGAAAGGCGAAAGGCGAATGGCGAAAGGCGAAAGACGAAAGGCGAAAGGAGAAAGGCGAAAGGCGAAAGGCGAAAGGCGAAAGGCGAAAGGCGAAAGGCGAAAGGCGAAATGCGAAAGCGGAAGGTGAAATGCTAAAGGCGAAAGGCGAAAGGCGAAAGGCGAAGGGCGAAAGGCGAAAGGCGAAAGGCGAAAGGCGAAAGGCGAAAGGCGAAAGGCGAAAGGCCAAAGGTCAAAGGCGAAAGGCGAAAAGGCGAAAGGCGACAGGCGAAAGGCGAAAGTCGAAAGGCGAAAGGCGAAAGGCGAAAGGCGAAAGGCGAAAGGCGAAAGGCGAAAGGCGAGAGGCGAAAGGTGAAAGGCGAAAGGCGAAATGCAAAAGGCGAAAGGCGAAAGGCGAAAGGCGAAAGGCGAAAGGCGGAAGGTGAAAGGCGAAAGGCGAAAGGCGAAAGGCGAAAGGCGAAAGGCGAAAGGCGAAAGGCGAAAGGCGAAAGGCGAAAAGCGGAAGGCAAAAGGAAAAATGATTTTCTACATATGAAATGAAAATGGAGAAATTTAAAATGCCTAAAGCAAAAGAAAAAACGATATTCAAAAGATAAAATACAAAAGTTGAAATTGAAAATACGAAATAGAAAAGTCGAAATTATAAATTTGTATTTCAAAATGCTAAAGGCGAAATGCGAAAGGCGAAAGACGAAAGGCGCAGGGCGAAAGTCGAAAGGCGAAAGGCGAAAGGCAAAAGGCGAAAGGCGAAAGGCGAAAGTTGAAAGGCGAAAGGCGAAAGGTGAAAGGCGAAAGGCGAAAGGCGAAAGGCGAAAGGCGAAAGGCGAAAGGCGAAAGGCGAAAGGCGAAAGGCGAAAGGCGAAAGGCGGAAGGCGAAAGGCGAAAGGCGAATGGCGAAGGGCGAGAGGCAAAAGTCAAAATGCCTAAGGCAAAATGAAAAACGATTTTCAAAACTAGAAATAAAAATGGAGAAATTTAAAATGCCTAAAGCACAAGAAAAAACGATATTCAAAAGATAAAATACTAAAGTTGAAATTGAAAATGCGAAATGGAAAATTAGAAATTAGAAATTTGTATTTCAAAATGCTAAAGGCGAAATGCGAAAGCGAAAGACGAAAGGCGAAGGGCGAAAGTCGAAAGGCGAAAGGCAAAAGGCGAAAGGCGAAAGGCGAAAGGCGAAAGGTGAAAGGCGAAAGGCGAAAGGCGAAAGGTGAAATGCAAAAGGCGAAAGGCGAAAGGCGAAAGGCGAAAGGCGAAGGGCGAAAGGCGAAAGGCGAAAGGCGAAAGGCGAAAGGCGAAAGGCGAATGGCCAAAGGCGAAAGGCGAAAAGCGAAAAGGCGAAAGGCGAAAGGCGAAAGTCGAAAGGCGAAAGGCGAAAGGCGAAAGGCGAAAGGCGAAAGGTGAAAGGCGAAAGGCGAAAGGCGAAATGCAAAAGGCGAAAGGCGAAAGGCGAAAGGCGAAAGGCGAAAGGCGAAAGGCGAAAGGCGAAAGGCGAAATGCAAAAGGCGAAAGGCGAAGGGCGAAAGGCGAAAGGCGAAAGGCGAAAGGCGAAAGGCGAAAGGCGAATGGCCAAAGGCGAAAGGCGAAAAGCGAAAAGGCGAAAGGCGAAAGGCGAAAGTCGAAAGGCGAAAGGCGAAAGGCGAAAGGCGAAAGGCGAAAGGTGAAAGGCGAAAGGCGAAAGGCGAAATGCAAAAGGCGAAAGGCGAAAGGCGAAAGGCGAAAGGCGAAAGGCAAAAGGCGAAATGCAAAAGGCGAAAGGCGAAAGGCGAAAGGTGAAAGGCGAAAGGCGAAAGGTGAAAGGCGAAAGGCGAAAGGCGAAAGGCGAAATGCGAAAGGCGAAAGGCGAAAGGCGAAAGGCGAAAGGCGAAAGGCGAAAGGCGAAAGCCGAAAGGCGAAAGGCGAAAGGCGAAAGGCGAAAGGCGAAAGGGGAAAGGCGAAAGGCGAAAGGCGAAAGGCGCAAGGTGAAAGGCGAAAGGCGAAATGCGAAAGGCGGAAGGTGAAATGCTAAAGGCGAAAGGCGAAAGGCGAAAGGCGAAGGGCGAAAGGCGAAAGGCGAAAGGCGAAAGGCCAAAGGCGAAAGGCGAAAAGCGAAAAGGCGAAAGGCGAAAGGCGAAAGTCGAAAGGCGAAAGGCGAAAGGCCAAAGGCGAAATGCGAAAGGCGGAAGGTGAAATGCTAAAGGCGAAAGGCGAAAGGCGAAAGGCGAAGGGCGAAAGGCGAAAGGCGAAAGGCCAAAGGCGAAAGGCGAAAAGCGAAAAGGCGAAAGGCGAAAGGCGAAAGTCGAAAGGCGAAAGGCGAAAGGCCAAAGGCGAAAGGCGAAAGGCGAAAGGCGAAAGGTGAAAGGCGAAAGGCGAAAGGCGAAATGCAAAAGGCGAAAGGCGAAAGGCGAAAGGCGAAAGCGAAGGGCGAAAGGCGAAAGGCGAAAGGCGAAAGGCGAAAGGCGAATGGCCAAAGGCGAAAGGCGAAAAGCGAAAAGGCGAAAGGCGAAAGGCGAAAGTCGAAAGGCGAAAGGCGAAAGGCGAAAGGCGAAAGGCGAAAGGTGAAAGGCGAAAGGCGAAAGGCGAAATGCAAAAGGCGAAAGGCGAAAGGCGAAAGGCGAAAGGCGAAAGGCGAAAGGCGAAATGCAAAAGGCGAAAGGCGAAGGGCGAAAGGTGAAAGGCGAAAGGCGAAAGGTGAAAGGTGAAAGGCGAAAGGCGAAAGGCGAAATGCGAAAGGCGAAAGGCGAAAGGCGAAAGGCGAAAGGCGAAAGGCGAAAGGCGAAAGGCCAAAGGCGAAAGGCGAAAAGCGAAAAGGCGAAAGGCGAAAGTCGAAAGGCGAAAGGCGAAAGGCCAAAGGCGAAAGGCGAAAGGCGAAAGGCGAAAGGTGAAAGGCGAAAGGCGAAAGGCGAAATGCAAAAGGCGAAAGGCGAAAGGCGAAAGGCGAAAGGCGAAGGGCGAAAGGCGAAAGGCGAAAGGCGAAAGGCGAAAGGCGAAAGGCGAATGGCCAAAGGCGAAAGGCGAAAAGCGAAAAGGCGAAAGGCGAAAGGCGAAAGTCGAAAGGCGAAAGGCGAAAGGCGAAAGGCGAAAGGCGAAAGGTGAAAGGCGAAAGGCGAAAGGCGAAATGCAAAAGGCGAAAGGCGAAAGGCGAAAGGCGAAAGGCGAAAGGCGAAAGGCGAAATGCAAAAGGCGAAAGGCGAAAGGCGAAAGGTGAAAGGCGAAAGGCGAAAGGTGAAAGGCGAAAGGCGAAAGGCGAAAGGCGAAATGCGAAAGGCGAAAGGCGAAAGGCGAAAGGCGAAAGGCGAAAGGCGAAAGGCGAAAGGCGAAAGGCGAAAGGCGAAAGGCGAAAGGCGAAAGGGGAAAGGCGAAAGGCGAAAGGCGAAAGGCGGAAGGTGAAAGGCGAAAGGCGAAAGGCGAAAGGCGAAAGGCGAAAGGCGAAAGGCGAAAAGCGGAAGGCAAAAGGAAAAACGATTTTCTAAACATGAAATGAAAATGGAGAAATTTAAAATGCCTAAAGCAAAAGAAAAAACGATATTCAAAAGATAAAATACAAAAGTTGAAATTGAAAATACGAAATGGAAAAGTCGAAATTATAAATTTGTATTTCAAAATGCTAAAGGCGAAATGCGAAAGGCGAAAGACGAAAGGCGAAGGGCGAAAGTCGAAAGGCGAAAGGCAAAAGGCGAAAGGCGAAAGGCGAAATTTGAAAGGCGAAAGGCGAAAGGTGAAAGGCGAAAGGCGAAAGGCGAAAGGCGAAAGGCGAAAGGCGAAAGGCGAAATGCGAAAGGCGAAAGGAGAAAGGCGAAAGGCGAAAGGAGAAAGGCGAAAGGCGACAGGCGAAAGGCGAAAGGCGAAAGGCGAAAGGCGGAAGGCAAAAGGCGAAAGGCGAAGGGCGAGAGGGAAAAGTCAAAATGCCTAAGGCAAAATGAAAAACGATTTTCAAAACTAGAAATAAAAATGGAGAAATTTAAAATGCCTAAAGCAAAAGAAAAAACGATATTCAAAAGATAAAATACTAAAGTTGAAATTGAAAATGCGAAACGGAAAATTAGAAATTAGAAATTTGTATTTCAAAATGCTAAAGGCGAAATGCGAAAGGCGAAAGACGAAAGGCGAAGGGCGAAAGTCGAAAGGCGAAAGGCGAAACGCAAAAGGCGAAAGGCGAAAGGCGAAAGTTGAAAGGCGAAAGGCGAAAGGTGAAAGGCGAAAGGCGAAAGGCGAAAGGCGAAAGGCGAAAGGCGAAAGGCGAATGGCGAAAGGCGAAAGGCGAAAGGCGAAAGGCGAAAGGAGAAAGGCGAAAGGCGAAAGGCGAAAGGCGAAAGGCGAAAGGCGAAAGGCGAAAGGCGAAAGGCGAAAGGCGGAAGGCGAAAGGCGAAAGGCGAAGGGCGAAAGGCAAAAGTCAAAATGCCTAAGGCAAATTGAAAAACGATTTTCAAAACATGAAATAAAAATGGAGAAATTTAAAATGCCTAAAGCAAAAGAAAAAACGATATTCAAAAGATAAAATACTAAAGTTGAAATTGAAAATGCGAAATGGAAAATTAGAAATTAGAAATTTGTATTTCAAAATGCTAAAGGCGAAATGCGAAAGGCGAAAGACGAAAGGCGAAAGGCGAAAGTCGAAAGGCGAAAGGCGAAAGGCAAAAGGCGAAAGGCGAAAGGCGAAAGTTGAAAGGCGAAAGGCGAAAGGCGAAGGGTGAAAGGCGAAAGGCGAAAGGCGAAAGTCGAAAGGCGAAAGGCGAAAGGCGAAAGGCGAAAGGCGAAAGGCGAAAGGAGAAAGGCGAAAGGCGAAAGGCGAAAGGCGAAAGGCGGAAGGCGAAAGGCGAAAGGCGAAAGGCGGAAGGCAAAAGGCGAAAGCCGAAGGCGAGAGGGAAAAGTCAAAATGCCTAAGGCAAAATGAAAAACGATTTTCAAAACTAGAAATAAAAATGGAGAAATTTAAAATGCCTAAAGCAAAAGAAAAAACGATATTCAAAAGATAAAATACTAAAGTTGAAATTGAAAATGCGAAATGGAAAATTATAAATTATAAATTTGTATTTCAAAATGCTAAAGGCGAAATGCGAAAGGGGAAAGACGAAAGGCGAAGGGCGAAAGTCGAAAGGCGAAAGGCGAAACGCAAAAGGCGAAAGGCGAAAGGCGAAAGTTGAAAGGCGAAAGGCGAAAGGTGAAAAGCGAAAGGCGAAAGGCGAAAGGCGAAAGGCGAAAGGCGAAAGGCGAAAGGCGAAAGGCGAAAGGAGAAAGGCGAAAGGCGAAAGGCGAAAGGCGAAAGGCAAAAGGCGGAAGGCGAAAGGCGAAAGGCGAAAGGCGGAAGGCGAAAGGCGAAAGGAGAAGGGCGAAAGGCAAAAGTCAAAATGCCTAAGGCAAAATGAAAAACGATTTTCAAAACATGAAATAAAAATGGAGAAATTTAAAATGCCTAAAGCAAAAGAAAAAACGATATTCAAAAGATAAAATACTAAAGTTGAATTTGAAAATGCGAAATGGAAAATTAGAAATTAGAAATTTGTATTTCAAAATGCTAAAGGCGAAATGCGAAAGCGAAAGACGAAAGGCGAAGGGCGAAAGTCGAAAGGCGAAAGGCAAAAGGCGAAAGGCGAAAGGCGAAAGGCGAAAGGTGAAAGGCGAAAGGCGAAAGGCGAAAGGTGAAAGGTGAAAGCCGAAAGGCGAAAGGCGAAAGGCGAAAGGCGAAAGGCGAAAGGCGAAAGGCGAAATGCGAAAGGCGGAAGGTGAAATGCTAAAGGCGAAAGGCGAAAGGCGAAAGGCGAAAGGCGAAAGGCGAAGGGCGAAAGGCGAAAGGCGAAAGGCGAAAGGCGAAAGGCGAAAGGCGAAAGGCCAAAGGCGAAAGGCGAAAAGGCGAAAGGCGAAAGGCGAAAGTCGAAAGGCGAAAGGCGAAAGGCGAAAGGCGAAAGGCGAAAGGCGAAAGGCGAAAGGCGAAAGGCGAAAGGTGAAAGGCGAAAGGCGAAAGGCGAAATGCAAAAGGCGAAAGGCGAAAGGCGACAGGCGAAAGGCGAAAGGCGAAAGGCGAAAGGCGAAAGGCGAAAGGCGAAATGCAAAAGGCGAAAGGCGAAAGGTGAAAGGCGAAAGGTGAAAGGCGAAAGGCGAAAGGTGAAAGGCGAAAGGCGAAAGGCGAAAGGCGAAAAGCGAAAGGCGAAAGGCGAAAGGCGAAAGGCGAAAGGCGAAAGGCGAAAGGGGAAAGGCGAAAGGCGGAAGGTGAAAGGCGAAAGGCGAAAGGCGAAAGGCGAAAGGCGAAAGGCGAAAGGCGAAAGGCGAAAGGCGAAAGGCGAAAGGCGAAAAGCGGAAGGCAAGAGGAAAAACGATTTTCTAAACATGAAATGAAAATGGAGAAATTTAAAATGCCTAAAGCAAAAGAAAAAACGATATTCAAATGATAAAATACAAAAGTTGAAATTGAAAATACGAAATGGAAAATTCGAAATTATAAATTGGTATTTCAAAATGCTAAAGGCGTATTGCGAAAGACGAAAGGCGAAGGGCGAAGTCGAAAGGCGAAAGGCGAAATGCAAAAGGCGAAAGGCGAAAGGTGAAAGGCGAAAGGCGAAAGGTGAAAGGCGAAAGGCGAAAGGCGAAAGGCGAAAGGCGAAAGGCGAAAGTCGAAAGGCGAAAGGCGAAAGGCGAAAGGCGAAAGGCGAAAGGCGAAAGGCGAAAGGCGAAAGGCGAAAGGCGAAAGGCGAAAGGCGAAAGGCGAAAGGGGAAAGGCGAAAGGCGAAAGGCGAAAGGCGGAAGGTGAAAGGCGTAAGGCGAAAGGCGAAAGGCGAAAGGCGAAAGGCGAAAGGCGAAAGGCGAAAGGCGAAAGGCGAAAGGCGAAAGGCGAAAGGCGAAAGGCGAAATGCGAAAGGCGAAAGACGAAAGGCGAAGGGCGAAAGGCGAAACGCAAAAGGCGAAAGACGAAAGGCGAAAGTTGAAAGGCGAAAGGCGAAAGGTGAAAGGCGAAAGGCGAAAGGCGAAAGGCGAAAGGCGAAAGGCGAAAGGCGAAAGGCGAAATGCGAAAGGCGAAAGACGAAAGGCGAAGGGCGAAAGGCGAAACGCAAAAGGCGAAAGACGAAAGGCGAAAGTTGAAAGGCGAAAGGCGAAAGGTGAAAGGCGAAAGGCGAAAGGCGAAAGGCGAAAGGCGAAAGGCGAAAGGTGAAAGGCGAAAGGCGAAAGGCGAAAGGCGAAAGGCGAAAGGCGAAATGCGAAAGGCGAAAGACGAAAGGCGAAGGGCGAAAGGCGAAACGCAAAAGGCGAAAGACGAAAGGCGAAAGTTGAAAGGCGAAAGGCGAAAGGTGAAAGGCGAAAGGCGAAAGGCGAAAGGCGAAAGGCGAAAGGCGAAAGGCGAAAGGCGAAAGGCGAAAGGAGAAAGGCGAAAGGCAAAAGGCGAAAGGCGAAAGGCGAAAGGCGAAAGGCGAAAGGCGAAAGGCGAAAGGCGAAAAGCGGAAGGCGAAAGGCGAAAGGCGAAAGGCGGAAGGCGAAAGGCGAAAGGCGAAGGGCGAAAGGCAAAAGTCAAAATGCCTAAGGCAAATTGAAAAACGATTTTCAAAACATGAAATAAAAATGGAGAAATTTAAAATGCCTAAAGCAAAAGAAAAAACGATATTCAAAAGATAAAATACTAAAATTGAAATTGAAAATGCGAAATGGAAAATTAGAAATTAGAAATTTGTATTTCAAAATGCTAAAGGCGAAATGCGAAAGGCGAAAGACGAAAGGCGAAAGGCGAAAGTCGAAAGGCGAAAGGCGAAAGGCAAAAGGCGAAAGGCGAAAGGCGAAAGGCGAAAGTTGAAAGGCGAAAGGCGAAAGGCGAAAGGTGAAAGGCGTAAGGCGAAAGGCGAAAGGTGAAAGGCGAAAGGCGAAAGGCGAAAGGCGAAAGGCGAAAGGCGAAAGGCGAAAGGAGAAAGGCGAAAGGCGAAAGGCGAAAGGGGAAAGGCGAAAGGCGAAAGGCGGAAGGCGAAAGGCGAAAGGCGAAAGGCGGAAGGCAAAAGGCGAAAGGCGAAGGCGAGAGGGAAAAGTCAAAATGCCTAAGGCAAAATGAAAAACGATTTTCAAAACTAGAAATAAAAATGGAGAAATTTAAAATGCCTAAAGCAAAAGAAAAAACGATATTCAAAAGATAAAATACTAAAGTTGAAATTGAAAATGCGAAATGGAAAATTAGAAATTATAAATTTGTATTTCAAAATGCTAAAGGCGAAATGCGAAAGGCGAAAGACGAAAGGCGAAGGGCGAAAGTCGAAAGGCGAAAGGCGAAACGCAAAAGGCGAAAGGCGAAAGGCGAAAGTTGAAAGGCGAAAGGTGAAAGGCGAAAGGCGAAAATCGAAAGGAGAAAGGCGAAAGGCGAAAGGCGAAAGGCGAAAGGCGGAAGGCGAAAGGCGAAAGGCGGAAGGCGAAAGGCGAAAGGCGAAAGGCGGAAGGCAAAAGGCGAAAGGCGAAGGCGAGAGGGAAAAGTCAAAATGCCTAAGGCAAAATGAAAAACGATTTTCAAAACTAGAAATAAAAATGGAGAAATTTAAAATGCCTAAAGCAAAAGAAAAAACGATATTCAAAAGATAAAATACTAAAGTTGAAATTGAAAATGCGAAATGGAAAATTATAAATTATAAATTTGTATTTCAAAATGCTAAAGGCGAAATGCGAAAGGCGAAAGACGAAAGGCGAAGGGCGAAAGTCGAAAGGCGAAAGGCGAAACGCAAAAGGCGAAAGGCGAAAGGCGAAAGTTGAAAGGCGAAAGGCGAAAGGTGAAAAGCGAAAGGCGAAAGGCGAAAGGCGAAAGGCGAAAGGCGAAAGGCGAAAGGCGAAAGGCGAAAGGAGAAAGGCGAAAGGCGAAAGGCGAAAGGCGAAAGGCGAAAGGCAAAAGGCGGAAGGCGAAAGGCGAAAGGCGAAAGGCGGAAGGCGAAAGGCGAAAGGAGAAGGGCGAAAGGCAAAAGTCAAAATGCCTAAGGCAAAATGAAAAACGATTTTCAAAACATGAAATAAAAATGGAGAAATTTAAAATGCCTAAAGCAAAAGAAAAAACGATATTCAAAAGATAAAATACTAAAGTTGAAATTGAAAATGCGAAATGGAAAATTAGAAATTAGAAATTTGTATTTCAAAATGCTAAAGGCGAAATGCGAAAGCGAAAGACGAAAGGCGAAGGGCGAAAGTCGAAAGGCGAAAGGCAAAAGGCGAAAGGCGAAAGGCGAAAGGCGAAAGGTGAAAGGCGAAAGGCGAAAGGCGAAAGGTGAAAGGTGAAAGCCGAAAGGCGAAAGGCGAAAGGCGAAAGGCGAAATGCGAAAGGCGGAAGGTGAAATGCTAAAGGCGAAAGGCGAAAGGCGAAAGGCGAAAGGCGAAAGGCGAAAGGCGAAAGGCAAAAGGCGAAAGGCGAAGGCGAGAGGGAAAAGTCAGAATGCCTAAGGCAAAATGAAAAACGATTTTCAAAACTAGAAATAAAAATGGAGAAATTTAAAATGCCTAAAGCAAAAGAAAAAACGATATTCAAAAGATAAAATACTAAAGTTGAAATTGAAAATGCGAAATGGAAAATTATAAATTATAAATTTGTATTTCAAAATGCTAAAGGCGAAATGCGAAAGGCGAAAGACGAAAGGCGAAGGGCGAAAGTCGAAAGGCGAAAGGCGAAACGCAAAAGGCGAAAGGCGAAAGGCGAAAGTTGAAAGGCGAAAGGCGAAAGGTGAAAAGCGAAAGGCGAAAGGCGAAAGGCGAAAGGCGAAAGGCGAAAGGCGAAAGGCGAAAGGAGAAAGGCGAAAGGCGAAAGGCGAAAGGTGAAAGGCGAAAGGCGAAAGGCGAAAGGCGAAAGGCGAAAGGCGAAAGGCGAAAGGTGAAAGGCGAAAGGCGAAAGGCGAAAGGCGAAAGGCGAAAGGCGAAAGGCGAAATGCGAAAGGCGAAAGACGCAAGGCGAAGGGCGAAAGGCGAAACGCAAAAGGCGAAAGACGAAAGCCGAAAGTTGAAAGGCGAAAGGTGAAAGGCGAAAGGCGAAAGGCGAAAGGCGAAAGGCGAAAGGCGAAAGGCGAAAGGCGAAAGGCGAAAGGCGAAAGGCGAAAGGAGAAAGGCGAAAGGCAAAAGGCGAAAGGCGAAAGGCGAAAGGCGAAAGGCGAAAGGCGAAAGGCGAAAGGCGAAAGGCGAAAGGCGGAAGGCGAAAGGCGAAAGGCGAAAGGCGGAAGGCGAAAGGCGAAAGGCGAAGGGCGAAAGGCAAAAGTCAAAATGCCTAAGGCAAATTGAAAAACGATTTTCAAAACATGAAATAAAAATGGAGAAATTTAAAATGCCTAAAGCAAAAGAAAAAACGATATTCAAAAGATAAAATACTAAAATTGAAATTGAAAATGCGAAATGGAAAATTAGAAATTAGAAATTTGTATTTCAAAATGCTAAAGGCGAAATGCGAAAGGCGAAAGACGAAAGGCGAAAGGCGAAAGTCGAAAGGCGAAAGGCGAAAGGCAAAAGGCGAAAGGCGAAAGGCGAAAGGCGAAAGTTGAAAGGCGAAAGGCGAAAGGCGAAAGGTGAAAGGCGAAAGGCGAAAGGCGAAAGGCGAAAGGCGAAAGGCGAAAGGCGAAAGGCGAAAGGCGAAAGGCGAAAGGCGAAAGGCGAAAGGCGAAAGGCGAAAGGAGAAAGGCGAAAGGCGAAATGCGAAAGGCGAAAGGCGAAAGGCGAAAGGCGAAAGGCGGAAGGCGAAAGGCGAAAGGCGAAAGGCGGAAGGCAAAAGGCGAAAGGCGAAGGCGAGAGGGAAAAGTCAAAATGCCTAAGGCAAAATGAAAAACGATTTTCAAAACTAGAAATAAAAATGGAGAAATTTAAAATGCCTAAAGCAAAAGAAAAAACGATATTCAAAAGATAAAATACTAAAGTTGAAATTGAAAATGCGAAATGGAAAATTAGAAATTATAAATTTGTATTTCAAAATGCTAAAGGCGAAATGCGAAAGGCGAAAGACGAAAGGCGAAGGGCGAAAGTCGAAAGGCGAAAGGCGAAACGCAAAAGGCGAAAGGCGAAAGGCGAAAGTTGAAAGGCGAAAGGTGAAAGGCGAAAGGCGAAAGGCGAAAGGAGAAAGGCGAAAGGCGAAAGGCGAAAGGCGGAAGGCGAAAGGCGAAAGGCGGAAGGCGAAAGGCGAAACGCGAAAGGCGGAAGGCAAAAGGCGAAAGGCGAAGGCGAGAGGGAAAAGTCAAAATGCCTAAGGCAAAATGAAAAACGATTTTCAAAACTAGAAATAAAAATGGAGAAATTTAAAATGCCTAAAGCAAAAGAAAAAACGATATTCAAAAGATAAAATACTAAAGTTGAAATTGAAAATGCGAAATGGAAAATTAGAAATTATAAATTTGTATTTCAAAATGCTAAAGGCGAAATGCGAAAGGCGAAAGACGAAAGGCGAAGGGCGAAAGTCGAAAGGCGAAAGGCGAAACGCAAAAGGCGAAAGGCGAAAGGCGAAAGTTGAAAGGCGAAAGGTGAAAGGCGAAAGGCGAAAGGCGAAAGGCGAAAGGCGAAAGGCGAAAGGCGAAAGGCGAAAGGCGAAAGGAGAAAGGCGAAAGGCGAAAGTCGAAAGGCGAAAGGCGAAAGGCGAAAGGCGAAAGGCGAAAGGCGAAAGGCGAAAGGCGAAAGGCGAAAGGCGAAAGGCGAAAGGCGAAAGGTGAAAGGCGAAAGGCGAAAGGCGAAATGCAAAAGGCGAAAGGCGAAAGGCGACAGGCGAAAGGCGAAAGGCGAAATGCAAAAGGCGAAAGGCGAAAGGTGAAAGGCGAAAGGTGAAAGGCGAAAGGCGAAAGGTGAAAGGCGAAAGGCGAAAGGCGAAAGGCGAAAGGCGAAAGGCGAAAGGCGAAAGGCGAAAGGCGAAAGGCGAAAGGCGAAAGGCGAAAGGCGAAAGGGGAAAGGCGAAAGGCGGAAGGTGAAAGGCGAAACGCGAAAGGCGAAAGGCGAAAGGCGAAAGGCGAAAGGCGAAAGGCGAAAGGCGAAAGGCGAAAAGCGGAAGGCAAGAGGAAAAACGATTTTCTAAACATGAAATGAAAATGGAGAAATTTAAAATGCCTAAAGCAAAAGAAAAAACGATATTCAAAAGATAAAATACAAAAGTTGAAATTGAAAATACGAAATGGAAAATTCGAAATTATAAATTTGTATTTCAAAATGCTAAAGGCGTATTGCGAAAGACGAAAGGCGAAGGGCGAAGTCGAAAGGCGAAAGGCGAAATGCAAAAGGCGAAAGGCGAAAGGTGAAAGGCGACAGGCGAAAGGTGAAAGGCGAAAGGCGAAAGGCGAAAGGCGAAAGTCGAAAGGCGAAAGGCGAAAGGCGAAAGGCGAAAGGCGAAAGGCGAAAGGCGAAAGGCGAAAGGCGAAAGGCGAAAGGCGAAAGGCGAAAGGCGAAAGGCGAAAGGGGAAAGGCGAAAGGCGAAAGGCGAAAGGCGGAAGGTGAAAGGCGTAAGGCGAAAGGCGAAAGGCGAAAGGCGAAAGGCGAAAGGCGAAAGGCGAAAGGCGAAAGGCGAAAGGCGAAAGGCGAAAGGCGAAAGGCGAAAGGCGAAAGGCGAAAGGCGAAAGGCGAAAGGCGAAAGGCGAAAGGCGAAAGGCGAAAGGCGAAAGGCGAAAGGCGAAAGGCGAAAGGCTAAAGACGAAAGGCGAAGGGCGAAAGTCGAAAGGCGAAAGGCGAAAGGCAAAAGGCGAAAGGCGAAAGGTGAAAGGCGAAAAGCGAAAGGTGAAAGGCGAAAGGCGAAAGGCGAAAGACGAAAGGCGAAGGGCGAAAGTCGAAAGGCGAAGGGCGAGAGGCGAAAGGCGAAAGGCGAAAGGCGAAATGCAAAAGGCGAAAGGCGAAAGGTGAAAGGCGAAATTTGAAAGGCGAAAGGCGAAAGGTGAAAGGCGAAAGGCGAAAGGCGAAAGGCGAAAAGCGAAAGGCGAAAGGCGAAAGGCGAAAGGCGAAAGGCGAAAGGGGAAAGGCGAAAGGCGGAAGGTGAAAGGCGAAAGGCGAAAGGCGAAAGGCGAAAGGCGAAAGGCGAAAGGCGAAAGGCGAAAAGCGGAAGGCAAGAGGAAAAACGATTTTCTAAACATGAAATGAAAATGGAGAAATTTAAAATGCCTAAAGCAAAAGAAAAAACGATATTTAAAAGATAAAATACAAAAGTTGAAATTGAAAATACGAAATGGAAAATTCGAAATTATAAATTTGTATTTCAAAATGCTAAAGGCGTATTGCGAAAGACGAAAGGCGAAGGTCGAAGTCGAAAGGCGAAAGGCGAAATGCAAAAGGCGAAAGGCGAAAGGTGAAAGGCGAAAGGCGAAAGGTGAAAGGCGAAAGGCGAAAGGCGAAAGGCGAAAGGCGAAAGGCGAAAGTCGAAAGGCGAAAGGCGAAAGGCGAAAGGCGAAAGGCGAAAGGCGAAAGGCGAAAGGCGAAAGGCGAAAGGCGAAAGGCGAAAGGCGAAAGGCGAAAGGCGAAAGGCGAAAGGGGAAAGGCGAAAGGCGAAAGGCGAAAGGCGGAAGGTGAAAGGCGTAAGGCGAAAGGCGAAAGACGAAAGGCGAAAGGCGAAAGGCGAAAGGCGAAAGGCGAAAGGCGAAAGGCGAAAGGCGAAGGGCGAAAGGCGAAAGGCGAAAGGCGAAAGGCGAAAGGCGAAAGGCGAAAGGCGAAAGGCGAAAGGCGAAAGGTGAAAGGCGAAAGGCGAAAGGCGAAAGGCGAAAGGCGAAAGGCGAAATGCGAAAGGCGAAAGACGAAAGGCGAAGGGCGAAAGGCGAAACGCAAAAGGCGAAAGACGAAAGGCGAAAGTTGAAAGGCGAAAGGCGAAAGGTGAAAGGCGAAAGGCGAAAGGCGAAAGGCGAAAGGCGAAAGGCGAAAGGCGAAAGGCGAAAGGCGAAAGGCGAAAGGAGAAAGGCGAAAGGCAAAAGGCGAAAGGCGAAAGGCGAAAGGCGAAAGGCGAAAGGCGAAAGGCGAAAGGCGGAAGGCGAAAGGCGAAAGGCGAAAGGCGGAAGGCGAAAGGCGAAAGGCGAAGGGCGAAAGGCAAAAGTCAAAATGCCTAAGGCAAATTGAAAAACGATTTTCAAAACATGAAATAAAAATGGAGAAATTTAAAATGCCTAAAGCAAAAGAAAAAACGATATTCAAAAGATAAAATACTAAAATTGAAATTGAAAATGCGAAATGGAAAATTAGAAATTAGAAATTTGTATTTCAAAATGCTAAAGGCGAAATGCGAAAGGCGAAAGACGAAAGGCGAAAGGCGAAAGTCGAAAGGCGAAAGGCGAAAGGCAAAAGGCGAAAGGCGAAAGGCGAAAGGCGAAAGTTGAAAGGCGAAAGGTGAAAGGCGAAAGGCGAAAGGCGAAAGGCGAAAGGCGAAAGGCGAAAGGCGAAAGGCGAAAGGCGAAAGGCGAAAGGCGAAAGGCGAAAGGCGAAAGTAGAAAGGCGAAAGGCGAAAGGCGAAAGGCGAAAGGCGAAAGGCGGAAGGCGAAAGGCGAAAGGCGAAAGGCGAAAGGCGGAAGGCAAAAGGCGAAAGGCGAAGGCGAGAGGGAAAAGTCAAAATGCCTAAGGCAAAATGAAAAACGATTTTCAAAACTAGAAATAAAAATGGAGAAATTTAAAATGCCTAAAGCAAAAGAAAAAACGATATTCAAAAGATAAAATACTAAAGTTGAAATTGAAAATGCGAAATGGAAAATTAGAAATTATAAATTTGTATTTCAAAATGCTAAAGGCGAAATGCGAAAGGCGAAAGACGAAAGGCGAAGGGCGAAAGTCGAAAGGCGAAAGGCGAAACGCAAAAGGCGAAAGGCGAAAGGCGAAAGTTGAAAGGCGAAAGGTGAAAGGCGAAAGGCGAAAGGCGAAAGGCGAAAGGCGAAAGGCGAAAGGCGAAAGGCGAAAGGCGAAAGGCGAAAGGAGAAAGGCGAAAGGCGAAAGGCGAAAGGCGAAAGGCGAAAGGCGAAAGGCAAAAGGCGGAAGGCGAAAGGCGAAAGGCGAAAGGCGGAAGGCGAAAGGCGAAAGGAGAAGGGCGAAAGGCAAAAGTCAAAATGCCTAAGGCAAAATGAAAAACGATTTTCAAAACATGAAATAAAAATGGAGAAATTTAAAATGCCTAAAGCAAAAGAAAAAACGATATTCAAAAGATAAAATACTAAAGTTGAAATTGAAAATGCGAAATGGAAAATTAGAAATTAGAAATTTGTATTTCAAAATGCTAAAGGCGAAATGCGAAAGCGAAAGACGAAAGGCGAAGGGCGAAAGTCGAAAGGCGAAAGGCAAAAGGCGAAAGGCGAAAGGCGAAAGGCGAAAGGTGAAAGGCGAAAGGCGAAAGGCGAAAGGCGAAAGGCGAAAGGCGAAAGGCGAAATGCGAAAGGCGGAAGGTGAAATGCTAAAGGCGAAAGGCGAAAGGCGAAAGGCGAAAGGCGAAAGGCGAAAGGCGAAGGGCGAAAGGCGAAAGGCGAAAGGCGAAAGGCGAAAGGCGAAAGGCGAAAGGCCAAAGGCGAAAGGCGAAAAGGCGAAAGGCGAAAGGCGAAAGTCGAAAGGCGAAAGGCGAAAGGCGAAAGGCGAAAGGCGAAAGGCGAAAGGCGAAAGGCGAAAGGCGAAAGGCGAAAGGCGAAAGGTGAAAGGCGAAAGGCGAAAGGCGAAATGCAAAAGGCGAAAGGCGAAAGGCGACAGGCGAAAGGCGAAAGGCGAAAGGCGAAAGGCGAAATGCAAAAGGCGAAAGGCGAAAGGTGAAAGGCGAAAGGTGAAAGGCGAAAGGCGAAAGGTGAAAGGCGAAAGGCGAAAGGCGAAAGGCGAAAGGCGAAAGGCGAAAGGCGAAAGGCGAAAGGCGAAAGGCGAAAGGCGAAAGGCGAAAGGCGAAAGGCGAAAGGCGAAAGGCGAAAGGCGAAAGGGGAAAGGCGAAAGGCGGAAGGTGAAAGGCGAAACGCGAAAGGCGAAAGGCGAAAGGCGAAAGGCGAAAGGCGAAAGGCGAAAGGCGAAAAGCGGAAGGCAAGAGGAAAAACGATTTACTAAACATGAAATGAAAATGGAGAAATTTAAAATGCCTAAAGCAAAAGAAAAAACGATATTCAAAAGATAAAATACAAAAGTTGAAATTGAAAATACGAAATGGAAAATTCGAAATTATAAATTGGTATTTCAAAATGCTAAAGGCGTATTGCGAAAGACGAAAGGCGAAGGGCGAAGTCGAAAGGCGAAAGGCGAAATGCAAAAGGCGAAAGGCGAAAGGTGAAAGGCGAAAGGCGAAAGGTGAAAGGCGAAAGGCGAAAGGCGAAAGGCGAAAGTCGAAAGGCGAAAGGCGAAAGGCGAAAGGCGAAAGGCGAAAGGCGAAAGGCGAAAGGCGAAAGGCGAAAGGCGAAAGGCGAAAGGCGAAAGGCGAAAGGGGAAAAGCGAAAGTCGAAAGGCGAAAGGCGGAAGGTGAAAGGCGTAAGGCGAAAGGCGAAAGGCGAAAGGCGAAAGGCGAAAGGCGAAAGGCGAAAGGCGAAAGGCGAAAGGCGAAAGGCGAAAGGCGAAAGGCGAAAGGCGAAAGGCGAAAGGCGAAAGGCGAAAGGCGAAAGGCGAAAGGCGAAAGGCGAAAGGCGAAAGGCGAAAGGCTAAAGACGAAAGGCGAAGGGCGAAAGGCGAAGGGCGAAAGGCAAAAGTCAAAATGCCTAAGGCAAATTGAAAAACGATTTTCAAAACATGAAATAAAAATGGAGAAATTTAAAATGCCTAAAGCAAAAGAAAAAACGATATTCAAAAGATAAAATACTAAAATTGAAATTGAAAATGCGAAATGGAAAATTAGAAATTAGAAATTTGTATTTCAAAATGCTAAAGGCGAAATGCGAAAGGCGAAAGACGAAAGGCGAAAGGCGAAAGTCGAAAGGCGAAAGGCGAAAGGCAAAAGGCGAAAGGCGAAAGGCGAAAGGCGAAAGTTGAAAGGCGAAAGGTGAAAGGCGAAAGGCGAAAGGCGAAAGGCGAAAGGCGAAAGGCGAAAGGCGAAAGGCGAAAGGCGAAAGGCGAAAGGCGAAAGGCGAAAGGCGAAAGGCGAAAGTAGAAAGGCGAAAGGCGAAAGGCGAAAGGCGAAAGGCGAAAGGCGGAAGGCGAAAGGCGAAAGGCGAAAGGCGAAAGGCGGAAGGCAAAAGGCGAAAGGCGAAGGCGAGAGGGAAAAGTCAAAATGCCTAAGGCAAAATGAAAAACGATTTTCAAAACTAGAAATAAAAATGGAGAAATTTAAAATGCCTAAAGCAAAAGAAAAAACGATATTCAAAAGATAAAATACTAAAGTTGAAATTGAAAATGCGAAATGGAAAATTAGAAATTATAAATTTGTATTTCAAAATGCTAAAGGCGAAATGCGAAAGGCGAAAGACGAAAGGCGAAGGGCGAAAGTCGAAAGGCGAAAGGCGAAACGCAAAAGGCGAAAGGCGAAAGGCGAAAGGCGAAAGGTGAAAGGCGAAAGGCGAAAGGCGAAAGGCGAAAGGCGAAAGGCGAAAGGCGAAAGGCGAAAGGCGAAAGGAGAAAGGCGAAAGGCGAAAGGCGAAAGGCGAAAGGCGAAAGGCGAAAGGCAAAAGGCGGAAGGCGAAAGGCGAAAGGCGAAAGGCGGAAGGCGAAAGGCGAAAGGAGAAGGGCGAAAGGCAAAAGTCAAAATGCCTAAGGCAAAATGAAAAACGATTTTCAAAACATGAAATAAAAATGGAGAAATTTAAAATGCCTAAAGCAAAAGAAAAAACGATATTCAAAAGATAAAATACTAAAGTTGAAATTGAAAATGCGAAATGGAAAATTAGAAATTAGAAATTTGTATTTCAAAATGCTAAAGGCGAAATGCGAAAGCGAAAGACGAAAGGCGAAGGGCGAAAGTCGAAAGGCAAAAGGCGAAAGGCGAAAGGCGAAAGGCGAAAGGTGAAAGGCGAAAGGCGAAAGGCGAAAGGCGAAAGGCGAAAGGCGAAAGGCGAAAGGCGAAATGCGAAAGGCGGAAGGTGAAATGCTAAAGGCGAAAGGCGAAAGGCGAAAGGCGAAAGGCGAAAGGCGAAAGGCGAAAGGCGAAGGGCGAAAGGCGAAAGGCGAAAGGCGAAAGGCGAAAGGCGAAAGGCGAAAGGCGAAAGGCCAAAGGCGAAAGGCGAAAAGGCGAAAGGCGAAAGGCGAAAGTCGAAAGGCGAAAGGCGAAAGGCGAAAGGCGAAAGGCGAAAGGCGAAAGGCGAAAGGCGAAAGGCGAAAGGCGAAAGGTGAAAGGCGAAAGGCGAAAGGCGAAATGCAAAAGGCGAAAGGCGAAAGGCGACAGGCGAAAGGCGAAAGGCGAAAGGCGAAAGGCGAAATGCAAAAGGCGAAAGGCGAAAGGTGAAAGGCGAAAGGTGAAAGGCGAAAGGCGAAAGGTGAAAGGCGAAAGGCGAAAGGCGAAAGGCGAAAGGCGAAAGGCGAAAGGCGAAAGGCGAAAGGCGAAAGGCGAAAGGCGAAAGGCGAAAGGCGAAAGGCGAAAGGCGAAAGGCGAAAGGCGAAAGGGGAAAGGCGAAAGGCGGAAGGTGAAAGGCGAAACGCGAAAGGCGAAAGGCGAAAGGCGAAAGGCGAAAGGCGAAAGGCGAAAGGCGAAAGGCGAAAAGCGGAAGGCAAGAGGAAAAACGATTTACTAAACATGAAATGAAAATGGAGAAATTTAAAATGCCTAAAGCAAAAGAAAAAACGATATTCAAAAGATAAAATACAAAAGTTGAAATTGAAAATACGAAATGGAAAATTCGAAATTATAAATTGGTATTTCAAAATGCTAAAGGCGTATTGCGAAAGACGAAAGGCGAAGGGCGAAGTCGAAAGGCGAAAGGCGAAATGCAAAAGGCGAAAGGCGAAAGGTGAAAGGCGAAAGGCGAAAGGTGAAAGGCGAAAGGCGAAAGGCGAAAGGCGAAAGTCGAAAGGCGAAAGGCGAAAGGCGAAAGGCGAAAGGCGAAAGGCGAAAGGCGAAAGGCGAAAGGCGAAAGGCGAAAGGCGAAAGGCGAAAGGCGAAAGGGGAAAGGCGAAAGGCGAAAGGCGAAAGGCGGAAGGTGAAAGGCGTAAGGCGAAAGGCGAAAGGCGAAAGGCGAAAGGCGAAAGGCGAAAGGCGAAAGGCGAAAGGCGAAAGGCGAAAGGCGAAAGGCGAAAGGCGAAAGGCGAAAGGCGAAAGGCGAAAGGCGAAAGGCGAAAGGCGAAAGGCGAAAGGCGAAAGGCGAAAGGCGAAAGGCGAAAGGCTAAAGACGAAAGGCGAAGGGCGAAAGTCGAAAGGCGAAAGGCGAAAGGCAAAAGGCGAAAGGCGAAAGGTGAAAGGCGAAAAGCGAAAGGTGAAAGGCGAAAGGCGAAAGGCGAAAGACGAAAGGCGAAGGGCGAAAGTCGAAAGGCGAAGGGCGAGAGGCAAAAGTCAAAATGCCTAAGGCAAAATGAAAAACGATTTTCAAAACATGAAATAAAAATGGAGAAATTTAAAATGCCTAAAGCAAAAGAAAAAACGATATTCAAAAGATAAAATACTAAAGTTGAAATTAAAAATGCGAAATGGAAAATTATAAATTATGAATTTGTATTTCAAAATGCTAAAGGCGAAATGCGAAAGGCGAAAGACGAAAGGCGAAGGGCGAAAGTCGAAAGG
This sequence comes from Dioctria rufipes, assembly GCA_963924295.1. NCBI lineage: Eukaryota > Metazoa > Arthropoda > Insecta > Diptera > Asilidae > Dioctria > Dioctria rufipes. The sequence goes on along the minus strand of CAWUPM010000673.1, from coordinate 509,970 downwards.
CGAAAGGCAAAAGACGAAAGGCGAAAGACGAAAGGTGAAAGGCGAAAGGCGAAAGGCGAAAGGCGAAAGGCGAAAGGCGAAAGGCGAAAGGCGAAAGGCGAAAGGCGAAAGGCGAAAGGCGAAAGGCGGAAGATGAAAGGCGTAAGGCGAAAGGCGAAAGGCGAAAGGCGAAAGGCGAAAGGCGAAAGGCGAAAGGCGAAAGGCGAAAGGCGAAAGGCGAAAGGCGAAAGGCGAAAGGCGGAAGATGAAAGGCGTAAGGCGAAAGGCGAAAGGCGAAAGGCGAAAGGCGAAAGGCGAAAGGCGAAAGGCGAAAGGCGAAAGGCGAAAGGCGAAAGGCGAAAGGCGAAAGGCGAAAGGCGAAAGGCGAAAAGCGAAAGGCGAAAGGCGAAAAGCGAAAGGCGGAAAGCGGAAGGCGAAAGGCGAAAGGCGATAGGCGAAAGGAGAAGGGCGAAAGGCAAAAGTCAAAATGCCTAAGGCAAAATGAAAAACGATTTTCAAAACATGAAATAAAAATGGAGAAATTTAAAATGCCTAAAGCAAAAGAAAAAACGATATTCAAAAGATAAAATACTAAAGTTGAAATTAAAAATGCGAAATGGAAAATTATAAATTATGAATTTGTATTTCAAAATGCTAAAGGCGAAATGCGAAAGGCGAAAGACGAAAGGCGAAGGGCGAAAGTCGAAAGGCGAAAGGCAAAAGACGAAAGGCGAAAGACGAAAGGTGAAAGGCGAAAGGCGAAAGGCGAAAGGCGAAAGGCGAAAGGCGAAAGGCGAAAGGTGAAAGGTGAAAGGCGAAAGGCGAAAGGCGGAAGGTGAAAGGCGAAAGGCTAAAGACGAAAGGCGAAGGGCGAAAGTCGAAAGGCGAAAGGCGAAAGGCAAAAGGCGAAAGGCGGAAGGAGAAAGGCGAAATGCGAAAGGCGAAAGACGAAAGGCGAAGGGCGAAAGGCGAAAGGCGGAAGGCGAAAGGCGAAAGGCGAAGGGCGAGAGGCAAAAGTCAAAATGCCTAAGGCAAAATGAAAAACGATTTTCAAAACATGAAATAAAAATGGAGAAATTTAAAATGCCTAAAGCAAAAGAAAAAACGATATTCAAAAGATAAAATACTAAAGTTGAAATTAAAAATGCGAAATGGAAAATTATAAATTATGAATTTGTATTTCAAAATGCTAAAGGCGAAATGCGAAAGGCGAAAGACGAAAGGCGAAGGGCGAAAGTCGAAAGGCGAAAGGCAAAAGACGAAAGGCGAAAGACGAAAGGTGAAAGGCGAAAGGCGAAAGGCGAAAGGCGAAAGGCGAAAGGCGAAAGGCGAAAGGCGAAAGGCGAAAGGCGAAAGGCGAAAGGCGAAAGGCGAAAGGCGAAAGGCGTAAGGCGAAAGGCGAAAGGCGAAAGGCGAAAGGCGAAAGGCGAAAGGCGAAAGGCGAAAGGCGAAAGGCGAAAGGCGAAAGGCGAAAGGCGAAAGGCGAAAGGCGAAAGGCGAAAGGCGAAAGGCGAAAGGCGAAAGGCGAAAGGCGAAAGGCGAAAGGCGAAAGGCGAAAGGCGAAAGGCGAAAGGCGAAAAGCGAAAGGCGAAAAGCGGAAGGCGAAAGGCGAAAGGCGATAGGCGAAAGGAGAAGGGCGAAAGGCAAAAGTCAAAATGCCTAAGGCAAAATGAAAAACGATTTTCAAAACATGAAACAAAAATGCAGAAATTTAAAATGCCTAAAGCAAAAGAAAAAACGATATTCAAAAGATAAAATACTAAAGTTGGAATTGAAAATGCGAAATGGAAAATTAGAAATTAGAAATTTGTATTTCAAAATGCTAAAGGCGAAATGCGAAAGGCGAAAGACGAAAGGCGAAGGGCGAATGGTGAAAGGCGAAAGGCGAAAGGCGAAAGGCGAAAGGCGAAAGGCGAAAGGCGAAAGGCGAAAGGCGAAAGGCGAAAGGCGAAAGGCGAAAGGCGAAAGACGAAAGGCGAAAGGCGAAAGGCGAAAGGCGAAAGGCGAAAGGCGAAAGGTGAAAGGCGAAAGGCGAAAGGCGAAATGCGAAAGGCGGAAGGTGAAATGCTAAAGGCGAAAGGCGAAAGGCGGAAGGCGAAAGGCGAAAGGCGAAAGGCGAAAGGCGAAAGGCGGAAGGTGAAAGGCGTAAGGCGAAAGGCGAAAGGCGAAAAGCGAAAGTCGAAAGGCGAAAGGCGAAAGGCGAAAGGCGAAAGGCGAAAGGCGAAAGGCGTAAGGCGAAAGGTGAAAGGCGAAAGGCGGAAGACAAAAGGAAAAACGATTTTCAAAAATGAAATGAAAATGGAGAAATTTAAAATGCCTGAAGCAAAAGAAAAAACGATATTCAAAAGATAAAATACAAAAGTTGAAATTGAAAATGCGAAATGGAAAATTCGAAATTACAAATTTGTATTTCAAAATGCTAAAGGCTAATTGCGAAATACGAAAGACGAAAGGCGAAGGGCGAAAGTCGAAAGGCGAAAGGCGAAATGCAAAAGGCGAAAGGCGAAAGGCGAAAGGCGAAAGGTGAAAGGCGCAAGGCGAAAGGTGAAATGCGAAAGGCGAAAGGCGAAAGGCGAAAGGCGAAAGGCGAAAGGCGAAAGGCGAAAGGCGAAAGGCGAAAGGCGAAAGGCGAAAGGCGAAAGGCGAAAGGCGAAAGGCGAAAGGCGAAAGGCGGAAGATGAAAGGCGTAAGGCGAAAGGCGAAAGGCGAAAGGCGAAAGGCGAAAGGCGAAAGGCGAAAGCCGAAAGGCGAAAGGCGAAAGGCGAAAGGCGAAAGGCGAAAGGCGAAAGGCGAAAGGCGAAAGGCGAAAGGCGAAAGGCGAAAGGCGAAAGGCGAAAGGCGAAAGGCGAAAGGCGAAAGGCGAAAGGCGAAAGGCGAAAGGCGAAAAGCGAAAGGCGAAAAGCGGAAGGCGAAAGGCGAAAGGCGATAGGCGAAAGGCGAAGGGCGTGAGGCAAAAGTCAAAATGCCTAAGGCAAAAGGAAAAACGATTTTCAAATGAAAATGGAGAAATTTAAAATGCCTAAAGCAAAAGAAAAAACGATATTCAAAAGATAATATACAAAAGTTGAAATTGAAAATGCGAAATGGAAAATTCGAAATTATAAATTCGTATTTCAAAATGCTAAAGGCGAAATGCGAAAGGCGAAAGACGAAAGGCGAAGGGCGAAAGTCGAAAGGCGAAAGGCGAAAGGCGAAAGGCAAAAGTCGAAAGGCGACAGGCGAAAGGCGAAAGGAGAAAGGTGAAAGGCGAAAGGCGAAAGGCGAAAGGCGAAAGGCGAAAGGCGAAAGGCGAAAGGCGAAAGGCGAAAGGCGAAAGGCGAAAGGCGAAATTCGACAGGCGTAAGGCGAAAAGCGAAAGGCGGAAGGTGAAAGGCGAAAGGCGAAAGGCGAAAAGCGAAAGGCGAAAGGCGAAAGTTGAAAGGCGAAAGGCGAAAAGTTAAAGGCGAAAAGTGAAAGGCGAAAGGCGTAAGGCGAAAGGCGAAAGGCGAAAGGCGAAAGGCGAAAGGCGGAAGGTGAAAGGCGAAAGGCGAAAGGCGAAAGGCGAAAGGCGAAAGGCGAAAGGCGAAAGGCGAAAGGCGGAAGGTGAAAGGTGAAAGGCGAAAGGCGAAAGGCGAAAGGCGAAAGGCGAAAGGCGAAAAGCGAAAGGCGAAAGGCGAAAGGCGAAAGGCGAAAGGCGAAAGGCGAAAGGCGAAAGGCGAAAGGCGAAAGGCGAAAGGCGAAAGGCGAAAAGCGGAAGGCAAAAGGAAAAACGATTTTCAAAACATGAAATGAAAATGGAGAAATTTAAAATGCCTAAAGCAAAAGAAAAAAACGATATTCAAAAGATAAAATACAAAAGGTGAAATTGAAAATGCGAAATTTAAAATTCGAAATTATAAATTTGTATTTCAAAATGCTAAAGGCGAATTGCGAAAGGCGAAAGACGAAAGGCGAAGGGCGAAAGTCGAAAGGCGAAAGGCGAAATGCAAAAGGCGAAAGGCGAAAGGTGAAAGGCGAAAGGCGAAAGGTGAAAGGCGAAAGGCGAAAGGCGAAAGGCGAAAGGCGAAAGGCGAAAGGCGAAAGGCGAAAGGCGAAAGGCGAAAGGCGAAAGGCGAAAGGCGAAAGGCGAAAGGCGAAAGGCGAAAGGCGAAAGGGGAAAGGCGAAAGGCGAAAGGCGAAAGGCGAAAGGCGGAAGGTGAAAGGCGAAAGGCGAAAGGCGAAAGGCGAAAGGCGAAAGGCGAATGGCGAAAGGCGAAAGGCGAAAGGCGAAAGGCGAAAGGCGAAAGGCGAAAGGCGAACGGCGAAAGGCGAAAGGCGAAAGGAGAAAAGCGGAAGGCAAAAGGAAAAACGATTTTCAAAACATGAAATGAAAATGGAGAAATTTAAAATGCCTGAAGCAAAAGAAAAAACGATATTCAAAAAATAAAATACAAAAGTTGAAATTGAAAATGCGAAATGGAAAATTCGAAATTATAAATTTGTATTTCAAAATGCTAAAGGCTAATTGCGAAAGACGAAAGACGAAAGGCGAAGGGCGAAAGTCGAAAGGCGAAAGGCGCAATGCAAAAGGCGAAAGGCGAAAGGCGAAAGGTGAAAGGCGAAAAGCGAAAGGTGAAAGGCGAAAGGCGAAAGGCGAAAGGCGAAAGGCGAAAGGCGAAAGGCGAGAGGCGAAATGCGAAAGGCGAAAGGCGAAAGGCGAAAGGCGAAAGGCGAAAGGCGAAAGGCGAAAGGGGAAAGGCGAAAGGCGAAAGGCGAAAGGCGAAAGACGAAAGGCGAAAGGCGTAAGGCGAAAGGCGAAAGGCGAAAGGCGAAAGGCGAAAGGCGAAAGGCGAAAGGCGAAAGGCGAAAGGCGAAAGGCGAAAGGCGGAAGGTGAAAGGCGTAAGGCGAAAGGCGAAAGGCGAAAAGCGAAAGTCGAAAGGCGAAAGGCGAAAGGCGAAAGGCGAAAGGCGAAAGGCTAAAGGCGAAAGGCGAAAGGCGAAAGGCGTAAGGCGAAAGGTGAAAGGCGAAAGGCGGAAGACAAAAGGAAAAACGATTTTCAAAACATGAAATGAAAATGGAGAAATTTAAAATGCCTGAAGCAAAAGAAAAAACGATATTCAAAAGGTAAAATACAAAAGTTGAAATTGAAAATGCGAAATGGAAAATTCGAAATTACAAATTTGTATTTCAAAATGCTAAAGGCTAATTGCGAAATACGAAAGACGAAAGGCGAAGGGCGAAAGTCGAAAGGCGAAAGGCGAAATGCAAAAGGCGAAAGGCGAAAGGCGAAAGGCGAAAGGTGAAAGGCGAAAGGCGAAAGGTGAAAGGCGAAAGGCGAAAGGCGAAAGGCGAAAGGCGAAAGGCGAAAGGCGAAAGGCGAAAGGCGAAAGGCCAAAGGCGAAAGGCGAAAGGCGAAAGGCGAAAGGCGAAAGGCGAAAGGCGAAAGGCGAAAGGCGGAAGATGAAAGGCGTAAGGCGAAAGGCGAAAAGCGAAAGGCGAAAGGCGAAAGGCGAAAGGCGAAAGGCGAAAGGCGAAAGGCGAAAGGCGAAAGGCGAAAGGCGAAAGGCGAAAGGCGAAAGGCGAAAGGCGAAAGGCGAAAGGCGAAAGGCAAAAGGCGAAAAGCGAAAGGCGAAAGGCGAAAGGCGAAAGGCGAAAGGCGAAAGGCGAAAGGCGAAAAGCGAAAGGCGAAAAGCGGACGGCGAAAGGCGAAAGGCGATAGGCGAAAGGCGAAGGGCGTGAGGCAAAAGTCAAAATGCCTAAGGCAAAAGGAAAAACGATTTTCAAATGAAAATGGAGAAATTTAAAATGCCTAAAGCAAAAGAAAAAACGATATTCAAAAGATAATATACAAAAGTTGAAATTGAAAATGCGAAATGGAAAATTCGAAATTATAAATTCGTATTTCAAAATGCTAAAGGCGAAATGCGAAAGGCGAAAGACGAAAGGCGAAGGGCGAAAGTCGAAAGGCGAAAGGCAAAAGTCGAAAGGCGACAGGCGAAAGGCGAAAGGAGAAAGGTGAAAGGCGAAAGGCGAAAGGCGAAAGGCGAAAGGCGAAAGGCGAAATTCGACAGGCGGAAGGCGAAAAGCGAAAGGCGGAAGGTGAAAGACGAAAGGCGAAAGGCGAAAAGCGAAAGGCGAAAGGCGAAAGGCGAAAGTTGAAAGGCGAAAGGCGAAAAGTGAAAGGCGAAAAGTGAAAGGCGAAAGGCGTAAGGCGAAAGGCGAAAGGCGAAAGGCGAAAGGCGGAAGGCGAAAGTTGAAGGGCGAGAGGCAAAAGTCAAAATGCCTAAGGCAAAAGGAAAAACGATTTTCAAAACATGAAATAAAAATGGAGAAATTTAAAATGCCTAAAGCAAAATAAAAAACGATATTCAACAGATAAAATACAAAAGTTGAAATTGAAAATGCGAAATGGAAAATTCGAAATTATAAATTTGTATTTCAAAATGCTAAAGGCGAATTGCGAAAGGCGAAAGACGAAAGGCGAAAGGCGAAGGGCGAAAGTCGAAAGGCGAAAGGCGAAATGCAAAAGGCGAAAGGCGAAAGGCGAAAGGCGAAAGGTGAAAGGCGAAAGGCGAAAGGTGAAAGGCGAAAGGCGAAAGGCGTAAGGCGAAAGGCGAAAGGCGAAAGGCGAAAGGCGAAAGGCGAAAGGCGAAAGGCGAAAGGCGAAAGGCGAAAGGCGAAAGGCGAAAGGCGAAAGGCGAAAGTCGAAAGGCGAAATGCGAAAGGCGAAAGGCGAAAGGCGAAAGGCGAAAGGCGAAAGGCGAAAGGCGAAAGGCGAAAGGCGAAAGGCGAAAGGCGAAAGGCGAAAAGCGAAAGGCGAAAGGCGAAAGGCGAAAGGCGAAATGCAAAAGGCGAATGGCGAAAGGCGAAAGGTGAAAGGCGAATGGCGAAAGGCGAAAGGCGAAAGGCGAAAGGCGTAAGGCGAAAGGCGAAAGGCGAAAGGCGAATGGCGAAAGTTGAAAGGCGAAAGGCGAAAAGTGAAAGGCGAAAAGTGAAAGGCGAAAGGCGAAAGGCGAAAGGCGAAAGGCGAAAGGCGGAAGGCGAAAGGCGAAAGGTGAAGGGCGAGAGGCAAAAGTCAAAATGCCTAAGGCAATAGGAAAAACGATTTTCAAAACATGAAATAAAAATGGAGAAATTTAAAATGCCTAAAGCAAAAGAAAAAACGATATTCAACAGATAAAATACAAAAGTTGAAATTGAAAATGCGAAATGGAAAATTCGAAATTATAAATTCGTATTTCAAAAGGCTAAAGGCGAAATGCGAAAGGCGAAAGACCAAAGGCGAAGGGCGATTGTCGAAAGGCGAAAGGCGAATGGCGAAAGGCGAAAGGCGAAAGGCGAAAGTCGAAAGGCGAAATGCGAAAGGCGAAAGGCGAAAGGCGAAAGGCGAAAGGCGAAAGGCGAAAGGCGAAAGGCGAAAGGCGAAAGGCGAAAGGCGAAAGGCGAAAGGCGAAAGGCGAAAGGCGAAAGGCGAAAGGCAAAAGGCGAAAGGCGAAAGGCGAAAGGCGAAAAGCGAAAGGCGAAAGGCGAAAGGCGGAAGGCGAAAGGCGAAAGGCGAAAGGCGAAAGGCGAAAGGCGAAAGGCGAAAGGCGAAAAGCGGAAGGCAAAAGGAAAAATGATTTTCAAAACATGAAATGAAAATGGAGAAATTTAAAATGCCTAAAGCAAAAGAAAAAACGATATTCAAAAGATAAAATACAAAAGTTGAAATTGAAAATGCGAAATGGAAAATTCGAAATTATGAATTTGTATTTCAAAATGCTAAAGGCGAATTGCGAAAGGCAAAAGACGAAAGGCGAAAGGCGAAGGGCGAAAGTCGAAAGGCGAAAGGCGAAATGCAAAAGGCGAAAGGCGAAAGGCGAAAGGTGAAAGGCGAAATGCGAAAGGCGAAAGGCGAAAGGCGAAAGGCGAAAGGCGAAAGGCGAAAGGCGAAAGGCGAAAGGCGAAAGGCGAAAGGCGAAAGGCGAAAGGCAAAAGGCGAAAGGCGAAAGGCGAAAGGCGAAAGGCGAAAGGCGAAAGGCGAAAGGCGGAAGGCGAAAGGCGAAAGGCGAAAGGCGAAAGGCGAAAGGCGAAAGGCGAAAAGCGGAAGGCAAAAGGAAAAATGATTTTCAAAACATGAAATGAAAATGGAGAAATTTAAAATGCCTAAAGCAAAAGAAAAAACGATATTCAAAAGATAAAATACAAAAGTTGAAATTGAAAATGCGAAATGGAAAATTCGAAATTATGAATTTGTATTTCAAAATGCTAAAGGCGAATTGCGAAAGGCGAAAGACGAAAGGCGAAAGGCGAAGGGCGAAAGTCGAAAGGCGAAAGGCGAAATGCAAAAGGCGAAAGGCGAAAGGCGAAAGGTGAAAGGCGAAAGGCGAAAGGCGAAAGGCGAAAGGCGAAAAGCGAAAGGCGAAAGGCGAAAGGCGAAAGGCGAAAGGCGAAAGGCGAAAGGCGATAGGCGAAAGGCGAAAGGCGAAAGGCGAAAGGCGAAAGGCGAAAGGCGAAAGGCGAAAGGCGAAAGGCGAAAGGCGAAAGGCGAAAGGCAAAAGGCGAAAGGCGAAAGGCGAAAGGCGAAAGGCGAAAGGCGAAAGGCGAAAGGCGAAAGGCGAAAGGCAAAAGGCGAAAGGTGAAAGGCGAAAGGCGAAAGGCGAAAGGTGAAAGGCGAAAGGCGAAAGGCGAAAGGCGAAAGGCGAAATGCGAAACGCGAAAGGCGAAAGGCGTAAGGCGAAAGGCGAAAGGCGAAAGGCGAAAGGCGAAAGGCGAAAGGCGAAAGGCGAAAGGCGAAAAGCGAAAGGCGAAAGGCGAAAGGCGAAAAGCGAAAGGCGGAAGGTGAAAGGCGTAAGGCGAAAGGCGAAAGGCGAAAGGCGGAAGGCGAAAGGCGAAAGGCTAAAGGCGAAAGGCGAAAGGCGAAAGGCGAAAGGCGAAAGGCGAAAGGCGAAAAGCGGAAGGCGAAAGGGGAAAGGCGAAAGACGAAAGGGGAAATGCGAAAGCGAAAGGCGAAAGGCGGAAGGTGAAAGGCGTAAGGCGAAAGGCGAAAGGCGAAAGGCGAAAGGCGAAAGGCGAAAGGCGAAAGGCGAAAGGCGAAAGGCGAAAGGCGAAAGGCGAAAGGCGAAAGGCGTAAGGCGAAAGGCGAAAGGCGAAAGGCGAAAGGCGAAAGGCGAAAGGCGAAAAGCGAAAGGCGGAAGGTGAAAGGCGTAAGGCGAAAGGCGAAAGGCGAAAGGCGGAAGGCGAAAGGCGAAAGGCGAAAGGCGAAAGGCGAAAGGCGAAAGGCGAAAGGCGAAAAGCGGAAGGCAAAAGGAAAAATGATTTTCAAAACATGAAATGAAAATGGAGAAATTTAAAATGCCTAAAGCAAAAGAAAAAACGATATTCAAAAGATAAAATACAAAAGTTGAAATTGAAAATGCGAAATGGAAAATTCGAAATTATAAATTCGTATTTCAAAAGGCTAAAGGCGAAATGCGAAAGGCGAAAGACGAAAGGCGAAGGGCGATTGTCGAAAGGCGAAAGGCGAATGGCGAAAGGCGAAAGGCGAAAGGCGAAAGGCGAAATGCGAAAGGCGAAAGGCGAAAAGCGAAAGGCGAAAGGCGAAAGGCAAAAGGCGAAAGGCGAAAGGCGAAAGGCGAAAGGCGAAAGGCGAAAGGCGAAAGGCGAAAGGCGGAAGGCGAAAGGCGAAAGGCGAAAGGCGAAAGGCGAAAGGCGAAAGGCGAAAGGCGAAAGGCGAAAGGCGGAAGGTGAAAGGCGAAAGCGAAAGGCGAAAGGCGGAAGGTGAAAGCCGAAAGGCGAAAGGCGAAAGGTGAAAGGCGAAAGGCGAAAGGCGAAAGGCGGAAGGCGAAAGGCGAAAGGCGAAAGGCGAAAGGCCAAAGGCGAAAGGCGAAAAGCGAAAGGCGAAAGGCGAAAGGCGAAAGGTGAAAGGCGAAAGGCGAAAAGCGGAAGGCAAAAGGAAAAACGATTTTCAAAACATGAAATGAAAATGGAGAAATTTAAAATGCCTAAAGGAAAAGAAAAAACGATATTCAAAAGATAAGATACAAAAGTTGAAATTGAAAATGCGAAATGGAAAATTCGAAATTATAAATTTGTATTTCAAAATGCTAAAGGCGAATTGCGAAAGGCGAAAGACGAAAGGCGAAGGGCGAAAGTCGAAAGGCGAAAGGCGAAATGCAAAAGGCGAAAGGCGAAAGGCGAAAGGTGAAAGGCGAAAGGCGAAAGGTGAAAGGCGAAAGGCGAAAGGCGAAAGGCGAAAGGCGGAAGGCGAAAGGCGAAAGGCGAAAGGCGAAAGGCGAAAGGCGAAAGGCGAAAGGGGAAAGGCGAAAGGCGAAAGGCGGAACGTGAAAGGCGTAAGGCGAAAGGCGAAAGGCGAAAGGCGGAAGGTGAAAGGCGAAAGGCGAAAGACGAAAGGCGAAAGGCGAAAGGCGAAAGGCGAAAGGCGAAAGGCGAAAGGCGAAAGGCGAAAGGCAAAAGGCGAAAGGCGAAAGGCGAAAGGCGAAAAGCGGAAGGCGAAAGGCGAAAGGCGAAAGGCGAAAGGCGAAAGGCGAAAGGCGAAAGGCGAAAGGCGAAAAGCGGGAGGCAAAAGGAAAAACGATTTTCAAAACATGAAATGAAAATGGAGAAATTTAAAATGCCTAAAGCAAAAGAAAAAACGATATTCAAAAGATAAAATACAAAAGTTGAAATTGAAAATGCGAAATGGAAATTTCGAAATTATAAATTTGTATTTCAAAATGCTAAAGGCGAATTGCGAAAGGCGAAAGACGAAAGGCGAAGGGCGAAAGTCGAAAGGCGAAAGGCGAAATGCAAAAGGCGAAAGGCGAAAGGCGAAAGATGAAAGGCGAAAAGCGAAAGGTGAAAGGCGAAAGGCGAAAGGCGAAAGGCGAAAGGCGAAAGCGAAAGGCGAAAGGCGAAAGGCGAAAGGCGTAACGCGAAAGGCGAATGGCGAAAGGCGAAAAGCGGAAGGCGAAAGGCGATAGGCGAAAGGCGATGGGCGTGAGGCAAAAGTCAAAATGCCTAAGGCAAAAGGAAAAACGATTTTCAAATGAAAATGGAGAAATTTAAAATGCCTAAAGCAAAAGAAAAAACGATATTCAAAAGATAATATACAAAAGTTGAAATTGAAAATGCGAAATGGAAAATTCGAAATTATAAATTCGTATTTCAAAATGCTAAAGGAGAAATGCGAAAGGCGAAAGACGAAAGGCGAAGGGCGAAAGTCGAAAGGCTAAAGGCAAAAGGCGAAAGGCGAAAGGAGAAAGGTGAAAGGCGAAAGGCGAAAGGCGAAAGGCGAAAGGCGAAAGGCGAATGGCGAAAGGCGAAAGGGGAAAGGCGAAAGACGAAAGGGGAAAGGCGAAAGGCGGAAGGTGAAAGGCGTAAGGCGAAAGGCGAAAGGCGAAAGGTGAAAGGCGAAAGGCGAAAGGCGAAAGGTGAAAGGCGAAAGGCGAAAGGCGAAAGGCGAAAGGCGAAATGCGAAAGGCGAAAGGCGAAAGGAGTAAGGCGAAAGGCGAAAGGCGAAAGGCGAAAGGCGAAAGGCGAAAGGCGAAAAGCGAAAGGCGAAAGGCGAAAGGCGAAAGGCGAAAGGCGAAAGGCGAAAGGCGAAAGGCGAAAGGCGAAAGGCGTAAGGCGAAAGGCGAAAGGCGAAAGGCGAAAGGCGAAAGGGGAAAGGCGAAAGGCGAAAGGCGGAAGGCGAAAGGGGAAAGGCGAAAGGCGAAAGGCGAAAGGCGAAAGGTGAAAGGCGAAAAGCGAAAGGTGAAAGGCGAAAGGGGACAGGCGAAAGGCGAAAGGCGAAAGACGGAAGGTGAAAGGCGTAAGGCGAAAGGCGAAAGGCGAAAGGTGAAAGGCGAAAAGCGAAAGGTGAAAGGCGAAAGGCGAAAGGCGAAAGGCGAAAGGCGAAAGGCGAAAATCGAAAGGCGACAGGCGAAAGGCGAAAGGCGAAAGGCGAAAGGCGAAAGGCGAAAGGCGAAAGGCGAAAGTCGAAAGGCGAGAGGCGTAAGGCGAAAGGCGAAAGGCGAAAGGCGAAAGGCGAAAGGCGAAAGGCGAAAGGGGAAAGCGAAAGGCGAAAGGCGAAAGACGGAAGGTGAAAGGCGTAAGGCGAAAGGCGAAAGGCGAAAGGTGAAAGGCGAAAAGCGAAAGGTGAAAGGCGAAAGGCGAAAGGCGAAAGGCGAAAGGCGAAAGGCGAAAGGCGAAAGGCGAAAGGCGAAAATCGAAAGGCGACAGGCGAAAGGCGAAAGGCGAAAGGCGAAAGTCGAAAGGCGAGAGGCGTAAGGCGAAAGGCGAAAGGCGAAAGGCGAAAGGCGAAAGGCGAAAGGCGAAAGGCGAAAGGCGAAAGGCGAAAGGCGAAAGGCGAAAGGCGAAAGGCGAAAGGCGAAGGGCGAAAGGCGAAAGGCGGAAGGTGAAAGGCGAAAGGCGAAAGGCGAAAGGCGAAGGGCGAAAGGCGAAAGGCGAAAGGCGAAAGGCGAAAGGCGAAAGGCGAAAGGCGAAAGGCGTAAGGCGAAAGGTGAAAGGCGAAACGCGGAAGGCAAAAGGAAAAACGATTTTCAAAACATGAAATGAAAATGGAGAAATTTAAAATGCCTGAAGCAAAAGAAAAAACGATATTCAAAAGATAAAATACAAAAGTTGAAATTGAAAATGCGAAATAGAAAATTCGAAATTATAAATTTGTATTTCAAAATGCTAAAGGCTAATTGCGAAAGACGAAAGGCGAAGGGCGAAAGTCGAAAGGCGAAAGGCGAAATGCAAAAGGCGAAAGGCGAAAGGCGAAAGGCGAAAGGCGAAAGGTGAAAGGCGAAAGGCGAAAGGTGAAAGGCGAAAGGCGAAAGGCGAAAGGCGAAAGGCGAAAGGCGAAAGGCGGAAGGCAAAAGGAAAAACGATTTTCAAAACATGAAATGAAAATGGAGAAATTTAAAATGCCTGAAGCAAAAGAAAAAACGATATTCAAAAGATAAAATACAAAAGTTGAAATTGAAAATGCGAAATGGAAAATTCGAAATTATAAATTGTGTATTTCAAAATGCTAAAGGCGAATTGCGAAAGGCGAAAGACGAAAGGCGAAGGGCGAAATTCGAAAGGCGAAAGGCGAAATGCAAAAGGCGAAAGGCGAAAGGCGAAAGGCGAAAGGCGAAAGGCGAAAGGCGAAGGGCGAAAGGCGAAAGGCGAAAGGCGAAAGGCGAAAGGCGAAAGGCGAAAGGCGAAAGGCGAAAGGCGAAAGGCGAAAGGCGAAAGGCGAAAGGCGAAAAGCGGAAGGCGAAAGGCGAAAGGCGATAAGCGAAAGGCGAAGGGCGTGAGGCAAAAGTCAAAATGCCTAAGGCAAAAGGAAAAACGATTTTCAAATGAAAATGGAGAAATTTAAAATGCCTAAAGCAAAAGAAAAAACGATATTCAAAAGATGATATACAAAAGTTGAAATTGAAAATGCGAAATGGAAAATTCGAAATTATAAATTCGTATTTCAAAATTCTAAAGGCGAAATGCGAAAGGCGAAAGACGAAAGGCGAAGGGCGAAAGTCGAAAGGCGAAAGGCAAAAGGCGAAAGGCGAAAGGCGAAAGGTGAAAGGCGAAAGGCGAAAGGCGAAAGGCGAAAGGCGAAAGGCGAAAGGCGAAAGGCGAAAGGCGGAAGGCGAAAGGCGAAAGGCGGAAGGTGAAAGGCGAAAGGCGAAAGGTGAAAGGCGAAAGGCGAAATTCGAAAGGCGAAAGGCGAAAGGCGAAAGGCGAAAGGCGAAAGGGGAAAGGCGAAAGGCGAAAGACGAAAGGCGGAAGGCGAAAGGGGAAAGGCGAAAGGCGAATGGGGAAAGGCGAAAGGCGAAAGGCGGAAGGTGACAAGCGTAAGGCGAAAGGCGAAAGGCGAAAGGCGAAAGTCGAAAGGCGAAAGGCGTAAGGCGAAAGGCGAAAGGCGAAAGGCGAAAGGCGAAAGGCGAAAGGCGAAAGGCGAAACGCGGAAGGCAAAAGGAAAAACGATTTTCAAAACATGAAATGAAAATGGAGAAATTTAAAATGCCTGAAGCAAAAGAAAAAACGATATTCAAAAGATAAAATACAAAAGTTGAAATTGAAAATGCGAAATGGAAAATTCGAAATTATAAATTTGTATTTCAAAATGCTAAAGGCTAATTGCGAAAGACGAAAGGCGAAGGGCGAAAGTCGAAAGGCGAAAGGCGAAATGCAAAAGGCGAAAGGCGAAAGGCGAAAGGCGAAAGGTGAAAGGCGAAAGGCGAAAGGTGAAAGGCGAAAGGCGAAAGGCGAAAGGCGAAAGGCGGAAGGCAAAAGGAAAAACGATTTTCAAAACATGAAATGAAAATGGAGAAATTTAAAATGCCTGAAGCAAAAGAAAAAACGATATTCAAAAGATAAAATACAAAAGTTGAAATTGAAAATGCGAAATGGAAAATTCGAAATTATAAATTTGTATTTCAAAATGCTAAAGGCTAATTGCGAAAGACGAAAGGCGAAGGGCGAAAGTCGAAAGGCGAAAGGCGAAATGCAAAAGGCGAAAGGCGAAAGGCGAAAGGCGAAAGGTGAAAGGCGAAAGGCGAAAGGTGAAAGGCGAAAGGCGAAAGGCGAAAGGCGAAAGGCGAAAGGCGAAAGGCGAAAGGCGGAAGGCAAAAGGAAAAACGATTTTCAAAACATGAAATGAAAATGGAGAAATTTAAAATGCCTGAAGCAAAAGAAAAAACGATATTCAAAAGATAAAATACAAAAGTTGAAATTGAAAATGCGAAATGGAAAATTCGAAATTATAAATTTGTATTTCAAAATGCTAAAGGCGAATTGCGAAAGGCGAAAGACGAAAGGCGAAGGGCGAAAGTCGAAAGGCGAAAGGCGAAATGCAAAAGGCGAAAGGCGAAAGGCGAAAGGCGAAAGGCGAAAGGCGAAGGGCGAAAGGCGAAAGGCGAAAAGCGAAAGGCGAAAGGCGAAAGGCGAAAGGCGAAAGGCGAAAGGCGAAAGGCGAAAGGCGAAAGGCGAAAGGCGAAAGGCGAAAGGCGAAAAGCGGAAGGCGAAAGGCGAAAGGCGATAAGCGAAAGGCGAAGGGCGTGAGGCAAAAGTCAAAATGCCTAAGGCAAAAGGAAAAACGATTTTCAAATGAAAATGGAGAAATTTAAAATGCCTAAAGCAAAAGAAAAAACGATATTCAAAAGATGATATACAAAAGTTGAAATTGAAAATGCGAAATGGAAAATTCGAAATTATAAATTCGTATTTCAAAATGCTAAAGGCGAAATGCGAAAGGCGAAAGACGAAATGCGAAGGGCGAAAGTCGAAAGGCAAAAGGCGAAAGGCGAAAGGCGAAAGGTGAAAGGCGAAAGGCGAAAGGCGAAAGGCGAAAGGCGAAAGGCGAAAGGCGAAAGGCGGAAGGCGAAAGGCGAAAGGCGGAAGGTGAAAGGCGAAAGGCGAAAGGTGAAAGGCGAAAGGCGAAAGGCGAAAGGCGAAAGGCGAAAGGCGAAAGGCGAAAGGCGAAAGGCGAAAGGCGAAAGGGGAAAGGCGAAAGGCGAAAGACGAAAGGCGGAAGGCGAAAGGGGAAAGGCGAAAGGCGAATGGGGAAAGGCGAAAGGCGAAAGGCGGAAGGTGACAAGCGTAAGGCGAAAGCCGAAAGGCGAAAGGCGAAAGGCGAAAGGCGAAAGTCGAAAGGCGAAAGGCGTAAGGCGAAAGGCGAAAGGCGAAAGGCGAAAGGCGAAAGGCGAAAGGCGAAAGGCGAAAGGCGAAACGCGGAAGGCAAAAGGAAAAACGATTTTCAAAACATGAAATGAAAATGGAGAAATTTAAAATGCCTGAAGCAAAAGAAAAAACGATATTCAAAAGATAAAATACAAAAGTTGAAATTGAAAATGCGAAATGGAAAATTCGAAATTATGAATTTGTATTTCAAAATGCTAAAGGCGAATTGCGAAAGGCGAAAGACGAAAGGCGAAGGGCGAAAGTCGAAAGGCGAAAGGCGAAATGCAAAAGGCGAAAGGCGAAAGGCGAAAGGTGAAAGGCGAAAGGCGAAAGGCGAAAGGCGAAAGGCGAAAGGCGAAAGGCGAAAGGCGAAAGGCGAAAGGCGAAAGGCGAAAGGCGAAAGGCGAAAGGCGAAAGGCGAAAGGCGAAAGGCGAAAGGCGAAAGGCGAAAAGCGGAAGGCAAAAGGAAAAATGATTTTCAAAACATGAAATGAAAATGGAGAAATTTAAAATGCCTAAAGCAAAAGAAAAAACGGTATTCAAAAGATAAAATACAAAAGTTGAAATTGAAAATGCGAAATGGAAAATTCGAAATTATAAATTTGTATTTCAAAATGCTAAATGCGAATTGCGAAAGGCGAAAGACGAAAGGCGAAGGGCGAAAGTCGAAAGGCGAAAGGCGAAATGCAAAAGGCGAAAGGCGAAAGGCGAAAGGTGAAAGGCGAAAGGCGAAAGGCGAAAGGCGAAAGGCGAAAGGCGAAAGGCGAAAGGCGAAAGGCGAAAGGCGAAAGGCGAAAGGCGAAAGGCGAAAGGCGAAAGGCGAAAGGCGAAAGGCGAAAGGCGAAAGGCGAAAGGCGAAAGGCGAAAGGCGAAAGGGGAAAGGTGAAAGGCGAAAGGGGAAAGGTGAAAGGCGAAAGACGAAAGGCGGAAGGCGAAAGGGGAAAGGCGAAAGGCGAAAGGCGGAAGGTGACAGGCGTAAGGCGAAAGGCGAAAGGCGAAAGGCGAAAGTCGAAAGGCGAAAGGCGTAAGGTGAAAGGCGAAAGGCGAAAGGCGAAAGGCGAAAGGCGAAAGGCGAAAGGCGAAAGGCGAAAGGCGAAACGCGGAAGGCAAAAGGAAAAATGATTTTCAAAACATGAAATGAAAATGGAGAAATTTAAAATGCCTAAAGCAAAAGAAAAAACGATATTCAAAAGATAAAATACAAAAGTTGAAATTGAAAATGCGAAATGGAAAATTCGAAATTATAAATTCGTATTTCAAAAGGCTAAAGGCGAAATGCGAAAGGCGAAAGACGAAAGGCGAAGGGCGATTGTCGAAAGGCGAAAGGCGAATGGCGAAATGCGAAAGGCGAAAGGCGAAAGGCGAAAGGCGAAAGGCGAAAGGGGAAAGGCGAAAGGCGAAAGGCGGAAGGCGAAAGGGGAAAGGCGAAAGGCGAAAGGGGAAAGGCGAAAGGCGAAAGGCGGAAGGTGACAGGCGTAAGGCGAAAGGCGAAAGGCGAAAGGCGAAAGGCGAAAAGCGAAAGGCGAAAGGCGAAAGGCGAAAGGCGAAAGGCGAAAGGCGAAAGGCGAAAGGCGAAAGGCGAAAAGCGAAAGGCGAAAGGCGAAAGGCGTAAGGCGAAAGGCGTAAGGCGAAAGGCGAAAGGCGAAAGGCGGAAGGCGAAAGGCGAAAGGCGAAAGGCGAAAGGCGAAAGGCGAAAGGCGAAAGGCGAAAGGCGAAAGGCGAAAGGCGAAAGGCTAAAGGCGAAAGGCGGAAGGCGAAAGGGGAAAGGCGAAAGGCGAAAGGGGAAAGGCGAAAGGCGAAAGGCGAAAGGCGGAAGGTGACAGGCGTAAGGCGAAAGGCGAAAGGCGAAAGGCGAAAGGCGAAAGGCGAAAAGCGAAAGGCGAAAGGCGAAAGGCGAAAGGCGAAAAGCGGAAGACAAAAGGAAAAATGATTTTCAAAACATGAAATGAAAATGGAGAAATTTAAAATGCCTAAAGCAAAAGAAAAAACGATATTCAAAAGATAAAATACAAAAGTTTAAATTGAAAATGCGAAATGGAAAATTCGAAATTATAAATTTGCATTTCAAAATGCTAAAGGCGAATTGCGAAAGGCGAGAGACGAGAGGCGAAGGGCGAAAGTAGAAAGGCGAAAGGCGAAATGCAAAAGGCGAAAGGCGAAAGGCGAACGGCGAAAGGCGAAAGGCGAAAGGCGAAAGGCGAAAGGCGAAAGGTGAAACTCGAAAGGCGAAAGGTGAAAGGCGAAAGGCGAAAGGCGAAAGGCGAAAGGCGTAAGGCGAACGGCGAAAGGCGAAAGGCGAAAGGCGAAAGGCGAAAGGCGAAAGGCGAAAGGCGAAAGGCGAAAGGCGAAAGGCGAAAGGCGAAAGGCGAAAGGCGAAAGGCGAAAGGGGAAAGGTGAAAGGCGAAAGACGAAAGGCGGAAGGCGAAAGGGGTAAGGCGAAAGGCGAAAGGGGAAAGGCGAAAGGCGAAAGGCGGAAGGTGACAGGCGTAAGGCGAAAGGCGAAAGGCGAAAGGCGAAAGTCGAAAGGCGAAAGGCGTAAGGCGAAAGGCGAAAGTCGAAAGGCGAAAGGCGAAAGGCGAAACGCGGAAGGCAAAAGGAAAAATGATTTTCAAAACATGAAATGAAAATGGAGAAATATAAAATGCCTAAAGCAAAAGAAAAAACGATATTCAAAAGATAAAATACAAAAGTTGAAATTGAAAATGCGAAATGGAAAATTCGAAATTATAAATTCGTATTTCAAAAGGCTAAAGGCGAAATGCGAAAAGCGAAAGACGAAAGGCGAAGGGCGATTGTCGAAAGGCGAAAGGCGAATGGCGAAATGCGAAAGGCGAAAGGCGAAAGGCGAAAGGCGAAAGGCGAAAGGGGAAAGGCGAAAGGCGAAAGGCGAAAGGCGAAAGGCGGAAGGCGAAAGGGGAAAGGCGAAAGGCGAAAGGGGAAAGGCAAAAGGCGAAAGGCGGAAGGTGACAGGCGTAAGGCGAAAGGCGAAAGGCGAAAGGCGAAAAGCGAAAGGCGAAAGGCGAAAGGCGAAAGGCGAAAGGCGAAAGGCGAAAGGCGAAAGGCGAAAAGCGAAAGGCGAAAGGCGAAAGGCGTAAGGCGAAAGGCGAAAGGCGAAAGGCGAAAGGCGGAAGGCGAAAGGCGAAAGGCGAAAGGCGAAAGGCGAAAGGCGAAAGGCGAAAGGCGAAAGGCGAAAGGCGAAAGGCGAAAGGCGAAAGGCGAAAAGCGAAAGGCGAAAGGCGAAAGGCGAAAGGGGAAAGGCGAAAGGCGAAAGGCGGAAGGCGAAAGGGGAAAGGCGAAAGGCGAAAGGGGAAAGGCGAAAGGCGAAAGGCGGAAGGTGACAGGCGTAAGGCGAAAGGCGAAAGGCGAAAGGCGAAAGGCGAAAGGCGAAAGGCGAAAGGCGAAAGGCGAAAGGCGAAAGGCGAAAGGCGAAAAGCGAAAGGCGAAAGGCGAAAGGCGAAAGGCGAAAGGCGAAAGGCGAAAGGCGAAAAGCGGAAGACAAAAGGAAAAATGATTTTCAAAACATGAAATGAAAATGGAGAAATTTAAAATGCCTAAAGCAAAAGAAAAAACGATATTCAAAAGATAAAATACAAAAGTTGAAATTGAAAATGCGAAATGGAAAATTCGAAATGATAAATTTGTATTTCAAAATGCTAAAGGCGAATTGCGAAAGGCGAGAGACGAAAGGCGAAGGGCGAAAGTAGAAAGGCGAAAGGCGAAATGCAAAAGGCGAAAGGCGAAAGGCGAAAGGCGTAAGGCGAACGGCGAAAGGCGAAAGGCGAAAGGCGAAAGGCGAAAGGCGAAAGGCGAAAGGCGAAAGGCGAAAGGCGAAAGGCGAAAGGCGAAAGGCGAAAGGCGAAAGGCGAAAGGCGAAAGGCGAAAGGCGAAAGGCGAAAGGCGAAAGGCGAAAGGCGAAAGGCGAAAGGCGAAAGGCGAAAGGCAAAAGGGGAAAGGCGAAAGGGGAAAGGCGAAAGGCGAAAGGCGAAATTCGGAAGGCGGAAGGCGAAAGGGGAAAGGCGAAAGACGAAAGGGAAAAGGCGAAAGGCGAAAGGCGAAAGGCGGAAGGTGAAAGGCGTAAGGCGTAAGGCGAAAGGCAAAAGGCGAAAGGCGAAAGGCGAAAGGCGAAAGGCGAAAGGTGAAAGGCGAAAGGCGAAAGGCGAAAGCGAAAGGCGAAAGGCGAAAGGCGAAAGGCGAAAGGCGAAAGACGAAAGGCGAAAGGCGAAAGGCGAAAAGCGGAAGACAAAAGGAAAAATGATTTTCAAAACATGAAATGAAAATGGAGAAATTTAAAATGCCTAAAGCAAAAGAAAAAACGATATTCAAAAGATAAAATACAAAAGTTGAAATTGAAAATGCGAAATGGAAAATTCGAAATTATAAATTTGTATTTCAAAATGCTAAAGGCGAATTGCGAAAGGCGAAAGACGAAAGGCGAAGGGCGAAAGTCGAAAGGCGAAAGGCGAAATGCAAAAGGCGAAAGGCGAAAGGCGAAAGGCGAAAGGTGAAAGGCGAAAGGCGAAAGGCGAAAGTCGAAAGGCGAAAGGCGAAAGGCGAAAGGCGAAAGGCGAAGGCGAAAGGCGAAAGGCGAAAGGCGAAAGGCGAAAGGCGAAAGGCGAAAGGCGAAAGGCGAAAGGCGAAAGGCGAAAGGCGAAAGGCGAAAGGCGAAAGGCGAAAGGCGAAAGGCGAAAGGCGAAAGGCGAAAGGCGAAAGGCGAAAGGCGAAAGGCGAAAGGCGAAAGGCGAAAGGCGAAAGGCGAAAAGCGGAAGGCGAAAGGCGAAAGGCGATAGGCGAAAGGCGAAGGGCGTGAGGCAAAAGTCAAAATGCCTAAGGCAAAAGGAAAAACGATTTTCAAATGGAAATGGAGAAATTTAAAATGCCTAAAGCAAAAGAAAAAACGATATTCAAAAGATAATATACAAAAGTTGAAATTGAAAATGCGAAATGGAAAATTCGAAATTATAAATTCGTATTTCAAAATGCTAAAGGCGAAATGCGAAAGGCGAAAGACGAAAGGCGAAGGGCGAAAGTCGAAAGGCGAAAGGCGAAAGGCAAAAGGCGAAAGGCGAAAGGAGAAAGGTGAAAGGCGAAAGGCGAAAGGCGAAAGGCGAAAGGCGAAAAGTGGAAGGCGAAAGGCGAAAGGCGAAAAGTGAAAGGCGAAAGGCGAAAGGCGAAAGGCGGAAGGCGAAAGGCGAAAAGTGAAGGGCGAGAGGCAAAAGTCAAAATGCCTAAGGCAAAAGAAAAAACGATTTTCAAAACATGAAATAAAAATGGAGAAATTTAAAATGCCTAAAGCAAAAGAAAAAACGAAATTCAAAAGATAAAATACAAAAGTTGAAATTGAAAATGCGAAATGGAAAATTCGAAATTATAAATTCGTATTTCAAAAGGCTAGAGGCGAAATGCGAAAGGCGAAAGACGAAAGGCGAAGGGCGATTGTCGAAAGGCGAAAGGCGAATGGCGAAATGCGAAAGGCGAAAGGCGAAAGGCGAAAGGCGAAAGGCGAAAGGCGAAAGGCGAAAGGCGAAAAGCGGAAGGCAAAAGGAAAAATGATTTTCAAAACATGAAATGAAAATGGAGAAATTTAAAATGCCTAAAGCAAAAGAAAAAACGATATTCAAAAGATAAAATACTAAAGTTGAAATTGAAAATGCGAAATGGAAAATTCGAAATTATAAATTTGTATTTCAAAATGCTAAAGGCGAATTGCGAAAGGCGAAAGACGAAAGGCGAAGGGCGAAAGTCGAAAGGCGAAAGGCGAAATGCAAAAGGCGAAAGGCGAAAGGCGAAAGGTGAAAAGCGAAAGGCGAAAGGCGAAAGGCGAAAGGCGAAAGGCGAAAGGCGAAAGGCGAAAGGCGAAAGGCGAAAGGCGAAAGGCGAAAGGCGAAAGGCGAAAGGCGAAAGGCGAAAGGCGAAAGGCGAAAGGCGAAAGGCGAAAGGCGAAAGGCGAAAGGCGAAAGGGGAAAGGCGAAAGGCGAAAGACGAAAGGCGGAAGGCGAAAGGGGAAAGGCGAAAGGCGAAAGGCGAAATGCGAAAGGCGGAAGGTGACAGGCGTAAGGCGAAAGCCGAAAGGCGAAAGGCGAAAGGCGAAAGGCGAAAGTCGAAAGGCGAAAGGCGTAAGGCGAAAGGCGAAAGGCGAAAGGCGAAAGGCGAAAGGCGAAAGGCGAAAGGCGAAAGGCGAAAGGCGAAACGCGGAAGGCAAAAGGAAAAACGATTTTCAAAACATGAAATGAAAATGGAGAAATTTAAAATGCCTGAAGCAAAAGAAAAAACGATATTCAAAAGATAAAATACAAAAGTTGAAATTGAAAATGCGAAATGGAAAATTCGAAATTATAAATTTGTATTTCAAAATGCTAAAGGCTAATTGCGAAAGACGAAAGACGAAAGGCGAAGGGCGAAAGTCGAAAGGCGAAAGGCGAAATGCAAAAGGCGAAAGGCGAAAGGCGAAAGGTGAAAGGCGAAAGGCGAAAGGCGAAAGGCGAAAGGCGAAAGGCGAAAGGCGAAAGGCGAAAGGCGAAAGGCGAAAGGCGAAAGGCGAAAGGGGAAAGGCGAAAGTCGAAAGGCGAAAGGCGGAAGGTGAAAGGCGTAAGGCGAAAGGCGAAAGGCGAAAGGTGAAAGGCGAAAAGCGAAAGGTGAAAGGCGAAAATCGAAAGGCGAAAGGCGAAAGGCGAAAGGCGAAAGGCGAAAGGCGAAAGTCGAAAGGCGAGAGGCGTAAGGCGAAAGGCGAAAGGCGAAAGGCGAAAGGCGAAAGGCGAAAGGCGAAAGGCGAAAGGCGAAAGGCAAAAGGCGAAAGGCGAAGGGCGAAAGGCGAAAGGCGAAAGGCGGAAGGTGAAAGGTGAAAGGCGAAAGGCTAAAGGCGAAAGGCGAAAGGCGAAAGGCGAAAGGCGAAAGGCGAAAGGCGAAAGGCGAAAGGCGAAAGGCGAAAGGCGAAAGGCGAAAGGCGTAAGGCGAAAGGTGAAAGGTGAAAGGCGAAAGGCGAAAGGCGAAAGGCGAAACGCGGAAGGCGAAAGGCGAAAGGTGAAAGGCGAAAGGCGAAAGGTGAAAGGCGAAAGGCGAAAGGCGAAAGGCGAAAGGCGAAAGGCGAAAGGCGAAAGGCGAAAGGCGAAAGGCGAAAGGCGAAAGGCGAAAGGCGAAAGGCGAAAGGCGAAAGGCGAAAGGCGAAAGGCGAAAGGCGAAAGGCGAAAGGCGAAAGGCGAAAGGCGAAAGGCGAAAGGCGAAATGCGAAAGGCGAAAGGCGAAAGGGGAAAGGCGAAAGGCGAAAGGCGAAAGACGGAAGGTGAAAGGCGTAAGGCGAAAGGCGAAAGGCGAAAGGCGAAAGGCGAAAGGCGAAAGGCGAAAGGCGAAAGGCGAAAGGCGAAAGGCGAAGGGCGAAAGGCGAAAGGCGAAAGGCGAAAGGCGAAAGGCGAAAGGCGAAAGGCGAAAGGCGAAAGGCGAAAGGCGAAAGGCGAAAGGCGAAAGGCGAAGGGCGAAAGGCGAAAGGCGAAAGGCGAAAGGCGAAAGGCGAAAGGCGAAAGGCGGAAGGCAAAAGGAAAAACGATTTTCAAAACATGAAATGAAAATGGAGAAATTTAAAATGCCTGAAGCAAAAGAAAAAACGATATTCAAAAGATAAAATACAAAAGTTGAAATTGAAAATGCGAAATAGAAAATTCGAAATTATAAATTTGTATTTCAAAATGCTAAAGGCTAATTGCGAAAGACGAAAGGCGAAGGGCGAAAGTCGAAAGGCGAAAGGCGAAATGCAAAAGGCGAAAGGCGAAAGGCGAAAGGCGAAAGGTGAAAGGCGAAAGGCGAAAGGTGAAAGGCGAAAGGCGAAAGGCGAAAGGCGAAAGGCGAAAGGCGAAAGGCGAAAGGCGAAAGGCGAAAGGCGAAAGGCGAAAGGCGAAAGGCGAAAGGCGAAAGGCGAAAGGCGAAAGGCGAAAGGCGAAAGGCGAAAGGCGAAAGGCGAAAGGCGAAAGGCGAAAGGCGAAATGCGAAAGGCGAAAGGCGAAAGGGGAAAGGCGAAAGGCGAAAGGCGAAAGACGGAAGGTGAAAGGCGTAAGGCGAAAGGCGAAAGGCGAAAGGCGAAAGGCGAAAGGCGAAAGGCGAAAGGCGAAAGGCGAAAGGCGAAAGGCGAAAGGCGAAAGGCGAAGGGCGAAAGGCGAAAGGCGAAAGGCGAAAGGCGAAAGGCGAAAGGCGAAAGGCGAAAGGCGAAAGGCGAAAGGCGAAAGGCGAAAGGCGAAAGGCGAAAGGCGAAAGGCGAAAGGCGAAAGGCGAAAAGCGGAAGGCGAAAGGCGAAAGGCGATAAGCGAAAGGCGAAGGGCGTGAGGCAAAAGTCAAAATGCCTAAGGCAAAAGGAAAAACGATTTTCAAATGAAAATGGAGAAATTTAAAATGCCTAAAGCAAAAGAAAAAACGATATTCAAAAGATGATATACAAAAGTTGAAATTGAAAATGCGAAATGGAAAATTCGAAATTATAAATTCGTATTTCAAAATGCTAAAGGCGAAATGCGAAAGGCGAAAGACGAAAGGCGAAGGGCGAAAGTCGGAAGGCGAAAGGCGAAAGGCAAAAGGCGAAAGGCGAAAGGCGAAAGGTGAAAGGCGAAAGGCGAAAGGCGAAAGGCGAAAGGCGAAAGGCGAAAGGCGAAAGGCGAAAGGCGAAAGGCGAAAGGCGAAAGGCGAAAGGCGGAAGGCGAAAGGCGAAAGGCGGAAGGTGAAAGGCGAAAGGCGAAAGGTGAAAGGCGAAAGGCGAAAGGCGAAAGGCGAAAGGCGAAAGGCGAAAGGCGAAAGGCGAAAGGCGAAAGGCGAAAGGCGAAAGGCGAAAGGCGAAAGGGGAAAGGCGAAAGGCGAAAGACGAAAGGCGGAAGGCAAAGGGGAAAGGCGAAAGGCGAATGGGGAAAGGCGAAAGGCGAAAGGCGGAAGGTGACAGGCGTAAGGCGAAAACCGAAAGGCGAAAGGCGAAAGGCGAAAGGCGAAAGTCGAAAGGCGAAAGGCGTAAGGCGAAAGGCGAAAGGCGAAAGGCGAAAGGCGAAAGGCGAAAGGCGAAAGGCGAAAGGCGAAAGGCGAAAGGCGAAAGGCGAAAGGCGAAAGGCGAAAGGCGAAAGGCGAAAGGCGAAAGGCGAAAGGCGAAAGGCGAAAGGCGAAAGGCGAAACGCGGAAGGCAAAAGGAAAAACGATTTTCAAAACATGAAATGAAAATGGAGAAATTTAAAATGCCTGAAGCAAAAGAAAAAACGATATTCAAAAGATAAAATACAAAAGTTGAAATTGAAAATGCGAAATGGAAAATTCGAAATTATAAATTTGTATTTCAAAATGCTAAAGGCGAATTGCGAAAGGCGAAAGACGAAAGGCGAAGGGCGAAAGTCGAAAGGCGAAAGGCGAAATGCAAAAGGCGAAAGGCGAAAGGTGAAAGGCGAAAGGCGAAAGGCGAAAGGCGAAAGGCGAAAGGCGAAAGGCGAAAGGCGAAAGGCGAAAGGCGAAAGGCGAAAATCGGAAGGCAAAAGGAAAAATGATTTTCAAAACATGAAATGAAAATGGAGATATTTAAAATGCCTAAAGCAAAAGAAAAAACGATATTCAAAAGATAAAATACAAAAGTTGAAATTGAAAATGCGAAATGGAAAATTCGAAATTATAAATTTGTATTTCAAAATGCTAAAGGCGAATTGCGAAAGGCGAAAGACGAAAGGCGAAGGGCGAAAGTCGAAAGGCGAAAGGCGAAATGCAAAAGGCGAAAGGTGAAAGGCGAAAGGCGAAAGGCGAAAGGCGAAAGGCGAAAGGCGAAAGGCGAAAGGCGAAAGGCGAAAGGAAAAATGATTTTCAAAACATGAAATGAAAATGGAGAAATTTAAAATGCCTAAAGCAAAAGAAAAAACGATATTCAAAAGATAAAATACAAAAGTTGAAATTGAAAATGCGAAATGGAAAATTCGAAATTATAAATTTGTATTTCAAAATGCTAAAGGCGAATTGCGAAAGGCGAAAGACGAAAGGCGAAGGGCGAAATTCGAAAGGCGAAAGGCGAAATGCAAAAGGCGAAAGGCGAAAGGTGAAAGGCGAAAGGCGAAAGGCGAAAGGCGAAAGGCGAAAGGCGAAAGGCGAAAAGCGGAAGGCAAAAGGAAAAATGATTTTCAAAACATGAAATGAAAATGGAGATATTTAAAATGCCTAAAGCAAAAGAAAAAACGATATTCAAAAGATAAAATACAAAAGTTGAAATTGAAAATGCGAAATGGAAAATTCGAAATTATAAATTTGTATTTCAAAATGCTAAAGGCGAATTGCGAAAGGCGAAAGACGAAAGGCGAAGGGCGAAAGTCGAAAGGCGAAAGGCGAAATGCAAAAGGCGAAAGGCGAAAGGTGAAAGGCGAAAGACGAAAGGCGGAAGGCGAAAGGGGAAAGGCGAAAGGCGAAAGGCGGAAGGTGACAGGCGTAAGGCGAAAGGCGAAAGGCGAAAGGCGAAAGTCGAAAGGCGAAAGGCGTAAGGCGAAAGGCGAAAGGCGAAAGGCGAAAGGCGAAAGGCGAAAGGCGAAAGGCGAAAAGCGGAAGGCAAAAGGAAAAATGATTTTCAAAACATGAAATGAAAATGGAGAAATTTAAAATGCCTAAAGCAAAAGAAAAAACGATATTCAAAAGATAAAATACAAAAGTTGAAATTGAAAATGTGAAATGGAAAATTCGAAATTATAAATTTGTATTTCAAAATGCTAAAGGCGAATTGCGAAAGGCGAAAGACGAAAGGCGAAGGGCGAAAGTCGAAAGGCGAAAGGCGAAATGCAAAAGGCGAAAGGCGAAAGGCGAAAGGTGAAAGGCGAAAGGCGAAAGGCGAAAGGCGAAAGGCGAAAGGCGAAAGGCGAAAGGCGAAAGGCGAAAGGCGAAAGGCGAAAGGCGAAAGGCGAAAGGGGAAAGGCGAAAGACGAAAGGCGGAAGGCGAAAGGGGATAGGCGAAAGGCGAAAGGGGAAAGGCGAAAGGCGAAAGGCGGAAGGTGACAGGCGTAAGCCGAAAGCCGAAAGGCGAAAGGCGAAAGTCGAAAGGCGAAAGGCATAAGGCGAAAGGCGAAAGGCGAAAGGCGAAAGGCGAAAGGCGAAAGGCGAAAGGCGAAAGGCGAAAGGCGAAAGGCGAAAGGCGAAAGGCGAAAGGCGAAACGCGGAAGGCAAAAGGAAAAACGATTTTCAAAACATGAAATGAAAATGGAGAAATTTAAAATGCCTGAAGCAAAAGAAAAAACGATATTCAAAAGGTAAAATACAAAAGTTGAAATTGAAAATGCGAAATGGAAAATTCGAAATTATAAATTTGTATTTCAAAATGCTAAAGGCTAATTGCGAAAGACGAAAGACGAAAGGCGAAGGGCGAAAGTCGAAAGGCGAAAGGCGAAATGCAAAAGGCGAAAGGTGAAAGGCGAAAGGCGAAAGGTGAAAGGCGAAAGGCGAAAGGCGAAAGGCGAAAGGCGAAAGGCGAAAGGCGAAAGGCGAAAGGCGAAAGGCGAAAGGCGAAAGGCGAAAGGGGAAAGGCGAAAGGCGAAAGGCGAAAGGCGAAAGACGGAAGGTGAAAGGCGTAAGGCGAAAGGCGAAAGGCGAAAGGCGAAAGGCGAAAGGTGAAAGGCGAAAAGCGAAAGGTGAAAGGCGAAAGGCGAACGGCGAAAGGCGAAAGGCGAAAGGCGAAAATCGAAAGGCGAAAGGCGAAAGGCGAAAGGCGAAAGGCGAAAGGCGAAAGGCGAAAGGCGAAAGGCGAAAGTCGAAAGGCGAGAGGCGTAAGGCGAAAGGCGAAAGGCGAAAGGCGAAAGGCGAAAGGCGAAAGGCGAAAGGCGAAAGGCGAAAGGCGAAAGGCGAAAGGCGAAAGGCGAAGGGCGAAGGGCGAAAGGCGAAAGGCGGAAGGTGAAAGGCGAAAGGCGAAAGGCGAAAGGCGAAAGGCGAAAGGCGAAAGGCGAAAGGCGAAAGGCGAAAGGCGAAAGGCGAAAGGCGAAAGGCGAAAGGCGTAAGGCGAAAGGTGAAAGGTGAAAGGCGAAAGGCGAAAGGCGAAAGGCGAAAGGCGAAACGCGGAAGGCGAAAGGCGAAAGGTGAAAGGCGAAAACCGAAAGGTGAAAGGCGAAAGGCGAAAGGCGAAAGGCGAAAGGCGAAAGGCGAAAGGCGAAAGGCGAAAGGCGAAAGGCGAAAGGCGAAAGGCGAAAGGCGAAAGGTGAAAGGCGAAAGGCGAAAGGCGAAAGGCGAAAGGCGAAAGGCGAAAGGCGGAAGGTGAAAGGCGAAAGGCGAAAGGCGAAAGGCGAAAGGCGAAAGGCGAAAGGCGAAAGGCGAAAGGCGAAAGGCGAAACGCGTAAGGCGAAAGGTGAAAGGCGAAAGGCGAAAGGCGAAAGGCGAAAGGCGAAAGGCGAAAGGCGAAAGGCGAAACGCGGAAGGCGAAAGGCGAAAGGTGAAAGGCGAAAGGCGAAAGGTGAAAGGCGAAAGGCGAAAGGCGAAAGGCGAAAGGCGAAAGGCGAAAGGCGAAAGGCGAAAGGTGAAAGGCGAAAGGCGAAAGGCGAAAGGCGAAAGGCGAAAGGCGAAAGGCGGAAGGTGAAAGGCGAAAGGCGAAAGGCGAAAGGCGAAAGGCGAAAGGCGAAAGGCGAAAGGCGGAAGGTGAAAGGCGAAAGGCGAAAGGCGAAAGGCGAAAGGCGAAAGGCGAAAGGCGAAAGGCGAAAGGCGAAAGGCGAAAGGCGAAAGGCGAAAGGCGAAAGGCGAAAGGCGAAAGACGAAAGGCGAAAGGCGAAAGGCGAAAGGCGAAAGGCGAAAGGCGAAAGGCGAAAGGCGAAAGGCGAAAGGCGAAAGGCGAAACGCGGAAGGCGAAAGGCGAAAGGTGAAAGGCGAAAGGCGAAAGGTGAAAGGCGAAAGGCGAAAGGCGAAAGGCGAAAGGCGAAAGGCGAAAGGCGAAAGGCGAAAGGTGAAAGGCGAAAGGCGAAAGGCGAAAGGCGAAAGGCGAAAGGCGAAAGGCGGAAGGTGAAAGGCGAAAGGCGAAAGGCGAAAGGCGAAAGGCGAAAGGCGAAAGGCGAAAGGCGAAAGGCGAAAGGCGAAACGCGTAAGGCGAAAGGTGAAAGGCGAAAGGCGAAAGGCAAAAGGAAAAACGATTTTCAAAACATGAAATGAAAATGGAGAAATTTAAAATGCCTGAAGCAAAAGAAAAAACGATATTCAAAAGATAAAATACAAAAGTTGAAATTGAAAATGCGAAATAGAAAATTCGAAATTATAAATTTGTATTTCAAAATGCTAAAGGCTAATTGCGAAATGCAAAAGGCGAAAGGCGAAAGGCGAAAGGCGAAAGGCGAAAGGTGAAAGGCGAAAGGCGAAAGGTGAAAGGCGAAAGGCGAAAGGCGAAAGGCGAAAGGCGAAAGGCGAAAGGCGAAAGGCGAAAGGCGAAAGACGAAAGGCGAAAGGCGAAAGGCGAAAGGCGAAAGGCGAAAGGCGAAAGGGGAAAGGCGAAAGGCGAAAGGCGAAAGGCGAAAGGCGAAAGGCGAAAGGCGAAAGGCGAAAGGCGAAAGGCGAAAGGCGAAAGGCGAAAGGCGAAAGGAGAAAGGTGAAAGGCGAAAGGCGAAAGGTGAAAGGCGAAAGGCGAAAGGCGAAAGGCGAAAGGCGAAAGGCGAAAGGCGAAAGGCGAAAGGCGAAAGGCGAAAGGCGAAAGGCGAAAGGCGAAAGGCGAAAGGCGAAAGGGGAAAGGCGAAAGGCGAAAGGCGAAAGACGGAAGGTGAAAGGCGTAAGGCGAAAGGCGAAAGGCGAAAGGCGAAAGGCGAAAGGCGAAAGGCGAAAGGCGAAAGGCGAAAGGGGAAAGGCGAAAGGCGAAAGGCGAAAGACGGAAGGTGAAAGGCGTAAGGCGAAAGGCGAAAGGCGAAAGGCGAAAGGCGAAAGGTGAAAGGCGAAAGGCGAAAGGCGAAAGGCGAAAGGCGAAAGGCGAAAGGCGAAAGGCGAAAGGCGAAAGGCGAAAGGCGAAAGGCGAAAGGCGAAAGGCGAAAGGCGAAAGGCGAAAGGCGAAAGGCGAAAGGCGAAAGACGGAAGGTGAAAGGCGTAAGGCGAAAGGCGAAAGGCGAAAGGCGAAAGGCGAAAGGCGAAAGGCGAAGGGCGAAAGGCGAAAGGCGAAAGGCGAAAGGCGAAAGGCGAAAGGCGAAAGGCGAAAGGCGAAAGGCGAAAGGCGAAAGGCGAAAAGCGGAAGGCGAAAGGCGAAAGGCGAAAGGCGAAAGGCGAAAGGCGAAAGGCGAAAGGCGAAAGGCGAAAGGCGAAAGGCGAAAGGCGAAAGGCGAAAGGCGAAAGGCGAAAGGCGAAAGGCGAAAGGCGAAAGGGGAAAGGCGAAAGGCGAAAGGCGAAAGGCGAAAGGCGAAAGGCGAAACGCGGAAGGCAAAAGGAAAAACGATTTTCAAAACATGAAATGAAAATGGAGAAATTTAAAATGCCTGAAGCAAAAGAAAAAACGATATTCAAAAGATAAAATACAAAAGTTGAAATTGAAAATGCGAAATGGAAAATTCGAAATTATAAATTTGTATTTCAAAATGCTAAAGGCGAATTGCGAAAGGCGAAAGACGAAAGGCGAAGGGCGAAAGTCGAAAGGCGAAAGGCGAAATGCAAAAGGCGAAAGGCGAAAGGCGAAAGGTGAAAGGCGAAAGGCGAAAGGCGAACGGCGAAAGGCGAAAGGCGAAAGGCGAAAGGCGAAAGGCGAAAGGCGAAAAGCGGAAGGCAAAAGGAAAAATGATTTTCAAAACATGAAATGAAAATGGAGAAATTTAAAATGCTTAAAGCAAAAGAAAAAACGATATTCAAAAGATAAAATACAAAAGTTGAAATTGAAAATGCGAAATGGAAAATTCGAAATTATAAATTTGTATTTCAAAATGCTAAAGGCGAATTGCGAAAGGCGAAAGACGAAAGGCGAAAGACGAAAGGCGAAGGGCGAAAGTCGAAAGGCGAAAGGCGAAATGCAAAAGGCGAAAGGCGAAAGGTGAAAGGCGAAAGGCGAAAGGCGAAAGGCGAAAGGCGAAAGGCGAAAGGCGAAAGGCGAAAGGCGAAAGGCGAAAGGCGAAAGGCGAAAGGCGAAAGGCGAAAGGCGAAAGGCGAAAGGCGAAAGGCGAAAGGCGAAAGGCGAAAGGCGAAAGGCGAAAGGCGAAAGGCGAAAGGCGAAAGGCGAAAGGCGAAAGGCGAAAGGCGAAAGGGGAAAGGTGAAAGGCGAAAGACGAAAGGCGGAAGGCGAAAGGGGAAAGGCGAAAGGCGAAAGGCGGAAGGTGACAGGCGTAAGGCGAAAGGCGAAAGGCGAAAGGCGAAAGTCGAAAGGCGAAAGGCGTAAGGCGAAAGGCGAAAGGCGAAAGGCGAAAGGCGAAAGGCGAAAGGCGAAAGGCGAAAGGCGAAAGGCGTAAGGCGAAAGGTGAAAGGTGAAAGGCGAAAGGCGAAAGGCGAAAGGCGAAAGGCGAAACGCGGAAGGCGAAAGGCGAAAGGTGAAAGGCGAAAGGCGAAAGGTGAAAGGCGAAAGGCGAAAGGCGAAAGGCGAAAGGCGAAAGGCGAAAGGCGAAAGGCGAAAGGCGAAAGGCGAAAGGCGAAAGGCGAAAGGCGAAAGGCGAAAGGCGAAAGGCGAAAGGCGAAAGGCGAAAGGCGAAAGGCGAAAGGCGAAAGGCGAAACGCGGAAGGCGAAAGGCGAAAGGTGAAAGGCGAAAGGCGAAAGGTGAAAGGCGAAAGGCGAAAGGCGAAAGGCGAAAGGCGAAAGGCGAAAGGCGAAAGGCGAAAGGTGAAAGGCGAAAGGCGAAAGGCGAAAGGCGAAAGGCGAAAGGCGAAAGGCGGAAGGTGAAAGGCGAAAGGCGAAAGGCGAAAGGTGAAAGGCGAAAGGCGAAAGGTGAAAGGCGAAAGGCGAAAGGCGAAAGGCGAAAGGCGAAAGGCGAAGGGCGAAGGGCGAAAGGCGAAAGGCGGAAGGTGAAAGGCGAAAGGCGAAAGGCGAAAGGCGAAAGGCGAAAGGCGAAAGGCGAAAGGCGAAAGGCGAAAGGCGAAAGGTGAAAGGCGAAAGGCGAAAGGCAAAAGGAAAAACGATTTTCAAAACATGAAATGAAAATGGAGAAATTTAAAATGCCTGAAGCAAAAGAAAAAACGATATTCAAAAGATAAAATACAAAAGTTGAAATTGAAAATGCGAAATGGAAAATTCGAAATTATAAATTTGTATTTCAAAATGCTAAAGGCTAATTGCGAAAGACGAAAGACGAAAGGCGAAGGGCGAAATTCGAAAGGCGAAAGGCGAAATGCAAAAGGCGAAAGGCGAAAGGCGAAAGGTGAAAGGCGAAAGGCGAAAGGTGAAAGGCGAAAGGCGAAAGGCGAAAGGCGAAAGGCGAAAGGCGAAAGGCGAAAGGCGAAAGGCGAAAGGCGAAAGGCGAAAGGCGAAAGGGGAAAGGCGAAAGGCGAAAGGCGAAAGACGGAAGGTGAAAGGCGTAAGGCGAAAGGCGAAAGGCGAAAGGCGAAAGGCGAAAGGTGAAAGGCGAAAAGCGAAAGGTGAAAGGCGAAAGGCGAAAGGCGAAAGGCGAAAGGCGAAAGGCGAAAGGCGAAAGGCGAAAGTCGAAAGGCGAGAGGCGTAAGGCGAAAGGCGAAAGGCGAAAGGCGAAAGGCGAAAGGCGAAAGGCGAAAGGCGAAAGGCGAAAGGCGAAAGGCGAAAGGCGAAGGGCGAAGGGCGAAAGGCGAAAGGCGGAAGGTGAAAGGCGAAAGGCGAAAGGCGAAAGGCGAAAGGCGAAAGGCGAAAGGCGAAAGGCGAAAGGCGAAAGGCGAAAGGCGAAAGGCGAAAGGCGTAAGGCGAAAGGTGAAAGGTGAAAGGCGAAAGGCGAAAGGCGAAAGGCGAAAGGCGAAAGGCGAAACGCGGAAGGCGAAAGGCGAAAGGTGAAAGGCGAAAGGCGAAAGGTGAAAGGCGAAAGGCGAAAGGCGAAAGGCGAAAGGCGAAAGGCGAAAGGCGAAAGGCGAAAGGCGAAAGGCGAAAGGCGAAAGGCGAAAGGCGAAAGGCGAAAGGCGAAAGGCGAAAGGCGAAAGGCGAAAGGCGAAAGGCGAAAGGCGAAAGGCGAAAGGCGAAACGCGGAAGGCGAAAGGCGAAAGGTGAAAGGCGAAAGGCGAAAGGTGAAAGGCGAAAGGCGAAAGGCGAAAGGCGAAAGGCGAAAGGCGAAAGGCGAAAGGCGAAAGGCGAAAGGTGAAAGGCGAAAGGCGAAAGGCGAAAGGCGAAAGGCGAAAGGCGAAAGGCGGAAGGTGAAAGGCGAAAGGCGAAAGGCGAAAGGCGAAAGGCGAAAGGCGAAAGGCGAAAGGCGAAAGGCGAAAGGCGAAAGGCGTAAGGCGAAAGGTGAAAGGCGAAAGGCGAAAGGCAAAAGGAAAAACGATTTTCTAAACATGAAATGAAAATGGAGAAATTTAAAATGCCTGAAGCAAAAGAAAAAACGATATTCAAAAGATAAAATACAAAAGTTGAAATTGAAAATGCGAAATAGAAAATTCGAAATTATAAATTTGTATTTCAAAATGCTAAAGGCTAATTGCGAAATGCAAAAGGCGAAAGGCGAAAGGCGAAAGGCGAAAGGTGAAAGGCGAAAGGCGAAAGGTGAAAGGCGAAAGGCGAAAGGCGAAAGGCGAAAGGCGAAAGGCGAAAGGCGAAAGGCGAAAGGCGAAAGGCGAAAGGCGAAAGGCGAAAGGCGAAAGGCGAAAGGCGAAAGGCGAAAGGCGAAAGGCGAAAGGCGAAAGGGGAAAGGCGAAAGGCGAAAGGCGAAAGGCGAAAGGCGAAAGGCGAAAGGCGAAAGGCGAAAGGCGAAAGGCGAAAGGCGAAAGGCGAAAGGCGAAAGGCGAAAGGCGAAAGGCGAAAGGTGAAAGGCGAAAGGCGAAAGGTGAAAGGCGAAAGGCGAAAGGCGAAAGGCGAAGAAAGGCGAAAGGCGAAAGGCGAAAGGCGAAAGGCGAAAGGCGAAAGGCGAAAGGCGAAAGGGGAAAGGCGAAAGGCGAAAGGCGAAAGACGGAAGGTGAAAGGCGTAAGGCGAAAGGCGAAAGGCGAAAGGCGAAAGGCGAAAGGCGAAAGGCGAAAGGCGAAAGGCGAAAGGCGAAAGGCGAAAGGCGAAAGGGGAAAGGCGAAAGGCGAAAGGCGAAAGACGGAAGGTGAAAGGCGTAAGGCGAAAGGCGAAAGGCGAAAGGCGAAAGGCGAAAGGCGAAAGGTGAAAGGCGAAAGGCGAAAGGCGAAAGGCGAAAGGCGAAAGGCGAAAGGCGAAAGGCGAAAGGCGAAAGGCGAAAGGCGAAAGGCGAAAGGCGAAAGGCGAAAGGCGAAAGGCGAAAGACGGAAGGTGAAAGGCGTAAGGCGAAAGGCGAAAGGCGAAAGGCGAAAGGCGAAAGGCGAAAGGCGAAGGGCGAAAGGCGAAAGGCGAAAGGCGAAAGGCGAAAGGCGAAAGGCGAAAGGCGAAAGGGGAAAGGCGAAAGGCGAAAGGCGAAAGACGGAAGGTGAAAGGCGTAAGGCGAAAGGCGAAAGGCGAAAGGCGAAAGGCGAAAGGCGAAAGGCGAAAGGCGAAAGGCGAAAGGCGAAAGGCGAAAGGCGAAAGGCGAAAGGCGAAAGGGGAAAGGCGAAAGGCGAAAGGCGAAAGACGGAAGGTGAAAGGCGTAAGGCGAAAGGCGAAAGGCGAAAGGCGAAAGGCGAAAGGCGAAAGGCGAAAGGCGAAAGGCGAAGGGCGAAAGGCGAAAGGCGAAAGGCGAAAGGCGAAAGGCGAAAGGCGAAAGGCGAAAGGCGAAAGGCGAAAGGCGAAAGGCGAAAGGCGAAAGGTGAAAGGCGAAAGGCGAAAGGCGAAAGGCGAAAGGCGAAAGGCGAAAGGCGAAAGGCGAAAGGCGAAAGGCGAAAGGCGAAAGGCGAAAGGCGAAAGGCGAAAGGGGAAAGGCGAAAGGCGAAAGACGGAAGTTGAAAGGCGTAAGGCGAAAGGCGAAAGGCGAAAGGCGAAAGGCGAAAGGCGAAAGGTGAAAGGCGAAAGGCGAAAGGTGAAAGGCGAAAGGCGAAAGGCGAAAGGCGAAAGGCGAAAGGCGAAAGGCGAAAGGCGAAAGGCGAAAGGCGAAAGGCGAAAGGCGAAAGGCGAAAGGCGAAAGGCGAAGGGCGATAGGCGAAAGGCGGAAGGTGAAAGGCGAAAGGCGAAAGGCGAAAGGCGAAAGGCGAAAGGCGAAAGGCGAAAGGCGAAAGGCGAAAGGCGAAAGGCGAAAGGCGAAAGGCGAAAGGCGAAAGGCGAAAGGCGTAAGGCGAAAGGTGAAAGGTGAAAGGCGAAAGGCGAAAGGCGAAAGGCGAAAGGCGAAACGCGGAAGGCGAAAGGCGAAAGGTGAAAGGCGAAAGGCGAAAGGTGAAAGGCGAAAGGCGAAAGGCGAAAGGCGAAAGGCGAAAGGCGAAAGGCGAAAGGCGAAAGGCGAAAGGCGAAAGGCGAAAGGCGAAAGGCGAAAGGCGAAAGGCGAAAGGCGAAAGGCGAAAGGCGAAAGGCGAAAGGCGAAACGCGGAAGGCGAAAGGCGAAAGGCGGAAGGTGAAAGGCGTACGGCGAAAGGCGAAAGGCGAAAGGCGAAAGGCGAAAGGCGAAAGGGGGAAGGTGAAAGGCGAAAGGCGAAAGGCGAAAGGCGAAAGGCGAAAGGCGAAAGGCGAAAGGCGAAAGGCGAAAGGCGAAAGGCCAAAGGCGAAAGGCGAAATGCGGAAGGCGAAAGGCAAAACGCGAAAGGCGAAAGGCTAAAGGCGAAAAGCGGAAGGCAAAAGGAAAAACGATTTTCAAAACATGAAATGAAAATGGAGAAATTTAAAATGCCTAAAGCAAAAGAAAAAACGATATTCAAAAGATAAAATAGAAAAGTTGAAATTGAAAATGCGAAATGGAAAATTCGAAATTATAAATTTGTATTTCAAAATGCTAAAGGCGAATTGCGAAAGGCGAAAGACGAAAGGCGAAGGGCGAAAGTCGAAAGGCGAAAGGCGAAATGCAAAAGGCGAAAGGCGAAAGGCGAAAGGCGAAAGGCGAAAGGTGAAAGGCGAAACGCGAAAGGCGAAAGGTGAAAGGCGAAAGGCGAAAGGCGAAAGGCGAAAGGCGAAAGGCGAAAGGCGAAAGGCGAAAGGCGAAAGGCGAAAGGCGAAAGGCGAAAGGCGAAAGGCGAAAGGCGAAAGGCGAAAGGCGAAAGGCGAAAGGCGAAAGGCGAAAGGCGAAAGGCGAAAGGCGAAAGGCGAAAGGCGAAAGGCGAAAGGCGAAAGGCGAAAGGCGAAAGGCGAAAGGCGAAAGGCGAAAGAGGAAAGGCGAAAGACGAAAGGCGAAAGGCGAAAGGCGAAAGGCGAAAGGCGGAAGGCGAAAGGCGAAAGGCGGAAGGTGAAAGGCGAAAGGCGAACGGTGAAAGGCGAAAGGCGAATGGCGGAAGGCGAAAGGCGAAAGGCGAAAGGCGAAAGTTGAAAGGCGAAAGGCGAAAAGTGAAAGGCGAAAGGCGAACGGCGAAAGGCGAAAGGCGAAAGGCGAAAGGCGAAAGGCGAAAGGCGAAAGGCGAAAGGCGAAAGGCGAAAGGCGAAAGGTGAAGGGCGAGAGGCGAACGGCGAAAGGCGAAAGGCGAAAGGCGAAAGGCGAAAGGTGAAAGGCGAAATGCGAAAGGCGAAAGGCGAAAGGCGAAAGGCGAAAGGCGAAAGGGGAAAGGCGAAAGGCGAAAGGCGAAAGGCGGAAGGTGAAAGGCGTACGGCGAAAGGCGAAAGGCGAAAGGCGAAAGGCGAAAGGCGAAAGGCGAAAGGCGAAAGGCGGAAGGTGAAAGGCGAAAGGCGAAAGGCGAAAGGCGAAGGGCGAAAGTCGAAAGGCGAAATGCAAAAGGCGAAAGGCGAAAGGCGAAAGGCGAAAAGTGAAAGGCGAAAGGCGAAAGGCGAATGGTGAAAGGCGAAAGGCGAAAGGCGAAAGGCGAAAGGCGAAAGGCGAAAGGCGAAAGGCGAAAGGCGAAAGGCGAAAGGCGAAAGGCGAAAGGCGAAAGGCGAAAGGCGAAAGGCGAAAGGCGAAAGGCGAAAGGCGAAAGGCGAAAGGCGAAAGGCGAAAGGCGAAAGGCGAAAAGTGAAAGGCGAAAGGCGAAAGGCGAAAGGCGAAAGGCGAAAGGCGAAAGGCGAAAGTCGAAAGGCGAAAGGCGAAAGGCGAAAGGCGAAAGGCGAAAGGCGAAAGGCGAAAGGCGAAAGGCGAAAGGCGAAAGGCGAAAGGCGAAAGGCGAAAGGCGAAAGGCGAAAGGCGAAAGGCGAAAGGCGAAAGGCGAAAGGCGAAAGGCGAAAGGCGAAAGGCGAAAGGCGAAAGGCGAAAGGCGAAAGGCGAAAGGCGAAAGGCGAAAGGCGAAAGGCGAAATGCAAAAGGCGAAAGGCGAAAGGCGAAAGGCGAAAGGTGAAAGGCGAAAGGCGAAAGGCGAAAGGCGAAAGGCGAAAGGCGAAAGGCGAAAGGCGAAAGGCGAAAGGCGAAAGGCGAAAGGCGAAAGGCGAAAGGCGAAAGGCGAAAGGCGAAAGGGGAAAGGCGAAAGGCGGAAGGTGAAAGGCGTAGGGCGAAAGGCGAAAGGCGAAAGGCGAAAGGCGAAAGGTGAAAGGCGAAAGGCGAAAGGCGAAAGGCGAAAGGCGAAAGGCGAAAGTCGAAAGGCGAAAGGCGAAAGGCGAAAGGCGAAAGGCGAAAGGCGAAAGGCGAAAGGCGAAAGGCGAAAGGCGAAAGGCGAAAGGCGAAAGGCGAAAGGCGAAAGGCGAAAGGCGAAAGGCGAAAGGCGAAAGGCGAAAGGCGAAAAGTGAAAGGCGAAAGGCGAAAGGCGAAAGGCGAAAGGCGAAAGGCGAAAGGCGAAAGGCGGAAGGCGAAAGGCGAAAGGTGAAAGGCGAAAGGCGGAAGGCGAAAGGCGAAAGGCGATAGGCGAAAGGCGATAGGCGAAAGGCGAAGGGCGTGAGGCAAAAGTCAAAATGCCTAAGGCAAAAGGAAAAACGATTTTCAAATGAAAATGGAGAAATTTAAAATGCCTAAAGCAAAAGAAAAAACGATATTCAAAAGATAATATACAAAAGTTGAAATTGAAAATGCGAAATGGAAAATTCGAAATTATAAATTCGTATTTCAAAATGCTAAAGGCGAAATGCGAAAGGCGAAAGACGAAAGGCGAAGGGCGAAAGTCGAAAGGCGAAAGGCGAAAGGCAAAAGGCGAAAGGCGAAAGGAGAAAGGTGAAAGGCGAAAGGCGAAAGGCGAAAGGCGAAAGGCGAAAGGCGAAAGGCGAAAGGCGAAAGGCGAAAGGCGAAAGGCGAAAGGCGAAAGGCGAAAGGCGGAAGGCGAAAGGCGAAAGGCGAAAGGCGAAAGGCGAAAGGCGAAAGGCGAAAGGCGAAAGGGGAAAGGCGAAAAGCGGAAGGCGAAAGGCGATAGGCGAAAGGCGAAAGGCGGAAGGCGAAAAGTGAAAGGCGAAAGGCGAAAGGCGAAAGGCGAAAGGCGGAAGGCGAAAGGCGAAAGGTGAAGGGCGAGAGGCAAAAGTCAAAATGCCTAAGGCAAAAGGAAAAACGATTTTCAAAACATGAAATAAAAATGGAGAAATTTAAAATGCCTAAAGCAAAAGAAAAAACGATATTCAAAAGATAAAATACAAAAGTTGAAATTGAAAATGCGAAATGGAAAATTCGAAATTATAAATTCGTATTTCAAAAGGCTAAAGGCGAAATGCGAAAGGCGAAAGACGAAAGGCGAAGGGCGATTGTCGAAAGGCGAAAGGCGAAAGGCGAAAGGCGAATGGCGAAATGCGAAAGGCGAAAGGCGAAAGGCGAAAGGCGAAAGGCGAAAGGCGAAAGGCGAAAGGCGCAAGGCGAAAGGCGAAAAGCGGAAGGCAAAAGGCGAAAGGCGACAGGCGAAAGGCGAAAGTCGAAAGGCGAAAGGCGAAAGGCGAAAGGCGAAAGGCGAAAGGCGAAAGGCGAAAGGCGAAAGGCGAAAGGCGAAAGGCGAAAGGCGAAACGCGAAAGGCGAAAGGCGAAAGGCGAAAGGCGAAAGGCGAAAGGCGAAAAGCGGAAGGCGTAAGGCGAAAGGCGATAGGCGAAAGGCAAAAGGCGAAAGGCGAAAGGCGAAAGGCGAAAGGCGAAAGGCGAAAGGCGAAAGGCGAAAGGGGAAAGGCGAAAAGCGGAAGGCGAAAGGCGAAAGGCGAAAGGTGAATGGCGAAAGGCGAAAGGCGAAAGGCGAAAGGCGAAAGGCGAAAGGCGAAAGGCGAAAGGCGAAAGGCGAAAGGCGAAAGGCGAAAGGCGAAAGGCGAAAGGCGAAAGGCGAAAGGTGAAAGGCGAAAGGCGAAAGGCGAAAGGCGAAAGGCGAAAGGCGAAAGGCGAAAGGCGAAAGGCGAAAGGCGAAAGGCGAAAGGCGAAAGGCGAAAGGCGAAAGGCGAAAGGCGAAAGGCGAAAGGCGAAAGGCGAAAGGCGAAAGGCGAAAGGCGAAAGGCGAAAGTCGAAAGGCGAAAGGCGTAAGGCGAAAGGCGAAAGGCGAAAGGCGAAAGGCGAAAGGCGAAAGGCGAAAGGCGAAAGGCGAAAGGCGAAAGGCGAAAGGCGAAAGGCGAAAGGCGAAAGGCGAAAGGCGAAAGGCGAAAGGCGGAAGGTGAAAGGCGAATGGCGAAAGGCGAAAGGCGAAAGGCGCAAGGCGAAAGTCGAAAGGCGAAAGGCGTAAGGCGAAAGGCGAAAGGCGTAAGGCGAAAGGCGAAAGGCGAAAGGCGAAAGGCGAAAGGCGAAAGGCGAAAGGCGAAAGGCGAAAGGCGAAAGGCGAAAGGCGAAAGGCGAAAGGCGAAAGGCGAAAGGCGAAAGGCGAAAGGCGAAAGGCGAAAGGCGAAAGGCGAAAGGCGAAAGGCGAAAGGCGAAAGGCGAAAGGCGAAAGGCGAAAGGCGAAAGGTGGAAGGTGAAAGGCGAAAGGCGAAAGGCGAAAGGCGAAAGGCGAAAGGCGAAAGGCGAAAGGCGAAAGGCGAAAGGCGTAAGGCGAAAGGTGAAAGGCGAAAGGCGGAAGGCGAAAGGCGAAAGGCGAAAGGCGAAACGCGGAAGGCAAAAGGAAAAACGATTTTCAAAACATGAAATGAAAATGGAGAAATTTAAAATGCCTGAAGCAAAGAAAAAACGATATTCAAAAGATAAAATACAAAAGTTGAAATTGAAAATGCGAAATGGAAAATTCGAAATTATAAATTTGTATTTCAAAATGCTAAAGGCTAATTGCGAAAGACGAAAGACGAAAGGCGAAGGGCGAAAGTCGAAAGGCGAAAGGCGAAATGCAAAAGGCGAAAGGCGAAAGGCGAAAGGCGAAAGGTGAAAGGCGAAAGGCGAAAGGTGAAAGGCGAAAGGCGAAAGGCGAAAGGCGAAAGGCGAAAGGCGAAAGGCGAAAGGCGAAAGGGGAAAGGCGAAAGGCGAAAGGCGAAAGACGGAAGGTGAAAGGCGTAAGGCGAAAGGCGAAAGGCGAAAGGCGAAAGGCGAAAGGCGAAAGGCGAAAGGCGAAAGGCGATAAGCGAAAGGCGATAAGCGAAAGGCGAAGGGCGTGAGGCAAAAGTCAAAATGCCTAAGGCAAAAGGAAAAACGATTTTCAAATGAAAATGGAGAAGTTTAAAATGCCTAAAGCAAAAGAAAAAACGATATTCAAAAGATAATATACAAAAGTTGAAATTGAAAATGCGAAATGGAAAATTCGAAATTATAAATTCGTATTTCAAAATGCTAAAGGCGAAATGCGAAAGGCGAAAGACGAAAGGCGAAGGGCGAAAGTCGAAAGGCGAAAGGCGAAAGGCAAAAGGCGAAAGGCGAAAGGCGAAAGTTGAAAGGCGAAAGGTCAAAGGCGAAAGGCGAAAGGCGAAAGGCGAAAGGCGAAAGGCGAAAGGCGGAAAGCGAAGGGCGAAAGGCGGAAGGTGAAAGGCGAAAGGCGAAAGGTGAAAGGCGAAAGGCGAAAGGCGAAAGGCGAAAGGCGAAAGGCGAAAGGCGAAAGGCGAAAGGCGAAAGGCGAAAGGCGAAAGGCGAAAGTTGAAAGGCGAAAGGCGAAAAGTGAAAGGCGAAAGGCGAACGGCGAAAGGCGAAAGGCGAAAGGCGAAAGGCGAAAGGCGAAAGGCGAAAGGCGGAAGGCGAAAGGTGAAGGGCGAGAGGCAAAAGTCAAAATGCCTAAGGCAAAAGGAAAAACGATTTTCAAAACATGAAATAAAAATGGAGAAATTTAAAATGCCTAAAGCAAAAGAAGAAACGATATTCAAAAGATAAAATACAAAAGTTGAAATTGAAAATGCGAAATGGAAAATTCGAAATTATAAATTCGTATTTCAAAAGGCTAAAGGCGAAATGCGAAAGGCGAAAGACGAAAGGCGAAGGGCGATTGTCGAAAGGCGAAAGGCGAATGGCGAATGGCAAAAGGCGAAAGGCGAAAGGCGAAAGGCGAAAGGCGAAATGCGAAAGGCGAAAGGCGAAAGGCGAAAGGCGAAAGG
This sequence comes from Dioctria rufipes, assembly GCA_963924295.1. Lineage (NCBI taxonomy): Eukaryota > Metazoa > Arthropoda > Insecta > Diptera > Asilidae > Dioctria > Dioctria rufipes. The sequence goes on along the minus strand of CAWUPM010000673.1, from coordinate 469,011 downwards.
CGAAAGGCGAAAGGCGAAAGGCGAAAGGCGAAAGGCGAAAGGCGAAAGGCGAAAGGCAAAAGGCGAAAGGCGAAAGGCGAAAGGCGAAAGGCGAAAGGCGGAAGGCGAAAGGCGAAAGGCGAAAGGCGAAAGGCGGAAGTGCGAAAGGGGAAAGGCGAAAGGCGAAAGGCGAAAGGCGAAAGGCGAAAGGCGAAAGGCGGAAGGCGGAAGGCGAAAGGGGAAAGGCGAAAGGCGAAAGGCGAAAGGCGAAAGGCGAAAGGCGTAAGGCGAAAGGTGAAAGGCGAAAGGCGGAAGGCGAAAGGCGAAAGGCGAAAGGCGAAAGGCGAAAGGCGAAACGCGGAAGGCAAAAGGAAAAACGATTTTCAAAACATGAAATGAAAATGGAGAAATTTAAAATGCCTGAAGCAAAAGAAAAAACGATATTCAAAAGATAAAATACAAAAGTTGAAATTGAAAATGCGAAATGGAAAATTCGAAATTATAAATTTGTATTTCAAAATGCTAAAGGCTAATTGCGAAAGACGAAAGACGAAAGGCGAAGGGCGAAAGTCGAAAGGCGAAAGGCGAAATGCAAAAGGCGAAAGGCGAAAGGCGAAAGGCGAAAGGTGAAAGGCGAAAGGCGAAAGGTGAAAGGCGAAAGGCGAAAGGCGAAAGGCGAAAGGCGAAAGGCGAAAGGCGGAAGGCGTAAGGCGAAAGGCGATAGGCGAAAGGCGAAGGGCGTGAGGCAAAAGTCAAAATGCCTAAGGCAAAAGGAAAAAACGATTTTCAAATGAAAATGGAGAAATTTAAAAAGCCTAAAGCAAAAGAAAAAACGATATTCAAAAGATAATATACAAAAGTTGAAATTGAAAATGCGAAATGGAAAATTCGAAATTATAAATTCGTATTTCAAAAGGCTAAAGGCGAAATGCGAAAGGCGAAAGACGAAAGGCGAAGGGCGATTGTCGAAAGGCGAAAGGCGAAAGGCGAATGGCGAAAGGCGAAAGGCGAAAGGCGAAAGGCGAAAGGCGAAAGGCGAAAGGCGAAAGGCGAAAGGCGCAAGGCGAAAGGCGAAAAGCGGAAGGCAAAAGGCGAAAGGCGACAGGCGAAAGGCGAAAGTCGAAAGGCGAAAGGCGAAAGGCGAAAGGGGAAAGGCGAAAGGCGAAAGGCGAAAGGCGGAAGGTGAAAGGCGTAAGGCGAAAGGCGAAAGGCGAAAGGCGAAAGGCGAAAGGCGAAAGGCGAAAGGCGAAAGGCGAAAGGCGAAAGGCGAAAGGCGAAAGGCGAAAGGCGAAAGGCGAAAGGCGAAAGGCGAAAGGTGAAAGGCGAAAGGCGAAAGGCGAAAGGCGAAAGGCGAAAGGCGAAAGGCGAAAGGCGAAAGGCGAAAGGCGAAAGGCAAAAGGCGAAAGGCGAAAGGGGAAAGGCGAAAAGCGGAAGGCGAAAGGCGAAAGGCGATAGGCGAAAGGCGAAAGGCGGAAGGCGAAAAGTGAAAGGCGAAAGGCGAAAGGCGAAAGGCGAAAGGCGAAAGGCGGAAGGCGAAAGGCGAAAGGTGAAGGGCGAGAGGCAAAAGGAAAAACGATTTTCAAAACATGAAATAAAAATGGAGAAATTTAAAATGCCTAAAGCAAAAGAAAAAACGATATTCAAAAGATAAAATACAAAAGTTGAAATTGAAAATGCGAAATGGAAAATTCGAAATTATAAATTCGTATTTCAAAAGGCTAAAGGCGAAATGCGAAAGGCGAAAGACGAAAGGCGAAGGGCGATTGTCGAAAGGCGAAAGGCGAAAGGCGAATGGCGAAATGCGAAAGGCGAAAGGCGAAAGGCGAAAGGCGAAAGGCGCAAGGCGAAAGGCGAAAAGCGGAAGGCAAAAGGCGAAAGGCGACAGGCGAAAGGCGAAAGTCGAATGGCGAAAGGCGAAAGGCGAAAGGGGAAAGGCGAAAGGCGAAAGGCGAAAGGGGAAAGGCGAAAAGCGGAAGGCGAAAGGCGAAAGGCGATAGGCGAAAGGCGAAAGGCGGAAGGCGAAAGGCGAAAGGCTAAAGGCGAAAGGCGAAAGGCGAAAGGCGAAAGGCGAAAGGCGAAAGGCGAAAGGCGAAAGGCAAAAGGCGAAAGGCGAAAGGCGAAAGGCGAAAGGCGAAAGGCGAAAGGGGAAAGGCGAAAAGCGGAAGGCGAAAGGCGAAAGGTGAAAGGCGAAAGGCGAAAGGCGAAAGGCGAAAGGCGAAAGGCGAAAGGCGAAAGGCGAAAGGCGAAAGGCGAAAGGCGAAAGGCGAAAGGCGAAAGGTGAAAGGCGAAAGGCGAAAGGCGAAAGGCGAAAGGCGAAAGGCGAAAGGCGAAAGGCGAAAGGCGAAAGGCGAAAGGCGAAAGGCGAAAGGCGAAAGGCGAAAGTTAAAGGCGAAAGGCGAAAGGCGAAAGGCGAAAGGCGAAAGTCGAAAGGCGAAAGGCGTAAGGCGAAAGGCGAAAGGCGAAAGGCGAAAGGCGAAAGGCGAAAGGCGAAAGGCGAAAGGCGAAAGGCGAAAGGCGAAAGGCGAAAGGCGAAAGGCGAAAGGCGAAAGGCGAAAGGCGAAAGGCGAAAGGCGAAAGGCGAAAGGCGAAAGGCGAAAGGCGAAAGGCGAAAGGCGAAAGGCGAAAGGCGAAAGGCGAAAGGCGAAAGGCGAAAGGCGAAAGGCGAAAGGCGAAAGGCGAAAGGTGGAAGGTGAAAGGCGAAAGGCGAAAGGCGAAAGGCGAAAGGCGAAAGGCGAAAGGCGAAAGGCGAAAGGCGAAAGGCGAAAGGCGAAAGGCGAAAGGCGTAAGGCGAAAGGTGAAAGGCGAAAGGCGGAAGGCGAAAGGCGAAAGGCGAAAGGCGAAAGGCGAAAGGCGAAACGCGGAAGGCAAAAGGAAAAACGATTTTCAAAACATGAAATGAAAATGGAGAAATTTAAAATGCCTGAAGCAAAAGAAAAAACGATATTCAAAAGATAAAATACAAAAGTTGAAATTGAAAATGCGAAATGGAAAATTCGAAATTGTAAATTTGTATTTCAAAATGCTAAAGGCTAATTGCGAAAGACGAAAGACGAAAGGCGAAGGGCGAAATTCGAAAGGCGAAAGGCGAAATGCAAAAGGCGAAAGGCGAAAGGCGAAAGGCGAAAGGTGAAAGGCGAAAGGCGAAAGGTGAAAGGCGAAAGGCGAAAGGCGAAAGGCGAAAGGCGAAAGGCGAAAGGCGAAAGGCGAAAAGCGAAAGGCGAAAGGGGAAAGGCGAAAGGCGAAAGGCGAAAGACGGAAGGTGAAAGGCGTAAGGCGAAAGGCGAAAGGCGAAAGGCGAAAGGCGAAAGGCGAAAGGCGAAAGGCGAAAGGCGAAAGGCGAAAGGCGAAAGGCGAAAGGCGAAAGGCGAAAGGCGAAAGGCGAAAGGCGAAAGGCGAAAGGCGAAAGGCGAAAAGCGAAAGGCGATAAGCGAAAGGCGAAGGGCGTGAGGCAAAAGTCAAAATGCCTAAGGCAAAAGGAAAAACGATTTTCAAATGAAAATGGAGAAGTTTAAAATGCCTAAAGCAAAAGAAAAAACGATATTCAAAAGATAATATACAAAAGTTGAAATTGAAAATGCGAAATGGAAAATTCGAAATTATAAATTCGTATTTCAAAATGCTAAAGGCGAAATGCGAAAGGCGAAAGACGAAAGGCGAAGGGCGAAAGTCGAAAGGCGAAAGGCGAAAGGCAAAAGGCGAAAGGCGAAAGGCGAAAGTTGAAAGGCGAAAGGTCAAAGGCGAAAGGCGAAAGGCGAAAGGCGAAAGGCGAAAGGCGAAAGGCGAAAGGCGAAAGGCGGAAAGCGAAGGGCGAAAGGCGGAAGGTGAAAGGCGAAAGGCGAAAGGTGAAAGGCGAAAGGCGAAAGGCGAAAGGCGAAAGGCGAAAGGCGAAAGGCGAAAGGCGAAAGTTGAAAGGCGAAAGGCGAAAAGTGAAAGGCGAAAGGCGAACGGCGAAAGGCGAAAGGCGAAAGGCGAAAGGCGAAAGGCGAAAGGCGAAAGGCGGAAGGCGAAAGGTGAAGGGCGAGAGGCAAAAGTCAAAATGCCTAAGGCAAAAGGAAAAACGATTTTCAAAACATGAAATAAAAATGGAGAAATTTAAAATGCCTAAAGCAAAAGAAGAAACGATATTCAAAAGATAAAATACAAAAGTTGAAATTGAAAATGCGAAATGGAAAATTCGAAATTATAAATTCGTATTTCAAAAGGCTAAAGGCGAAATGCGAAAGGCGAAAGACGAAAGGCGAAGGGCGATTGTCGAAAGGCGAAAGGCGAATGGCGAATGGCAAAAGGCGAAAGGCGAAAGGCGAAAGGCGAAATGCGAAAGGCGAAAGGCGAAAGGCGAAAGGCGAAAGGCGAAAGGCGAAAGGCGAAAGGCGAAAGGCGAAAGGCGAAAGGCAAAAGGCGAAAGGCGAAAGGCGAAAGGCGAAAGGCGGAAGGCGAAAGGCGAAAGGCGAAAGGCGGAAGTGCGAAAGGGGAAAGGCGAAAGGCGAAAGGCGAAAGGCGAAAGGCGAAAGGCGAAAGGCGGAAGGCGAAGGGGGAAAGGCGAAAGGCGAAAGGCGAAAGGCGAAAGGCGAAAGGCGAAAGGCGAAAGGCGAAAGGGGAAAGGCTAAAGGCGAAAGGCGAAAGGCGGAAGGCGAAATGGGAAAGGCGAAAGGGGAAAGGCGAAAGGCGAAAGGCGGAAGGTGAAAGGCGTAAGGCGAAAGGCGAAAGGCGAAAGGCGAAAGGCGAAAGGCGAAAGGCGAAAGGCGAAAGGCGAAAGGCGAAAGGCGAAAGGCGTAAGGCGAAAGGCGAAAGGCGAAATGCGAAAAGCGGAAGGCAAAAGGAAAAACGATTTTCAAAACATGAAATGAAAATGGAGAAATTTAAAATGCCTAAAGCAAAAGAAAAAACGATATTCAAAAGATAAGATACAAAAGTTGAAATTGAAAATGCGAAACGGAAAATTCGAAATTATAAATTTGTATTTCAAAATGCTAAAGGCGAATTGCGAAAGGCGAAAGACGAAAGGCGAAGGGCGAAAGTCGAAAGGCGAAAGGCGAAATGCAAAAGGCGAAAGGCGAAAGGTGAAAGGCGAAAGGCGAAAGGTGAAAGGCGAAAGGCGAAAGGCGAAAGGCGAAAGGCGAAAGGCGAAAGGCGAAAGGCGAAAGGCGAAAGGCGAAAGGCGAAAGGCGGAAGGCGAAAGGGGAAAGCCGAAAGGCGAAAGGCGAAAGGCGGAAGGCGGAAGGTGAAAGGCGTAAGGCGAAAGGCGAAAGGCGAAAGGCGAAAGGCGAAAGGCGAAAGGCGAAAGGCGAAAGGCGGAAGGTGAAAGGCGAAAGGCGAAAAGCGAAAGGCGAAAGGCGAAAGGCGAAAGGCCAAAGCGAAAGGCGAAAAGCGGAAGGCGAAAGGCGAAAGGCGAAAGGCGGAAGGTGAAAGGCGTAAGGCGAAAGGCGAAAGGCGAAAGGCGAAAGGCGAAAGGCGAAAGGCGAAAGGCGAAAGGCGGAAGGTGAAAGGCGAAAGGCGAAAAGCGAAAGGCGAAAGGCGAAAGGCGAAAGGCGAAAGGCGAAAGGCGAAAGGCGAAAGGCGAAAGGCGAAAGGCGAAAGGCGAAAGGCGAAAGGCGAAAGGCGAAAGGCGAAAGGCGAAAGGCGAAAGGCGAAAGGCGAAAGGCGAAAGGCGAAAGGCGAAAGGCGAAAGGCGAAAGGCGAAAGGCGAAAGGCGAAAGGCGAAAGGCGAAAGGCGAAAAGCGAAAGGCGATAAGCGAAAGGCGAAGGGCGTGAGGCAAAAGTCAAAATGCCTAAGGCAAAAGGAAAAACGATTTTCAAATGAAAATGGAGAAGTTTAAAATGCCTAAAGCAAAAGAAAAAACGATATTCAAAAGATAATATACAAAAGTTGAAATTGAAAATGCGAAATGGAAAATTCGAAATTATAAATTCGTATTTCAAAATGCTAAAGGCGAAATGCGAAAGGCGAAAGACGAAAGGCGAAGGGCGAAAGTCGAAAGGCGAAAGGCGAAAGGCAAAAGGCGAAAGGCGAAAGGCGAAAGTTGAAAGGCGAAAGGTCAAAGGCGAAAGGCGAAAGGCGAAAGGCGAAAGGCGAAAGGCGAAAGGCGAAAGGCGGAAAGCGAAGGGCGAAAGGCGGAAGGTGAAAGGCGAAAGGCGAAAGGTGAAAGGCGAAAGGCGAAAGGCGAAAGGCGAAAGGCGAAAGGCGAAAGGCGAAAGGCGAAAGTTGAAAGGCGAAAGGCGAAAAGTGAAAGGCGAAAGGCGAACGGCGAAAGGCGAAAGGCGAAAGGCGAAAGGCGAAAGGCGGAAGGCGAAAGGTGAAGGGCGAGAGGCAAAAGTCAAAATGCCTAAGGCAAAAGGAAAAACGATTTTCAAAACATGAAATAAAAATGGAGAAATTTAAAATGCCTAAAGCAAAAGAAGAAACGATATTCAAAAGATAAAATACAAAAGTTGAAATTGAAAATGCGAAATGGAAAATTCGAAATTATAAATTCGTATTTCAAAAGGCTAAAGGCGAAATGCGAAAGGCGAAAGACGAAAGGCGAAGGGCGATTGTCGAAAGGCGAAAGGCGAATGGCGAATGGCAAAAGGCGAAAGGCGAAAGGCGAAAGGCGAAATGCGAAAGGCGAAAGGCGAAAGGCGAAAGGCGAAAGGCGAAAGGCGAAAGGCGAAAGGCGAAAGGCGAAAGGCGAAAGGCGAAAGGCAAAAGGCGAAAGGCGAAAGGCGAAAGGCGAAAGGCGGAAAGCGAAAGGCGAAAGGCGAAAGGCGAAAGGCGGAAGTGCGAAAGGGGAAAGGCGAAAGGCGAAAGGCGAAAGGCGAAAGGCGAAAGGCGGAAGGCGAAGGGGGAAAGGCGAAAGGCGAAAGGCGAAAGGCGAAAGGCGAAAGGCGAAAGGCGAAAGGCGAAAGGCGAAAGGCGAAAGGCTAAAGGCGAAAGGCGAAAGGCGGAAGGCGAAAGGGGAAAGGCGAAAGGGGAAAGGCGAAAGGCGAAAGGCGGAAGGTGAAAGGCGTAAGGCGAAAGGCGAAAGGCGAAAGGCGAAAGGCGAAAGGCGAAAGGCGAAAGGCGAAAGGCGAAAGGCGTAAGGCGAAAGGCGAAAGGCGAAATGCGAAAAGCGGAAGGCAAAAGGAAAAACGATTTTCAAAACATGAAATGAAAATGGAGAAATTTAAAATGCCTAAAGCAAAAGAAAAAACGATATTCAAAAGATAAGATACAAAAGTTGAAATTGAAAATGCGAAACGGAAAATTCGAAATTATAAATTTGTATTTCAAAATGCTAAAGGCGAATTGCGAAAGGCGAAAGACGAAAGGCGAAGGGCGAAAGTCGAAAGGCGAAAGGCGAAATGCAAAAGGCGAAAGGCGAAAGGTGAAAGGCGAAAGGCGAAAGGTGAAAGGCGAAAGGCGAAAGGCGAAAGGCGAAAGGCGAAAGGCGAAAGGCGAAAGGCGAAAGGCGAAAGGCGAAAGGCGAAAGGCGAAAGGCGGAAGGCAAAAGGGGAAAGCCGAAAGGCGAAAGGCGAAAGGCGAAAGGCGGAAGGTGAAAGGCGTAAGGCGAAAGGCGAAAGGCGAAAGGCGAAAGGCGAAAGGCGAAAGGCGAAAGGCGAAAGGCGGAAGGTGAAAGGCGAAAGGCGAAAAGCGAAAGGCGAAAGGCGAAAGGCGAAAGGCCAAAGCGAAAGGCGAAAAGCGGAAGGCGAAAGGCAAAAGGCGAAAGGCGAAAGGCGAAAGGCGGAAGGCGAAAGGCGAAAGGCGAAAAGCGGAAGTGCGAAAGGGGAAAGGCGAAAGGCGAAAGGCGAAAGGCGAAAGGCGAAAGGCGGAAGGCGAAAGGGGAAAGGCGAAAGGCGAAAGGCGAAAGGCGAAAGGCGAAAGGCGAAAGGCGAAAGGCGAAAGGCGAAAGGCGAAAGGCGAAAGGCGAAAGGCGAAAGGCGAAAGGCGAAAGGCGAAAGGTGAAAGGCAAAAGGCGAAAGGCGAAAGGCGAAAGGCGAAAGGGGAAAGGCGAAAGGCGAAAGGCGAAAGGCGAAAAGCGAAAGGCGAAAGGCGAAAGGCGAAAGGTGGAAGGTGAAAGGCGAAAGGCGAAAGGCGAAAGGCGAAAGGCGAAAGGCGAAAGGCGAAAGGCGCAAGTGAAAGGCGAAAGGCGTAAGGCGAAAGGTGAAAGGCGAAAGGCGAAAGGCGAAAGGCGAAAGGCGAAAGGTGAAAGGCGAAACGCGGAAGGCAAAAGGAAAAACGATTTTCAAAACATGAAATGAAAACGGAGAAATTCAAAATGCCTGAAGCAAAAGAAAAAACGATATTCAAAAGATAAAATACAAAAGTTGAAATTGAAAATGCGAAATGGAAAATTCGAAATTATAAATTTGTATTTCAAAATGCTAAAGGCTAATTGCGAAAGACGAAAGACGAAAGACGAAAGGCGAAAGGCGAAAGGTGAAAGGCGAAAGGCGAAAGGCGAAAGGTGAAAGGCGAAAGGCGAAAGGCGAAAGGCGAAAGGCGAAAGGCGAAAGGCGAAAGGCGAAAGGCGAAAGGCGAAAGGCGAAAGGCGAAAGGCGAAAGGCGAAAGGCGAAAGGCGAAAGGCGAAAGGCGAAAGGCGAAAGGCGAAAGGCGAAAGGCGAAAGGCGAAAGGCGAAAGGCGAAAGACGAAAGGCGAAAGGCGAAAGGCGAAAGGCGAAAGGCGAAAGGGGAAAGGCGAAAGACGAAAGGCGAAAGGCGAAAGGCGAAAGGCGAAAGGCGGAAGGCGAAAGGCGAAAGGCGGAAGGTGAAAGGCGAAAGGCGAACGGTGAAAGGCGAAAGGCGAATGGCGGAAGGCGAAAGGCGAAAGGCGAAAGGCGAAAGTTGAAAGGCGAAAGGCGAAAAGTGAAATGCGAAAGGCGAACGGCGAAAGGCGAAAGGCGAAAGGCGAAAGGCGAAAGGCGAAAGGCGAAAGGCGAAAGGCGAAAGGCGAAAGGCGAAAGGCGAAAGGCGAAAGGCGAAAGGCGAAAGGCGAAAGGCGAAAGGCGAAAGGCGAAAGGCGAAAGGCGAAAGGCGAAAGGCGAAAGGCGAAAGGCGAAAGGCGAAAGGCGAAAGGCGAAAGGCGAAAGGCGAAAGGCGAAAGGCGAAAGGCGAAAGGTGGAAGGTGAAAGGCGAAAGGCGAAAGGCGAAAGGCGAAAGGCGAAAGGCGAAAGGCGAAAGGCGAAAGGCGAAAGGCGAAAGGCGAAAGGCGAAAGGCGAAAGGCGAAAGGCGAAAGGCGAAAGGCGAAAGGCGAAAGGCGAAAGGCGAAAGGTGAAAGGCGAAAGGCGAAAGGCGAAAGGCGAAAGGCGAAAGGCGAAAGGCGAAAGGCGAAAGGCGAAAGGCGAAAGGTGAAAGGCGAAAGGCGAAAGGCGAAAGGCGAAAGGCGAAAGGCGAAAGGCGAAAGGCGAAAGGCGAAAGGCGAAAGGCGAAAGGCGAAAGGCGAAAGGCGAAAGGCGAAAGGCGAAAGGCGAAAGGCGAAAGGCGAAAGGCGAAAGGCGAAAGGCGAAAGTCGAAAGGCGAAAGGCGTAAGGCGAAAGGCGAAAGGCGAAAGGCGAAAGGCGAAAGGCGAAAGGCGAAAGGCGAAAGGCGAAAGGCGAAAGGCGGAAGGTGAAAGGCGAATGGCGAAAGGCGAAAGGCGAAAGGCGCAAGGCGAAAGTCGAAAGGCGAAAGGCGTAAGGCGAAAGGCGAAAGGCGTAAGGCGAAAGGCGAAAGGCGAAAGGCGAAAGGCGAAAGGCGAAAGGCGAAAGGCGAAAGGCGAAAGGCGAAAGGCGAAAGGCGAAAGGCGAAAGGCGAAAGGCGAAAGGCGAAAGGCGAAAGGCGAAAGGCGAAAGGCGAAAGGCGAAAGGCGAAAGGCGAAAGGCGAAAGGCGAAAGGCGAAAGGCGAAAGGCGAAAGGCGAAAGGCGAAAGGTGGAAGGTGAAAGGCGAAAGGGGAAAGGCGAAAAGCGGAAGGCGAAAGGCGAAAGGCGAAAGGCGAAAGGCGAAAGGCGAAAGGCGAAAGGCGAAAGGCGAAAGGCGAAAGGCGAAAGGCGAAAGTCGAAAGGCGAAAGGCGTAAGGCGAAAGGCGAAAGGCGAAAGGCGAAAGGCGAAAGGCGAAAGGCGAAAGGCGAAAGGCGAAAGGCGAAAGGCGAAAGGCGAAAGGCGAAAGGCGAAAGGCGAAAGGCGAAAGGCGAAAGGCGAAAGGCGAAAGGCGAAAGGCGAAAGGCGAAAGGCGAAAGGCGAAAGGCGAAAGGCGAAAGGCGAAAGGCGAAAGGCGAAAGGCGAAAGGCGAAAGGCGAAAGGTGGAAGGTGAAAGGCGAAAGGCGAAAGGCGAAAGGCGAAAGGCGAAAGGCGAAAGGCGAAAGGCGAAAGGCGAAAGGCGAAAGGCGAAAGGCGTAAGGCGAAAGGTGAAAGGCGAAAGGCGGAAGGCGAAAGGCGAAAGGCGAAAGGCGAAACGCGGAAGGCAAAAGGAAAAACGATTTTCAAAACATGAAATGAAAATGGAGAAATTTAAAATGCCTAAAGCAAAAGAAGAAACGATATTCAAAAGATAATATACAAAAGTTGAAATTGAAAATGCGAAATGGAAAATTCGAAATTATAAATTCGTATTTCAAAATGCTAAAGGCGAAATGCGAAAGGCGAAAGACGAAAGGCGAAGGGCGAAAGTCGAAAGGCGAAAGGCGAAAGGCAAAAGGCGAAAGGCGAAAGGCGAAAGTTGAAAGGCGAAAGGTCAAAGGCGAAAGGCGAAAGGCGAAAGGCGAAAGGCGAAAGGCGAAAGGCGAAAGGCGAAAGGCGAAAGGCGGAAAGCGAAGGGCGAAAGGCGGAAGGTGAAAGGCGAAAGGCGAAAGGTGAAAGGCGAAAGGCGAAAGGCGAAAGGCGAAAGGCGAAAGGCGAAAGGCGAAAGTTGAAAGGCGAAAGGCGAAAAGTGAAAGGCGAAAGGCGAACGGCGAAAGGCGAAAGGCGAAAGGCGAAAGGCGAAAGGCGAAAGGCGAAAGGCGGAAGGCGAAAGGTGAAGGGCGAGAGGCAAAAGTCAAAATGCCTAAGGCAAAAGGAAAAACGATTTTCAAAACATGAAATAAAAATGGAGAAATTTAAAATGCCTAAAGCAAAAGAAGAAACGATATTCAAAAGATAAAATACAAAAGTTGAAATTGAAAATGCGAAATGGAAAATTCGAAATTATAAATTCGTATTTCAAAAGGCTAAAGGCGAAATGCGAAAGGCGAAAGACGAAAGGCGAAGGGCGATTGTCGAAAGGCGAAAGGCGAAAGGCGAATGGCGAAATTCGAAAGGCGAAAGGCGAAAGGCGAAAGGCGCAAGGCGAAAGGCGAAAAGCGGAAGGCAAAAGGCGAAAGGCGACAGGCGAAAGGCGAAAGTCGAATGGCGAAAGGCGAAAGGCGAAAGGGGAAAGGCGAAAGGCGAAAGGCGAAAGGGGAAAGGCGAAAAGCGGAAGGCGAAAGGCGAAAGGCGATAGGCGAAAGGCGAAAGGCGGAAGGCGAAAGGCGAAAGGCGAAAGGCGAAAGGCGAAAGGCGAAAGGCGAAAGGCGAAAGGCGAAAGGCAAAAGGCGAAAGGCGAAAGGCGAAAGGCGAAAGGCGAAAGGCGAAAGGCGAAAGGCGAAAGGGGAAAGGCGAAAAGCGGAAGGCGAAAGGCGAAAGGCGAAAGGTGAAAGGCGAAAGGCGAAAGGCGAAAGGCGAAAGGCGAAAGGCGAAAGGCGAAAGGCGAAAGGCGAAAGGCGAAAGGCGAAAGGCGAAAGGCGAAAGGTGAAAGGCGAAAGGCGAAAGGCGAAAGGCGAAAGGCGAAAGGCGAAAGGCGAAAGGCGAAAGGCGAAAGGCGAAAGGCGAAAGGCGAAAGGCGAAAGGCGAAAGGCGAAAGGCGAAAGGCGAAAGGCGAAAGGCGAAAGGCGAAAGGCGAAAGGCGAAAGTCGAAAGGCGAAAGGCGTAAGGCGAAAGGCGAAAGGCGAAAGGCGAAAGGCGAAAGGCGAAAGGCGAAAGGCGAAAGGCGAAAGGCGAAAGGCGAAAGGCGAAAGGCGAAAGGCGAAAGGCGAAAGGCGAAATTCGGAAGGTGAAAGGCGAATGGCGAAAGGCGAAAGGCGAAAGGCGCAAGGCGAAAGTCGAAAGGCGAAAGGCGTAAGGCGAAAGGCGAAAGGCGTAAGGCGAAAGGCGAAAGGCGAAAGGCGAAAGGCGAAAGGCGAAAGGCGAAAGGCGAAAGGCGAAAGGCGAAAGGCGAAAGGCGAAAGGCGAAAGGCGAAAGGCGAAAGGCGAAAGGCGAAAGGCGAAAGGCGAAAGGCGAAAGGCGAAAGGCGAAAGGCGAAAGGCGAAAGGCGAAAGGTGGAAGGTGAAAGGCGAAAGGCGAAAGGCGAAAGGCGAAAGGCGAAAGGCGAAAGGCGAAAGGCGAAAGGCGAAAGGCGAAAGGCGAAAGGCGAAAGGCGTAAGGCGAAAGGTGAAAGGCGAAAGGCGGAAGGCGAAAGGCGAAAGGCGAAAGGCGAAACGCGGAAGGCAAAAGGAAAAACGATTTTCAAAACATGAAATGAAAATGGAGAAATTTAAAATGCCTGAAGCAAAGAAAAAACGATATTCAAAAGATAAAATACAAAAGTTGAAATTGAAAATGCGAAATGGAAAATTCGAAATTATAAATTTGTATTTCAAAATGCTAAAGGCTAATTGCGAAAGACGAAAGACGAAAGGCGAAGGGCGAAAGTCGAAAGGCGAAAGGCGAAATGCAAAAGGCGAAAGGCGAAAGGCGAAAGGCGAAAGGTGAAAGGCGAAAGGCGAAAGGTGAAAGGCGAAAGGCGAAAGGCGAAAGGCGAAAGGCGAAAGGCGAAAGGCGAAAGGCGAAAGGCGAAAGGCGAAAGGGGAAAGGCGAAAGGCGAAAGACGGAAGGTGAAAGGCGTAAGGCGAAAGGCGAAAGGCGAAAGGCGAAAGGCGAAAGGCGAAAGGCGAAAGGCGAAAGGCGAAAGGCGAAAGGCGATAAGCGAAAGGCGATAAGCGAAAGGCGAAGGGCGTGAGGCAAAAGTCAAAATGCCTAAGGCAAAAGGAAAAACGATTTTCAAATGAAAATGGAGAAGTTTAAAATGCCTAAAGCAAAAGAAAAAACGATATTCAAAAGATAATATACAAAAGTTGAAATTGAAAATGCGAAATGGAAAATTCGAAATTATAAATTCGTATTTCAAAATGCTAAAGGCGAAATGCGAAAGGCGAAAGACGAAAGGCGAAGGGCGAAAGTCGAAAGGCGAAAGGCGAAAGGCAAAAGGCGAAAGGCGAAAGGCGAAAGTTGAAAGGCGAAAGGTCAAAGGCGAAAGACGAAAGGCGAAAGGCGAAAGGCGAAAGGCGAAAGGCGAAAGGCGAAAGGCGGAAAGCGAAGGGCGAAAGGCGGAAGGTGAAAGGCGAAAGGCGAAAGGTGAAAGGCGAAAGGCGAAAGGCGAAAGGCGAAAGGCGAAAGGCGAAAGGCGAAAGGCGAAAGGCGAAAGGCGAAAGGCGAAAGGCGAAAGTTGAAAGGCGAAAGGCGAAAAGTGAAAGGCGAAAGGCGAACGGCGAAAGGCGAAAGGCGAAAGGCGAAAGGCGAAAGGCGAAAGGCGGAAGGCGAAAGGTGAAGGGCGAGAGGCAAAAGTCAAAATGCCTAAGGCAAAAGGAAAAACGATTTTCAAAACATGAAATAAAAATGGAGAAATTTAAAATGCCTAAAGCAAAAGAAGAAACGATATTCAAAAGATAAAATACAAAAGTTGAAATTGAAAATGCGAAATGGAAAATTCGAAATTATAAATTCGTATTTCAAAAGGCTAAAGGCGAAATGCGAAAGGCGAAAGACGAAAGGCGAAGGGCGATTGTCGAAAGGCGAAAGGCGAATGGCGAATGGCGAAAGGCGAAAGGCGAAAGGCGAAATGCGAAAGGCGAAAGGCGAAAGGCGAAAGGCGAAAGGCGAAAGGCGAAAGGCGAAAGGCGAAAGGCGAAAGGCGAAAGGCGAAAGGCAAAAGGCGAAAGGCGAAAGGCGAAAGGCGAAAGGCGAAAGGCGGAAGGCGAAAGGCGAAAGGCGAAAGGCGAAAGGCGGATGTGCGAAAGGGGAAAGGCGAAAGGCGAAAGGCGAAAGGCGAAAGGCGAAAGGCGAAAGGCGGAAGGCGGAAGGCGAAAGGGGAAAGGCGAAAGGCGAAAGGCGAAAGGCGAAAGGCGAAAGGCGAAAGGCGTAAGGCGAAAGGTGAAAGGCGAAAGGCGGAAGGCGAAAGGCGAAAGGCGAAAGGCGAAAGGCGAAACGCGGAAGGCAAAAGGAAAAACGATTTTCAAAACATGAAATGAAAATGGAGAAATTTAAAATGCCTGAAGCAAAAGAAAAAACGATATTCAAAAGATAAAATACAAAAGTTGAAATTGAAAATGCGAAATGGAAAATTCGAAATTATAAATTTGTATTTCAAAATGCTAAAGGCTAATTGCGAAAGACGAAAGACGAAAGGCGAAGGGCGAAAGTCGAAAGGCGAAAGGCGAAATGCAAAAGGCGAAAGGCGAAAGGCGAAAGGCGAAAGGTGAAAGGCGAAAGGCGAAAGGTGAAAGGCGAAAAGCGAAAGGCGAAAGGCGAAAGGCGAAAGGCGAAAGGCGAAAGGCGAAAGGCGAAAGGGGAAAGGCGAAAGGCGAAAGGCGAAAGACGGAAGGTGAAAGGCGTAAGGCGAAAGGCGAAAGGCGAAAGGCGAAAGGCGAAAGGCGAAAGGCGAAAGGCGGAAGGCGTAAGGCGAAAGGCGATAGGCGAAAGGCGAAGGGCGTGAGGCAAAAGTCAAAATGCCTAAGGCAAAAGGAAAAACGATTTTCAAATGAAAATGGAGAAATTTAAAAAGCCTAAAGCAAAAGAAAAAACGATATTCAAAAGATAATATACAAAAGTTGAAATTGAAAATGCGAAATGGAAAATTCGAAATTATAAATTCGTATTTCAAAAGGCTAAAGGCGAAATGCGAAAGGCGAAAGACGAAAGGCGAAGGGCGATTGTCGAAAGGCGAAAGGCGAAAGGCGAATGGCGAAATGTGAAAGGCGAAAGGCGAAAGGCGAAAGGCGAAAGGCGAAAGGCGAAAGGCGAAAGGCGCAAGGCGAAAGGCGAAAAGCGGAAGGCAAAAGGCGAAAGGCGACAGGCGAAAGGCGAAAGTCGAAAGGCGAAAGGCGAAAGGCGAAAGGGGAAAGGCGAAAGGCGAAAGGCGGAAGGTGAAAGGCGTAAGGCGAAAGGCGAAAGGCGAAAGGCGAAAGGCGAAAGGCGAAAGGCGAAAGGCGAAAGGCGAAAGGCGAAAGGCGAAAGGCGAAAGGCGAAAGGCGAAAGGCGAAAGGCGAAAGGCGAAAGGCGAAAGGCGAAAGGCGAAAGGCGAAAGGCGAAAGGCGAAAGGCGAAAGGCGAAAGGCGAAAGGCAAAAGGCGAAAGGCGAAAGGGGAAAGGCGAAAAGCGGAAGGCGAAAGGCGAAAGGCGATAGGCGAAAGGCGAAAGGCGGAAGGCGAAAAGTGAAAGGCGAAAGGCGAAAGGCGAAAGGCGAAAGGCGAAAGGCGAAAGGCGGAAGGCGAAAGGCGAAAGGTGAAGGGCGAGAGGCAAAAGGAAAAACGATTTTCAAAACATGAAATAAAAATGGAGAAATTTAAAATGCCTAAAGCAAAAGAAAAAACGATATTCAAAAGATAAAATACAAAAGTTGAAATTGAAAATGCGAAATGGAAAATTCGAAATTATAAATTCGTATTTCAAAAGGCTAAAGGCGAAATGCGAAAGGCGAAAGACGAAAGGCGAAGGGCGATTGTCGAAAGGCGAAAGGCGAAAGGCGAATGGCGAAATGCGAAAGGCGAAAGGCGAAAGGCGAAAGGCGAAAGGCGCAAGGCGAAAGGCGAAAAGCGGAAGGCAAAAGGCGAAATGCGAAAGGCGAAAGGCGAAAGGCGAAAGGCGAAAGGCGAAAGGCGAAAGGCGAAAGGCGAAAGGCGCAAGGCGAAAGGCGAAAAGCGGAAGGCAAAAGGCGAAAGGCGACAGGCGAAAGGCGAAAGTCGAAAGGCGAAAGGCGAAAGGCGAAAGGGGAAAGGCGAAAGGCGAAAGGCGGAAGGTGAAAGGCGTAAGGCGAAAGGCGAAAGGCGAAAGGCGAAAGGCGAAAGGCGAAAGGCGAAAGGCGAAAGGCGAAAGGCGAAAGGCGAAAGGCGAAAGGCGAAAGGCGAAAGGCGAAAGGCGAAAGGCGAAAGGCGAAAGGCGAAAGGCGAAAGGCGAAAGGCGAAAGGCGAAAGGCGAAAGGCGAAAGGCGAAAGGCGAAAGGCGAAAGGCAAAAGGCGAAAGGCGAAAGGGGAAAGGCGAAAAGCGGAAGGCGAAAGGCGAAAGGCGATAGGCGAAAGGCGAAAGGCGGAAGGCGAAAAGTGAAAGGCGAAAGGCGAAAGGCGAAAGGCGAAAGGCGAAAGGCGAAAGGCGAAAGGCGGAAGGCGAAAGGTGAAGGGCGAGAGGCAAAAGGAAAAACGATTTTCAAAACATGAAATAAAAATGGAGAAATTTAAAATGCCTAAAGCAAAAGAAAAAACGATATTCAAAAGATAAAATACAAAAGTTGAAATTGAAAATGCGAAATGGAAAATTCGAAATTATAAATTCGTATTTCAAAAGGCTAAAGGCGAAATGCGAAAGGCGAAAGACGAAAGGCGAAGGGCGATTGTCGAAAGGCGAAAGGCGAAAGGCGAATGGCGAAATGCGAAAGGCGAAAGGCGAAAGGCGAAAGGCGAAAGGCGCAAGGCGAAAGGCGAAAAGCGGAAGGCAAAAGGCGAAAGGCGACAGGCGAAAGGCGAAAGTCGAATGGCGAAAGGCGAAAGGCGAAAGGGGAAAGGCGAAAGGCGAAAGGCGAAAGGGGAAAGGCGAAAAGCGGAAGGCGAAAGGCGAAAGGCGATAGGCGAAAGGCGAAAGGCGGAAGGCGAAAGGCGAAAGGCTAAAGGCGAAAGGCGAAAGGCGAAAGGCGAAAGGCGAAAGGCGAAAGGCGAAAGGCGAAAGGCGAAAGGCGAAAGTTAAATGCGAAAGGCGAAAGGCGAAAGGCGAAAGGCGAAAGTCGAAAGGCGAAAGGCGTAAGGCGAAAGGCGAAAGGCGAAAGGCGAAAGGCGAAAGGCGAAAGGCGAAAGGCGAAAGGCGAAAGGCGAAAGGCGAAAGGCGAAAGGCGAAAGGCGAAAGGCGAAAGGCGAAAGGCGAAAGGCGAAAGGCGAAAGGCGAAAGGCGAAAGGCGAAAGGCGAAAGGCGAAAGGCGAAAGGCGAAAGGCGAAAGGCGAAAGGCGAAAGGCGAAAGGCGAAAGGCGAAAGGCGAAAGGTGGAAGGTGAAAGGCGAAAGGCGAAAGGCGAAAGGCGAAAGGCGAAAGGCGAAAGGCGAAAGGCGAAAGGCGAAAGGCGAAAGGCGTAAGGCGAAAGGTGAAAGGCGAAAGGCGGAAGGCGAAAGGCGAAAGGCGAAAGGCGAAAGGCGAAAGGCGAAACGCGGAAGGCAAAAGGAAAAACGATTTTCAAAACATGAAATGAAAATGGAGAAATTTAAAATGCCTGAAGCAAAAGAAAAAACGATATTCAAAAGATAAAATACAAAAGTTGAAATTGAAAATGCGAAATGGAAAATTCGAAATTGTAAATTTGTATTTCAAAATGCTAAAGGCTAATTGCGAAAGACGAAAGACGAAAGGCGAAGGGCGAAATTCGAAAGGCGAAAGGCGAAATGCAAAAGGCGAAAGGCGAAAGGCGAAAGGCGAAAGGTGAAAGGCGAAAGGCGAAAGGTGAAAGGCGAAAGGCGAAAGGCGAAAGGCGAAAGGCGAAAGGCGAAAGGCGAAAAGCGAAAGGCGAAAGGGGAAAGGCGAAAGGCGAAAGGCGAAAGACGGAAGGTGAAAGGCGTAAGGCGAAAGGCGAAAGGCGAAAGGCGAAAGGCGAAAGGCGAAAGGCGAAAGGCGAAAGGCGAAAGGCGAAAGGCGAAAGGCGAAAGGCGAAAGGCGAAAGGCGAAAGGCGAAAGGCGAAAGGCGAAAGGCGAAAGGCGAAAGGCGAAAGGCGAAAGGCGAAAGGCGAAAGGCGAAAGGCGAAAGGCGAAAAGCGAAAGGCGATAAGCGAAAGGCGAAGGGCGTGAGGCAAAAGTCAAAATGCCTAAGGCAAAAGGAAAAACGATTTTCAAATGAAAATGGAGAAGTTTAAAATGCCTAAAGCAAAAGAAAAAACGATATTCAAAAGATAATATACAAAAGTTGAAATTGAAAATGCGAAATGGAAAATTCGAAATTATAAATTCGTATTTCAAAATGCTAAAGGCGAAATGCGAAAGGCGAAAGACGAAAGGCGAAGGGCGAAAGTCGAAAGGCGAAAGGCGAAAGGCAAAAGGCGAAAGGCGAAAGTTGAAAGGCGAAAGGTCAAAGGCGAAAGGCGAAAGGCGAAAGGCGAAAGGCGAAAGGCGAAGGGCGAAAGGCGAAAGGCGAAAGGCGGAAAGCGAAGGGCGAAAGGCGGAAGGTGAAAGGCGAAAGGCGAAAGGTGAAAGGCGAAAGGCGAAAGGCGAAAGGCGAAAGGCGAAAGGCGAAAGGCGAAAGGCGAAAGTTGAAAGGCGAAAGGCGAAAAGTGAAAGGCGAAAGGCGAACGGCGAAAGGCGAAAGGCGAAAGGCGAAAGGCGAAAGGCGAAAGGCGGAAGGCGAAAGGTGAAGGGCGAGAGGCAAAAGTCAAAATGCCTAAGGCAAAAGGAAAAACGATTTTCAAAACATGAAATAAAAATGGAGAAATTTAAAATGCCTAAAGCAAAAGAAGAAACGATATTCAAAAGATAAAATACAAAAGTTGAAATTGAAAATGCGAAATGGAAAATTCGAAATTATAAATTCGTATTTCAAAAGGCTAAAGGCGAAATGCGAAAGGCGAAAGACGAAAGGCGAAGGGCGATTGTCGAAAGGCGAAAGGCGAATGGCGAATGGCAAAAGGCGAAAGGCGAAAGGCGAAAGGCGAAATGCGAAAGGCGAAAGGCGAAAGGCGAAAGGCGAAAGGCGAAAGGCGAAAGGCGAAAGGCGAAAGGCGAAAGGCGAAAGGCAAAAGGCGAAAGGCGAAAGGCGAAAGGCGAAAGGCGGAAGGCGAAAGGCGAAAGGCGAAAGGCGGAAGTGCGAAAGGGGAAAGGCGAAAGGCGAAAGGCGAAAGGCGAAAGGCGAAAGGCGAAAGGCGGAAGGCGAAGGGGGAAAGGCGAAAGGCGAAAGGCGAAAGGCGAAAGGCGAAAGGCGAAAGGCGAAAGGGGAAAGGCTAAAGGCGAAAGGCGAAAGGCGGATGGCGAAAGGGGAAAGGCGAAAGGGGAAAGGCGAAAGGCGAAAGGCGGAAGGTGAAAGGCGTAAGGCGAAAGGCGAAAGGCGAAAGGCGAAAGGCGAAAGGCGAAAGGCGAAAGGCGAAAGGCGAAAGGCGAAAGGCGAAAGGCGTAAGGCGAAAGGCGAAAGGCGAAATGCGAAAAGCGGAAGGCAAAAGGAAAAACGATTTTCAAAACATGAAATGAAAATGGAGAAATTTAAAATGCCTAAAGCAAAAGAAAAAACGATATTCAAAAGATAAGATACAAAAGTTGAAATTGAAAATGCGAAACGGAAAATTCGAAATTATAAATTTGTATTTCAAAATGCTAAAGGCGAATTGCGAAAGGCGAAAGACGAAAGGCGAAGGGCGAAAGTCGAAAGGCGAAAGGCGAAATGCAAAAGGCGAAAGGCGAAAGGTGAAAGGCGAAAGGCGAAAGGTGAAAGGCGAAAGGCGAAAGGCGAAAGGCGAAAGGCGAAAGGCGAAAGGCGAAAGGCGAAAGGCGAAAGGCGAAAGGCGAAAGGCGGAAGGCGAAAGGGGAAAGCCGAAAGGCGAAAGGCGAAAGGCGAAAGGCGGAAGGTGAAAGGCGTAAGGCGAAAGGCGAAAGGCGAAAGGCGAAAGGCGAAAGGCGAAAGGCGAAAGGCGAAAGGCGAAAGGCGGAAGGTGAAAGGCGAAAGGCGAAAAGCGAAAGGCGAAAGGCGAAAGGCGAAAGGCCAAAGCGAAAGGCGAAAAGCGGAAGGCGAAAGGCGAAAGGCGAAAGGCGGAAGGTGAAAGGCGTAAGGCGAAAGGCGAAAGGCGAAAGGCGAAAGGCGAAAGGCGAAAGGCGAAAGGCGAAAGGCGGAAGGTGAAAGGCGAAAGGCGAAAAGCGAAAGGCGAAAGGCGAAAGGCGAAAGGCGAAAGGCGAAAGGCGAAAGGCGAAAGGCGAAAGGCGAAAGGCGAAAGGCGAAAGGCGAAAGGCGAAAGGCGAAAGGCGAAAGGCGAAAGGCGAAAGGCGAAAGGCGAAAGGCGAAAGGCGAAAGGCGAAAGGCGAAAGGCGAAAGGCGAAAGGCGAAAGTCGAAAGGCGAAAGGCGAAAGGCGAAAGGCGAAAAGCGAAAGGCGATAAGCGAAAGGCGAAGGGCGTGAGGCAAAAGTCAAAATGCCTAAGGCAAAAGGAAAAACGATTTTCAAATGAAAATGGAGAAGTTTAAAATGCCTAAAGCAAAAGAAAAAACGATATTCAAAAGATAATATACAAAAGTTGAAATTGAAAATGCGAAATGGAAAATTCGAAATTATAAATTCGTATTTCAAAATGCTAAAGGCGAAATGCGAAAGGCGAAAGACGAAAGGCGAAGGGCGAAAGTCGAAAGGCGAAAGGCGAAAGGCAAAAGGCGAAAGGCGAAAGGCGAAAGTTGAAAGGCGAAAGGTCAAAGGCGAAAGGCGAAAGGCGAAAGGCGAAAGGCGAAAGGCGAAAGGCGAAAGGCGAAAGGCGAAAGGCGGAAAGCGAAGGGCGAAAGGCGGAAGGTGAAAGGCGAAAGGCGAAAGGTGAAAGGCGAAAGGCGAAAGGCGAAAGGCGAAAGGCGAAAGGCGAAAGGCGAAAGGCGAAAGGCGAAAGTTGAAAGGCGAAAGGCGAAAAGTGAAAGGCGAAAGGCGAACGGCGAAAGGCGAAAGGCGAAAGGCGAAAGGCGAAAGGCGAAAGGCGAAAGGCGGAAGGCGAAAGGTGAAGGGCGAGAGGCAAAAGTCAAAATGCCTAAGGCAAAAGGAAAAACGATTTTCAAAACATGAAATAAAAATGGAGAAATTTAAAATGCCTAAAGCAAAAGAAGAAACGATATTCAAAAGATAAAATACAAAAGTTGAAATTGAAAATGCGAAATGGAAAATTCGAAATTATAAATTCGTATTTCAAAAGGCTAAAGGCGAAATGCGAAAGGCGAAAGACGAAAGGCGAAGGGCGATTGTCGAAAGGCGAAAGGCGAATGGCGAATGGCAAAAGGCGAAAGGCGAAAGGCGAAAGGCGAAATGCGAAAGGCGAAAGGCGAAAGGCGAAAGGCGAAAGGCGAAAGGCGAAAGGCGATAGGCGAAAGGCAAAAGGCGAAAGGCGAAAGGCGAAAGGCGAAAGGCGGAAGGCGAAAGGCGAAAGGCGAAAGGCGAAAGGCGGAAGTGCGAAAGGGGAAAGGCGAAAGGCGAAAGGCGAAAGGCGAAAGGCGGAAGGCGAAGGGGGAAAGGCGAAAGGCGAAAGGCGAAAGGCGAAAGGCGAAAGGCGAAAGGCGAAAGGCGAAAGGGGAAAGGCTAAAGGCGAAAGGCGAAAGGCGGAAGGCGAAAGGGGAAAGGCGAAAGGGGAAAGGCGAAAGGCGAAAGGCGGAAGGTGAAAGGCGTAAGGCGAAAGGCGAAAGGCGAAAGGCGAAAGGCGAAAGGCGAAAGGCGAAAGGCGAAAGGCGAAAGGCGAAAGCCGTAAGGCGAAAGGCGAAAGGCGAAATGCGAAAAGCGGAAGGCAAAAGGAAAAACGATTTTCAAAACATGAAATGAAAATGGAGAAATTTAAAATGCCTAAAGCAAAAGAAAAAACGATATTCAAAAGATAAGATACAAAAGTTGAAATTGAAAATGCGAAACGGAAAATTCGAAATTATAAATTTGTATTTCAAAATGCTAAAGGCGAATTGCGAAAGGCGAAAGACGAAAGGCGAAGGGCGAAAGTCGAAAGGCGAAATGCAAAAGGCGAAAGGCGAAAGGTGAAAGGCGAAAGGCGAAAGGTGAAAGGCGAAAGGCGAAAGGCGAAAGGCGAAAGGCGAAAGGCGAAAGGCGAAAGGCGAAAGGCGAAAGGCGAAAGGCGGAAGGCGAAAGGGGAAAGCCGAAAGGCGAAAGGCGAAAGGCGAAAGGCGGAAGGTGAAAGGCGTAAGGCGAAAGGCGAAAGGGGAAAGGCGAAAGGCGAAAGGCGAAAGGCGAAAGGCGAAAGGCGGAAGGTGAAAGGCGAAAGGCGAAAAGCGAAAGGCGAAAGGCGAAAGGCGAAAGGCCAAAGCGAAAGGCGAAAAGCGGAAGGCGAAAGGCAAAAGGCGAAAGGCGAAAGGCGAAAGGCGAAAGGCGGAAGGCGAAAGGCGAAAGGCGAAAAGCGGAAGTGCGAAAGGGGAAAGGCGAAAGGCGGAAGGCGAAAGGGGAAAGGCGAAAGGCGAAAGGCGAAAGGCGAAAGGCGAAAGGCGAAAGGCGAAAGGCGAAAGGCGAAAGGCGAAAGGCGAAAGGCGAAAGGCGAAAGGCGAAAGGCGAAAGGCGAAAGGTGAAAGGCAAAAGGCGAAAGGCGAAAGGCGAAAGGCGAAAGGGGAAAGGCGAAAGGCGAAAGGCGAAAGGCGAAAAGCGAAAGGCGAAAGGCGAAAGGCGAAAGGCGAAAGGTGGAAGGTGAAAGGCGAAAGGCGAAAGGCGAAAGGCGAAAGGCGAAAGGCGCAAGTGAAAGGCGAAAGGCGTAAGGCGAAAGGTGAAAGGCGAAAGGCGAAAGGCGAAAGGCGAAAGGTGAAAGGCGAAACGCGGAAGGCAAAAGGAAAAACGATTTTCAAAACATGAAATGAAAACGGAGAAATTCAAAATGCCTGAAGCAAAAGAAAAAACGATATTCAAAAGATAAAATACAAAAGTTGAAATTGAAAATGCGAAATGGAAAATTCGAAATTATAAATTTGTATTTCAAAATGCTAAAGGCTAATTGCGAAAGACGAAAGACGAAAGACGAAAGGCGAAGAGCGAAAGTCGAAAGGCGAAAGGCGAAATGCAAAAGGCGAAAGGCGAAGGGCGAAAGGCGAAAGGTGAAAGGCGAAAGGCGAAAGGCGAAAGGCGAAATGCGAAAGGCGAAAGGAGGAAGGCGAAAGGCGAAAGGCGGAAGGTGAAAGGCGAAAGGCGAAAGGTGAAAGGCGAAAGGCGAAAGGGGAAAGGCGAAAGGCGAAAGGCGAAAGGCGAAAGGCGAAAGGCGAAAGGCGAAAGGCGAAAGGCGAAAAGCGAAAGGCGAAAGGCGAAAGGCGAAAGGCGAAAGGCGAAAGGCGAAAGGTGAAAGGCGAAAGGCGAAAGGCGAAAGGCGAAAGGCGAAAGGCGAAAGGCGCAAGTGAAAGGCGAAAGGCGTAAGGCGAAAGGTGAAAGGCGAAAGGCGAAAGGCGAAAGACGAAAGGCGAAAGGCGAAAGGCGAAAGGCGAAAGGCGAAAGGCGAAAGGCGAAAGGCGAAAGGCGAAAGGCGAAAGGCGAAAGGCGAAAGGCGAAAGGCGAAAGGCGAAAGGCGAAAGGCGAAAGGCGAAAGGCGAAAGGCGAAAGGCGAAAGGCGAAAGGCGAAAGGCGAAAGGCGAAAGGCGAAAGGCGAAAGGCGAAAGGCGGAAGGTGAAAGGCGAAAGGCGAAAGGCGAAAGGCGAAATGCGAAAGGCGAAAGGCGCAAGTGAAAGGCGAAAGGCGTAAGGCGAAAGGTGAAAGGCGAAAGGCGAAAGGCGAAAGGCGAAAGGTGAAAGGCGAAACGCGGAAGGCAAAAGGAAAAACGATTTTCAAAACATGAAATGAAAACGGAGAAATTCAAAATGCCTGAAGCAAAAGAAAAAACGATATTCAAAAGATAAAATACAAAAGTTGAAATTGAAAATGCGAAATGGAAAATTCGAAATTATAAATTTGTATTTCAAAATGCTAAAGGCTAATTGCGAAAGACGAAAGACGAAAGACGAAAGGCGAAGGGCGAAAGTCGAAAGGCGAAAGGCGAAATGCAAAAGGCGAAAGGCGAAGGGCGAAAGGCGAAAGGTGAAAGGCGAAAGGCGAAAGGCGAAATGCGAAAGGCGAAAGGAGGAAGGCGAAAGGCGAAAGGCGGAAGGTGAAAGGCGAAAGGCGAAAGGCGAAAGGCGAAAGGCGAAAGGGGAAAGGCGAAAGGCGAAAGGCGAAAGGCGAAAGGCGGAAGGCGAAAGGGGAAAGGCGAAAGGGGAAAGGCGAAAGGCGAAAGGCGAAAGGCGGAAGGTGAAAGGCGTAAGGCGAAAGGCGAAAGGCGAACGGCGAAAGGCGAAAGGCGAAAGGCGAAAGGCGAAAGGCGAAAGGCGAAAGGCGAAAGGCGAAAGGCGAAAGGCGAAAGGCGAAAGGCGTAAGGCGAAAGGCGAAAGGCGAAAAGCGGAAGGCAAAAGGAAAAACGATTTTCAAAACATGAAATGAAAATGGAGAAATTTAAAATGCCTAAAGCAAAAGAAAAAACGATATTCAAAAGATAAGATACAAAAGTTGAAATTGAAAATGCGAAACGGAAAATTCGAAATTATAAATTTGTATTTCAAAATGCTAAAGGCTAATTGCGAAAGACGAAAGGCGAAAGGCGAAAGGCGAAAGGCGAAAGGCGAAAGGCGAAAGGCGAAAGGCGAAAGGCGAAAGGCGAAAGGCGAAAGGCGAAAGGCGAAAGGCGAAAGGCGAAAGGCGAAAGGCGAAAGACGAAAGGCGAAAGGCGAAAGGTGGAAGGTGAAAGGCGAAAGGCGAAAGGCGAAAGGCGAAAGGCGTAATGCGAAAAGTGAAAGGCGAAAGGCGAAAAGCGAAAGGCGAAAGGCGAAAGGCGAAAGGCGGAACGCGGAAGGCAAAAGGAAAAACGATTTTCAAAACATGAAATGAAAATGGAGAAATTTAAAATGCCTGAAGCAAAAGAAAAAACGATATTCAAAAGATAAAATACAAAAGTTGAAAGTGAAAATGCGAAATGGAAAATTCGAAATTATAAATTCGTATTTCAAAAGGCTAAAGGCGAAATGCGAAAGGCGAAAGACGAAAGGCGAAGGGCGATTGTCGAAAGGCGAATGGCGAAATGCGAAAGGCGAAAGGCGAAAGGCAAAAGGCGAAAGGCGAAAGGCGTAAGGCGAAAGGTGAAAGGCGAAAGGCGAAAGGCGAAAGGCGAAAGGCGAAAGGCGAAAGGCGAAAGGCGAAAGGCGAAAGGCGAAACGCGGAAGGCAAAAGGAAAAACGATTTTCAAAACATGAAATGAAAATGGAGAAATTTAAAATGCCTGAAGCAAAAGAAAACCCGATATTCAAAAGATCAAATACAAAAGTTGAAATTGAAAATGCGAAATGGAAAATTCGAAATTATAAATTCGTATTTCAAAAGGTTAAAGGCGAAATGCGAAAGGCGAAAGACGAAAGGCGAAGGGCGATTGTCGAAAGGCGAAAGGCGAAA
Source organism: Dioctria rufipes (assembly GCA_963924295.1). Lineage (NCBI taxonomy): Eukaryota > Metazoa > Arthropoda > Insecta > Diptera > Asilidae > Dioctria > Dioctria rufipes. The sequence continues at coordinate 443,691 of CAWUPM010000673.1, read as the reverse complement.
GGCGAATGGCGAAATGCGAAAGGCGAAAGGCGAAAGGCAAAAGGCGAAAGGCGAAAGGCAAAAGGTGAAAGGCGAAAGGTGAAAGGCGAAAGGCGAAAGGCGAAAGGCGAAAGGCGAAAGGCGAAAGGCGGAAGGCGAAAGGCGAAAGACGAAAGCCGAAAGGCGAAAGGCGAAAGGCGAAAGGCGAAAGGCGAAAGGCGAAAGGCGAAAGGCGAAAGACGGAAGGTGAAAGGCGTAAGGCGAAAGGCGAAAGGCGAAAGGCGAAAGGCGAAAGGTGAAAGGCGAAAGACGAAAGGTGAAAGGCGAAAGGCGAAAGGCGAAAGGCGAAAGGCGAAAGGCGAAAGGCGAAAGGCGAAAGGCGAAAGGCGAAAGGCGAAAGGCGAAAGGCGAAAGGCGAAAGGCGAAAGGCGAAAGGCGAAAGGCGAAAGGCGAATGGCGAAAGGCGAAAGGAGAAAGTCGAAAGGCGAAAGGCGTAAGGCGAAAGGCGAAAGGCGAAAGGCGAAAGGCGAAAGGCGAAAGGCGAAAGGCGAAAGGCGAAAGGCGAAAGGCGAAAGGCGAAAGGCGAAAGGCGGAAGGTGAAAGGCGAAAGGCGAAAGGCGAAAGGCGAAAGGCGAAAGGCGAAAGGCGAAAGGCGAAAGGCGAAAGGCGAAAGGCGAAAGGCGAAAGGCGAAAGGCGTAAGGCGAAAGGTGAAAGGCGAAAGGCGAAAGGCGAAAGGCGAAACGCGGAAGGCGAAAGGCGAAAGGTGAAAGGCGAAAGGCGAAAGGTGAAAGGCGAAAGGCGAAAGGCGAAAGGCGAAAGGCGGAAGTGCGAAAGGCGAAAGGCGAAAGGCGGAAGGCGAAAGGCGAAAGGTGAAGGGCGAGAGGCAAAAGGAAAAACGATTTTCAAAACATGAAATAAAAATGGAGAAATTTAAAATGCCTAAAGCAAAAGAAAAAACGATATTCAAAAGATAAAATACAAAAGTTGAAATTGAAAATGCGAAATGGAAAATTCGAAATTATAAATTCGTATTTCAAAAGGCTAAAGGCGAAATGCGAAAGGCGAAAGACGAAAGGCGAAGGGCGATTGTCGAAAGGCGAAAGGCGAAAGGCGAATGGCGAAATGCGAAAGGCGAAAGGCGAAAGGCGAAAGGCGAAAGGCGCAAGGCGAAAGGCGAAAAGCGGAAGGCAAAAGGCGAAATGCGAAAGGCGAAAGGCGAAAGGCGAAAGGCGAAAGGCGAAAGGCGAAAGGCGAAAGGCGCAAGGCGAAAGGCGAAAAGCGGAAGGCAAAAGGCGAAAGGCGACAGGCGAAAGGCGAAAGTCGAAAGGCGAAAGGCGAAAGGCGAAAGGGGAAAGGCGAAAGGCGAAAGGCGGAAGGTGAAAGGCGTAAGGCGAAAGGCGAAAGGCGAAAGGCGAAAGGCGAAAGGCGAAAGGCGAAAGGCGAAAGGCGAAAGGCGAAAGGCGAAAGGCGAAAGGCGAAAGGCGAAAGGCGAAAGGCGAAAGGCGAAAGGCGAAAGGCGAAAGGCGAAAGGCGAAAGGCGAAAGGCGAAAGGCGAAAGGCGAAAGGCGAAAGGCGAAAGGCGAAAGGCGAAAGGCAAAAGGCGAAAGGCGAAAGGGGAAAGGCGAAAAGCGGAAGGCGAAAGGCGAAAGGCGATAGGCGAAAGGCGAAAGGCGGAAGGCGAAAAGTGAAAGGCGAAAGGCGAAAGGCGAAAGGCGAAAGGCGAAAGGCGAAAGGCGGAAGGCGAAAGGCGAAAGGTGAAGGGCGAGAGGCAAAAGGAAAAACGATTTTCAAAACATGAAATAAAAATGGAGAAATTTAAAATGCCTAAAGCAAAAGAAAAAACGATATTCAAAAGATAAAATACAAAAGTTGAAATTGAAAATGCGAAATGGAAAATTCGAAATTATAAATTCGTATTTCAAAAGGCTAAAGGCGAAATGCGAAAGGCGAAAGACGAAAGGCGAAGGGCGATTGTCGAAAGGCGAAAGGCGAAAGGCGAATGGCGAAATGCGAAAGGCGAAAGGCGAAAGGCGAAAGGCGAAAGGCGCAAGGCGAAAGGCGAAAAGCGGAAGGCAAAAGGCGAAAGGCGACAGGCGAAAGGCGAAAGTCGAATGGCGAAAGGCGAAAGGCGAAAGGGGAAAGGCGAAAGGCGAAAGGCGAAAGGGGAAAGGCGAAAAGCGGAAGGCGAAAGGCGAAAGGCGATAGGCGAAAGGCGAAAGGCGGAAGGCGAAAGGCGAAAGGCTAAAGGCGAAAGGCGAAAGGCGAAAGGCGAAAGGCGAAAGGCGAAAGGCGAAAGGCGAAAGGCGAAAGGCGAAAGTTAAATGCGAAAGGCGAAAGGCGAAAGGCGAAAGGCGAAAGTCGAAAGGCGAAAGGCGTAAGGCGAAAGGCGAAAGGCGAAAGGCGAAAGGCGAAAGGCGAAAGGCGAAAGGCGAAAGGCGAAAGGCGAAAGGCGAAAGGCGAAAGGCGAAAGGCGAAAGGCGAAAGGCGAAAGGCGAAAGGCGAAAGGCGAAAGGCGAAAGGCGAAAGGCGAAAGGCGAAAGGCGAAAGGCGAAAGGCGAAAGGCGAAAGGCGAAAGGCGAAAGGCGAAAGGTGGAAGGTGAAAGGCGAAAGGCGAAAGGCGAAAGGCGAAAGGCGAAAGGCGAAAGGCGAAAGGCGAAAGGCGAAAGGCGAAAGGCGAAAGGCGTAAGGCGAAAGGTGAAAGGCGAAAGGCGGAAGGCGAAAGGCGAAAGGCGAAAGGCGAAAGGCGAAAGGCGAAACGCGGAAGGCAAAAGGAAAAACGATTTTCAAAACATGAAATGAAAATGGAGAAATTTAAAATGCCTGAAGCAAAAGAAAAAACGATATTCAAAAGATAAAATACAAAAGTTGAAATTGAAAATGCGAAATGGAAAATTCGAAATTGTAAATTTGTATTTCAAAATGCTAAAGGCTAATTGCGAAAGACGAAAGACGAAAGGCGAAGGGCGAAATTCGAAAGGCGAAAGGCGAAATGCAAAAGGCGAAAGGCGAAAGGCGAAAGGCGAAAGGTGAAAGGCGAAAGGCGAAAGGTGAAAGGCGAAAGGCGAAAGGCGAAAGGCGAAAGGCGAAAGGCGAAAAGCGAAAGGCGAAAGGGGAAAGGCGAAAGGCGAAAGGCGAAAGACGGAAGGTGAAAGGCGTAAGGCGAAAGGCGAAAGGCGAAAGGCGAAAGGCGAAAGGCGAAAGGCGAAAGGCGAAAGGCGAAAGGCGAAAGGCGAAAGGCGAAAGGCGAAAGGCGAAAGGCGAAAGGCGAAAGGCGAAAGGCGAAAGGCGAAAGGCGAAAGGCGAAAGGCGAAAGGCGAAAGGCGAAAGGCGAAAAGCGAAAGGCGATAAGCGAAAGGCGAAGGGCGTGAGGCAAAAGTCAAAATGCCTAAGGCAAAAGGAAAAACGATTTTCAAATGAAAATGGAGAAGTTTAAAATGCCTAAAGCAAAAGAAAAAACGATATTCAAAAGATAATATACAAAAGTTGAAATTGAAAATGCGAAATGGAAAATTCGAAATTATAAATTCGTATTTCAAAATGCTAAAGGCGAAATGCGAAAGGCGAAAGACGAAAGGCGAAGGGCGAAAGTCGAAAGGCGAAAGGCGAAAGGCAAAAGGCGAAAGGCGAAAGTTGAAAGGCGAAAGGTCAAAGGCGAAAGGCGAAAGGCGAAAGGCGAAAGGCGAAAGGCGAAGGGCGAAAGGCGAAAGGCGAAAGGCGGAAAGCGAAGGGCGAAAGGCGGAAGGTGAAAGGCGAAAGGCGAAAGGTGAAAGGCGAAAGGCGAAAGGCGAAAGGCGAAAGGCGAAAGGCGAAAGGCGAAAGGCGAAAGTTGAAAGGCGAAAGGCGAAAAGTGAAAGGCGAAAGGCGAACGGCGAAAGGCGAAAGGCGAAAGGCGAAAGGCGAAAGGCGAAAGGCGGAAGGCGAAAGGTGAAGGGCGAGAGGCAAAAGTCAAAATGCCTAAGGCAAAAGGAAAAACGATTTTCAAAACATGAAATAAAAATGGAGAAATTTAAAATGCCTAAAGCAAAAGAAGAAACGATATTCAAAAGATAAAATACAAAAGTTGAAATTGAAAATGCGAAATGGAAAATTCGAAATTATAAATTCGTATTTCAAAAGGCTAAAGGCGAAATGCGAAAGGCGAAAGACGAAAGGCGAAGGGCGATTGTCGAAAGGCGAAAGGCGAATGGCGAATGGCAAAAGGCGAAAGGCGAAAGGCGAAAGGCGAAATGCGAAAGGCGAAAGGCGAAAGGCGAAAGGCGAAAGGCGAAAGGCGAAAGGCGAAAGGCGAAAGGCGAAAGGCAAAAGGCGAAAGGCGAAAGGCGAAAGGCGGAAGGCGAAAGGCGAAAGGCGAAAGGCGGAAGTGCGAAAGGGGAAAGGCGAAAGGCGAAAGGCGAAAGGCGAAAGGCGAAAGGCGAAAGGCGGAAGGCGAAGGGGGAAAGGCGAAAGGCGAAAGGCGAAAGGCGAAAGGCGAAAGGCGAAAGGGGAAAGGCTAAAGGCGAAAGGCGAAAGGCGGATGGCGAAAGGGGAAAGGCGAAAGGGGAAAGGCGAAAGGCGAAAGGCGGAAGGTGAAAGGCGTAAGGCGAAAGGCGAAAGGCGAAAGGCGAAAGGCGAAAGGCGAAAGGCGAAAGGCGAAAGGCGAAAGGCGAAAGGCGAAAGGCGAAAGGCGTAAGGCGAAAGGCGAAAGGCGAAATGCGAAAAGCGGAAGGCAAAAGGAAAAACGATTTTCAAAACATGAAATGAAAATGGAGAAATTTAAAATGCCTAAAGCAAAAGAAAAAACGATATTCAAAAGATAAGATACAAAAGTTGAAATTGAAAATGCGAAACGGAAAATTCGAAATTATAAATTTGTATTTCAAAATGCTAAAGGCGAATTGCGAAAGGCGAAAGACGAAAGGCGAAGGGCGAAAGTCGAAAGGCGAAAGGCGAAATGCAAAAGGCGAAAGGCGAAAGGTGAAAGGCGAAAGGCGAAAGGTGAAAGGCGAAAGGCGAAAGGCGAAAGGCGAAAGGCGAAAGGCGAAAGGCGAAAGGCGAAAGGCGAAAGGCGAAAGGCGAAAGGCGGAAGGCGAAAGGGGAAAGCCGAAAGGCGAAAGGCGAAAGGCGAAAGGCGGAAGGTGAAAGGCGTAAGGCGAAAGGCGAAAGGCGAAAGGCGAAAGGCGAAAGGCGAAAGGCGAAAGGCGAAAGGCGGAAGGTGAAACGCGAAAGGCGAAAAGCGAAAGGCGAAAGGCGAAAGGCGAAAGGCCAAAGCGAAAGGCGAAAAGCGGAAGGCGAAAGGCGAAAGGCGAAAGGCGGAAGGTGAAAGGCGTAAGGCGAAAGGCGAAAGGCGAAAGGCGAAAGGCGAAAGGCGAAAGGCGAAAGGCGAAAGGCGGAAGGTGAAAGGCGAAAGGCGAAAAGCGAAAGGCGAAAGGCGAAAGGCGAAAGGCGAAAGGCGAAAGGCGAAAGGCGAAAGGCGAAAGGCGAAAGGCGAAAGGCGAAAGGCGAAAGGCGAAAGGCGAAAGGCGAAAGGCGAAAGGCGAAAGGCGAAAGGCGAAAGGCGAAAGGCGAAAGGCGAAAGGCGAAAGGCGAAAGTCGAAAGGCGAAAGGCGAAAGGCGAAAGGCGAAAAGCGAAAGGCGATAAGCGAAAGGCGAAGGGCGTGAGGCAAAAGTCAAAATGCCTAAGGCAAAAGGAAAAACGATTTTCAAATGAAAATGGAGAAGTTTAAAATGCCTAAAGCAAAAGAAAAAACGATATTCAAAAGATAATATACAAAAGTTGAAATTGAAAATGCGAAATGGAAAATTCGAAATTATAAATTCGTATTTCAAAATGCTAAAGGCGAAATGCGAAAGGCGAAAGACGAAAGGCGAAGGGCGAAAGTCGAAAGGCGAAAGGCGAAAGGCAAAAGGCGAAAGGCGAAAGGCGAAAGTTGAAAGGCGAAAGGTCAAAGGCGAAAGGCGAAAGGCGAAAGGCGAAAGGCGAAAGGCGAAAGGCGAAAGGCGAAAGGCGGAAAGCGAAGGGCGAAAGGCGGAAGGTGAAAGGCGAAAGGCGAAAGGTGAAAGGCGAAAGGCGAAAGGCGAAAGGCGAAAGGCGAAAGGCGAAAGGCGAAAGGCGAAAGGCGAAAGTTGAAAGGCGAAAGGCGAAAAGTGAAAGGCGAAAGGCGAACGGCGAAAGGCGAAAGGCGAAAGGCGAAAGGCGAAAGGCGAAAGGCGAAAGGCGAAAGGCGGAAGGCGAAAGGTGAAGGGCGAGAGGCAAAAGTCAAAATGCCTAAGGCAAAAGGAAAAACGATTTTCAAAACATGAAATAAAAATGGAGAAATTTAAAATGCCTAAAGCAAAAGAAGAAACGATATTCAAAAGATAAAATACAAAAGTTGAAATTGAAAATGCGAAATGGAAAATTCGAAATTATAAATTCGTATTTCAAAAGGCTAAAGGCGAAATGCGAAAGGCGAAAGACGAAAGGCGAAGGGCGATTGTCGAAAGGCGAAAGGCGAATGGCGAATGGCAAAAGGCGAAAGGCGAAAGGCGAAAGGCGAAAGGCGAAATGCGAAAGGCGAAAGGCGAAAGGCGAAAGGCGAAAGGCGAAAGGCGAAAGGCGAAAGGCGAAAGGCGAAAGGCAAAAGGCGAAAGGCGAAAGGCGAAAGGCGAAAGGCGGAAGGCGAAAGGCGAAAGGCGAAAGGCGAAAGGCGGAAGTGCGAAAGGGGAAAGGCGAAAGGCGAAAGGCGAAAGGCGAAAGGCGGAAGGCGAAGGGGGAAAGGCGAAAGGCGAAAGGCGAAAGGCGAAAGGCGAAAGGCGAAAGGCGAAAGGGGAAAGGCTAAAGGCGAAAGGCGAAAGGCGGAAGGCGAAAGGGGAAAGGCGAAAGGGGAAAGGCGAAAGGCGAAAGGCGGAAGGTGAAAGGCGTAAGGCGAAAGGCGAAAGGCGAAAGGCGAAAGGCGAAAGGCGAAAGGCGAAAGGCGAAAGGCGAAAGGCGAAAGGCGTAAGGCGAAAGGCGAAAGGCGAAATGCGAAAAGCGGAAGGCAAAAGGAAAAACGATTTTCAAAACATGAAATGAAAATGGAGAAATTTAAAATGCCTAAAGCAAAAGAAAAAACGATATTCAAAAGATAAGATACAAAAGTTGAAATTGAAAATGCGAAACGGAAAATTCGAAATTATAAATTTGTATTTCAAAATGCTAAAGGCGAATTGCGAAAGGCGAAAGACGAAAGGCGAAGGGCGAAAGTCGAAAGGCGAAATGCAAAAGGCGAAAGGCGAAAGGTGAAAGGCGAAAGGCGAAAGGTGAAAGGCGAAAGGCGAAAGGCGAAAGGCGAAAGGCGAAAGGCGAAAGGCGAAAGGCGAAAGGCGAAAGGCGAAAGGCGAAAGGCGAAAGGCGAAAGGCGGAAGGCGAAAGGGGAAAGCCGAAAGGCGAAAGGCGAAAGGCGAAAGGCGGAAGGTGAAAGGCGTAAGGCGAAAGGCGAAAGGGGAAAGGCGAAAGGCGAAAGGCGAAAGGCGAAAGGCGAAAGGCGGAAGGTGAAAGGCGAAAGGCGAAAAGCGAAAGGCGAAAGGCGAAAGGCGAAAGGCCAAAGCGAAAGGCGAAAAGCGGAAGGCGAAAGGCAAAAGGCGAAAGGCGAAAGGCGAAAGGCGAAAGGCGGAAGGCGAAAGGCGAAAGGCGAAAAGCGGAAGTGCGAAAGGGGAAAGGCGAAAGGCGGAAGGCGAAAGGGGAAAGGCGAAAGGCGAAAGGCGAAAGGCGAAAGGCGAAAGGCGAAAGGCGAAAGGCGAAAGGCGAAAGGCGAAAGGCGAAAGGCGAAAGGCGAAAGGCGAAAGGCGAAAGGCGAAAGGTGAAAGGCAAAAGGCGAAAGGCGAAAGGCGAAAGGCGAAAGGGGAAAGGCGAAAGGCGAAAGGCGAAAGGCGAAAAGCGAAAGGCGAAAGGCGAAAGGCGAAAGGCGAAAGGTGGAAGGTGAAAGGCGAAAGGCGAAAGGCGAAAGGCGAAAGGCGAAAGGCGCAAGTGAAAGGCGAAAGGCGTAAGGCGAAAGGTGAAAGGCGAAAGGCGAAAGGCGAAAGGCGAAAGGTGAAAGGCGAAACGCGGAAGGCAAAAGGAAAAACGATTTTCAAAACATGAAATGAAAACGGAGAAATTCAAAATGCCTGAAGCAAAAGAAAAAACGATATTCAAAAGGTAAAATACAAAAGTTGAAATTGAAAATGCGAAATGGAAAATTCGAAATTATAAATTTGTATTTCAAAATGCTAAAGGCTAATTGCGAAAGACGAAAGACGAAAGACGAAAGGCGAAGGGCGAAAGTCGAAAGGCGAAAGGCGAAATGCAAAAGGCGAAAGGCGAAGGGCGAAAGGCGAAAGGTGAAAGGCGAAAGGCGAAAGGCGAAATGCGAAAGGCGAAAGGAGGAAGGCGAAAGGCGAAAGGCGGAAGGTGAAAGGCGAAAGGCGAAAGGCGAAAGGCGAAAGGCGAAAGGGGAAAGGCGAAAGGCGAAAGGCGAAAGGCGAAAGGCGAAAGGCGAAAGGCGAAAGGCGAAAGGCGAAAAGCGAAAGGCGAAAGGCGAAAGGCGAAAGGCGAAAGGCGAAAGGCGGAAGGTGAAAGGCGAAAGGCGAAAGGCGAAAGGCGAAAGGCGAAAGGCGAAAGGCGCAAGTGAAAGGCGAAAGGCGTAAGGCGAAAGGTGAAAGGCGAAAGGCGAAAGGCGAAAGGCGAAAGGCGAAAGGCGAAAGGCGAAAGGCGAAAGGCGAAAGGCGAAAGGCGAAAGGCGAAAGGCGAAAGGCGAAAGGCGAAAGGCGAAAGGCGAAAGGCGAAAGGCGAAAGGCGAAAGGCGAAAGGCGAAAGGCGAAAGGCGAAAGGCGAAAGGCGAAAGGCGAAAGGCGAAAGGCGAAAGGCGAAAGGCGAAAAGCGAAAGGCGAAAGGCGAAAGGCGAAAGGCGAAAGGCGGAAGGTGAAAGGCGAAAGGCGAAAGGCGAAAGGCGAAATGCGAAAGGCGAAAGGCGCAAGTGAAAGGCGAAAGGCGTAAGGCGAAAGGTGAAAGGCGAAAGGCGAAAGGCGAAAGGCGAAAGGTGAAAGGCGAAACGCGGAAGGCAAAAGGAAAAACGATTTTCAAAACATGAAATGAAAACGGAGAAATTCAAAATGCCTGAAGCAAAAGAAAAAACGATATTCAAAAGATAAAATACAAAAGTTGAAATTGAAAATGCGAAATGGAAAATTCGAAATTATAAATTTGTATTTCAAAATGCTAAAGGCTAATTGCGAAAGACGAAAGACGAAAGACGAAAGGCGAAGGGCGAAAGTCGAAAGGCGAAAGGCGAAATGCAAAAGGCGAAAGGCGAAGGGCGAAAGGCGAAAGGTGAAAGGCGAAAGGCGAAAGGCGAAATGCGAAAGGCGAAAGGAGGAAGGCGAAAGGCGAAAGGCGGAAGGTGAAAGGCGAAAGGCGAAAGGCGAAAGGCGAAAGGCGAAAGGGGAAAGGCGAAAGGCGAAAGGCGAAAGGCGAAAGGCGGAAGGCGAAAGGGGAAAGGCGAAAGGGGAAAGGCGAAAGGCGAAAGGCGAAAGGCGGAAGGTGAAAGGCGTAAGGCGAAAGGCGAACGGCGAAAGGCGAAAGGCGAAAGGCGAAAGGCGAAAGGCGAAAGGCGAAAGGCGAAAGGCGAAAGGCGAAAGGCGAAAGGCGAAAGGCGAAAGGCGTAAGGCGAAAGGCGAAAGGCGAAAAGCGGAAGGCAAAAGGAAAAACGATTTTCAAAACATGAAATGAAAATGGAGAAATTTAAAATGCCTAAAGCAAAAGAAAAAACGATATTCAAAAGATAAGATACAAAAGTTGAAATTGAAAATGCGAAACGGAAAATTCGAAATTATAAATTTGTATTTCAAAATGCTAAAGGCTAATTGCGAAAGACGAAAGGCGAAAGGCGAAAGGCGAAAGGCGAAAGGCGAAAGGCGAAAGGCGAAAGGCGAAAGGCGAAAGGCGAAAGGCGAAAGGCGAAAGGCGAAAGGCGAAAGGCGAAAGGCGAAAGGCGAAAGGCGAAAGGCGAAAGGCGAAAGACGAAAGGCGAAAGGCGAAAGGTGGAAGGTGAAAGGCGAAAGGCGAAAGGCGAAAGGCGAAAGGCGTAATGCGAAAAGTGAAAGGCGAAAGGCGAAAAGCGAAAGGCGAAAGGCGAAAGGCGGAACGCGGAAGGCAAAAGGAAAAACGATTTTCAAAACATGAAATGAAAATGGAGAAATTTAAAATGCCTGAAGCAAAAGAAAAAACGATATTCAAAAGATAAAATACAAAAGTTGAAAGTGAAAATGCGAAATGGAAAATTCGAAATTATAAATTCGTATTTCAAAAGGCTAAAGGCGAAATGCGAAAGGCGAAAGACGAAAGGCGAAGGGCGATTGTCGAAAGGCGAATGGCGAAATGCGAAAGGCGAAAGGCGAAAGGCAAAAGGCGAAAGGCGAAAGGCGTAAGGCGAAAGGTGAAAGGCGAAAGGCGAAAGGCGAAAGGCGAAAGGCGAAAGGCGAAAGGCGAAAGGCGAAAGGCGAAAGGCGAAACGCGGAAGGCAAAAGGAAAAACGATTTTCAAAACATGAAATGAAAATGGAGAAATTTAAAATGCCTGAAGCAAAAGAAAACCCGATATTCAAAAGATCAAATACAAAAGTTGAAATTGAAAATGCGAAATGGAAAATTCGAAATTATAAATTCGTATTTCAAAAGGTTAAAGGCGAAATGCGAAAGGCGAAAGACGAAAGGCGAAGGGCGATTGTCGAAAGGCGAAAGGCGAAAGGCGAATGGCGAAATGCGAAAGGCGAAAGGCGAAAGGCAAAAGGCGAAAGGCGAAAGGCAAAAGGTGAAAGGCGAAAGGTGAAAGGCGAAAGGCGAAAGGCGAAAGGCGAAAGGCGAAAGGCGGAAGGCGAAAGGCGAAAGACGAAAGCCGAAAGGCGAAAGGCGAAAGGCGAAAGGCGAAAGGCGAAAGGCGAAAGGCGAAAGGCGAAAGACGGAAGGTGAAAGGCGTAAGGCGAAAGGCGAAAGGCGAAAGGCGAAAGGCGAAAGGTGAAAGGCGAAAGACGAAAGGTGAAAGTCGAAAGGCGAAAGGCGAAAGGCGAAAGGCGAAAGGCGAAAGGCGAAAGGCGAAAGGCGAAAGGCGAAAGGCGAAAGGCGAAAGGCGAAAGGCGAAAGGCGAAAGGCGAAAGGCGAAAGGCGAAAGGCGAATGGCGAAAGGCGAAAGGAGAAAGTCGAAAGGCGAAAGGCGTAAGGCGAAAGGCGAAAGGCGAAAGGCGAAAGGCGAAAGGCGAAAGGCGAAAGGCGAAAGGCGAAAGGCGAAAGGCGAAAGGCGAAAGGCGAAAGGCGAAAGGCGAAAGGCGGAAGGTGAAAGGCGAAAGGCGAAAGGCGAAAGGCGAAAGGCGAAAGGCGAAAGGCGAAAGGCGAAAGGCGAAAGGCGAAAGGCGAAAGGCGAAAGGCGAAAGGCGTAAGGCGAAAGGTGAAAGGCGAAAGGCGAAAGGCGAAAGGCGAAACGCGGAAGGCGAAAGGCGAAAGGTGAAAGGCGAAAGGCGAAAGGTGAAAGGCGAAAGGCGAAAGGCGAAAGGCGAAAGGCGAAAGGCGAAAGGCGAAAGGCGAAAGGCGAAACGCGGAAGGCAAAAGGAAAAAACGATTTTCAAAACATGAAATGAAAATGGAGAAATTTAAAATGCCTGAAGCAAAAGAAAAAACGATATTCAAAAGATAAAATACAAAAGTTGAAATTGAAAATGCGAAATGGAAAATTCGAAATTATAAATTTGTATTTCAAAATGCTAAAGGCTAATTGCGAAAGACGAAAGACGAAAGACGAAAGGCGAAGGGCGAAAGTCGAAAGGCGAAAGGCGAAATGCAAAAGGCGAAAGGCGAAAGGCGAAAGGTGAAAGGCGAAAGGCGGAAGGTGAAAGGCGAAAGGCGAAAGGCGAAATGCGAAAGGCGAAAGGCGAAAGGCGAAAGGCGGAAGGTGAAAGGCGAAAGGGGAAAGGTGAAAGGCGAAAGGCGAAAGGCGAAAGGCGAAAGGCGAAAGGCGAAAAGTGAAAGGCGAAAGGCGAACGGCGAAAGGCGAAAGGCGAAAGGCGAAAGGCGAAAGGCGAAAGGCGAAAGGCGAAAGGCGAAAGGCGAAAGGCGAAAGGCGAAAGGCGAAAGGCGAAAGGCGAAAGGCGAAAGGCGTAAGGCGAAAGGTGAAAGGCGAAAGGCGAAAGGCGAAACGCGGAAGGTGAAAGGCGAAAGGTGAAAGGCGAAAGGCGAAAGGTGAAAGGCGAAAGGCGAAAGGCGAAAGGCGAAAGGCGAAAGGCGAAAGGCGAAAGGCGAAAGGCGAAAGGCGAAAGGCGAAAGGCGAAAGGCGAAAGGCGAAAGGCGAAAGGCGAAAGGCGAAAGGCGAAAGGCGAAAGGCGAAAGGCGAAAGGTGAAAGGCGAAAGGCGAAAGGCGAAAGGCGAAAGGCGAAAGGCGAAAGGCGAAAGGCGAAAGGCGAAAGGCGAAAGGCGAAAGGCGAAAGGCGAAAGGCGAAAGGCGAAAGGTGAAAGGCGAAAGGCGAAAGGCGAAAGTCGAAAGGCGAAAGGCGTAAGGCGAAAGGCGAAAGGCGAAAGGCGAAAGGCGAAAGGCGAAAGGCGAAAGGCGAAAGGCGAAAGGCGAAAGGCGAAAGGCGAAAGGCGAAAGGCGAAAGGCGAAAGGCGAAAGGCGAAAGGCGAAAGGCGAAAGGCGAAAGGCGAAAGGCGAAAGGCGAAAGGCGAAAGGCGAAAGGCGAAAGGCGAAAGGCGGAAGGTGAAAGGCGAATGGCGAAAGGCGAAAGGCGAAAGGCGCAAGGCGAAAGTCGAAAGGCGAAAGGCGTAAGGCGAAAGGCGAAAGGCGAAAGGCGAAAGGCGAAAGGCGAAAGGCGAAAGGCGAAAGGCGAAAGGCGAAAGGCGAAAGGCGAAAGGCGAAAGGCGAAAGGCGAAAGGCGAAAGGCGAAAGGCGAAAGGTGGAAGGTGAAAGGCGAAAGGCGAAAGGCGAAAGGCGAAAGGCGAAAGGCGAAAGGCGAAAGGCGAAAGGCGAAAGGCGAAAGGCGAAAGGCGTAAGGCGAAAGGTGAAAGGCGAAAGGCGAAAGGCGAAAGGCGAAAGGCGAAAGGCGAAACGCGGAAGGCAAAAGGAAAAACGATTTTCAAAACATGAAATGAAAATGGAGAAATTTAAAATGCCTGAAGCAAAAGAAAAAACGATATTCAAAAGATAAAATACAAAAGTTGAAATTGAAAATGCGAAATGGAAAATTCGAAATTATAAATTTGTATTTCAAAATGCTAAAGGCTAATTGCGAAAGACGAAAGACGAAAGGCGAAGGGCGAAAGTCGAAAGGCGAAAGGCGAAATGCAAAAGGCGAAAGGCGAAAGGCGAAAGGCGAAAGGTGAAAGGCGAAAGGCGGAAGGTGAAAGGCGAAAGGCGAAAGGCGAAATGCGAAAGGCGAAAGGCGAAAGGCGAAAGGCGAAAGGCGAAAGGCGGAAGGTGAAAGGCGAAAGGGGAAAGGTGAAAGGCGAAAGGCGAAAGGCGAAAGGCGAAAGGCGAAAGGCGAAAGGCGAAAAGTGAAAGGCGAAAGGCGAACGGCGAAAGGCGAAAGGCGAAAGGCGAAAGGCGAAAGGCGAAAGGTGAAGGGCGAGAGGCAAAAGTCAAAATGCCTAAGGCAAAAGGAAAAACGATTTTCAAAACATGAAATGAAAATGGAGAAATTTAAAATGCCTGAAGCAAAAGAAAAAACGATATTCAAAAGATAAAATACAAAAGTTGAAATTGAAAATACGAAATGGAAAATTCGAAATTATAAATTTGTATTTCAAAATGCTAAAGGCTAATTGCGAAAGACGAAAGACGAAAGGCGAAGGGCGAAAGTCGAAAGGCGAAAGGCGAAATGCAAAAGGCGAAAGGCGAAAGCCGAAAGGCGAAAGGTGAAAGGCGAAAGGCGAAAGGTGAAAGGCGAAAGGCGAAAGGCGAAAGGCGAAAGGCGAAAGGCGAAAGGCGAAAGGCGAAAGGCGAAAGGCGAAAGGCGAAAGGCGAAAGGCGAAAGGGGAAAGGCGAAAGGCGAAAGGCGAAAGACGGAAGGTGAAAGGCGTAAGGCGAAAGGCGAAAGGCGAAAGGCGAAAGGCGAAAGGCGAAAGGCGAAAGGCGAAAGGCGAAAGGCGAAAGGCGAAAGGCGAAAGGCGAAAGGCGAAAGGCGAAAGGCGAAAGGCGAAAGGCGAAAGGCGAAAGGCGAAAGGCGAAAGGCGAAAGGCGAAAGGCGAAAGGCGAAAGGTGGAAGGTGAAAGGCGAAAGGCGAAAGGCGAAAGGCGAAAGGCGAAAGGCGAAAGGCGAAAGGCGAAAGGCGAAAGGCGAAAGGCGTAAGGCGAAAGGTGAAAGGCGAAAGGCGAAAGGCGAAAGGCGAAAGGCGAAAGGCGAAAGGCGAAAGGCGAAAGGCGAAAGGCGAAAGGCGAAAGGCGGAAGGCAAAAGGAAAAACGATTTTCAAAACATGAAATGAAAATGGAGAAATTTAAAATGCCTGAAGCAAAAGAAAAAACGATATTCAAAAGATAAAATACAAAAGTTGAAATTGAAAATGCGAAATGGAAAATTCGAAATTATAAATTTGTATTTCAAAATGCTAAAGGCTAATTGCGAAAGACGAAAGACGAAAGGCGAAGGGCGAAAGTCGAACGGCGAAAGGCGAAATGCAAAAGGCGAAAGGCGAAAGGCGAAAGGCGAAAGGTGAAAGGCGAAAGGCGGAAGGTGAAAGGCGAAAGGCGAAAGGCGAAAGGCGAAAGGCGAAAGGCGAAAGGCGAAAGGCGAAAGGGGAAAGGCGAAAGGCGAATGGCGAAAGACGGAAGGTGAAAGGCGAAAGGCGAAAGGCGAAAGGCGAAAGGCGAAAGGCGAAAGGCGAAAGGCGAAAGGCGAAAGGCGAAAGGCGAAAGGCGAAAGGCGAAAGGCGAAAGGCGAAAGGCGAAAGGCGAAAGGCGAAAGGCGAAAGGCGAAAGGCGAAAGGCGAAAGGCGAAAGGCGAAAGGCGAAAGGCGAAAGGCGAAAGGCGAAAGGCGAAAAGCGGAAGGCGAAAGGCGATAAGCGAAAGGCGAAGGGCGTGAGGCGAAGGGCGTGAGGCAAAAGTCAAAATGCCTAAGGCAAAAGGAAAAACGATTTTCAAAACATGAAATAAAAATGGAGAAATTTAAAATGCCTAAAGCAAAAGAAGAAACGATATTCAAAAGATAAAATACAAAAGTTGAAATTGAAAATGCGAAATGGAAAATTCGAAATTATAAATTCGTATTTCAAAAGGCTAAAGGCGAAATGCGAAAGGCGAAAGACGAAAGGCGAAGGGCGAAAGTCGAAAGGCGAAAGGCGAAAGGCAAAAGGCGAAAGGCGAAAGGCGAAAGTTGAAAGGCGAAAGGTCAAAGGCGAAAGGCGAAAGGCGAAAGGCGAAAGGCGAAAGGCGAAAGGCGAAAGGCGAAAGGCGAAAGGCGGAAGGCGAAGGGCGAAAGGCGGAAGGTGAAAGGCGAAAGGGGAAAGGTGAAAGGCGAAAGGCGAAAGGCGAAAGGCGAAAGGCGAAAGGCGAAAGGCGAAAGTTGAAAGGCGAAAGGCGAAAAGTGAAAGGCGAAAGGCGAACGGCGAAAGGCGAAAGGCGAAAGGCGAAAGGCGAAAGGCGAAAGGCGAAAGGCGAAAGGCGAAAGGTGAAGGGCGAGAGGCAAAAGTCAAAATGCCTAAGGCAAAAGGAAAAACGATTTTCAAAACATGAAATAAAAATGGAGAAATTTAAAATGCCTAAAGCAAAAGAAGAAACGATATTCAAAAGATAAAATACAAAAGTTGAAATTGAAAATGCGAAATGGAAAATTCGAAATTATAAATTCGTATTTCAAAAGGCTAAAGGCGAAATGCGAAAGGCGAAAGACGAAAGGCGAAGGGCGATTGTCGAAAGGCGAAAGGCGAAAGGCGAATGGCAAAAGGCGAAAGGCGAAAGGCGAAAGGCGAAATGCGAAAGGCGAAAGGCGAAAGGCGAAAGGCGAAAGGCGAAAGGCGAAAGGCGAAAGGCGAAAGGCGAAAGGCGAAAGGCGAAAGGCGAAAGGCGAAAGGCAAAAGGCGAAAGGCGAAAGGCGAAAGGCGAAAGGCGAAAGGCGGAAGTGCGAAAGGGGAAAGGCGAAAGGCGAATGGCGAAAGGCGAAAGGCGAAAGGCGGAAGGCGAAAGGGGAAAGGCGAAAGGCGAAAGGCGAAAGGCGAAAGGCGAAAGGCGAAAGGCGAAAGGCGAAAGGCGAAAGGCGAAAGGCGAAAGGCGAAAGGCGAAGGGCGAAAGGGGAAAGGCTAAAGGCGAAAGGCGAAAGGCGGAAGGCGAAAGGGGAAAGGCGAAAGGGGAAAGGCGAAAGGCGAAAGGCGAAAGGCGGAAGGTGAAAGGCGTAAGGCGAAAGGCGAAAGGCGAAAGGCGAAAGGCGAAAGGCGAAAGGCGAAAGGCGAAAGGCGAAAGGCGAAAGGCGAAAGGCGAAAGGCGAAAGGCGTAAGGCGAAAGGCGAAAGGCGAAAGGCGAAAAGCGGAAGGCAAAAGGAAAAACGATTTTCAAAACATGAAATGAAAATGGAGAAATTTAAAATGCCTAAAGCAAAAGAAAAAACGATATTCAAAAGATAAGATACAAAAGTTGAAATTGAAAATGCGAAACGGAAAATTCGAAATTATAAATTTGTATTTCAAAATGCTAAAGGCGAATTGCGAAAGGCGAAAGACGAAAGGCGAAGGGCGAAAGTCGAAAGGCGAAAGGCGAAATGCAAAAGGCGAAAGGCGAAAGGTGAAAGGCGAAAGGCGAAAGGTGAAAGGCGAAAGGCGAAAGGCGAAAGGCGAAAGGCGAAAGGCGAAAGGCGAAAGGCGAAAGGCGAAAGGCGAAAGGGGAAAGGCGAAAGGCGAAAGGCGAAAGGCGAAAGGCGAAAGGCGGAAGGTGAAAGGCGAAAGGCGAAAGGCGAAAGGCGAAAGGCGAAAGGCGAAAGGCGAAAGGCGAAAGGCGAAAGGCGGAAGGTGAAAGGCGAAAGGCGAAAAGCGAAAGGCGAAAGGCGAAAGGCCAAAGCGAAGGGCGAAAAGCGGAAGGCGAAAGGTAAAAGGCGAAAGGCGAAAGGCGAAAGGCGAAAGGCGGAAGGCGAAAGGCGAAAGGCGAAAAGCGGAAGTGCGAAAGGGGAAAGGCGAAAGGCGAAAGGCGAAAGGCGAAAGGCGAAAGGCGAAAGGCGAAAGGCGGAAGGCGAAAGGGGAAAGGCGAAAGGCGAAAGGCGAAAGGCGAAAGGCGAAAGGCGAAAGGCGAAAGGCGAAAGGCGAAAGGCGAAAGGCGAAAGGCGAAAGGCGAAAGGCGAAAGGCGAAAGGCGAAAGGCGAAAGGCGAAAGGCGAAAGGCGAAAGGGGAAAGGCGAAAGGCGAAAGGCGAAAGGGGAAAGGCGAAAGGCGAAAGGCGGAAGGCGAAAGGGGAAAGGCGAAAGGGGAAAGGCGAAAGGCGAAAAGCGGAAGTGCGAAAGGGGAAAGGCGAAAGGCGAAAGGCGAAAGGCGAAAGGCGAAAGGCGGAAGGCGAAAGGGGAAAGGCGAAAGGCGAAAGGCGAAAGGCGAAAGGCGAAAGGCGAAAGGCGAAAGGCGAAAGGCGAAAGGCGAAAGGCGAAAGGCGAAAGGCGAAAGGCGAAAGGCGCAAGGCGGAAGGCGAAAGGGGAAAGGCGAAAGGGGAAAGGCGAAAGGCGAAAGGCGAAAGGCGGAAGGTGAAAGGCGAAAGGCGAAAGGCGAAAGGCGAAAGGCGAAAGGCGAAAGGCGAAAGGGGAAAGGCGAAAGGCGAAAGGCGGAAGGCGAAAGGGGAAAGGCGAAAGGGGAAAGGCGAAAGGCGAAAGGCGAAAGGCGAAAGCGGAAGGTGAAAGGCGTAAGGCGAAAGGCGAAAGGCGAAAGGCGAAAGGCGAAAGGCGAAAGGCGAAAGGCGAAAGGCGAAAGGCGAAAGGGGAAAGGCGAAAGGCGAAAGGCGGAAGGCGAAAGGGGAAAGGCGAAAGGGGAAAGGCGAAAGGCGAAAGGCGAAAGCGGAAGGTGAAAGGCGAAAGGCGAAAGGCGAAAAGCGGAAGGCAAAAGGAAAAACGATTTTCAAAACATGAAATGAAAATGGAGAAATTTAAAATGCCTAAAGCAAAAGAAAAAACGATATTCAAAAGATAAGATACAAAAGTTGAAATTGAAAATGCGAAACGGAAAATTCGAAATTATAAATTTGTATTTCAAAATGCTAAAGGCGAATTGCGAAAGGCGAAAGACGAAAGGCGAAGGGCGATTGTCGAAAGGCGAAAGGCGAAAGGCGAATGGCAAAAGGCGAAAGGCGAAAGGCGAAATGCGAAAGGCGAATGGCGAAAGGCGAAAGGCGAAAGGCGAAAGGCGAAAGGCGAAAGGCGAAAGGCGAAAGGCGAAAGGCGAAAGGCGAAAGGCGAAAGGCGAAAGGCAAAAGGCGAAAGGCGAAAGGCGAAAGGCGAAAGGCGAAAGGCGAAAGGCGGAAGGCGAAAGGCGAAAGGCGAAAGGCGAAAAGCGGAAGTGCGAAAGGGGAAAGGCGAAAGGCGAAAGGCGAAAGGCGAAAGGCGAAAGGCGGAAGGCGAAAGGGGAAAGGCGAAAGGCGAAAGGCGAAAGGCGAAAGGCGAAAGGCGAAAGGCGAAAGGCGAAAAGCGGAAGTGCGAAAGGGGAAAGGCGAAAGGCGAAAGGCGAAAGGCGAAAGGCGAAAGGCGGAAGGCGAAAGGGGAAAGGCGAAAGGCGAAAGGCGAAAGGCGAAAGGCGAAAGGCGAAAGGCGAAAGGCGAAAGGCGAAAGGCGAAAGGCGAAAGGCGAAAGGCGAAAGGGGAAAGGCGAAAGGCGAAAGGCGAAAGGCGGAAGGCGAAAGGGGAAAGGCGAAAGGGGAAAGGCGAAAGGCGAAAGGCGAAAGGCGGAAGGTGAAAGGCGTAAGGCGAAAGGCGAAAGGCGAAAGGCGAAAGGCGAAAGGCGAAAGGCGAAAGGCGAAAGGCGAAAGGCGAAAGGCGAAAGGCGAAAGGCGAAAGGCGTAAGGCGAAAGGCGAAAAGCGGAAGGCAAAAGGAAAAACGATTTTCAAAACATGAAATGAAAATGGAGAAATTTAAAATGCCTAAAGCAAAAGAAAAAACGATATTCAAAAGATAAGATACAAAAGTTGAAATTGAAAATGCGAAACGGAAAATTCGAAATTATAAATTAGTATTTCAAAATGCTAAAGGCGAATTGCGAAAGGCGAAAGACGAAAGGCGAAGGGCGAAAGTCGAAAGGCGAAAAGCGAAATGCAAAAGGCGAAAGGCGAAAGGTGAAAGGCGAAAGGCGAAAGGTGAAAGGCGAAAGGCGAAAGGCGAAAGGCGAAAGGCGAAAGGCGAAAGGCGAAAGGCGAAAGGCGAAAGGCGAAAGGCGAAAGGCGAAAGGCGAAAGGCGAAAGGCGAAAGGCGGAAGGCGAAAGGGGAAAGGCGAAAGGCGAAAGGCGAAAGGCGAAAGGCGGAAGGTGAAAGGCGTAATGCGAAAGGTGAAAGGCGAAAGGCGAAAGGCGAAAGGCGAAAGGCGAAAGGCGAAAGGCGGAAGGCGGAAGGTGAAAGGCGAAAGGCGAAAAGCGAAAGGCGAAAGGCGAAAGGCGAAAGGCCAAAGCGAAAGGCGAAAAGCGGAAGACGAAAGGCGAAAGGCGAAAGGCGAAAGGCGAAAGGCGAAAGGCGAAAAGCGGAAGGCAAAAGAAAAAACGATTTTCAAACATGAAATGAAAATGGAGAAATTTTAAATGCCTAAAGCAAAAGAAAAAACGATATTCAAAAGATAAAATACAAAAGTTGAAATTGAAAATGCGAAATGGAAAATTCGAAATTATAAATTTGTATTTCAAAATGCTAAAGGCGAATTGCGAAAGGCGAAAGACGAAAGGCGAAGGGCGAAAGTCGAAAGGCGAAAGGCGAAATGCAAAAGGCGAAAGGTGAAAGGCGAAAGGCGAAAGGTGAAAGGCGAAAGGCGAAAGACGAAAGGCGAAAGGCGAAAGGCGAAAGGCGAAAGGCGAAAGGCGAAAGGCGAAAGGCGAAAGGCGAAAGGCGAAAGGCGAAAGGCGAAAGGCGAAAGGCGATAGGCGAAAGGCGAAAGGCGAAAAGCGAAAGGAGAAAGGCGAAAGGGGAAAGGCGGAAGGCGAAAGGCGAAAGGCGAAAGGCGAAAGGCGAAAGGCGAAAGGCGAAAAGCGGAAGTGCGAAAGGGGAAAGGCGAAAGGCGAAAGGCGAAAGGCGAAAGGCGAAAGGCGGAAGGCGAAAGGGGAAAGGCGAAAGGCGAAAGGCGAAAGGCGAAAGGCGAAAGGCGAAAGGCGAAAGGCGAAAGGCGATAGGCGAAAGGCGAAAGGCGAAAGGCGAAAGGCGAAAGGCGAAAGGCGAAAGGCGAAAGGCGAAAGGCGAAAGGCGGAAGGCGAAAGGGGAAAGGCGAAAGGCGAAAGGCGAAAGGCGAAAGGCGAAAGGCGGAAGGTGAAAGGCGAAAGGCGAAAGGCGATAGGCGAAAGGCGAAAGGCGAAAGGGGAAAGGCGAAAGGCGAAAGGCGAAAGGCGAAAGGCGAAAGGCGAAAGGCGAAAGGCGAAAAGCGAAAGGAGAAAGGCGAAAGGGGAAAGGCGGAAGGCGAAAGGCGAAAGGCGAAAGGCGAAAGGCGAAAGGCGAAAGGCGAAAAGCGGAAGTGCGAAAGGGGAAAGGCGAAAGGCGAAAGGCGAAAGGCGAAAGGCGAAAGGCGGAAGGCGAAAGGGGAAAGGCGAAAGGCGAAAGGCGAAAGGCGAAAGGCGAAAGGCGAAAGGCGAAAGGCGGAAGGCGAAAGGGGAAAGGCGAAAGGCGAAAGGCGAAAGGCGAAAGGCGAAAGGCGAAAGGCGAAAGGCGAAAAGCGGAAGTGCGAAAGGGGAAAGGCGAAAGGCGAAAGGCGAAAGGCGAAAGGCGAAAGGCGAAAGGCGAAAGGCGAAAGGTGAAAGGCGAAAGGCGAAAGGCGAAAGGCGAAAGGCGAAAGGCGAAAGGCGAAAGGCGAAAGGCGAAAGGCGAAAGGCGAAAGGCGAAAGGCGAAACGCGAAAGGCGAAAGGCGAAAGGCGAAAGGCGAAAGGCCAAAGGCGAAAGGCGAAAGGCGGAAGGCGAAAGGGGAAAGGCGAAAGGCGAAAGGCGAAAGGCGAAAGGCGAAAGGCGAAATGCAAAAGGCGAAAGGCGAAAGGCGAAAGGCGAAAGGCGAAAGGCGAAAGGCGAAAGGCGAAAGGCGAAAGGCGAAAGGCGAAAGGCGAAAGGCGAAAGGCGGAAGGCGGAAGGCGAAAGGCGAAAGGCGAAAGGCGAAAGGCGAAAGGCGAAAGGCGAAAGGCGAAAGGCGAAAGGCGAAAGGCGAAAGGCGAAAGGCGAAAGGCGAAAGGCGATAGGCGAAAGGCGAAAGGCGAAAGGCGAAAGGCGAAAGGCGAAAGGCGAAAGGCGAAAGGCGAAAGGCGAAAGGCGGAAGGCGAAAGGGGAAAGGCGAAAGGCGAAAGGCGAAAGGCGAAAGGCGAAAGGCGAAATGCAAAAGGCGAAAGGCGAAAGGCGAAAGGCGAAAGGCGAAAGGCGAAAGGCGAAAGGCGAAAGGCGAAAGGCGAAAGGCGAAAGGCGATAGGCGAAAGGCGAAAGGCGAAAAGCGAAAGGAGAAAGGCGAAAGGGGAAAGGCGGAAGGCGAAAGGCGAAAGGCGAAAGGCGAAAGGCGAAAGGCGAAAGGCGAAAAGCGGAAGTGCGAAAGGGGAAAGGCGAAAGGCGAAAGGCGAAAGGCGAAAGGCGAAAGGCGGAAGGCGAAAGGGGAAAGGCGAAAGGCGAAAGGCGAAAGGCGAAAGGCGAAAGGCGAAAGGCGAAAGGCGGAAGGCGAAAGGGGAAAGGCGAAAGGCGAAAGGCGAAAGGCGAAAGGCGAAAGGCGAAAGGCGAAAGGCGAAAAGCGGAAGTGCGAAAGGGGAAAGGCGAAAGGCGAAAGGCGAAAGGCGAAAGGCGAAAGGCGAAAGGCGAAAGGCGAAAGGTGAAAGGCGAAAGGCGAAAGGCGAAAGGCGAAAGGCGAAAGGCGAAAGGCGAAAGGCGAAAGGCGAAAGGCGAAAGGCGAAAGGCGAAAGGCGAAACGCGAAAGGCGAAAGGCGAAAGGCGAAAGGCGAAAGGCGAAAGGCGAAAGGCGAAAGGCGAAAGGCGGAAGGCGAAAGGGGAAAGGCGAAAGGCGAAAGGCGAAAGGCGGAAGGTGAAAGGCGAAAGGCGAAAGGCGAAAGGCGAAAGGCGAAAAGCGAAAGGCGAAAGGCGAAAGGCGAAAGGCAAAAGGCGAAAGGCGAAAGGCGAAAGGCGAAAGGCGAAAGGCGAAAGGCGGAAGGCAAAAGGCGAAAGGCGAAAGGCGAAAGGCGAAAGGCGAAAGGCGAAAGGCGGAAGGCGAAAGGCGAAAGGCGAAAGGCGAAAAGCGGAAGTGCGAAAGGGGAAAGGCGAAAGGCGAAAGGCGAAAGGCGAAAGGCGAAAGGCGAAAGGCGGAAGGCGAAAGGGGAAAGGCGAAAGGCGAAAGGCGAAAGGCGAAAGGCGAAAGGCGAAAGGCGAAAAGCGGAAGTGCGAAAGGGGAAAGGCGAAAGGCGAAAGGCGAAAGGCGAAAGGCGAAAGGCGAAAGGCGAAAGGCGAAAGGCGAAAGGCGGAAGGCGAAAGGGGAAAGGCGAAAGGCGAAAGGCGAAAGGCGAAAGGCGAAAGGCGAAAAGCGGAAGTGCGAAAGGGGAAAGGCGAAAGGCGAAAGGCGAAAGGCGAAAGGCGAAAGGCGGAAGGCGAAAGGGGAAAGGCGAAAGGCGAAAGGCGAAAGGCGAAAGGCGAAAGGCGAAAGGCGAAAGGCGGAAGGTGAAAGGCGAAAGGCGAAAGGCGAAAGGCGAAAGGCGAAAAGCGAAAGGCGAAAGGCGAAAGGCGAAAGGCAAAAGGCGAAAGGCGAAAGGCGAAAGGCGAAAGGCGAAAGGCGAATTGCGAAAGGCGAAAGACGAAAGGCGAAGGGCGATTGTCGAAAGGCGAAAGGCGAAAGGCGAATGGCAAAAGGCGAAAGGCGAAAGGCGAAATGCGAAAGGCGAATGGCGAAAGGCGAAAGGCGAAAGGCGAAAGGCGAAAGGCGAAAGGCGAAAGGCGAAAGGCGAAAGGCGAAAGGCGAAAGGCAAAAGGCGAAAGGCGAAAGGCGAAAGGCGAAAGGCGAAAGGCGAAAGGCGGAAGGCGAAAGGCGAAAGGCGAAAGGCGAAAAGCGGAAGTGCGAAAGGGGAAAGGCGAAAGGCGAAAGGCGAAAGGCGAAAGGCGAAAGGCGAAAGGTGGAAGGCGAAAGGGGAAAGGCGAAAGGCGAAAGGCGAAAGGCGAAAGGCGAAAGGCGAAAGGCGAAAGGCGAAAGGCGAAAAGCGGAAGTGCGAAAGGGGAAAGGCGAAAGGCGAAAGGCGAAAGGCGAAAGGCGAAAGGCGGAAGGCGAAAGGGGAAAGGCGAAAGGCGAAAGGCGAAAGGCGAAAGGCGAAAGGCGAAAGGCGAAAGGCGAAAGGCGAAAGGCGAAAGGCGAAAGGCGAAAGGCGAAAGGCGAAAGGCGAAAGGCGAAAGGGGAAAGGCGAAAGGCGAAAGGCGAAAGGCGGAAGGCGAAAGGGGAAAGGCGAAAGGGGAAAGGCGAAAGGCGAAAGGCGAAAGGCGAAAGGCGGAAGGTGAAAGGCGTAAGGCGAAAGGCGAAAGGCGAAAGGCGAAAGGCGAAAGGCGAAAGGCGAAAGGCGAAAGGCGAAAGGCGAAAGGCGAAAGGCGAAAGGCGTAAGGCGAAAGGCGAAAAGCGGAAGGCAAAAGGAAAAACGATTTTCAAAACATGAAATGAAAATGGAGAAATTTAAAATGCCTAAAGCAAAAGAAAAAACGATATTCAAAAGATAAGATACAAAAGTTGAAATTGAAAATGCGAAACGGAAAATTCGAAATTATAAATTAGTATTTCAAAATGCTAAAGGCGAATTGCGAAAGGCGAAAGACGAAAGGCGAAGGGCGAAAGTCGAAAGGCGAAAGGCGAAATGCAAAAGGCGAAAGGCGAAAGGTGAAAGGCGAAAGGCGAAAGGTGAAAGGCGAAAGGCGAAAGGCGAAAGGCGAAAGGCGAAAGGCGAAAGGCGAAAGGCGAAAGGCGAAAGGCGAAAGGCGAAAGGCGAAAGGCGAAAGGCGAAAGGCGGAAGGCGAAAGGGGAAAGGCGAAAGGCGAAAGGCGAAAGGCGAAAGGCGGAAGGTGAAAGGCGTAATGCGAAAGGCGAAAGGCGAAAGGCGAAAGGCGAAAGGCGAAAGGCGAAAGGCGAAAGGCGGAAGGCGGAAGGTGAAAGGCGAAAGGCGAAAAGCGAAAGGCGAAAGGCGAAAGGCGAAAGGCCAAAGCGAAAGGCGAAAAGCGGAAGGCGAAAGGCGAAAGGCGAAAGGCGAAAGGCGAAAGGCGAAAGGCGAAAAGCGGAAGGCAAAAGAAAAAACGATTTTCAAACATGAAATGAAAATGGAGAAATTTTAAATGCCTAAAGCAAAAGAAAAAACGATATTCAAAAGATAAAATACAAAAGTTGAAATTGAAAATGCGAAATGGAAAATTCGAAATTATAAATTTGTATTTCAAAATGCTAAAGGCGAATTGCGAAAGGCGAAAGACGAAAGGCGAAGGGCGAAAGTCGAAAGGCGAAAGGCGAAATGCAAAAGGCGAAAGGTGAAAGGCGAAAGGCGAAAGGTGAAAGGCGAAAGGCGAAAGACGAAAGGCGAAAGGCGAAAGGCGAAAGGCGAAAGGCGAAAGGCGAAAGGCGAAAGGCGAAAGGCGAAAGGCGAAAGGCGAAAGGCGAAAGGCGAAAGGCGATAGGCGAAAGGCGAAAGGCGAAAAGCGAAAGGAGAAAGGCGAAAGGCGAAAGGCGAAAGGCGAAAGGCGGAAGGTGAAAGGCGAAAGGCGAAAGGCGAAAGGCGAAAGGCGAAAGGCGAAAGGCGAAAGGCGAAAGGCGAAAGGCGAAATGCGAAAGGCGAAAGGCGAAAGGCGAAAGGCGAAAGGCGAAAGGCGAAAGGCGAAAGGCGAAAGGCGAAAGGCGTAAGGCGAAAGGTGAAAGGCGAAAGGCGAAAGGCGAAAGGCGAAATGCTAAAGGCGAATTGCGAAAGGCGAAAGACGAAAGGCGAAGGGCGAAAGTCGAAAGGCGAAAGGCGGAATGCAAAAGGCGAAAGGCGAAAGGTGAAAGGCGAAAGGCGAAAGGCGAAAGGTGAAAGGCGAAAGGCGAAAGGCGAAAGGCGAAAGGCGAAAGGCGAAAGGCGAAAGGCGTAAGGCGAAAGGCGAAAGGCGAAAGGCGAAAGGCGAAAGGCGAAAGGCGAAAGGCGAAAGGCGAAAGGCGAAAGGCGAAAGGCGAAAGGCGAAAGGCGAAACGCGAAAGGCGAAAGGAGAAAGGCGAAAGGCGAAAGGCGAAAGGCGAAAGGCGGAAGGCGAAAGGGGAAAGGCGAAAGGCGAAAGGCGAAAGGCGAAAGGCGAAAGGCGGAAGGTGAAAGGCGAAAGGCGAAAGGCGAAAAGCGAAAGGCGAAAGGCGAAAGGCAAAAGGCGAAAGTGAAAGGCGAAAGGCGTAAGGCGAAAGGTGAAAGGCGAAAGGCGAAAGGCGTAAGGCGAAAGGTGAAAGGCGAAAGGCGAAAGGCGAAAGGCGAAAGGCGAAATGCTAAAGGCGGATTGCGAAAGGCGAAAGACGAAAGGCGAAGGGCGAAAGTCGAAAGGCGAAAGGCGGAATGCAAAAGGCGAAAGGCGAAAGGCGGAAGGTGACAGGCGTAAGGCGAAAGGCGAAAGGCGAAAGGCGAAAGGCGAAATGCGAAAGGCGAAAGGCGAAAGGCGAAAGGCGAAAGGCGAAAAGCGAAAGGCGTAAGGCGAAAGGCGAAAGGCGAAAGGCGAAAGGCGAAAGGCGAAAGGCGAAAGGCGAAAGGCGAAAGGCGAAAGGCGAAAGGCAAAAGGCGAAAGGCGAAAGGCGAAAGGCGAAAGGGGAAAGGCGAAAGGCGAAAAGCGAAAGGCGAAAGGCGAAAGGCGAAAGGCGGAAGGTGAAAGGCGAAAGGCGAAAGGCGAAAGGCGAAAGGCGAAAGGCGCAAGTGAAAGGCGAAAGGCGTAAGGCGAAAGGTGAAAGGCGAAAGGCGAAAGGCGAAAGGCGAAAGGCGAAAGGTGAAAGGCGAAACGCGGAAGGCAAAAGGAAAAACGATTTTCAAAACATGAAATGAAAACGGAGAAATTCAAAATGCCTGAAGCAAAAGAAAAAACGATATTCAAAAGATAAAATACAAAAGTTGAAATTGAAAATGCGAAATGGAAAATTCGAAATTATAGATTTGTATTTCAAAATGCTAAAGGCTAATTGCGAAAGACGAAAGACGAAAGGCGAAGGGCGAAAGTCGAAAGGCGAAAGGCGAAATGCAAAAGGCGAAAGGCGAAGGGCGAAAGGCGAAAGGTGAAAGGCGAAAGGCGAAAGGCGAAAGGCGAAAGGAGGAAGGCGAAAGGCGAAAGGCGGAAGGTGAAAGGCGAAATGCGAAAGGCGAAAGGCGAAAGGCGAAAGGGGAAAGGCGAAAGGCGAAAGGCGAAAGGCGAAAGGCGGAAGGCGAAAGGGGAAAGGCGAAAGGGGAAAGGCGAAAGGCGAAAGGCGAAAGGCGGAAGGTGAAAGGCGTAAGGCGAAAGGCGAAAGGCGAAAGGCGAAAGGCGAAAGGCGAAAGGCGAAAGGCGAAAGGCGTAAGGCGAAAGGCGAAAGGCGAAAAGCGGAAGGCAAAAGGAAAAACGATTTTCAAAACATGAAATGAAAATGGAGAAATTTAAAATGCCTAAAGCAAAAGAAAAAACGATATTCAAAAGATAAGATACAAAAGTTGAAATTGAAAATGCTAAACGGAAAATTCGAAATTATAAATTTGCATTTCAAAATGCTAAAGGCTAATTGCGAAAGACGAAAGACGAAAGGCGAAGGGCGAAAGTCGAAAGGCGAAAGGCGAAATGCAAAAGGCGAAAGGCGAAAGGCGAAAGGCGAAAGGTGAAAGGCGAAAGGCGAAAGGTGAAAGGCGAAAGGCGAAAGGCGAAAGGCGAAAGGCGAAAGGCGAAAGGCGAAAGGCGAAAGGCGAAAGGCGAAAGGCGAAAGGCGAAAGGCGAAAGGCGAAAGGCGAAAGGCGAAAGGCGAAAGGCGAAAGGCGAAAGGGGAAAGGCGAAAGGCGAAAGGCGAAAGACGGAAGGTGAAAGGCGTAAGGCGAAAGGCGAAAGGCGAAAGGCGAAAGGCGAAAGGCGAAAGGCGAAAGGCGAAAGGCGAAAGGCGAAAGGCGAAAGGCGAAAGGGGAAAGGCGAAAGGCGAAAGGCGAAAGACGGAAGGTGAAAGGCGTAAGGCGAAAGGCGAAAGGCGAAAGGCGAAAGGCGAAAGGCGAAAGGCGAAAGGCGAAAGGCGAAAGGCGAAAGGCGAAGGGCGAAAGGCGAAAGGCGAAAGGCGAAAGGCGAAAGGCGAAAGGCGAAAGGCGAAAGGCGAAAGGCGAAAGGCGAAAGGCGAAAGGCGAAAGGCGAAAGGCGAAAGGCGAAAGGCGAAAGGCGAAAGGCGAAAGGCGAAAGGCGAAAGGCGAAAGGCGAAAGGCGAAAGGCGAAAGGCGAAAGGCGAAAGGGGAAAGGCGAAAGGCGAAAGACGGAAGGTGAAAGGCGTAAGGCGAAAGGCGAAAGGCGAAAGGCGAAAGGCGAATGGCGAAAGGCGAAAGGCGAAAGGCGAAAGGCGAAAGGCGAAAGGCGAAAGGCGAAAGGCGAAAGGCGAAAGGCGAAAGGCGAAAGGCGAAAGGCGAAAGGCGAAAGGCGAAAGGCGAAAGGCGAAAGGCGAAAGGGGAAAGGCGAAAGGCGAAGGGCGAAAGGCGAAAGGCGAAAGGCGAAAGGCGAAAGGCGAAAGGCGAAAGGCGAAAGGCGAAAGGCGAAAGGCGATAAGCGAAAGGCGAAGGGCGTGAGGCAAAAGTCAAAATGCCTAAGGCAAAAGGAAAAACGATTTTCAAATGAAAATGGAGAAATTTAAAATGCCTAAAGCAAAAGAAAAAACGATATTCAAAAGATGATATACAAAAGTTGAAATTGAAAATGCGAAATGGAAAATTCGAAATTATAAATTTGTATTTCAAAATGCTAAAGGCTAATTGCGAAAGACGAAAGGCGAAGGGCGAAAGTCGAAAGGCGAAAGGCGAAATGCAAAAGGCGAAAGGCGAAAGGCGAAAGGCGAAAGGCGAAAGGTGAAAGGCGAAAGGCGAAAGGTGAAAGGCGAAAGGCGAAAGGCGAAAGGCGAAAGGCGAAAGGCGAAAGGCGAAAGGCGAAAGGCGAAAGGCGAAAGGCGAAAGGCGAAAGGCGAAAGGCGAAAGGCGAAAGGCGAAAGGCGAAAGGCGAAAGGCGAAAGGCGAAAGGCGAAAGGCGAAAGGCGAAAGGCGAAAGGCGAAAGGGGAAAGGCGAAAGGCGAAGGGCGAAAGGCGAAAGGCGAAAGGCGAAAGGCGAAAGGCGAAAGGCGAAAGGCGAAAGGCGAAAGGCGAAAGGCGAAAGGCGAAAGGCGAAAGGCGAAAGGCGAAAAGCGGAAGGCGAAAGGCGATAAGCGAAAGGCGAAGGGCGCGAGGCAAAAGTCAAAATGCCTAAGGCAAAAGGAAAAACGATTTTCAAATGAAAATGGAGAAATTTAAAATGCCTAAAGCAAAAGAAAAAACGATATTCAAAAGATGATATACAAAAGTTGAAATTGAAAATGCGAAATGGAAAATTCGAAATTATAAATTCGTATTTCAAAATGCTAAAGGCGAAATGCGAAAGGCGAAAGACGAAAGGCGAAGGGCGAAAGTCGAAAGGCGAAAGGCGAAAGGCAAAAGGCGAAAGACGAAAGGCGAAAGGTGAAAGGCGAAAGGCGAAAGGCGAAAGGCGAAAGGCGAAAGGCGAAAGGCGAAAGGCGAAAGGCGAAAGGCGAAATGCGAAAGGCGAAAGGCGGAAGGCGAAAGGCGAAAGGCGGAAGGTGAAAGGCGAAAGGCGAAAGGTGAAAGGCGAAAGGCGAAAGGCGAAAGGCGAAAGGCGAAAGGCGAAAGGCGAAAGGGGAAAGGCGAAAGGCGAAAGACGAAAGGCGGAAGGCGAAAGGGGAAAGGCGAATGGGGAAAGGCGAAAGGCGAAAGGCGGAAGGTGACAGGCGTAAAGCGAAAGCCGAAAGGCGAAAGGCGAAAGGCGAAAGGCGAAAGGCGAAAGTCGAAAGGCGAAAGGCGTAAGGCGAAAGGCGAAAGGCGAAAGGCGAAAGGCGAAAGGCGAAAGGCGAAAGGCGAAAGGCGAAAGGCGAAAGGCGAAAGGCGAAAGGCGAAACGCGGAAGGCAAAAGGAAAAACGATTTTCAAAACATGAAATGAAAATGGAGAAATTTAAAATGCCTGAAGCAAAAGAAAAAACGATATTCAAAAGATAAAATACAAAAGTTGAAATTGAAAATGCGAAATGGAAAATTCGAAATTATAAATTTGTATTTCAAAATGCTAAAGGCGAATTGCGAAAGGCGAAAGACGAAAGGCGAAGGGCGAAAGTCGAAAGGCGAAAGGCGAAATGCAAAAGGCGAAAGGCGAAAGGCGAAAGGTGAAAGGCGAAAGGCGAAAGGCGAAAGGCGAAAGGCGAAAGGCGAAAAGCGGAAGGCAAAAGGAAAAATGATTTTCAAAACATGAAATGAAAATGGAGAAATTTAAAGTGCCTAAAGCAAAAGAAAAAACGATATTCAAAAGATAAAATACAAAAGTTGAAATTGAAAATGCGAAATGGAAAATTCGAAATTATAAATTTGTATTTCAAAATGCTAAAGGCGAATTGCGAAAGGCGAAAGACGAAAGGCGAAGGGCGAAAGTCGAAAGGCGAAAGGCGAAATGCAAAAGGCGAAAGGCGAAATGCGAAAGGTGAAAGGCCAAAGGCGAAAGGCGAAAGGCGAAAGGTGAAAGGCGAAAGGCGAAAGGCGAAAGGCGAAAGGCGAAAGGCGAAAGGCGAAAGGCGAAAGGCGAAAGGCGAAAGGCGAAAGGCGAAAGGCGAAAGGCGAAAGGCGAAAGGCGAAAGGCGAAAGGCGAAAGGCGAAAGGCGAAAGGCGAAAGGCGAAAGGGGAAAGGTGAAAGGCGAAAGACGAAAGGCGGAAGGCGAAAGGGGAAAGGCGAAAGGCGAAAGGGGAAAGGCGAAATGCGAAAGGCGAAAGGCGAAATTCGAAAGGCGAAAGGCGTAAGGCGAAAGGCGAAAGGCGAAAGGCGAAAGGCGAAAGGCGAAAGCGAAAGGCGAAAGGCGAAAGGCGAAAGGCGAAACGCGGAAGGCAAAAGGAAAAATGATTTTCAAAACATGAAATGAAAATGGAGAAATTTAAAATGCCTAAAGCAAAAGAAAAAACGATATTCAAAAGATAAAATACAAAAGTTGAAATTGAAAATGCGAAATGGAAAATTCGAAATTATAAATTCGTATTTCAAAAGGCTAAAGGCGAAATGCGAAAGGCGAAAGACGAAAGGCGAAGGGCGATTTTCGAAAGGCGAAAGGCGAATGGCGAAATGCGAAAGGCGAAAGGCGAAAGGCGAAAGGCGAAAGGCGAAAGGCGAAAGGCGAAAAGCGGAAGGCAAAAGGAAAAATGATTTTCAAAACATGAAATGAAAATGGAGAAATTTAAAATGCCTAAAGCAAAAGAAAAAACGATATTCAAAAGATAAAATACAAAAGTTGAAATTGAAAATGCGAAATGGAAAATTCGAAATTATAAATTTGTATTTCAAAATGCTAAAGGCGAATTGCGAAAGGCGGAAGGTGAAAGGCGAAAGGCGAAAGGCGAAAGGCGAAAGGCGAAAGGCGAAAGGCGAAAGGCGAAAAGCGAAAGGCGAAAGGCGAAAGGCGAAAGGCGAAAGGCGAAAGGCGAAAGGCGAAAGGCGTAAGGCGAAAGGTGAAAGGTGAAAGGCGAAAGGCGAAAGGCGAAAGGCGAAAGGCGAAACGCGGAAGGCGAAAGGCGAAAGGTGAAAGGCGAAAGGCGAAAGGTGAAAGGCGAAAGGCGAAAGGCGAAAGGCGAAAGGCGAAAGGCGAAAGGCGAAAGGCGAAACGCGGAAGGCGAAAGGCGAAAGGTGAAAGGCGAAAGGCGAAAGGTGAAAGGCGAAAGGCGAAAGGCGAAAGGCGAAAGGCGAAAGGCGAAAGGTGAAAGGCGAAAGGCGAAAGGCGAAAGGCGGAAGGTGAAAGGCGAAAGGCGAAAGGCGAAAGGCGAAAGGCGAAAGGCGAAA
This sequence comes from Dioctria rufipes, assembly GCA_963924295.1. Lineage (NCBI taxonomy): Eukaryota > Metazoa > Arthropoda > Insecta > Diptera > Asilidae > Dioctria > Dioctria rufipes. Next base: position 412,579 of record CAWUPM010000673.1, on the reverse strand, counting down.
GGCGAAAGGCGAAAGGCGAAAGGCGTAAGGCGAAAGGTGAAAGGCGAAAGGCGAAAGGCGTAACGCGGAAGGCAAAAGGAAAAACGATTTTCAAAACATGAAATGAAAATGGAGAAATTTAAAATGCCTGAAGCAAAAGAAAAAACGATATTCAAAAGATAAAATACAAAAGTTGAAATTGAAAATGCGAAATAGAAAATTCGAAATTATAAATTTGTATTTCAAAATGCTAAAGGCTAATTGCGAAATGCAAACGGCGAAAGGCGAAAGGCGAAAGGCGAAAGGTGAAAGGCGTAAGGCGAAAGGTGAAAGGTGAAAGGCGAAAGGCGAAAGGCGAAAGGCGAAAGGCGAAACGCGGAAGGCGAAAGGCGAAAGGTGAAAGGCGAAAGGCGAAAGGTGAAAGGCGAAAGGCGAAAGGCGAAAGGCGAAAGGCGAAAGGCGAAAGGCGAAAGGCGAAAGGCGAAAGGCGAAAGGCGGAAGGTGACAGGCGTAAGGCGAAAGGCGAAAGGCGAAAGGCGAAAGGCGAAAGGCGAAAGGCGAAAGGCGAAAGGCGAAAGGCGAAAGGCGAAGGGCGAAAGGCGAAAGGCGAAAGGCGAAAGGCGAAAGGCGAAAGGCGAAAGGCGAAAGGCGAAAGGCGAAAGGCGAAAGGCGAAAGGCGAAAGGCGAAAAGCGGAAGGCGAAAGGCGAAAGGCGATAAGCGAATGGCGAAGGGCGTGAGGCAAAAGTCAAAATGCCTAAGGCAAAAGGAAAAACGATTTTCAAATGAAAATGGAGAAATTTAAAATGCCTAAAGCAAAAGAAAAAACGATATTCAAAAGATGATATACAAAAGTTGAAATTGAAAATGCGAAATGGAAAATTCGAAATTATAAATTCGTATTTCAAAATGCTAAAGGCGAAATGCGAAAGGCGAAAGACGAAAGGCGAAGGGCGAAAGTCGAAAGGCGAAAGGCGAAAGGCAAAAGGCGAAAGGCGAAAGGCGAAAGGTGAAAGGCGAAAGGCGAAAGGCGAAAGGCGAAAGGCGAAAGGCGAAAGGCGAAAGGCGAAAGGCGAAAGGCGAAAGGCGGAAGGCGAAAGGCGAAAGGCGGAAGGTGAAAGGCGAAAGGCGAAAGGTGAAAGGCGAAAGGCGAAAGGCGAAAGGCGAAAGGCGAAAGGCGAAAGGCGAAAGGCGAAAGGCGAAAGGCGAAAGGCGAAAGGCGAAAGGCGAAAGGCGAAAGGCGAAAGGCGAAAGGCGAAAGGCGTAAGGCGAAAGGCGAAAGGCGAAAAGCGGAAGGCAAAAGGAAAAACGATTTTCAAAACATGAAATGAAAATGGAGAAATTTAAAGTGCCTAAAGCAAAAGAAAAAACGATATTCAAAAGATAAGATACAAAAGTTGAAATCGAAAATGCGAAACGGAAAATTCGAAATTATAAATTTGTATTTCAAAATGCTAAAGGCTAATTGCGAAAGACGAAAGACGAAAGGCGAAGGGCGAAAGTCGAAAGGCGAAAGGCGAAATGCAAAAGGCGAAAGGTGAAAGGCGAAAGGTGAAAGGCGAAAGGCGAAAGGCGAAAGGCGAAAGGCGAAAGGCGAAAGGCGAAAGGCGAAAGGCGAAAGGCGAAAGGCGAAAGGCGAAAGGCGAAAGGCGAAAGGCGAAAGGGGAAAGGCGAAAGGCGAAAGACGGAAGGTGAAAGGCGTAAGGCGAAAGGCGAAAGGCGAAAGGCGAAAGGGGAAAGGCGAAAGGCGAAAGGCGAAAGGCGAAAGGCGAAAGGCGAAAGGCGAAAGGCGAAAGGCGAAAGGCGAAAGGCGAAAGGCGAAAGGGGAAAGGCGAAAGGCGAAAGGCGAAAGGCGAAAGACGGAAGGTGAAAGGCGTTAGGCGAAAGGCGAAAGGCGAAAGGCGAAAGGCGAAAGGCGAAAGGCGAAAGGCGAAAGGCGAAGGGCGAAAGGCGAAAGGCGAAAGGCGAAAGGCGAAAGGCGAAAGGCGAAAGGCGAAAGGCGAAAGGCGAAAGGCGAAAGGCGAAAGGCGAAAGGCGAAAGGCGAAAGGCGAAAGGCGAAAGGCGAAAGGCGAAAGGCGAAAGGCGAAAGGCGAAAGGCGAAAGGCGAAAGGCGAAAGGCGAAAGGGGAAAGGCGAAAGGCGAAAGACGGAAGGTGAAAGGCGTAAGGCGAAAGGCGAAAGGCGAAAGGCGAAAGGCGAAAGGCGAAAGGCGAAAGGCGAAAGGCGAAAGGCGTAAGGCGAAAGGCGAAAGGCGAAAGGCGAAAGGCGAAGGGCGAAAGGCGAAAGGCGAAAGGCGAAAGGCGAAAGGCGAAAGGCGAAAGGCGAAAGGCGAAAGGCGAAAGGCGAAAGGCGAAAGGCGAAAGGCGAAAGGCGAAAGGCGAAAGGCGAAAGGCGAAAAGCGGAAGGCGAAAGGCGAAAGGCGATAAGCGAAAGGCGAAGGGCGTGAGGCAAAAGTCAAAATGCCTAAGGCAAAAGGAAAAACGATTTTCAAATGAAAATGGAGAAATTTAAAATGCCTAAAGCAAAAGAAAAAACGATATTCAAAAGATGATATACAAAAGTTGAAATTGAAAATGCGAAATGGAAAATTCGAAATTATAAATTTGTATTTCAAAATGCTAAAGGCTAATTGCGAAAGACGAAAGGCGAAGGGCGAAAGTCGAAAGGCGAAAGGCGAAATGCAAAAGGCGAAAGGCGAAAGGCGAAAGGCGAAAGGTGAAAGGCGAAAGGCGAAAGGTGAAAGGCGAAAGGCGAAAGGCGAAAGGCGAAAGGCGAAAGGCGAAAGGCGAAAGGCGAAAGGTGAAAGGCGAAAGGCGAAACGCGAAAGGCGAAAGGCGAAAGGCGAAAGGCGAAAGGGGAAAGGCGAAAGGGGAAAGGCGAAAGGCGAAAGGCGAAAGACGGAAGGTGAAAGGCGTAAGGCGAAAGGCGAAAGGCGAAAGGCGAAAGGCGAAAGGCGAAAGGCGAAAGGCGAAAGGCGAAAGGCGAAAAGCGGAAGGCGAAAGGCGATAAGCGAAAGGCGAAGGGCGTGAGGCAAAAGTCAAAATGCCTAAGGCAAAAGGAAAAACGATTTTCAAATGAAAATGGAGAAATTTAAAATGCCTAAAGCAAAAGAAAAAACGATATTCAAAAGATGATATACAAAAGTTGAAATTGAAAATGCGAAATGGAAAATTCGAAATTATAAATTCGTATTTCAAAATGCTAAAGGCGAAATGCGAAAGGCGAAAGACGAAAGGCGAAGGGCGAAAGTCGAAAGGCGAAAGGCAAAAGGCGAAAGGCGAAAGGCGAAAGGCGAAAGGTGAAAGGCGAAAGGCGAAAGGCGAAAGGCGAAAGGCGAAAGGCGAAAGGCGAAAGGCGAAAGGCGAAAGGCGAAAGGCGGAAGGCGAAAGGCGAAAGGCGGAAGGTGAAAGGCGAAAGGCGAAAGGTGAAAGGCGAAAGGCGAAAGGCGAAAGGCGAAAGGCGAAAGGCGAAAGGCGAAAGGCGAAAGGGGAAAGGCGAAAGGCGAAAGACGAAAGGCGGAAGGCGAAAGGGGAAAGGCGAAAGGCGAATGGGGAAAGGCGAAAGGCGGAAGGTGACAGGCGTAAGGCGAAAGCCGAAAGGCGAAAGGCGAAAGGCGAAAGGCGAAAGTCGAAAGGCGAAAGGCGTAAGGCGAAAGGCGAAAGGCGAAAGGCGAAAGGCGAAAGGCGAAAGGCGAAAGGCGAAAGGCGAAAGGCGAAAGGCGAAAGGCGAAAGGCGAAAGGTGAAACGCGGAAGGCAAAAGGAAAAACGATTTTCAAAACATGAAATGAAAATGGAGAAATTTAAAATGCCTGAAGCAAAAGAAAAAACGATATTCAAAAGATAAAATACAAAAGTTGAAATTGAAAATGCGAAATGGCAAATTCGAAATTATAAATTTGTATTTCAAAATGCTAAAGGCGAATTGCGAAAGGCGAAAGACGAAAGGCGAAGGGCGAAAGTCGAAAGGCGAAAGGCGAAATGCAAAAGGCGAAAGGCGAAAGGCGAAAGGTGAAAGGCGAAAGGCGAAAGGCGAAAGGCGAAAGGCGAAAGGCGAAAGGCGAAAGGCGAAAGGCGAAAAGCGGAAGGCAAAAGGAAAAATGATTTTCAAAACATGAAATGAAAATGGAGAAATTTAAAATGCCTAAAGCAAAAGAAAAAACGATATTCAAAAGATAAAATACAAAAGTTGAAATTGAAAATGCGAAATGGGAAATTCGAAATTATAAATTTGTATTTCAAAATGCTAAAGGCGAATTGCGAAAGGCGAAAGACGAAAGGCGAAAGACGAAAGGCGAAGGGCGAAAGTCGAAAGGCGAAAGGCGAAATGCAAAAGGCGAAAGGCGAAAGGCGAAAGGTGAAAGGCGAAAGGCGAAAGGCGAAAGGCGAAAGGCGAAAGGCGAAAGGCGAAAGGCGAAAGGCGAAAGGCGAAAGGCGAAAGGCGAAAGGCGAAAGGCGAAAGGCGAAAGGCGAAAGGCGAAAGGCGAAAGGCGAAAGGGGAAAGGTGAAAGGCGAAAGACGAAAGGCGGAAGGCGAAAGGGGAAAGGCGAAAGGCGAAAGGGGAAAGGCGAAAGGCGAAAGGCGGAAGGTGACAGGCGTAAGGCGAAAGGCGAAAGGCGAAAGTCGAAAGGCGAAAGGCGTAAGGCGAAAGGCGAAAGGCGAAAGGCGAAAGGCGAAAGGCGAAAGGCGAAAGGCGAAAGGCGAAAGGCGAAAGGCGAAAGGCGAAAGGCGAAAGGCGAAAGGCGAAACGCGGAAGGCAAAAGGAAAAATGATTTTCAAAACATGAAATGAAAATGGAGAAATTTAAAATGCCTAAAGCAAAAGAAAAAACGATATTCAAAAGATAAAATACAAAAGTTGAATTTGAAAATGCGAAATGGAAAATTCGAAATTATAAATTCGTATTTCAAAAGGCTAAAGGCGAAATGCGAAAGGCGAAAGACGAAAGGCGAAGGGCGATTGTCGAAAGGCGAAAGGCGAATGGCGAAATGCGAAAGGCGAAAGGCGAAAGGCGAAAGGCGAAAGGCGAAAAGCGGAAGGCAAAAGGAAAAATGATTTTCAAAACATGAAATGAAAATGGAGAAATTTAAAATGCCTAAAGCAAAAGAAAAAACGATATTCAAAAGATAAAATACAAAAGTTGAAATTGAAAATGCGAAATGGAAAATTCGAAATTATAAATTTGTATTTCAAAATGCTAAAGGCGAATTGCGAAAGGCGAAAGACGAAAGGCGAAGGGCGAAAGTCGAAAGGCGAAAGGCGAAATGCAAAAGGCGAAAGGCGAAAGGTGAAAGGCGAAAGGCGAAAGGCGAAAGGCGAAAGGCGAAAGGCGAAAGGCGAAAGGCGAAAGGCGAAAGGCGAAAGGCGAAAGGGGAAAGGCGAAAGGCGAAAGGCGAAAAGCGGAAGGCGAAAGGCGAAAGGCGATAAGCGAAAGGCGAAGGGCGTGAGGCAAAAGTCAAAATGCCTAAGGCAAAAGGAAAAACGATTTTCAAATGAAAATGGAGAAATTTAAGATGCCTAAAGCAAAAGAAAAAACGATATTCAAAAGATGATATACAAAAGTTGAAATTGAAAATGCGAAATGGAAAATTCGAAATTATAAATTTGTATTTCAAAATGCTAAAGGCTAATTGCGAAAGACGAAAGGCGAAGGGCGAAAGTCGAAAGGCGAAAGGCGAAATGCAAAAGGCGAAAGGCGAAAGGCGAAAGGCGAAAGGCGAAAGGCGAAAGGTGAAAAGCGAAAGGCGAAAGGTGAAAGGCGAAAGGCGAAAGGCGAAAGACGGAAGGTGAAAGGCGTAAGGCGAAAGGCGAAAGGCGAAAGGCGAAAGGCGAAAGGCGAAAGGGGAAAGGCGAAAGGCGAAAGGCGAAAGACGGAAGGTGAAAGGCGTAAGGCGAAAGGCGAAAGGCGAAAGGCGAAAGGCGAAAGGCGAAAGGCGAAAGGCGAAAGGCGAAAGGCGAAAGGCGAAAGGCGAAAGGCGAAGGGCGAAAGGCGAAAGGCGAAAGGCGAAAGGCGAAAGGCGAAACGCGAAAGGCGAAAGGCGAAAGGCGAAAGGCGAAAGGCGAAAGGCAAAAGGCGAAAGGGGAAAGGCGAAAGGCGAAAGGCGAAAGGCGAAAGGCGAAAGGGGAAAGGCGAAAGGCGAAAGGCGGAAGGTGACAGGCGTAAGGCGAAAGCCGAAAGGCGAGAGGCGAAAGGGGAAAGGCGAAAGGCGAAAGGCGAAAGGGGAAAGGCGAAAGGCGAAAGGCGAAAGGCGAAAGGCGAAAGGCGAAAGACGGAAGGTGAAAGGCGTAAGGCGAAAGGCGAAAGGCGAAAGGCGAAAGGCGAAAGGCGAAAGGCGAAAGGCGAAAGGCGAAAGGCGAAGGGCGAAAGGCGAAAGGCGAAAGGCGAAAGGCGAAAGGCGAAAGGCGAAAGGCGAAAGGCGAAAGGCGAAAGGCGAAAGGCGAAAGGCGAAAGGCGAAAGGCGAAAGGCGAAAGGCGAAAGGCGAAAGGCGAAAGGCGAAAGGCGAAAGGCGAAAGGCGAAAGGGGAAAGGCGAAAGGCGAAAGACGGAAGGTGAAAGGCGTAAGGCGAAAGGCGAAAGGCGAAAGGCGAAAGGCGAAAGGCGAAAGGCGAAAGGCGAAAGGCGAAAGGCGAAGGGCGAAAGGCGAAAGGCGAAAGGCGAAAGGCGAAAGGCGAAAGGCGAAGGGCGAAAGGCGAAAGGCGAAAGGCGAAAGGCGAAAGGCGAAAGGCGAAAGGCGAAAGGCGAAAGGCGAAAGGCGAAAGGCGAAAGGCGAAAGGCGAAAGGCGAAAGGCGAAAGGCGAAAGGCGAAAGGCGAAAGGCGAAAGGCGAAAGGCGAAAGGCAAAAGGCGAAAGGGGAAAGGCGAAAGGCGAAAGGCGAAAGACGGAAGGTGAAAGGCGTAAGGCGAAAGGCGAAAGGCGAAAGGCGAAAGGCGAAAGGCGAAAGGCGAAAGGCGAAAGGCGAAAGGCGAAAGGCGAAAGGCGAAGGGCGAAAGGCGAAAGGCGAAAGGCGAAAGGCGAAAGGCGAAAGGCGAAAGGCGAAAGGCGAAAGGCGAAAGGCGAATGGCGAAAGGCGAAAGGCGAAAGGCGAAAGGCGAAAGGCGAAAGGCGAAAAGCGAAAAGCGGAAGGCGAAAGGCGAAAGGCGATAAGCGAAAGGCGAAGGGCGTGAGGCAAAAGTCAAAATGCCTAAGGCAAAAGGAAAAACGATTTTCAAATGAAAATGGAGAAATTTAAAATGCCTAAAGCAAAAGAAAAAACGATATTCAAAAGATGATATACAAAAGTTGAAATTGAAAATGCGAAATGGAAAATTCGAAATTATAAATTTGTATTTCAAAATGCTAAAGGCTAATTGCGAAAGACGAAAGGCGAAGGGCGAAAGTCGAAAGGCGAAAGGCGAAATGCAAAAGGCGAAAGGCGAAAGGCGAAAGGCGAAAGGCGAAAGGTGAAAAGCGAAAGGCGAAAGGTGAAAGGCGAAAGGCGAAAGGCGAAAGACGGAAGGTGAAAGGCGTAAGGCGAAAGGCGAAAGGCGAAAGGCGAAAGGCGAAAGGCGAAAGGCGAAAGGGGAAAGGCGAAAGGCGAAAGGCGAAAGACGGAAGGTGAAAGGCGTAAGGCGAAAGGCGAAAGGCGAAAGGCGAAAGGCGAAAGGCGAAAGGCGAAAGGCGAAAGGCGAAAGGCGAAAGGCGAAGGGCGAAAGGCGAAAGGCGAAAGGCGAAAGGCGAAAGGCGAAAGGCGAAAGGCGAAAGGCGAAAAGCGGAAGGCGAAAGGCGAAAGGCGATAAACGAAAGGCGAAGGGCGTGAGGCAAAAGTCAAAATGCCTAAGGCAAAAGGAAAAACGATTTTCAAATGAAAATGGAGAAATTTAAAATGCCTAAAGCAAAAGAAAAAACGATATTCAAAAGATGATATACAAAAGTTGAATTTGAAAATGCGAAATGGAAAATTCGAAATTATAAATTCGTATTTCAAAAGGCTAAAGGCGAAATGCGAAAGGCGAAAGACGAAACGCGAAGGGCGATTGTCGAAAGGCGAAAGGCGAATGGCGAAATGCGAAAGGCGAAAGGCGAAAGGCGAAAGGCGAAAGGCGAAAGGCGAAAGGCGAAAGGCGAAAAGCGGAAGGCAAAAGGAAAAATGATTTTCAAAACATGAAATGAAAATGGAGAAATTTAAAATGCCTAAAGCAAAAGAAAAAACGATATTCAAAAGATAAAATACAAAAGTTGAAATTGAAAATGCGAAATGGAAAATTCGAAATTATAAATTTGTATTTCAAAATGCTAAAGGCGAATTGCGAAAGGCGAAAGACGAAAGGCGAAGGGCGAAAGTCGAAAGGCGAAAGGCGAAATGCAAAAGGCGAAAGGCGAAAGGTGAAAGGCGAAAGGCGAAAGGCGAAAGGCGAAAGGCGAAAGGCGAAAGGCGAAAGGCGAAAGGCGAAAGGCGAAAGGCGAAAGGCGAAAGGCGAAAGGCGAAAGGCGAAAGGCGAAAGGCGAAAGGCGAAAGGGGAAAGGCGAAAGACGAAAGGCGGAAGGCGAAAGGGGAAAGGCGAAAGGCGAAAGGGGAAAGGCGAAAGGCGAAAGGCGGAAGGTGACAGGCGTAAGGCGAAAGCCGAAAGGCGAGAGGCGAAAGGCGAAAGGCGAAAGGCGAAAGGCGAAAGGGGAAAGGCGAAAGGCGAAAGGCGAAAGGCGAAAGGCGAAAGGCGAAAGGCGAAAGACGGAAGGTGAAAGGCGTAAGGCGAAAGGCGAAAGGCGAAAGGCGAAAGGCGAAAGGCGAAGGGCGAAAGGCGAAAGGCGAAAGGGGAAAGGCGAAAGGCGAAAGGCGAAAGGCGAAAGGCGAAAGGCGAAAGGCGAAAGGCGAAAGGCGAAAGGCGAAAGGCGAAAGGCGAAAGGCGCAAGGCGAAAGGCGAAAGGGGAAAGGCGAAAGGCGAAAGACGGAAGGTGAAAGGCGTAAGGCGAAAGGCGAAAGGCGAAAGGCGAAAGGCGAAAGGCGAAAGGCGAAAGGCGAAAGGCGAAAGGCGAAAGGCGAAAGGCGAAAGGCGAAGGGCGAAAGGCGAAAGGCGAAAGGCGAAAGGCGAAAGGCAAAAGGCGAAAGGCGAAGGGCGAAAGGCGAAAGGCGAAAGGCGAAAGGCGAAAGGCGAAAGGCGAAAGGCGAAAGGCGAAAGGCGAAAGGCGAAAGGCGAAAGGCGAAAGGCGAAAGGCGAAAGGCGAAAGGCAAAAGGCGAAAGGGGAAAGGCGAAAGGCGAAAGGCGAAAGACGGAAGGTGAAAGGCGTAAGGCGAAAGGCGAAAGGCGAAAGGCGAAAGGCGAAAGGCGAAAGGCGAAAGGCGAAAGGCGAAAGGCGAAAGGCGAAGGGCGAAAGGCGAAAGGCGAAAGGCGAAAGGCGAAAGGCGAAAGGCGAAAGGCGAAAGGCGAAAGGCGAAAGGCGAAAGGCGAAAAGCGGAAGGCGAAAGGCGAAAGGCGATAAGCGAAAGGCGAAGGGCGTGAGGCAAAAGTCGAAATGCCTAAGGCAAAAGGAAAAACGATTTTCAAATGAAAATGGAGAAATTTAAAATGCCTAAAGCAAAAGAAAAAACGATATTCAAAAGATGATATACAAAAGTTGAAATTGAAAATGCGAAATGGAAAATTCGAAATTATAAATTTGTATTTCAAAATGCTAAAGGCTAATTGCGAAAGACGAAAGGCGAAGGGCGAAAGTCGAAAGGCGAAAGGCGAAATGCAAAAGGCGAGAGGCGAAAGGCGAAAGGCGAAAGGCGAAAGGTGAAAAGCGAAAGGCGAAAGGTGAAAGGCGAAAGGCGAAAGGCGAAAGACGGAAGGTGAAAGGCGTAAGGCGAAAGGCGAAAGGCGAAAGGCGAAAGGCGAAAGGCGAAAGGCGAAAGGGGAAAGGCGAAAGGCGAAGGCGAAAGACGGAAGGTGAAAGGCGTAAGGCGAAAGGCGAAAAGCGAAAGGCGAAAGGCGAAAGGCGAAAGGCGAAAGGCGAAAGGCGAAAGGCGAAGGGCGAAAGGCGAAAGGCGAAAGGCGAAAGGCGAAAGGCGAAAGGCGAAAGGCGAAAGGCGAAAGGCGAAAAGCGGAAGGCGAAAGGCGAAAGGCGATAAGCGAAAGGCGAAGGGCGTGAGGCAAAAGTCAAAATGCCTAAGGCAAAAGGAAAAACGATTTTCAAATGAAAATGGAGAAATTTAAAATGCCTAAAGCAAAAGAAAAAACGATATTCAAAAGATGATATACAAAAGTTGAAATTGAAAATGCGAAATAGAAAATTCGAAATTATAAATTCGTATTTCAAAATGCTAAAGGCGAAATGCGAAAGGCGAAAGACGAAAGGCGAAGGGCGAAAGTCGAAAGGCGAAAGGCGAAAGGCGAAAGGTGAAAGGCGAAAGGCGAAAGGCGAAAGGCGAAAGGCGAAAGGCGAAAGGCGAAAGGCGAAAGGGGAAAGGCGAAAGGCGAAAGACGAAAGGCGGAAGGCGAAAGGCGAAAGACGAAAGGCGGAAGGCGAAAGGGGAAAGGCGAAAGGCGAATGGGGAAAGGCGAAAGGCGAAAGGCGGAAGGTGACAGGCGAAAGGCGAAAGGCGAAAGGCGAAAGGCGAAAGGCGAAAGGCGAAAGGCGAAAGGCGAAAGGGGAAAGGCGAAAGGCGAAAGACGAAAGGCGGAAGGCGAAAGGGGAAAGGCGAAAGGCGAATGGGGAAAGGCGAAAGGCGAAAGGCGGAAGGTGACAGGCGTAAGGCGAAAGCCGAAAGGCGAAAGGCGAAAGGCGAAAGGCGAAAGTCGAAAGGCGAAAGGCGTAAGGCGAAAGGCGAAAGGCGAAAGGCGAAAGGCGAAAGGCGAAAGGCGAAAGGCGAAAGGCGAAAGGCGAAAGGCGAAAGGCGAAAGGCGAAAGGCGAAAGGCGAAAGGCGAAAGGCGAAAGGCGAAAGGCGAAAGGCGAAAGGCGAAAGGCGAAAAGCGGAAGGCAAAAGACGGAAGGTGAAATGCGTAAGGCGAAAGGCGAAAGGCGAAAGGCGAAAGGCGAAAGGTGAAAGGCGAAAAGCGAAAGGTGAAAGGCGAAAGGCGAAAGGCGAAAGGCGAAAGGCGAAAGGCGAAAGGCGAAAATCGAAAGGCGAAAGGCGAAAGGCGAAAGGCGAAAGGCGAAAGGCGAAAGGCGAAAGTCGAAAGGCGAGAGGCGTAAGGCGAAAGGCGAAAGGCGAAAGGCGAAAGGCGAAAGGCGAAAGGCGAAAGGCGAAAGGCGAAAGGCGAAAGGCGAAAGGCGAAAGGCGAAAGGCGAAAGGCGAAAGGCGAAAGGCGAAGGGCGAAAGGCGAAAGGCGGAAGGTGAAAGGCGAAAGGCGAAAGGCGAAAGGCGAAAGGCGAAAGGCGAAAGGCGAAAGGCGAAAGGCGAAATGCAAAAGGCGAAAGGCGAAAGGCGAAAGGTGAAAGGCGAAAGGCGAAAGGTGAAAGGCGAAAGGCGAAAGGCGAAAGGCGAAAGGCGAAAGGCGAAAGGCGAAAGGCGAAAGGCGAAAGGCGAAAGGCGAAAGGGGAAAGGCGAAAGGCGAAAGGCGAAAGACGGAAGGTGAAAGGCGTAAGGCGAAAGGCGAAAGGCGAAAGGCGAAAGGCGAAAGGTGAAAGGCGAAAAGCGAAAGGTGAAAGGCGAAAGGCGAAAGGCGAAAGGCGAAAGGCGAAAGGCGAAAATCGAAAGGCGAAAGGCGAAAGGCGAAAGGCGAAAGGCGAAAGGCGAAAGGCGAAAGGCGAAAGGCGAAAGGCGAAAGGCGAAAGGCGAAAGGCGAAAGGCGAAAGGCGAAAGGCGAAAGGCGAAAGGCGAAAGGCGAAAGGCGAAAGGCGAAAGGCGAAAGGCGAAAGGCGAAAAGCGGAAGGCAAAAGACGGAAGGTGAAAGGCGAAAGGCGAAAGGCGAAAGGCGAAAGGTGAAAGGCGAAAGGCGAAAGGCGAAAGGCGAAAGGCGAAAGGCGAAAATCGAAAGGCGAAAGGCGAAAGGCGAAAGGCGAAAGGCGAAAGGCGAAAGGCGAAAGGCGAAAGGCGAAAGGCGAAAGGCGAAAGGGGAAAGGCGAAAGGCGAATGGGGAAAGGCGAAAGGCGAAAGGCGGAAGGTGACAGGCGTAAGGCGAAAGCCGAAAGGCGAAAGGCGAAAGGCGAAAGGCGAAAGTCGAAAGGCGAAAGGCGTAAGGCGAAAGGCGAAAGGCGAAAGGCGAAAGCCGAAAGGCGAAAGGCGAAAGGCGAAAGGCGAAAGGCGAAAGGCGAAAGGCGAAAGGCGAAAGGCGAAAGGCGAAAGGCGAAAGGCGAAAGGCGAAAGGCGAAAGGCGAAAGGCGAAAGGCGAAAGGCGAAAGGCGAAAGGCGAAAGGCGAAAAGCGGAAGGCAAAAGACGGAAGGTGAAAGGCGTAAGGCGAAAGGCGAAAGGCGAAAGGCGAAAGGCGAAAGGTGAAAGGCGAAAGGCGAAAGGCGAAAGGCGAAAGGCGAAAGGCGAAAATCGAAAGGCGAAAGGCGAAAGGCGAAAGGCGAAAGGCGAAAGGCGAAAGGCGAAAGGCGAAAGGCGAAAGTCGAAAGGCGAGAGGCGTAAGGCGAAAGGCGAAAGGCGAAAGGCGAAAGGCGAAAGGCGAAAGGCGAAAGGCGAAAGGCGAAAGGCGAATGGGGAAAGGCGAAAGGCGGAAGGTGACAGGCGTAAGGCGAAAGCCGAAAGGCGAAAGGCGAAAGGCGAAAGTCGAAAGGCGAAAGGCGTAAGGCGAAAGGCGAAAGGCGAAAGGCGAAAGGCGAAAGGCGAAAGGCGAAAGGCGAAAGGCGAAAGGCGAAAGGCGAAAGGCGAAAGGCGAAAGGCGAAAGGCGAAAGGCGAAAGGCGAAAGGCGAAAGGCGAAAGGCGAAAGGCGAAAGGCGAAAGGCGAAAGGCGAAAGGCGAAAGGCGAAAGGCGAAAAGCGGAAGGCAAAAGACGGAAGGTGAAAGGCGTAAGGCGAAAGGCGAAAGGCGAAAGGCGAAAGGTGAAAGGCGAAAAGCGAAAGGTGAAAGGCGAAAGGCGAAAGGCGAAAGGCGAAAGGCGAAAGGCGAAAGGCGAAAGGCGAAAATCGAAAGGCGAAAGGCGAAAGGCGAAAGGCGAAAGGCGAAAGGCGAAAGGCGAAAGGCGAAAGGCGAAAGTCGAAAGGCGAGAGGCGTAAGGCGAAAGGCGAAAGGCGAAAGGCGAAAGGCGAAAGGCGAAAGGCGAAAGGCGAAAGGCGAAAGGCGAAAGGCGAAAGGCGAAAGGCGAAAGGCGAAAGGCGAAAGGCGAAAGGCGAAGGGCGAAAGGCGAAAGGCGGAAGGTGAAAGGCGAAAGGCGAAAGGCGAAAGGCGAAAGGCGAAAGGCGAAAGGCGAAAGGCGAAAGGCGAAATGCAAAAGGCGAAAGGCGAAAGGCGAAAGGTGAAATGCGAAAGGCGAAAGGTGAAAGGCGAAAGGCGAAAGGCGAAAGGCGAAAGGCGAAAGGCGAAAGGCGAAAGGCGAAAGGCGAAAGGCGAAAGGGGAAAGGCGAAAGGCGAAAGGCGAAAGACGGAAGGTGAAAGGCGTAAGGCGAAAGGCGAAAGGCGAAAGGCGAAAGGTGAAAGGCGAAAAGCGAAAGGTGAAAGGCGAAAGGCGAAAGGCGAAAGGCGAAAGGCGAAAGGCGAAAGGCGAAAGGCGAAAATCGAAAGGCGAAAGGCGAAAGGCGAAAGGCGAAAGGCGAAAGGCGAAAGGCGAAAGTCGAAAGGCGAGAGGCGTAAGGCGAAAGGCGAAAGGCGTAAGGCGAAAGGCGAAAGGCGAAAGGCGAAAGGCGAAAGGCGAAAGGCGAAAGGCGAAAGGCGAAAGGCGAAAGGCGAAAGGCGAAAGGCGAAAGGCGAAGGGCGAAAGGCGAAAGGCGGAAGGTGAAAGGCGAAAGGCGAAAGGCGAAAGGCGAAAGGCGAAAGGCGAAAGGCGAAAGGCGAAAGGCGAAAGGCGAAAGGCGAAAGGCGAAAGGCGTAAGGCGAAAGGTGAAAGGTGAAAGGCGAAAGGCGAAAGGCGAAAGGCGAAACGCGGAAGGCGAAAGGCGAAAGGTGAAAGGCGAAAGGCGAAAGGTGAAAGGCGAAAGGCGAAAGGCGAAAGGCGAAAGGCGAAAGGCGAAACGCGGAAGGCGAAAGGCGAAAGGTGAAAGGCGAAAGGCGAAAGGTGAAAGGCGAAAGGCGAAAGGCGAAAGGCGAAAGGCGAAAGGCGAAAGGCGAAAGGCGAAAGGTGAAAGGCGAAAGGCGAAAGGCGAAAGGCGAAAGGCGAAAGGCGGAAGGTGAAAGGCGAAAGGCGAAAGGCGAAAGGCGAAAGGCGAAAGGCGAAAGGCGAAAGGCGAAAGGCGAAAGGAAAAACGATTTTCAAAACATGAAATGAAAATGGAGAAATTTAAAATGCCTGAAGCAAAAGAAAAAACGATATTCAAAAGATAAAATACAAAAGTTGAAATTGAAAATGCGAAATAGAAAATTCGAAATTATAAATTTGTATTTCAAAATGCTAAAGGCTAATTGCGAAATGCAAAAGGCGAAAGGCGAAAGGCGAAAGGCGAAAGGCGAAAGGTGAAAGGCGAAAGGCGAAAGGTGAAAGGCGAAAGGCGAAAGGCGAAAGGCGAAAGGCGAAAGGCGAAAGGCGAAAGGCGAAAGGCGAAAGGCGAAATGCAAAAGGCGAAAGGCGAAAGGCGAAAGGCGAAAGGTGAAAGGCGAAAGGCGAAAGGTGAAAGGCGAAAGGCGAAAGGCGAAAGGCGAAAGGCGAAAGGCGAAAGGCGAAAGGCGAAAGGCGAAAGGCGAAAGGCGAAAGGCGAAATGCGAAAGGCGAAAGGGGAAAGGCGAAAGGCGAAAGGCGAAAGACGGAAGGTGAAAGGCGTAAGGCGAAAGGCGAAAGGCGAAAGGCGAAAGGCGAAAGGCGAAAGGCGAAAGGTGAAAGGCGAAAAGCGAAAGGTGAAAGGCGAAAGGCGAAAGGCGAAAGGCGAAAGGCGAAAGGTGAAAGGCGAAAGGCGAAAGGCGAAAATCGAAAGGCGAAAGGCGAAAGGCGAAAGGCGAAAGGCGAAAGGCGAAAGGCGAAAGGTGAAAGGCGAAAGGCGAAAGGCGAAAGGCGAAAGGCGAAAGGCGAAAGGCGAAAGGCGAAAGGCGAAAGGCGAAAGGCGAAAGGCGAAAGGCGAAAGGCGAAAGGCGAAAGGGGAAAGGCGAAAGGCGAAAGGCGAAAGACGGAAGGTGAAAGGCGTAAGGCGAAAGGCGAAAGGCGAAAGGCGAAAGGTGAAAGGCGAAAAGCGAAAGGTGAAAGGCGAAAGGCGAAAGGCGAAAGGCGAAAGGCGAAAGGCGAAAGGCGAAAATCGAAAGGCGAAAGGCGAAAGGCGAAAGGCGAAAGGCGAAAGGCGAAAGGCGAAAGGCGAAAGGCGAAAGGCGAAAGTCGAAAGGCGAGAGGCGTAAGGCGAAAGGCGAAAGGCGAAAGGCGAAAGGCGAAAGGCGAAAGGCGAAAGGCGAAAGGCGAAAGGCGAAAGGCGAAAGGCGAAAGGCGAAAGGCGAAAGGCGAAAGGCGAAGGGCGAAAGGCGAAAGGCGGAAGGTGAAAGGCGAAAGGCGAAAGGCGAAAGGCGAAAGGCGAAAGGCGAAAGGCGAAAGGCGAAAGGCGAAAGGCGTAAGGCGAAAGGTGAAAGGTGAAAGGCGAAAGGCGAAAGGCGAAAGGCGAAAGGCGAAACGCGGAAGGCGAAAGGCGAAAGGTGAAAGGCGAAAGGCGAAAGGTGAAAGGCGAAAGGCGAAAGGCGAAAGGCGAAAGGCGAAAGGCGAAAGGCGAAAGGCGAAAGGCGAAACGCGGAAGGCGAAAGGCGAAAGGTGAAAGGCGAAAGGCGAAAGGTGAAAGGCGAAAGGCGAAAGGCGAAAGGCGAAAGGCGAAAGGCGAAAGGCGAAAGGCGAAAGGTGAAAGGCGAAAGGCGAAAGGCGAAAGGCGAAAGGCGAAAGGCGGAAGGTGAAAGGCGAAAGGCGAAAGGCGAAAGGCGAAAGGCGAAAGGCGAAAGGCGAAAGGCGAAAGGCGAAAGGAAAAACGATTTTCAAAACATGAAATGAAAATGGAGAAATTTAAAATGCCTGAAGCAAAAGAAAAAACGATATTCAAAAGATAAAATACAAAAGTTGAAATTGAAAATGCGAAATAGAAAATTCGAAATTATAAATTTGTATTTCAAAATGCTAAAGGCTAATTGCGAAATGCAAAAGGCGAAAGGCGAAAGGCGAAAGGTGAAAGGCGAAAGGCGAAAGGTGAAAGGCGAAAGGCGAAAGGCGAAAGGCGAAAGGTGAAAGGCGAAAGGCGAAAGGCGAAAGGCGAAAGGCGAAAGGCGAAAGGCGGAAGGTGAAAGGCGAAAGGCGAAAGGCGAAAGGCGAAAGGCGAAACGCGGAAGGCAAAAGGAAAAACGATTTTCAAAACATGAAATGAAAATGGAGAAATTTAAAATGCCTGAAGCAAAAGAAAAAACGATATTCAAAAGATAAAATACAAAAGTTGAAATTGAAAATGCGAAATAGAAAATTCGAAATTATAAATTTGTATTTCAAAATGCTAAAGGCTAATTGCGAAATGCAAAAGGCGAAAGGCGAAAGGCGAAAGGCGAAAGGTGAAAGGCGAAAGGCGAAAGGTGAAAGGCGAAAGGCGAAAGGCGAAAGGCGAAAGGCGAAAGGCGAAAGGCGAAAGGCGAAAGGCGAAAGGCGAAAGGCGAAAGGCGAAAGGCGAAAGGGGAAAGGCGAAAGGCGAAAGACGGAAGGTGAAAGGCGTAAGGCGAAAGGCGAAAGGCGAAAGGCGAAAGGCGAAAGGCGAAAGGCGAAAGGCGAAAGGCGAAAGGCGAAGGGCGAAAGGCGAAAGGCGAAAGGCGAAAGGCGAAAGGCGAAAGGCGAAAGGCGAAAGGCGAAAGGCGAAAAGCGGAAGGCGAAAGGCGAAAGGCGATAAGCGAAAGGCGAAGGGCGTGAGGCAAAAGTCAAAATGCCTAAGGCAAAAGGAAAAACGATTTTCAAATGAAAATGGAGAAATTTAAAATGCCTAAAGCAAAAGAAAAAACGATATTCAAAAGATGATATACAAAAGTTGAAATTGAAAATGCGAAATGGAAAATTCGAAATTATAAATTCGTATTTCAAAATGCTAAAAGCGAAATGCGAAAGGCGAAAGACCAAAGGCGAAGGGCGAAAGTCGAAAGGCGAAAGGCGAAAGGCAAAAGGCGAAAGGCGAAAGGCGAAAGGTGAAAGGCGAAAGGCGAAAGGCGAAAGGCGAAAGGCGAAAGGCGAAAGGCGAAAGGCGAAAGGCGAAAGGCGGAAGGCGAAAGGCGAAAGGCGGAAGGTGAAAGGCGAAAGGCGAAAGGTGAAAGGTGAAAGGCGAAAGGCGAAAGGCGAAAGGCGAAAGGCGAAAGGCGAAAGGCGAAAGGCGAAAGGCGAAAGTTGAAAGGCGAAAGGCGAAAAGTGAAAGGCGAAAGGCGAACGGCGAAAGCCGAAAGGCGAAAGGCGAAAGGCGAATGGCGAAAGGCGAAAGGCGAAAGGCGAAAGGCGAAAGGGAAAGGCGAAAGGCGAAAGGCGGAAGGTGAAAGGCGTACGGCGAAAGGCGAAAGGCGAAAGGCGAAAGGCGAAAGGCGAAAGGCGAAAGGCGAAAGGCGGAAGGTGAAAGGCGAAAGGCGAAAGGCGAAAGGCGAAAGGCGAAAGGCGAAAGGCGAAAGGCGAAAGGCCAAAGGCGAAAGGCGAAAAGCGGAAGGCGAAAGGCGAAACGCGAAAGGCGAAAGGCGAAAGGCGAAAAGCGGAAGGCAAAAGGAAAAACGGTTTTCAAAACATGAAATGAAAATGGAGAAATTTAAAATGCCTAAAGCAAAAGAAAAAACGATATTCAAAAGATAAAATAGAAAAGTTGAAATTGAAAATGCGAAATGGAAAATTCGAAATTATAAATTTGTATTTCAAAATGCTAAAGGCGAATTGCGAAAGGCGAAAGACGAAAGGCGAAGGGCGAAAGTCGAAAGGCGAAAGGCGAAATGCAAAAGGCGAAAGGCGAAAGGCGAAAGGCGAAAGGTGAAAGGCGAAAGGCGAAAGGCGAAAGGCGAAAGGCGAAAGGCGAAAGGCGAAAGGCGAAGGGCGAAAGGCGAAAGGCGAAAGGCGAAAAGCGAAAGGCGAAAGGCGAAAGGCGAAAGGCGAAAGGCGAAAGGCGAAAAGCGGAAGGCGAAAGGCGAAAGGCGATAAGCGAAAAGCGAAGGGCGTGAGGCAAAAGTCAAAATGCCTAAGGCAAAAGGAAAAACGATTTTCAAATGAAAATGGAGAAATTTAAAATGCCTAAAGCAAAAGAAAAAACGATATTCAAAAGATGCTATACAAAAGTTGAAATTGAAAATACGAAATGGAAAATTCGAAATTATAAATTCGTATTTCAAAATGCTAAAGGCGAAATGCGAAAGGCGAAAGACGAAAGGCGAAGGGCGAAAGTCGAAAGGCGAAAGGCGAAAGGCAAAAGGCGAAAGGCGAAAGGCGAAAGTTGAAAGGCGAAGGGCGAAAGTCGAAAGGCGAAAGGCAAAAGGCGAAAGGCGAAAGGCGAAAGGCGAAAGGCGAAAGGCGAAAGGCGAAAGGCGAAAGGCGAAAGGCGAAAGGCGAAAGGCGAAAGGCGAAAGGCGAAAGGCGAAAGGCGAAAGGCGAACGGCGAAAGGCGAAAGGCGAAAGGCGAAAGGCGAAAGGCGAAAGGCGAAAGGCGAAAGGCGAAGGCGAAAGGCGAAAGGCGAAAGTCGAAAGGCGAGAGGCGTAAGGCGAAAGGCGAAAGGCGAAAGGCGAAAGGCGAAAGGCGAAAGGCGAAAGGCGAAGGGCGAAAGGCGAAAGGCGGAAGGTGAAAGGCGAAAGGCGAAAGGCGAAAGGCGAAAGGCGAAAGGCGAAAGGCGAAAGGCGAAAGGCGAAAGGCGAAAGGCGAAAGGCGTAAGGCGAAAGGTGAAAGGTGAAAGGCGAAAGGCGAAAGGCGAAAGGCGAAACGCGGAAGGCGAAAGGCGAAAGGTGAAAGGCGAAAGGCGAAAGGTGAAAGGCGAAAGGCGAAAGGCGAAAGGCGAAAGGCGAAAGGCGAAAGGCGAAAGGCGAAAGGCGAAAGGCGAAAGGCGAAAGGCGAAAGGCGAAAGGCGAAAGGCGAAAGGCGAAAGGCGAAACGCGGAAGGCGAAAGGCGAAAGGTGAAAGGCGAAAGGCGAAAGGTGAAAGGCGAAAGGCGAAAGGCGAAAGGCGAAAGGCGAAAGGCGAAAGGCGAAAGGTGAAAGGCGAAAGGCGAAAGGCGAAAGGCGAAAGGCGAAAGGCGGAAGGTGAAAGGCGAAAGGCGAAAGGCGAAAGGGGAAAGGCGAAAGGCGAAAGGCGAAAGGCGAAAGGCGAAAGGCGAAAGGCGAAAGGCGAAAGGCGTAAGGCGAAAGGTGAAAGGCGAAAGGCGAAACGCGGAAGGCAAAAGGAAAAACGATTTTCAAAACATGAAATGAAAATGGAGAAATTTAAAATGCCTGAAGCAAAAGAAAAAACGATATTCAAAAGATAAAATACAAAAGTTGAAATTGAAAATGCGAAATAGAAAATTCGAAATTATAAATTTGTATTTCAAAATGCTAAAGGCTAATTGCGAAATGCAAAAGGCGAAAGGCGAAAGGCGAAAGGTGAAAGGCGAAAGGCGAAAGGTGAAAGGCGAAAGGCGAAAGGCGAAAGGCGAAAGGCGAAAGGCGAAAGGCGAAAGGCGAAAGGCGAAAGGCGAAAGGCGAAAGGGGAAAGGCGAAAGACGGAAGGTGAAAGGCGTAAGGCGAAAGGCGAAAGGCGAAAGGCGAAAGGCGAAAGGCGAAAGGCGAAAGGCGAAAGGCGAAGGGCGAAAGGCGAAAGGCGAAAGGCGAAAGGCGAAAGGCGAAAGGCGAAAGGCGAAAGGCGAAAGGCGAAAGGCGAAAGGCGAAAGGCGAAAAGCGGAAGGCGAAAGGCGAAAGGCGATAAGCGAAAGGCGAAGGGCGTGAGGCAAAAGTCAAAATGCCTAAGGCAAAAGGAAAAACGATTTTCAAATGAAAATGGAGAAGTTTAAAATGCCTAAAGCAAAAGAAAAAACGATATTCAAAAGATGATATACAAAAGTTGAAATTGAAAATGCGAAATGGAAAATTCGAAATTATAAATTCGTATTTCAAAATGCTAAAGGCGAAATGCGAAAGGCGAAAGACGAAAGGCGAAGGGCGAAAGTCGAAAGGCGAAAGGCGAAAGGCGAAAGGCGAAAAGTGAAAGGCGAAAGGCGAACGGCGAAAGGCGAAAGGCGAAAGGCGAAAGGCGAAAGGCGAAATGCGAAAGGCGAAAGGCGAAAGGCGAATGGCGAAAGGCGAAAGGCGAAAGGCGAAAGGCGAAAGGCGAAAGTTGAAAGGCGAAAGGCGAAAAGTGAAAGGCGAAAGGCGAACGGCGAAAGGCGAAAGGCGAAAGTTGAAAGGCGAAAGGCGAAAAGTGAAAGGCGAAAGGCGAACGGCGAAAGGCGAAAGGCGAAAGGCGAAAGGTGAAAGGCGAAATGCGAAAGGCGAAAGGCGAAAGGCGAAAGGCGAATGGCGAAAGGCGAAAGGCGAAAGGCGAAAGGCGAAAGTTGAAAGGCGAAAGGCTAAAAGTGAAAGGCGAAAGGCGAACGGCGAAAGGCGAAAGGCGAAAGGCGAAAGGCGAAAGGCGAAAGGCGAAAGGCGAAAGGCGAAAGGCGAAAGGCGAAAGGCGAAAGGCGAAAGGCGAAGGGCGAAAGGCGAAAGGCGAAAGGCGAAAGGCGAAAGGCGAAAGGCGAAAGGCGAAAGGCGAAAGGCGAAAGGCGAAAGGCGAAAGGCGAAAGGCGAAAGGCGAAAGGCGAAAAGCGGAAGGCGAAAGGCGAAAGGCGATAAGCGAAAGGCGAAAGGCGAAAGGCGAAAAGCGGGAGGCGAAAGGCGATAAGCGAAAGGCGAAGGGCGTGAGGCAAAAGTCAAAATGCCTAAGGCAAAAGGAAAAACGATTTTCAAATGAAAATGGAGAAGTTTAAAATGCCTAAAGCAAAAGAAAAAACGATATTCAAAAGATGATATACAAAAGTTGAAATTGAAAATGCGAAATGGAAAATTCGAAATTATAAATTCGTATTTCAAAATGCTAAAGGCGAAATGCGAAAGGCGAAAGACGAAAGGCGAAGGGCGAAAGTCGAAAGGCGAAAGGCGAAAGGCAAAAGGCGAAAGGCGAAAGGCGAAAGGTGAAAGGCGAAAGGCGAAAGGTGAAAGGCGAAAGGCGAAAGGCGAAAGGCGAAAGCCGAAAGGCGAAAGGCGAAAGGCGGAAGACGACAGGCGAAAGGCGGAAGGTGAAAGGCGAAAGGCGAAAGGTGAAAGGCGAAAGGCGAAAGGCGAAAGGCGAAAGGCGAAAGGCGAAAGGCGAAAGGCGAAAGGCGAAAGGCGAAAGGCGAAAGTTGAAAGGCGAAAGGCGAAAAGTGAAAGGCGAAAGGCGAACGGCGAAAGGCGAAAGGCGAAAGGCGAAAGGCGAAAGGCGAAAGGCGAAAGGCGAAAGGCGAAAGGCGAAAGGCGAAAGGTGAAGTGCGAGAGGCGAACGGCGAAAGGCGAAAGGCGAAAGGCGAAAGGTGAAAGGCGAAATGCGAAAGGCGAAAGGCGAAAGGCGAATGGCGAAAGGCGAAAGGCGAAAGGCGAAAGGCGAAAGGCGAAAGGCGAAAGGCGAAAGTTGAAAGGCGAAAGGCGGAAGGCGAAAGGCGAAAGGCGGAAGGCGAAAGGCGAAAGGCGAAAGGCGAAAGGCGAATGGCGAAAGGCGAAAGGCGAAAGGCGAAAGGCGAAAGGCGAAAGTTGAAAGGCGAAAGGCGAAAAGTGAAAGGCGAAAGGCGAACGGCGAAAGGCGAAAGGCGAAAGGCGAAAGGCGAAAGGCGAAAGGCGAAATGCGAAAGGCGAAAGGCGAAAGGCGAATGGCGAAAGGCGAAAGGCGAAAGGCGAAAGGCGAAAGGCGAAAGTTGAAAGGCGAAAGGCGAAAAGTGAAAGGCGAAAGGCGAACGGCGAAAGGCGAAAGGCGAAAGTTGAAAGGCGAAAGGCGAAAAGTGAAAGGCGAAAGGCGAACGGCGAAAGGCGAAAGGCGAAAGGCGAAAGGTGAAAGGCGAAATGCGAAAGGCGAAAGGCGAAAGGCGAAAGACGAATGGCGAAAGGCGAAAGGCGAAAGGCGAAAGGCGAAAGTTGAAAGGCGAAAGGCGAAAAGTGAAAGGCGAAAGGCGAACGGCGAAAGGCGAAAGGCGAAAGGCGAAAGGCGAAAGGCGAAAGGCGAAAGGCGAAAGGCGAAAGGCGAAAGGCGAAAGGCGAAGGGCGAAAGGCGAAAGGCGAAAGGCGAAAGGCGAAAGGCGAAAGGCGAAAGGCGAAAGGCGAAAGGCGAAAGGCGAAAGGCGAAAGGCGAAAGGCGAAAGGCGAAAGGCGAAAAGCGGAAGGCGAAAGGCGAAAGGCGATAAGCGAAAGGCGAAAGGCGAAAGGCGAAAAGCGGAAGGCGAAATGCGATAAGCGAAAGGCGAAGGGCGTGAGGCAAAAGTCAAAATGCCTAAGGCAAAAGGAAAAACGATTTTCAAATGAAAATGGAGAAGTTTAAAATGCCTAAAGCAAAAGAAAAAACGATATTCAAAAGATGATATACAAAAGTTGAAATTGAAAATGCGAAATGGAAAATTCGAAATTATAAATTCGTATTTCAAAATGCTAAAGGCGAAATGCGAAAGGCGAAAGACGAAAGGCGAAGGGCGAAAGTCGAAAGGCGAAAGGCGAAAGGCAAAAGGCGAAAGGCGAAAGGCGAAAGGTGAAAGGCGAAAGGCGAAAGGCGAAAGGCGAAAGCCGAAAGGCGAAAGGCGAAAGGCGAAAGGCGAAAGGCGGAAGGCGAAAGGCGAAAGGCGGAAGGTGAAAGGCGAAAGGCGAAAGGTGAAAGGCGAAAGGCGAAAGGCGAAAGGCGAAAGGCGAAAGGCGAAAGGCGAAAGGCGAAAGGCGAAAGTTGAAAGGCGAAAGGCGAAAAGTGAAAGGCGAAAGGCGAACGGCGAAAGGCGAAAGGCGAAAGGCGAAAGGCGAAAGGCGAAAGGCGAAAGGTGAAGGGCGAGAGGCGAACGGCGAAAGGCGAAAGGCGAAAGGTGAAAGGCGAAATGCGAAAGGCGAAAGGCGAAAGGCGAATGGCGCAAGGCGAAAGGCGAAAGGCGAAAGGCGAAAGGCGAAAGGGGAAAGGCGAAAGGCGAAAGGCGGAAGGTGAAAGGCGTACGGCGAAAGGCGAAAGGCGAAAGGCGAAAGGCGAAAGGCGAAAGGCGAAAGGCGAAAAGCGGAAGGTGAAAGGCGAAAGGCGAAAGGCGAAAGGCGAAAGGCGAAAGGCGAAAGGCGAAAGGCGAAAGGCGAAAGGCGAAAGGCGAAAGGCCAAAGGCGAAAGGCGAAAAGCGGAAGGCGAAAGGCGAAACGCGAAGGGCGAAAGGCGAAAGGCGAAAAGCGGAAGGCAAAAGGAAAAACGATTTTCAAAACATGAAATGAAAATGGAGAAATTTAAAATGCCTAAAGCAAAAGAAAAAACGATATTCAAAAGATAAAATAGAAAAGTTGAAATTGAAAATGCGAAATGGAAAATTCGAAATTATAAATTTGTATTTCAAAATGCTAAAGGCGAATTGCGTAAGGCGAAAGACGAAAGGCGAAGGGCGAAAGTCGAAAGGCGAAAGGCGAAATGCAAAAGGCGAAAGGCGAAAGGCGAAAGGTGAAAGGCGAAAGGCGAAAGGCGAAAGGCGAAAGGCGAAAGGCGAAGGGCGAAAGGCGAAAGGCGAAAGGCGAAGGGCGAAAGGCGAAAGGCGAAAGGCGAAAGGCGAAATTCGAAAGACGAAAGGCGAAAGGCGAAAGGCGAAAGGCGAAAAGCGGAAGGCGAAAGGCGAAAGGCGATAAGCGAAAAGCGAAGGGCGTGAGGCAAAAGTCAAAATGCCTAAGGCAAAAGGAAAAACGATTTTCAAATGAAAATGGAGAAGTTTAAAATGCCTAAAGCAAAAGAAAAAACGATATTCAAAAGATGATATACAAAAGTTGAAATTGAAAATGCGAAATGGAAAATTCGAAATTATAAATTCGTATTTCAAAATGCTAAAGGCGAAATGCGAAAGGCGAAAGACGAAAGGCGAAGGGCGAAAGTCGAAAGGCGAAAGGCGAAAGGCAAAAGGCGAAAGGCGAAAGGCGAAAGGTGAAAGGCGAAAGGCGAAAGGCGAAAGCCGAAAGGCGAAAGGCGAAAGGCGAAAGGCGGAAGGCGAAAGGCGAAAGGCGGAAGGTGAAAGGCGAAAGGCGAAAGGTGAAAGGCGAAAGGCGAAAGGCGAAAGGCGAAAGGCGAAAGGCGAAAGGCGAAAGTTGAAAGGCGAAAGGCGAAAAGTGAAAGGCGAAAGGCGAACGGCGAAAGGCGAAAGGCGAAAGGCGAAAGGCGAAAGGCGAAAGGCGAAAGGCGAAAGGCGAAAGGCGAAAGGCGAAAGGCGAAAGGTGAAGGGCGAGAGGCGAACGGCGAAAGGCGAAAGGCGAAAGGTGAAAGGCGAAATGCGAAAGGCGAAAGGCGAAAGGCGAATGGCGCAAGGCGAAAGGCGAAAGGCGAAAGGCGAAAGGCGAAAGGGGAAAGGCGAAAGGCGAAAGGCGGAAGGTGAAAGGCGTACGGCGAAAGGCGAAAGGCGAAAGGCGAAAGGCGGAAGGTGAAAGGCGAAAGGCGAAAGGCGAAAGGCGAAAGGCGAAAGGCGAAAGGCGAAAGGCGAAAGGCGAAAGGCGAAAGGCGAAAGGCGAAAGGCGAAAGGCCAAAGGCGAAAGGCGAAAAGCGGAAGGCGAAAGGCGAAACGCGAAGGGCGAAAGGCGAAAGGCGAAAAGCGGAAGGCAAAAGGAAAAACGATTTTCAAAACATGAAATGAAAATGGAGAAATTTAAAATGCCTAAAGCAAAAGAAAAAACGATATTCAAAAGATAAAATAGAAAAGTTGAAATTGAAAATGCGAAATGGAAAATTCGAAATTATAAATTTGTATTTCAAAATGCTAAAGGCGAATTGCGAAAGGCGAAAGACGAAAGGCGAAGGGCGAAAGTCGAAAGGCGAAAGGCGAAATGCAAAAGGCGAAAGGCGAAAGGCGAAAGGCGAAAGGTGAAAGGCGAAAGGCGAAAGGCGAAAGGCGAAAGGCGAAAGGCGAAAGGCGAAAGGCGAAGGGCGAAAGGCGAAAGGCGAAAGGCGAAGGACGAAAGGCGAAAGGCGAAAGGCGAAAGGCGAAAGGCGAAAGGCGAAAGGCGAAAGGCGAAAGGCGAAAGGCGAAAAGCCGAAGGCGAAAGGCGAAAGGCGATAAGCGAAAAGCGAAGGGCGTGAGGCAAAAGTCAAAATGCCTAAGGCAAAAGGAAAAACGATTTTCAAATGAAAATGGAGAAATTTAAAATGCCTAAAGCAAAAGAAAAAACGATATTCAAAAGATGATATACAAAAGTTGAAATTGAAAATGCGAAATGGAAAATTCGAAATTATAAATTCGTATTTCAAAATGCTAAAGGCGAAATGCGAAAGGCGAAAGACGAAAGGCGAAGGGCTAAAGTCGAAAGGCGAAAGGCGAAAGGCAAAAGGCGAAAGGCGAAAGGCGAAAGGTGAAAGGCGAAAGGCGAAAGGCGAAAGGCGAAAGGCGAAAGGCGAAAGGCGAAAGGCGAAAGGCGAAAGGCGAAAGGCGAAAGGCGAAAAGCGGAAGGCGAAAGGCGAAAGGCGATAAGCGAAAGGCGAAAGGCGAAAGGCGAAAAGCGGAAGGCGAAAGGCGAAAGGCGATAAGCGAAAGGCGAAGGGCGTGAGGCAAAAGTCAAAATGCCTAAGGCAAAAGGAAAAACGATTTTCAAATGAAAATGGAGAAGTTTAAAATGCCTAAAGCAAAAGAAAAAACGATATTCAAAAGATGATATACAAAAGATGAAATTGAAAATGCGAAATGGAAAATTCGAAATTATAAATTCGTATTTCAAAATGCTAAAGGCGAAAAGCGAAAGGCGAAAGACGAAAGGCGAAGGGCGAAAGTCGAAAGGCGAAAGGCGAAAGGCAAAATGCGAAAGGCGAAAGGCGAAAGGTGAAAGGCGAAAGGCGAAAGGCGAAAGGCGAAATCCGAAAGGCGAAAGGCGAAAGGCGAAAGGCGGAAGGCGAAAGGCGAAAGGCGGAAGGTGAAAGGCGAAAGGCGAAAGGTGAAAGGCGAAAGGCGAAAGGCGAAAGGCGAAAGGCGAAAGGCGAAAGGCGAAAGGCGAAAGGCGAAAGTTGAAAGGCGAAAGGCGAAAAGTGAAAGGCGAAAGGCGAACGGCGAAAGGCGAAAGGCGAAAGGCGAAAGGCGAAATGCGAAATGCGAAAGGCGAAAGGCGAATGGCGCAAGGCGAAAGGCGAAAGGCGAAAGGCGAAAGGCGAAAGGCGAAAGCGGAAAGGCGAAAGGCGAAAGGCGGAAGGTGAAAGGCGTACGGCGAAAGGCGAAAGGCGAAAGGCGAAAGGCGAAAGGCGGAAGGTGAAAGGCGAAAGGCGAAAGGCGAAAGGCGAAAGGCGAAAGGCGAAAGGCGAAAGGCGAAAGGCGAAAGGCGAAAGGCGAAAGGCGAAAGGCGAAAGGCCAAAGGCGGAAGGTGAAAGGCGTACGGCGAAAGGCGAAAGGCGAAAGGCGAAAGGCGAAAAGCGGAAGGTGAAAGGCGAAAGGCGAAAGGCGAAAGGCGAAAGGCGAAAGGCGAAAGGCGAAAGGCGAAAGGCGAAAGGCGAAAGGCGAAAGGCGAAAGGCGAAAGGCGAAAGGCGAAAGGCGAAAGGCCAAAGGCGAAAGGCGAAAAGCGGAAGGCGAAAGGCGAAACGCGAAGGGCGAAAGGCGAAAGGCGAAAAGCGGAAGGCAAAAGGAAAAACGATTTTCAAAACATGAAATGAAAATGGAGAAATTTAAAATGCCTAAAGCAAAAGAAAAAACGATATTCAAAAGATAAAATAGAAAAGTTGAAATTGAAAATGCGAAATGGAAAATTCGAAATTATAAATTTGTATTTCAAAATGATAAAGGCGAATTGCGAAAGGCGAAAGACGAAAGGCGAAGGGCGAAAGTCGAAAGGCGAAAGGCGAAATGCAAAAGGCGAAAGGCGAAAGGCGAAAGGCGAAAGGTGAACGGCGAAAGGCGAAAGGCGAAAGGTGAAAGGCGAAATGCGAAATGCGAAAGGCGAAAGGCGAATGGCGCAAGGCGAAAGGTGAAAGGCGAAAGGCGAAAGGCGGAAGCGGAAAGGCGAAAGGCGAAAGGCGGAAGGTGAAAGGCGTACGGCGAAAGGCGAAAGGCGAAAGGCGAAAGGCGAAAGGCGAAAGGCGGAAGGTGAAAGGCGAAAGGCGAAAGGCGAAAGGCGAAAGGCGAAAGGCGAAAGGCGAAAGGCGAAAGGCGAAAGGCGAAAGGCGAAAGGCGAAAGGCGAAAGGCGCAAGGCGAAAGGCCAAAGGCGAAAGGCGAAAAGCGGAAGGCGAAAGGCGAAACGCGAAGGGCGAAAGGCGAAAGGCGAAAAGCGGAAGGCAAAAGGAAAAACGATTTTCAAAACATGAAATGAAAATGGAGAAATTTAAAATGCCTAAAGCAAAAGAAAAAACGATATTCAAAAGATAAAATAGAAAAGTTGAAATTGAAAATGCGAAATGGAAAATTCGAAATTATAAATTTGTATTTCAAAATGCTAAAGGCGAATTGCGAAAGGCGAAAGACGAAAGGCGAAGGGCGAAAGTCGAAAGGCGAAAGGCGAAATGCAAAAGGCGAAAGGCGAAAGGCGAAAGGCGAAAGGTGAAAGGCGAAAGGCGAAAGGCGAAAGGCGAAAGGCGAAAGGCGAAAGGCGAAGGGCGAAAGGCGAAAGGCGAAAGGCGAAGGGCGAAAGGCGAAAGGCGAAAGGCGAAAGGCGAAAGGCGAAAGGCGAAAGGCGAAAGGCGAAAGGCGAAAGGCGAAAAGCGGAAGGCGAAAGGCGAAAGGCGATAAGCGAAAAGCGAAGGGCGTGAGGCAAAAGTCAAAATGCCTAAGGCAAAAGGAAAAACGATTTTCAAATGAAAATGGAGAAATTTAAAATGCCTAAAGCAAAAGAAAAAACGATATTCAAAAGATGATATACAAAAGTTGAAATTGAAAATGCGAAATGGAAAATTCGAAATTATAAATTCGTATTTCAAAATGCTAAAGGCGAAATGCGAAAGGCGAAAGACGAAAGGCGAAGGGCTAAAGTCGAAAGGCGAAAGGTGAAGGGCGAGAGGCGAACGGCGAAAGGCGAAAGGCGAAAGGCGAAAGGCGAAAGTTGAAAGGCGAAAGGCGAAAAGTGAAAGGCGAAAGGCGAACGGCGAAAGGCGAAAGGCGAAAGGCGAAAGGCGAAAGGCGAAAGGCGAAAGGCGAAAGGCGAAAGGCAAAAGGCGAAAGGCGAAAGGCGAAAGGCGAAAGGTGAAGGGCGAGAGGCGAACGGCGAAAGGCGAAAGGCGAAAGGCGAAAGGCGAAAGGCGAAAGGCGAAAGGTGAAAGGCGAAATGCGAAAGGCGAAAGGCGAAAAGCGAAAGGCGAAAGGCGAAAGGCGAAAGGCGAAAGGGGAAAGGCGAAAGGCGAAAGGCGGAAGGTGAAAGGCGTACGGCGAAAGGCGAAAGGCGAAAGGCGAAAGGCGGAAGGTGAAAGGCGAAAGGCGAAAGGCGAAAGGCGAAAGGCCAAAGGCGAAAGGCGAAAAGCGGAAGGCGAAAGGCAAAACGCGAAAGGCGAAAGGCTAAAGGCGAAAAGCGGAAGGCAAAAGGAAAAACGATTTTCAAAACATGAAATGAAAATGGAGAAATTTAAAATGCCTAAAGCAAAAGAAAAAACGATATTCAAAAGATAAAATAGAAAAGTTGAAATTGAAAATGCGAAATGGAAAATTCGAAATTATAAATTTGTATTTCAAAATGCTAAAGGCGAATTGCGAAAGGCGAAAGGCGAAAGGCGAAAGGCGAATGGCGCAAGGCGAAAGGCGAAAGGCAAAAGGCGAAAGGCGAAAGGTGAAAGGCGAAAGGCGAAAGGCGAAAGGCGAAAGGCGAAAGGCGAAAGGCGGAAGGCGAAAGGCGAAGGGCGGAAGGTGAAAGGCGAAAGGCGAAATTTGAAAGGCGAAAGGCGAAAGGCGAAAGGCGAAAGGCGAAAGGCGAAAGTTGAAAGGCGAAAGTCGAAAAGTGAAAGGCGAAAGGCGAACGGCGAAAGGCGAAAGGCGAAAGGCGAAAGGCGAAAGGCGAAAGGCGAAAGGCGAAAGGCGAAAGGCGAAAGGCGAAAGGCGAAAGGCGAAAGGCGAAAGGCGAAAGGTGAAGGGCGAGAGGCGAACGGCGAAAGGCGAAAGGCGAAAGGCGAAAGGCGAAAGGTGAAAGGCGAAATGCGAAAGGCGAAAGGCGAAAAGCGAAAGGCGAAAGGCGAAAGGCGAAAGGCGAAAGGGGAAAGGCGAAAGGCGAAAGGCGGAAGGTGAAAGGCGTACGGCGAAAGGCGAAAGGCGAAAGGCGAAAGGCGAAAGGCGAAAGGCGAAAGGCGAAAGGCGAAAGGCGAAAGGCGAAAGGCGGAAGGTGAAAGGCGAAAGGCGAAAGGCGAAAGGCCAAAGGCGAAAGGCGAAAAGCGGAAGGCGAAAGGCAAAACGCGAAAGGCGAAAGGCTAAAGGCGAAAAGCGGAAGGCAAAAGGAAAAACGATTTTCAAAACATGAAATGAAAATGGAGAAATTTAAAATGCCTAAAGCAAAAGAAAAAACGATATTCAAAAGATAAAATAGAAAAGTTGAAATTGAAAATGCGAAATGGAAAATTCGAAATTATAAATTTGTATTTCAAAATGCTAAAGGCGAATTGCGAAAGGCGAAAGACGAAAGGCGAAGGGCGAAAGTCGAAAGGCGAAAGGCGAAATGCAAAAGGCGAAAGGCGAAAGGCGAAAGGCGAAAGGTGAAAGGCGAAAGGCGAAAGGCGAAAGGTGAAAGGCGATAGGCGAAAGGCGAAAGGCGAAAGGCGAAAGGCGAAAAGCGAAAGGCGAAAGGCGAAAGGCGAAAGGCGAAAGGCGAAAGGCGAAAGGCGAAAGGCGAAAGGCGAACGGCGAAAGGCGAAAGGCGAAAGGCGAAAGGCGAAAGGCGAAAGGCGAAAGGCGAAAGGCGAAAGGCGAAAGGCGAAAGGTGAAGGGCGAGAGGCGAACGGCGAAAGGCGAAAGGCGAAAGGTGAAAGGCGAAATGCGAAAGGCGAAAGGCGAAAGGCGAATGGCGCAAGGCGAAAGGCGAAAGGCGAAAGGCGAAAGGCGAAAGGGGAAAGGCGAAAGGCGAAAGGCGGAAGGTGAAAGGCGTACGGCGAAAGGCGAAAGGCGAAAGGCGAAAGGCGGAAGGTGAAAGGCGAAAGGCGAAAGGCGAAAGGCGAAAGGCGAAAGGCGAAAGGCGAAAGGCGAAAGGCGAAAGGCGAAAGGCGAAAGGCGAAAGGCCAAAGGCGAAAGGCGAAAAGCGGAAGGCGAAAGGCGAAACGCGAAGGGCGAAAGGCGAAAGGCGAAAAGCGGAAGGCAAAAGGAAAAACGATTTTCAAAACATGAAATGAAAATGGAGAAATTTAAAATGCCTAAAGCAAAAGAAAAAACGATATTCAAAAGATAAAATAGAAAAGTTGAAATTGAAAATGCGAAATGGAAAATTCGAAATTATAAATTTGTATTTCAAAATGCTAAAGGCGAATTGCGAAAGGCGAAAGACGAAAGGCGAAGGGCGAAAGTCGAAAGGCGAAAGGCGAAATGCAAAAGGCGAAAGGCGAAAGGCGAAAGGCGAAAGGTGAAAGGCGAAAGGCGAAAGGCGAAAGGCGAAAGGCGAAAGGCGAAAGGCGAAAGGCGAAGGGCGAAAGGCGAAAGGCGAAAGGCGAAGGACGAAAGGCGAAAGGCGAAAGGCGAAAGGCGAAAGGCGAAAGGCGAAAGGCGAAAGGCGAAAGGCGAAAGGCGAAAAGCCGAAGGCGAAAGGCGAAAGGCGATAAGCGAAAAGCGAAGGGCGTGAGGCAAAAGTCAAAATGCCTAAGGCAAAAGGAAAAACGATTTTCAAATGAAAATGGAGAAATTTAAAATGCCTAAAGCAAAAGAAAAAACGATATTCAAAAGATGATATACAAAAGTTGAAATTGAAAATGCGAAATGGAAAATTCGAAATTATAAATTCGTATTTCAAAATGCTAAAGGCGAAATGCGAAAGGCGAAAGACGAAAGGCGAAGGGCTAAAGTCGAAAGGCGAAAGGCGAAAGGCAAAAGGCGAAAGGCGAAAGGCGAAAGGTGAAAGGCGAAAGGCGAAAGGCGAAAGGCGAAAGGCGAAAGGCGAAAGGCGAAAGGCGAAAGGCGAAAGGCGAAAGGCGAAAGGCGAAAAGCGGAAGGCGAAAGGCGAAAGGCGATAAGCGAAAGGCGAAAGGCGAAAGGCGAAAAGCGGAAGGCGAAAGGCGAAAGGCGATAAGCGAAAGGCGAAGGGCGTGAGGCAAAAGTCAAAATGCCTAAGGCAAAAGGAAAAACGATTTTCAAATGAAAATGGAGAAGTTTAAAATGCCTAAAGCAAAAGAAAAAACGATATTCAAAAGATGATATACAAAAGATGAAATTGAAAATGCGAAATGGAAAATTCGAAATTATAAATTCGTATTTCAAAATGCTAAAGGCGAAAAGCGAAAGGCGAAAGACGAAAGGCGAAGGGCGAAAGTCGAAAGGCGAAAGGCGAAAGGCAAAATGCGAAAGGCGAAAGGCGAAAGGTGAAAGGCGAAAGGCGAAAGGCGAAAGGCGAAATCCGAAAGGCGAAAGGCGAAAGGCGAAAGGCGGAAGGCGAAAGGCGAAAGGCGGAAGGTGAAAGGCGAAAGGCGAAAGGTGAAAGGCGAAAGGCGAAAGGCGAAAGGCGAAAGGCGAAAGGCGAAAGGCGAAAGGCGAAAGGCGAAAGTTGAAAGGCGAAAGGCGAAAAGTGAAAGGCGAAAGGCGAACGGCGAAAGGCGAAAGGCGAAAGGCGAAAGGCGAAATGCGAAATGCGAAAGGCGAAAGGCGAATGGCGCAAGGCGAAAGGCGAAAGGCGAAAGGCGAAAGGCGAAAGGCGAAAGCGGAAAGGCGAAAGGCGAAAGGCGGAAGGTGAAAGGCGTACGGCGAAAGGCGAAAGGCGAAAGGCGAAAGGCGAAAGGCGAAAGGCGGAAGGTGAAAGGCGAAAGGCGAAAGGCGAAAGGCGAAAGGCGAAAGGCGAAAGGCGAAAGGCGAAAGGCGAAAGGCGAAAGGCGAAAGGCGAAAGGCGAAAGGCCAAAGGCGGAAGGTGAAAGGCGTACGGCGAAAGGCGAAAGGCGAAAGGCGAAAAGCGGAAGGTGAAAGGCGAAAGGCGAAAGGCGAAAGGCGAAAGGCGAAAGGCGAAAGGCGAAAGGCGAAAGGCGAAAGGCGAAAGGCGAAAGGCGAAAGGCGAAAGGCGAAAGGCGAAAGGCGAAAGGCCAAAGGCGAAAGGCGAAAAGCGGAAGGCGAAAGGCGAAACGCGAAGGGCGAAAGGCGAAAGGCGAAAAGCGGAAGGCAAAAGGAAAAACGATTTTCAAAACATGAAATGAAAATGGAGAAATTTAAAATGCCTAAAGCAAAAGAAAAAACGATATTCAAAAGATAAAATAGAAAAGTTGAAATTGAAAATGCGAAATGGAAAATTCGAAATTATAAATTTGTATTTCAAAATGATAAAGGCGAATTGCGAAAGGCGAAAGACGAAAGGCGAAGGGCGAAAGTCGAAAGGCGAAAGGCGAAATGCAAAAGGCGAAAGGCGAAAGGCGAAAGGCGAAAGGTGAACGGCGAAAGGCGAAAGGCGAAAGGTGAAAGGCGAAATGCGAAATGCGAAAGGCGAAAGGCGAATGGCGCAAGGCGAAAGGTGAAAGGCGAAAGGCGAAAGGCGAAAGCGGAAAGGCGAAAGGCGAAAGGCGGAAGGTGAAAGGCGTACGGCGAAAGGCGAAAGGCGAAAGGCGAAAGGCGAAAGGCGGAAGGTGAAAGGCGAAAGGCGAAAGGCGAAAGGCGAAAGGCGAAAGGCGAAAGGCGAAAGGCGAAAGGCGAAAGGCGAAAGGCGAAAGGCGAAAGGCGAAAGGCGCAAGGCGAAAGGCCAAAGGCGAAAGGCGAAAAGCGGAAGGCGAAAGGCGAAACGCGAAGGGCGAAAGGCGAAAGGCGAAAAGCGGAAGGCAAAAGGAAAAACGATTTTCAAAACATGAAATGAAAATGGAGAAATTTAAAATGCCTAAAGCAAAAGAAAAAACGATATTCAAAAGATAAAATAGAAAAGTTGAAATTGAAAATGCGAAATGGAAAATTCGAAATTATAAATTTGTATTTCAAAATGCTAAAGGCGAATTGCGAAAGGCGAAAGACGAAAGGCGAAGGGCGAAAGTCGAAAGGCGAAAGGCGAAATGCAAAAGGCGAAAGGCGAAAGGCGAAAGGCGAAAGGTGAAAGGCGAAAGGCGAAAGGCGAAAGGCGAAAGGCGAAAGGCGAAAGGCGAAGGGCGAAAGGCGAAAGGCGAAAGGCGAAGGGCGAAAGGCGAAAGGCGAAAGGCGAAAGGCGAAAGGCGAAAGGCGAAAGGCGAAAGGCGAAAGGCGAAAGGCGAAAAGCGGAAGGCGAAAGGCGAAAGGCGATAAGCGAAAAGCGAAGGGCGTGAGGCAAAAGTCAAAATGCCTAAGGCAAAAGGAAAAACGATTTTCAAATGAAAATGGAGAAATTTAAAATGCCTAAAGCAAAAGAAAAAACGATATTCAAAAGATGATATACAAAAGTTGAAATTGAAAATGCGAAATGGAAAATTCGAAATTATAAATTCGTATTTCAAAATGCTAAAGGCGAAATGCGAAAGGCGAAAGACGAAAGGCGAAGGGCTAAAGTCGAAAGGCGAAAGGTGAAGGGCGAGAGGCGAACGGCGAAAGGCGAAAGGCGAAAGGCGAAAGGCGAAAGTTGAAAGGCGAAAGGCGAAAAGTGAAAGGCGAAAGGCGAACGGCGAAAGGCGAAAGGCGAAAGGCGAAAGGCGAAAGGCGAAAGGCGAAAGGCGAAAGGCGAAAGGCAAAAGGCGAAAGGCGAAAGGCGAAAGGCGAAAGGTGAAGGGCGAGAGGCGAACGGCGAAAGGCGAAAGGCGAAAGGCGAAAGGCGAAAGGCGAAAGGCGAAAGGTGAAAGGCGAAATGCGAAAGGCGAAAGGCGAAAAGCGAAAGGCGAAAGGCGAAAGGCGAAAGGCGAAAGGGGAAAGGCGAAAGGCGAAAGGCGGAAGGTGAAAGGCGTACGGCGAAAGGCGAAAGGCGAAAGGCGAAAGGCGAAAGGCGGAAGGTGAAAGGCGAAAGGCGAAAGGCGAAAGGCGAAAGGCCAAAGGCGAAAGGCGAAAAGCGGAAGGCGAAAGGCAAAACGCGAAAGGCGAAAGGCTAAAGGCGAAAAGCGGAAGGCAAAAGGAAAAACGATTTTCAAAACATGAAATGAAAATGGAGAAATTTAAAATGCCTAAAGCAAAAGAAAAAACGATATTCAAAAGATAAAATAGAAAAGTTGAAATTGAAAATGCGAAATGGAAAATTCGAAATTATAAATTTGTATTTCAAAATGCTAAAGGCGAATTGCGAAAGGCGAAAGGCGAAAGGCGAAAGGCGAATGGCGCAAGGCGAAAGGCGAAAGGCAAAAGGCGAAAGGCGAAAGGTGAAAGGCGAAAGGCGAAAGGCGAAAGGCGAAAGGCGAAAGGCGAAAGGCGGAAGGCGAAAGGCGAAGGGCGGAAGGTGAAAGGCGAAAGGCGAAATTTGAAAGGCGAAAGGCGAAAGGCGAAAGGCGAAAGGCGAAAGTTGAAAGGCGAAAGGCGAAAAGTGAAAGGCGAAAGGCGAACGGCGAAAGGCGAAAGGCGAAAGGCGAAAGGCGAAAGGCGAAAGGCGAAAGGCGAAAGGCGAAAGGCGAAAGGCGAAAGGCGAAAGGCGAAAGGCGAAAGGCGAAAGGTGAAGGGCGAGAGGCGAACGGCGAAAGGCGAAAGGCGAAAGGCGAAAGGCGAAAGGTGAAAGGCGAAATGCGAAAGGCGAAAGGCGAAAAGCGAAAGGCGAAAGGCGAAAGGCGAAAGGCGAAAGGGGAAAGGCGAAAGGCGAAAGGCGGAAGGTGAAAGGCGTACGGCGAAAGGCGAAAGGCGAAAGGCGAAAGGCGAAAGGCGAAAGGCGAAAGGCGAAAGGCGAAAGGCGAAAGGCGAAAGGCGGAAGGTGAAAGGCGAAAGGCGAAAGGCGAAAGGCCAAAGGCGAAAGGCGAAAAGCGGAAGGCGAAAGGCAAAACGCGAAAGGCGAAAGGCTAAAGGCGAAAAGCGGAAGGCAAAAGGAAAAACGATTTTCAAAACATGAAATGAAAATGGAGAAATTTAAAATGCCTAAAGCAAAAGAAAAAACGATATTCAAAAGATAAAATAGAAAAGTTGAAATTGAAAATGCGAAATGGAAAATTCGAAATTATAAATTTGTATTTCAAAATGCTAAAGGCGAATTGCGAAAGGCGAAAGACGAAAGGCGAAGGGCGAAAGTCGAAAGGCGAAAGGCGAAATGCAAAAGGCGAAAGGCGAAAGGCGAAAGGCGAAAGGTGAAAGGCGAAAGGCGAAAGGCGAAAGGTGAAAGGCGATAGGCGAAAGGCGAAAGGCGAAAGGCGAAAGGCGAAAAGCGAAAGGCGAAAGGCGAAAGGCGAAAGGCGAAAGGCGAAAGGCGAAAGGCGAAAGGCGAAAGGCGAAAGGCGAAAGGGGAAAGGCGAAAGGCGAAAGGCGGAAGGTGAAAGGCGTAGGGCGAAAGGCGAAAGGCGAAAGGTGAAAGGCGAAAGGCGAAAGGCGAAAAGCGAAAGGCGAAAGGCGAAAGGCGAAAGGCGAAAGGCGAAAGGCGAAAAGCGAAAGGCGAAAGGCGAAAGGCGGAAGGTGAAAGGCGTAAGGCGAAAGGCGAAAGGCGAAAGGCGAAAGGCGAAAGGCGAAAGGCGAAAGGCGAAAGGCGAAAGGCGAAAGGCGAAAGGCGAAAGGCGAAAGGCGAAAGGCGAAAGGCGAAAGGCGAAAGGCGAAAAGCGGAAGGCGAAAGGCGAAAGGCGATAGGCGAAAGGCGAAGATCGTGAGGCAAAAGTCAAAATGCCTAAGGCAAAAGGAAAAACCATTTTCAAATGAAAATGGAGAAATTTAAAATGCCTAAAGCAAAAGAAAAAACGATATTCAAAAGATAATATACAAAAGTTGAAATTGAAAATGCGAAATGTAAAATTCGAAATTATAAATTCGTATTTCAAAATGCTAAAGGCGAAATGCGAAAGGCGAAAGACGAAAGGCGAAGGGCGAAAGTCGAAAGGCGAAAGGCGAAAGGCAAAAGGCGAAAGGCGAAAGGAGAAAGGTGAAAGGCGAAAGGCGAAAGGCGAAAGGCGAAAGGCGAAAGGCGAAAGGCGAAAGGCGAAAGGCGAAAGGCGAAAGGCGAAAGGCGGAAGGCGAAAGGCGAAAGGCGGAAGGCGAAAGGCGAAAGGTGAAGGGCGAAAGGCGAAAGGCGAAAGGGGAAAGGCGAAAGGCGAAAGGCGGAAGGTGAAAGGCGTAAGGCGAAAGGCGAAAGGCGAAAGGCGAAAGGCGAAAGGCGAAAGGCGAAAGGCGAAAGGCGAAAGGCGAAAGGGGAAAGGCGAAAAGCGGAAGGCGAAAGGCGAAAGGCGATAGGCGAAAGGCGAAAGGCGAAAGGCGAAAAGTGAAAGGCGAAAGGCGAAAGGCGAAAGGCGAAAGGCGAAAGGCGGAAGGCGAAAGGCGAAAGGTGAAGGGCGAGAGGCAAAAGTCAAAATGCCTAAGGCAAAAGGAAAAACGATTTTCAAAACATGAAATAAAAATGGAGAAATTTAAAATGCCTAAAGCAAAAGAAAAAACGATATTCAAAAGATAAAATACAAAAGTTGAAATTGAAAATGCGAAATGGAAAATTCGAAATTATAAATTCGTATTTCAAAAGGCTAAAGGCGAAATGAGAAAGGCGAAAGACGAAAGGCGAAGGGCGATTGTCGAAAGGCGAAAGGCGAAAGGCGAATGGCGAAATGCGAAAAGCGAAAGGCGAAAGGCGAAAGGCGAAAGGCGAAAAGCGGAAGGCGAAAAGCGGAAGGCGAAAGGCGAAAGGCGAAAGTCGAAAGGCGAAAGGCGAAAGGCGAAAGGCGAAAGGCGAAAGGCGAAAGGCGAAATTCGAAAAGCGGAAGGCGTAAGGCGAAAGGCGATAGGCGAAAGGCGAAGGGCGTGAGGCAAAAGTCAAAATGCCTAAGGCAAAAGGAAAAACGATTTTCAAATGAAAATGGAGAAATTTAAAATGCCTAAAGCAAAAGAAAAAACGATATTCAAAAGATGATATACAAAA
Organism: Dioctria rufipes; assembly: GCA_963924295.1. Lineage (NCBI taxonomy): Eukaryota > Metazoa > Arthropoda > Insecta > Diptera > Asilidae > Dioctria > Dioctria rufipes. Next base: position 375,394 of record CAWUPM010000673.1, on the reverse strand, counting down.
GTTGAAATTGAAAATGCGAAATGGAAAATTCGAAATTATAAATTCGTATTTCAAAATGCTAAAGGCGAAATGCGAAAGGCGAAAGACGAAAGGCGAAGGGCTAAAGTCGAAAGGCGAAAGGCGAAAGGCAAAAGGCGAAAGGCGAAAGGCGAAAGGTGAAAGGCGAAAGGCGAAAGGCGAAAGGCGAAAGGCGAAAGGCGGAAGGCGAAAGGCGAAGGGCGGAAGGTGAAAGACGAAAGGCGAAATTTGAAAGGCGAAAGGCGAAAGGCGAAAGGCGAAAGGCGAAAGGCGAAAGTTGAAAGGCGAAAGGCGAAAAGTGAAAGGCGAAAGGCGAAAGGCGAAAGGCGAAAGGCGAAAGGTGAACGGCGAAAGGCGAAAGGCGAAAGGTGAAAGGCGAAATGCGAAATGCGAAAGGCGAAAGGCGAATGGCGCAAGGCGAAAGGTGAAAGGCGAAAGGCGAAAGGCGAAAGCGGAAAGGCGAAAGGCGAAAGGCGAAAGGCGAAAGTTGAAAGGCGAAAGGCGAAAAGTGAAAGGCGAAAGGCGAACGGCGAAAGGCGAAAGGCGAAAGGCGAAAGGCGAAATGCGAAATGCGAAAGGCGAAAGGCGAATGGCGCAAGGCGAAAGGCGAAAGGCGAAAGGCGAAAGGCGAAAGGCGAAAGCGGAAAGGCGAAAGGCGAAAGGCGGAAGGTGAAAGGCGTACGGCGAAAGGCGAAAGGCGAAAGGCGAAAGGCGAAAGGCGAAAGGCGGAAGGTGAAAGGCGAAAGGCGAAAGGCGAAAGGCGAAAGGCGAAAGGCGAAAGGCGAAAGGCGAAAGGCGAAAGGCGAAAGGCGAAAGGCGAAAGGCGAAAGGCCAAAGGCGGAAGGTGAAAGGCGTACGGCGAAAGGCGAAAGGCGAAAGGCGAAAGGCGAAAAGCGGAAGGTGAAAGGCGAAAGGCGAAAGGCGAAAGGCGAAAGGCGAAAGGCGAAAGGCGAAAGGCGAAAGGCGAAAGGCGAAAGGCGAAAGGCGAAAGGCGAAAGGCGAAAGGCGAAAGGCGAAAGGCCAAAGGCGAAAGGCGAAAAGCGGAAGGCGAAAGGCGAAACGCGAAGGGCGAAAGGCGAAAGGCGAAAAGCGGAAGGCAAAAGGAAAAACGATTTTCAAAACATGAAATGAAAATGGAGAAATTTAAAATGCCTAAAGCAAAAGAAAAAACGATATTCAAAAGATAAAATAGAAAAGTTGAAATTGAAAATGCGAAATGGAAAATTCGAAATTATAAATTTGTATTTCAAAATGATAAAGGCGAATTGCGAAAGGCGAAAGACGAAAGGCGAAGGGCGAAAGTCGAAAGGCGAAAGGCGAAATGCAAAAGGCGAAAGGCGAAAGGCGAAAGGCGAAAGGTGAACGGCGAAAGGCGAAAGGCGAAAGGTGAAAGGCGAAATGCGAAATGCGAAAGGCGAAAGGCGAATGGCGCAAGGCGAAAGGTGAAAGGCGAAAGGCGAAAGGCGAAAGCGGAAAGGCGAAAGGCGAAAGGCGGAAGGTGAAAGGCGTACGGCGAAAGGCGAAAGGCGAAAGGCGAAAGGCGAAAGGCGGAAGGTGAAAGGCGAAAGGCGAAAGGCGAAAGGCGAAAGGCGAAAGGCGAAAGGCGAAAGGCGAAAGGCGAAAGGCGAAAGGCGAAAGGCGAAAGGCGAAAGGCGCAAGGCGAAAGGCCAAAGGCGAAAGGCGAAAAGCGGAAGGCGAAAGGCGAAACGCGAAGGGCGAAAGGCGAAAGGCGAAAAGCGGAAGGCAAAAGGAAAAACGATTTTCAAAACATGAAATGAAAATGGAGAAATTTAAAATGCCTAAAGCAAAAGAAAAAACGATATTCAAAAGATAAAATAGAAAAGTTGAAATTGAAAATGCGAAATGGAAAATTCGAAATTATAAATTTGTATTTCAAAATGCTAAAGGCGAATTGCGAAAGGCGAAAGACGAAAGGCGAAGGGCGAAAGTCGAAAGGCGAAAGGCGAAATGCAAAAGGCGAAAGGCGAAAGGCGAAAGGCGAAAGGTGAAAGGCGAAAGGCGAAAGGCGAAAGGCGAAAGGCGAAAGGCGAAAGGCGAAGGGCGAAAGGCGAAAGGCGAAAGGCGAAGGGCGAAAGGCGAAAGGCGAAAGGCGAAAGGCGAAAGGCGAAAGGCGAAAGGCGAAAGGCGAAAGGCGAAAGGCGAAAAGCGGAAGGCGAAAGGCGAAAGGCGATAAGCGAAAAGCGAAGGGCGTGAGGCAAAAGTCAAAATGCCTAAGGCAAAAGGAAAAACGATTTTCAAATGAAAATGGAGAAATTTAAAATGCCTAAAGCAAAAGAAAAAACGATATTCAAAAGATGATATACAAAAGTTGAAATTGAAAATGCGAAATGGAAAATTCGAAATTATAAATTCGTATTTCAAAATGCTAAAGGCGAAATGCGAAAGGCGAAAGACGAAAGGCGAAGGGCTAAAGTCGAAAGGCGAAAGGTGAAGGGCGAGAGGCGAACGGCGAAAGGCGAAAGGCGAAAGGCGAAAGGCGAAAGTTGAAAGGCGAAAGGCGAAAAGTGAAAGGCGAAAGGCGAACGGCGAAAGGCGAAAGGCGAAAGGCGAAAGGCGAAAGGCGAAAGGCGAAAGGCGAAAGGCGAAAGGCAAAAGGCGAAAGGCGAAAGGCGAAAGGCGAAAGGTGAAGGGCGAGAGGCGAACGGCGAAAGGCGAAAGGCGAAAGGCGAAAGGCGAAAGGCGAAAGGCGAAAGGTGAAAGGCGAAATGCGAAAGGCGAAAGGCGAAAAGCGAAAGGCGAAAGGCGAAAGGCGAAAGGCGAAAGGGGAAAGGCGAAAGGCGAAAGGCGGAAGGTGAAAGGCGTACGGCGAAAGGCGAAAGGCGAAAGGCGAAAGGCGAAAGGCGGAAGGTGAAAGGCGAAAGGCGAAAGGCGAAAGGCGAAAGGCCAAAGGCGAAAGGCGAAAAGCGGAAGGCGAAAGGCAAAACGCGAAAGGCGAAAGGCTAAAGGCGAAAAGCGGAAGGCAAAAGGAAAAACGATTTTCAAAACATGAAATGAAAATGGAGAAATTTAAAATGCCTAAAGCAAAAGAAAAAACGATATTCAAAAGATAAAATAGAAAAGTTGAAATTGAAAATGCGAAATGGAAAATTCGAAATTATAAATTTGTATTTCAAAATGCTAAAGGCGAATTGCGAAAGGCGAAAGGCGAAAGGCGAAAGGCGAATGGCGCAAGGCGAAAGGCGAAAGGCAAAAGGCGAAAGGCGAAAGGTGAAAGGCGAAAGGCGAAAGGCGAAAGGCGAAAGGCGAAAGGCGAAAGGCGGAAGGCGAAAGGCGAAGGGCGGAAGGTGAAAGGCGAAAGGCGAAATTTGAAAGGCGAAAGGCGAAAGGCGAAAGGCGAAAGGCGAAAGTTGAAAGGCGAAAGGCGAAAAGTGAAAGGCGAAAGGCGAACGGCGAAAGGCGAAAGGCGAAAGGCGAAAGGCGAAAGGCGAAAGGCGAAAGGCGAAAGGCGAAAGGCGAAAGGCGAAAGGCGAAAGGCGAAAGGCGAAAGGCGAAAGGTGAAGGGCGAGAGGCGAACGGCGAAAGGCGAAAGGCGAAAGGCGAAAGGCGAAAGGTGAAAGGCGAAATGCGAAAGGCGAAAGGCGAAAAGCGAAAGGCGAAAGGCGAAAGGCGAAAGGCGAAAGGGGAAAGGCGAAAGGCGAAAGGCGGAAGGTGAAAGGCGTACGGCGAAAGGCGAAAGGCGAAAGGCGAAAGGCGAAAGGCGAAAGGCGAAAGGCGAAAGGCGAAAGGCGAAAGGCGAAAGGCGGAAGGTGAAAGGCGAAAGGCGAAAGGCGAAAGGCCAAAGGCGAAAGGCGAAAAGCGGAAGGCGAAAGGCAAAACGCGAAAGGCGAAAGGCTAAAGGCGAAAAGCGGAAGGCAAAAGGAAAAACGATTTTCAAAACATGAAATGAAAATGGAGAAATTTAAAATGCCTAAAGCAAAAGAAAAAACGATATTCAAAAGATAAAATAGAAAAGTTGAAATTGAAAATGCGAAATGGAAAATTCGAAATTATAAATTTGTATTTCAAAATGCTAAAGGCGAATTGCGAAAGGCGAAAGACGAAAGGCGAAGGGCGAAAGTCGAAAGGCGAAAGGCGAAATGCAAAAGGCGAAAGGCGAAAGGCGAAAGGCGAAAGGTGAAAGGCGAAAGGCGAAAGGCGAAAGGTGAAAGGCGATAGGCGAAAGGCGAAAGGCGAAAGGCGAAAGGCGAAAAGCGAAAGGCGAAAGGCGAAAGGCGAAAGGCGAAAGGCGAAAGGCGAAAGGCGAAAGGCGAAAGGCGAAAGGCGAAAGGGGAAAGGCGAAAGGCGAAAGGCGGAAGGTGAAAGGCGTAGGGCGAAAGGCGAAAGGCGAAAGGTGAAAGGCGAAAGGCGAAAGGCGAAAAGCGAAAGGCGAAAGGCGAAAGGCGAAAGGCGAAAGGCGAAAGGCGAAAAGCGAAAGGCGAAAGGCGAAAGGCGGAAGGTGAAAGGCGTAAGGCGAAAGGCGAAAGGCGAAAGGCGAAAGGCGAAAGGCGAAAGGCGAAAGGCGAAAGGCGAAAGGCGAAAGGCGAAAGGCGAAAGGCGAAAGGCGAAAGGCGAAAGGCGAAAGGCGAAAGGCGAAAAGCGGAAGGCGAAAGGCGAAAGGCGATAGGCGAAAGGCGAAGATCGTGAGGCAAAAGTCAAAATGCCTAAGGCAAAAGGAAAAACCATTTTCAAATGAAAATGGAGAAATTTAAAATGCCTAAAGCAAAAGAAAAAACGATATTCAAAAGATAATATACAAAAGTTGAAATTGAAAATGCGAAATGTAAAATTCGAAATTATAAATTCGTATTTCAAAATGCTAAAGGCGAAATGCGAAAGGCGAAAGACGAAAGGCGAAGGGCGAAAGTCGAAAGGCGAAAGGCGAAAGGCAAAAGGCGAAAGGCGAAAGGAGAAAGGTGAAAGGCGAAAGGCGAAAGGCGAAAGGCGAAAGGCGAAAGGCGAAAGGCGAAAGGCGAAAGGCGAAAGGCGAAAGGCGAAAGGCGGAAGGCGAAAGGCGAAAGGCGGAAGGCGAAAGGCGAAAGGTGAAGGGCGAAAGGCGAAAGGCGAAAGGGGAAAGGCGAAAGGCGAAAGGCGGAAGGTGAAAGGCGTAAGGCGAAAGGCGAAAGGCGAAAGGCGAAAGGCGAAAGGCGAAAGGCGAAAGGCGAAAGGCGAAAGGCGAAAGGGGAAAGGCGAAAAGCGGAAGGCGAAAGGCGAAAGGCGATAGGCGAAAGGCGAAAGGCGAAAGGCGAAAAGTGAAAGGCGAAAGGCGAAAGGCGAAAGGCGAAAGGCGAAAGGCGGAAGGCGAAAGGCGAAAGGTGAAGGGCGAGAGGCAAAAGTCAAAATGCCTAAGGCAAAAGGAAAAACGATTTTCAAAACATGAAATAAAAATGGAGAAATTTAAAATGCCTAAAGCAAAAGAAAAAACGATATTCAAAAGATAAAATACAAAAGTTGAAATTGAAAATGCGAAATGGAAAATTCGAAATTATAAATTCGTATTTCAAAAGGCTAAAGGCGAAATGAGAAAGGCGAAAGACGAAAGGCGAAGGGCGATTGTCGAAAGGCGAAAGGCGAAAGGCGAATGGCGAAATGCGAAAAGCGAAAGGCGAAAGGCGAAAGGCGAAAGGCGAAAAGCGGAAGGCGAAAAGCGGAAGGCGAAAGGCGAAAGGCGAAAGTCGAAAGGCGAAAGGCGAAAGGCGAAAGGCGAAAGGCGAAAGGCGAAAGGCGAAAGGCGAAATTCGAAAAGCGGAAGGCGTAAGGCGAAAGGCGATAGGCGAAAGGCGAAGGGCGTGAGGCAAAAGTCAAAATGCCTAAGGCAAAAGGAAAAACGATTTTCAAATGAAAATGGAGAAATTTAAAATGCCTAAAGCAAAAGAAAAAACGATATTCAAAAGATGATATACAAAAGTTGAAATTGAAAATGCGAAATGGAAAATTCGAAATTATAAATTCGTATTTCAAAATGCTAAAGGCGAAATGCGAAAGGCGAAAGACGAAAGGCGAAGGGCTAAAGTCGAAAGGCGAAAGGCGAAAGGCAAAAGGCGAAAGGCGAAAGGCGAAAGGTGAAAGGCGAAAGGCGAAAGGCGAAAGGCGAAAGGCGAAAGGCGGAAGGCGAAAGGCGAAGGGCGGAAGGTGAAAGACGAAAGGCGAAATTTGAAAGGCGAAAGGCGAAAGGCGAAAGGCGAAAGGCGAAAGGCGAAAGTTGAAAGGCGAAAGGCGAAAAGTGAAAGGCGAAAGGCGAACGGCGAAAGGCGAAAGGCGAAAGGCGAAAGGCGAAAGGCGAAAGGCGAAAGGCGAAAGGCGAAAGGCGAAAGGCGAAAGGCGAAAGGCGAAAGGCGAAAGGCGAAAGGCGAAAGGTGAAGGGCGAGAGGCGAACGGCGAAAGGCGAAAGGCGAAAGGCGAAAGGCGAAAGGTGAAAGGCGAAATGCGAAAGGCGAAAGGCGAAAAGCGAAAGGCGAAAGGCGAAAGGCGAAAGGCGAAAAGGGAAAGGCGAAAGGCGAAAGGCGGAAAGTGAAAGGCGTACGGCGAAAGGCGAAAGGCGAAAGGCGAAAGGCGAAAGGCGAAAGGCGAAAGGCGGAAGGTGAAAGGCGAAAGGCGAAAGGCGAAAGGCGAAAGGCCAAAGGCGAAAGGCGAAAAGCGGAAGGCGAAAGGCAAAACGCGAAAGGCGAAAGGCTAAAGGCGAAAAGCGGAAGGCAAAAGGAAAAACGATTTTCAAAACATGAAAGGCGAAAGGCGGAAGGTGAAAGGCGTAGGGCGAAAGGCGAAAGGCGAAAGGCGAAAGGCGAAAGGTGAAAGGCGAAAGGCGAAAGGCGAAAGGCGAAAGGCGAAAGGCGAAAGGCGAAAGGCGAAAGGCGAAAGGCGAAAGGCGAAAGGCGAAAGGCGAAAGGCGAAAGGCGAAAGGCGAAAGGCGAAAGGCGAAAGGCGGAAGGTGAAAGGCGTAAGGCGAAAGGCGAAAGGCGAAAGGCGAAAGGCGAAAGGCGAAAGGCGAAAGGCGAAAGGCGAAAGGCGAAAGGCGAAAGGCGAAAGGCGAAAGGCGAAAGGCGAAAGGCGAAAGGCGAAAGGCGAAAGGCGAAAGGCGAAAGGTGAAAAGCGGAAGGCGAAAGGCGAAAGGCGATAGGCGAAAGGCGAAGGGCGTGAGGCAAAAGTCAAAATGCCTAAGGCAAAAGGAAAAACCATTTTCAAATGAAAATGGAGAAATTTAAAATGCCTAAAGCAAAAGAAAAAACGATATTCAAAAGATAATATACAAAAGTTGAAATTGAAAATGCGAAATGGAAAAATCAAAATTATAAATTCGTATTTCAAAATGCTAAAGGCGAAATGCGAAAGGCGAAAGACGAAAGGCGAAGGGCGAAAGTCGAAAGGCGAAAGGCGAAAGGCAAAAGGCGAAAGGCGAAAGGAGAAAGGTGAAAGGCGACAGGCGAAAGGCGAAAGGCGAAAGGCGAAAGGCGAAAGGCGAAAGGCGAAAGGCGAAAGGCGAAAGGCGGAAGGCGAAAGGCGAAAGGCGGAAGGCGAAAGGCGAAAGTTGAAAGGCGAAAGGCGGAAGGTGAAAGGCGTAAGGCGAAAGGCGAAAGGCGAAAGGCGAAAGGCGAAAGGCGAAAGGCGAAAGGCGAAAGGCGAAAGGCGAAAGGCGAAAGGCGAAAGGCGAAAGGCGAAAGGCGAAAGGCGAAAGGGGAAAGGCGAAAAGCGAAAGGCGAAAGGCGAAAGGCGAAAAGTGAAAGGCGAAAGGCGAAAGGCGAAAGGCGAAAGGCGAAAGGCGGAAGGCGAAAGGCGAAAGGTGAAGGGCGAGAGGCAAAAGTCAAAATGCCTAAGGCAAAAGGAAAAACGATTTTCAAAACATGAAATAAAAATGGAGAAATTTAAAATGCCTAAAGCAAAAGAAAAAACGATATTCAAAAGATAAAATACAAAAGTTGAAATTGAAAATGCGAAATGGAAAATTCGAAATTATAAATTCGTATTTCAAAAGGCTAAAGGCGAAATGAGAAAGGCGAAAGACGAAAGGCGAAGGGCGATTGTCGAAAGGCGAAAGGCGAAAGGCGAATGGCGAAATGCGAAACTCGAAAGGCGAAAGGCGAAAGGCGAAAGGCGAAAGGCGAAAAGCGGAAGGCAAAAGGCGAAAGGCGAAAGGCGAAAGGCGAAAGTCGAAAGGCGAAAGGCGAAAGGCGAAAGGCGAAAGGCGAAAGGCGAAAGGCGAAAGGCGAAAGGCGAAAGGCGAAAGGCGAAAGGGGAAAGGCGAAAGGCGAAAAGCGAAAAGCGGAAGGCGTAAGGCGAAAGGCGATAGGCGAAAGGCGAAGGGCGTGAGGCAAAAGTCAAAATGCCTAAGGCAAAAGGAAAAACGATTTTCAAATGAAAATGGAGAAATTTAAAAAGCCTAAAGCAAAAGAAAAAACGATATTCAAAAGATAATATACAAAAGTTGAAATTGAAAATGCGAAATGGAAAATTCGAAATTATAAATTCGTATTTCAAAATGCTAAAGGCGAAATGCGAAAGGCGAAAGACGAAAGGCAAAGGGCGAAAGTCGAAAGGCGAAAGGCAAAAGGCGAAAGGCGAAAGGAGAAAGGTGAAAGGCGAAAGGCGAAAGGCGAAAGGCGAAAGGCGAAAGGCGAAAGGCGAAAGGCGAAAGGCGAAAGGCGAAAGGCGGAAGGCGAAAGGCGAAAGGCGAAAAGTGAAAGGCGAAAGGCGAAAGGCGAAAGGCGGAAGGCGAAAGGTGAAGGGCGAGAGGCAAAACTCAAAATGCCTAAGGCAAAAGGAAAAACGATTTTCAAAACATGAAATAAAAATGGAGAAATTTAAAATGCCTAAAGCAAAAGAAAAAACGATATTCAAAAGATAAAATACAAAAGTTGAAATTGAAAATGCGAAATGGAAAATTCGAAATTATAAATTCGTATTTCAAAATGCTAAAGGCGAAATGCGAAAGGCGAAAGACGAAAGGCGAAGGGCGAAAGTCGAAAGGCGAAAGGCGAAAGGCAAAAGGCGAAAGGCGAAAGGAGAATGGTGAAAGGCGAAAGGCGAAAGGCGAAAGGCGAAAGGCGAAAGGCGAAAGGCGAAAGGCGAAAGGCGAAAGGCGGAAGGCGAAAGGCGAAAGGCGAAAAGTGAAAGGCGAAAGGCGAAAGGCGAAAGGCGAAAGGCGGAAGGCGAAAGGCGAAAGGTGAAAGGCGAAAGGCGGAAGGCGAAAGGCGAAAGGCGATAGGCGAAAGGCGATAGGCGAAAGGCGAAGGGCGTGAGGCAAAAGTCAAAATGCCTAAGGTAAAAGGAAAAACGATTTTCAAATGAAAATGGAGAAATTTAAAATGCCTAAAGCAAAAGAAAAAACGATATTCAAAAGATAATATACAAAAGTTGAAATTGAAAATGCGAAATGTAAAATTCGAAATTATAAATTCGTATTTCAAAATGCTAAAGGCGAAATGCGAAAGGCGAAAGACGAAAGGCGAAGGGCGAAAGTCGAAAGGCGAAAGGCGAAAGGCAAAAGGCGAAAGGCGAAAGGAGAAAGGTGAAAGGCGAAAGGCGAAAGGCGAAAGGCGAAAGGCGAAAGGCGAAAGGCGAAAGGCGAAAGGCGAAAGGCGAAAGGCGGAAGGCGAAAGGCGAAAGGCGGAAGGCGAAAGGCGAAAGGTGAAGGGCGAAAGGCGAAAGGCGAAAGGCGAAAGGGGAAAGGCGAAAGGCGAAAGGCGGAAGGTGAAAGGCGTAAGGCGAAAGGCGAAAGGCGAAAGGCGAAAGGCGAAAGGCGAAAGGCGAAAGGCGAAAGGCGAAAGGCGAAAGGCGAAAGGCGAAAGGCGAAAGGCGAAAGGCGAAAGGCGAAAGGCGAAAGGCGAAAGGCGAAAGGCGAAAGGCGAAAGGCGAAAGGGGAAAGGCGAAAAGCGGAAGGCGAAAGGCGAAAGGCGATAGGCGAAAGGCGAAAGGCGAAAGGCGAAAAGTGAAAGGCGAAAGGCGAAAGGCGAAAGGCGAAAGGCGAAAGGCGAAAGGCGGAAGGCGAAAGGCGAAAGGCGAATGGTGAAGGGCGAGAGGCAAAAGTCAAAATGCCTAAGGCAAAAGGAAAAACGATTTTCAAAACATGAAATAAAAATGGAGAAATTTAAAATGCCTAAAGCAAAAGAAAAAACGATATTCAAAAGATAAAATACAAAAGTTGAAATTGAAAATGCGAAATGGAAAATTCGAAATTATAAATTCGTATTTCAAAAGGCTAAAGGCGAAATGAGAAAGGCGAAAGACGAAAGGCGAAGGGCGATTGTCGAAAGGCGAATGGCGAAATGCGAAAGGCGAAAGGCGAAAGGCGAAAGGCGAAAGGCGAAAGGCGAAAAGCGGAAGGCAAAAGGCGAAAGGCGAAAGGCGAAAGGCGAAAGTCGAAAGGCGAAAGGCGAAAGGCGAAAGGCGAAAGGCGAAAGGCGAAAGGCGAAAGGCGAAAGGCGAAAAGCGGAAGGCGTAAGGCGAAAGGCGATAGGCGAAAGGCGAAGGGCGTGAGGCAAAAGTCAAAATGCCTAAGGCAAAAGGAAAAACGATTTTCAAATGAAAATGGAGAAATTTAAAAAGCCTAAAGCAAAAGAAAAAACGATATTCAAAAGATAATATACAAAAGTTGAAATTGAAAATGCGAAATGGAAAATTCGAAATTATAAATTCGTATTTCAAAATGCTAAAGGCGAAATGCGAAAGGCGAAAGACGAAAGGCAAAGGGCGAAAGTCGAAAGGCGAAAGGCAAAAGGCGAAAGGCGAAAGGAGAAAGGTGAAAGGCGAAAGGCGAAAGGCGAAAGGCGAAAGGCGAAAGGCGAAAGGCGGAAGGCGAAAGGCGAAAGGCGAAAAGTGAAAGGCGAAAGGCGAAAGGCGAAAGGCGGAAGGCGAAAGGTGAAGGGCGAGAGGCAAAACTCAAAATGCCTAAGGCAAAAGGAAAAACGATTTTCAAAACATGAAATAAAAATGGAGAAATTTAAAATGCCTAAAGCAAAAGAAAAAACGATATTCAAAAGATAAAATACAAAAGTTGAAATTGAAAATGCGAAATGGAAAATTCGAAATTATAAATTCGTATTTCAAAAGGCTAAAGGCGAAATGCGAAAGGCGAAAGACGAAAGGCGAAGGGCGATTGTCGAAAGGCGAAAGGCGAAAGGCGAAAGGCGAAAGGCGAAAGGCGAAAGGCGAAAGGCGAAAGGCGAAAAGCGGAAGGCAAAAGGCGAAAGGCGAAAGTCGAAAGGCGAAAGGCGAAAGACGAAAGGCGAAAGGCGAAAGGCGAAAGGCGAAAGGCGAAAGGCGAAAGGCGAAAGGCGAAAGGCGAAAGGCGAAAGGCGAAAGGCGAAAGGCGAAAGGCGAAAGGCGAAAGGCGAAAGGCGAAAGGCGAAAGGCGAAAGGCGGAAGGTGAAAGGCGAAAGGCGAAAGGCGAAAGGCGAAAGGCGAAAGGCGAAAGGCGTAAGGCGAAAGGTGAAAGGCGAAAGGCGAAAGGCGAAAGGCGAAAGGCGAAAGGCGAAAGGCGAAAGGCGAAAGGCGAAAGGCGAAAGGCGAAAGGCGAAAGGCGGAAGGTGAAAGGCGAAAGGCGAAAGGCGAAAGGCGAAAGGCGAAAGGCGAAAGGCGGAAGGTGAAAGGCGAAAGGCGAAAGGCGAAAGGCGAAAGGCGAAAGGCGAAAGGCGAAAAGCGAAAGGCGAAAGGCGAAAGGCGAAAGGCGTAAGGCGAAAGGTGAAAGGCGAAAGGCGAAAGGCGAAAGGCGACAGGCGAAACGCGGAAGGCGAAAGGCGAAAGGTGAAAGGCGAAAGGCGAAAGGTGAAAGGCGAAAGGCGAAAGGCGAAAGGCGAAAGGCGAAAGGCGAAAGGCGAAAGGCGTAAGGCGAAAGGCGAAAGGCGAAAGGCGAAAGGCGAAAGGCGAAAGGCGAAAGGCGAAAGGCGAAAGGCGAAAGGCGAAAGGCGAAAGGCGAAAGGCGAAAGGCGAAAGGCGAAAGGCGAAAGGCGAAAGGCGAAAGGCGAAAGGCGAAAGGCGAAAGGCGGAAGGTGAAAGGCGAATGGCGAAAGGCGAAAGGCGAAAGGCGCAAGGCGAAAGTCGAAAGGCGAAAGGCGTAAGGCGAAAGGCGAAAGGCGAAAGGCGAAAGGCGAAAGGCGAAAGGCGAAAGGCGAAAGGCGAAAGGCGAAAGGCGAAAGGCGAAAGGCGAAAGGCGAAAGGCGAAAGGCGAAAGGCGAAAGGCGAAAGGCGAAAGGCGAAAGGCGAAAGGCGAAAGACGAAAGGCGAAAGGCGAAAGGTGGAAGGTGAAAGGCGAAAGGCGAAAGGCGAAAGGCGAAAGGCGAAAGGCGAAAGGCGTAAGGCGAAAAGTGAAAGGCGAAAGGCGAAAGGCGAAAGGCGAAAGGCGAAAGGCGAAACGCGGAAGGCAAAAGGAAAAACGATTTTCAAAACATGAAATGAAAATGGAGAAATTTAAAATGCCTGAAGCAAAAGAAAAAACGATATTCAAAAGATAAAATACAAAAGTTGAAATTGAAAATGCGAAATGGAAAATTCGAAATTATAAATTCGTATTTCAAAAGGCTAAAGGCGAAATGCGAAAGGCGAAAGACGAAAGGCGAAGGGCGATTGTCGAAAGGCGAAAGGCGAAAGGCGAATGGCGAAATGCGAAAGGCGAAAGGCGAAAGGCAAAAGGCGAAAGGCGAAAGGCGTAAGGCGAAAGGTGAAAGGCGAAAGGCGAAAGGCGAAAGGCGAAAGGCGAAAGGCGAAACGCGGAAGGCAAAAGGAAAAACGATTTTCAAAACATGAAATGAAAATGGAGAAATTTAAAATGCCTGAAGCAAAAGAAAAAACGATATTCAAAAGATCAAATACAAAAGTTGAAATTGAAAATGCGAAATGGAAAATTCGAAATTATAAATTCGTATTTCAAAAGGCTAAAGGCGAAATGCGAAAGGCGAAAGACGAAAGGCGAAGGGCGATTGTCGAAAGGCGAAAGGCGAAAGGCGAATGGCGAAATGCGAAAGGCGAAAGGCGAATGGCGAAAGGCGAAAGGCGAAAGTCGAAAGGCGAAAGGCGTAAGGCGAAAGGCGAAAGGCGAAAGGCGAAAGGCGAAAGGCGAAAGGCGAAAGGCGAAAGGCGAAAGGCGAAAGGCGAAAGGCGGAAGGCGAAAGGCGAAAGACGAAAGGCGAAAGACGAAAGGCGAAAGGCGAAAGGCGAAAGGCGAAAGGGGAAAGGCGAAAGGCGAAAGGCGAAAGACGGAAGGTGAAAGGCGTAAGGCGAAAGGCGAAAGGCGAAAGCGAAAGGCGAAAGGTGAAAGGCGAAAGACGAAAGGTGAAAGGCGAAAGGCGAAAGGCGAAAGGCGAAAGGCGAAAGGCGAAAAGCGAAAGGCGAAAGGCGAAAGGCGAAAGGCGTAAGGCGAAAGGTGAAAGGCGAAAGGCGAAAGGCGAAAGGCGACAGGCGAAACGCGGAAGGCGAAAGGCGAAAGGTGAAAGGCGAAAGGCGAAAGGTGAAAGGCGAAAGGCGAAAGGCGAAAGGCGAAAGGCGAAAGGCGAAAGGCGAAAGGCGTAAGGCGAAAGGCGAAAGGCGAAAGGCGAAAGGCGAAAGGCGAAAGGCGAAAGGCGAAAGGCGAAAGGCGAAAGGCGAAAGGCGAAAGGCGAAAGGCGAAAGGCGAAAGGCGAAAGGCGAAAGGCGAAAGGCGAAAGGCGAAAGGCGAAAGGCGAAAGGCGGAAGGTGAAAGGCGAATGGCGAAAGGCGAAAGGCGAAAGGCGCAAGGCGAAAGTCGAAAGGCGAAAGGCGTAAGGCGAAAGGCGAAAGGCGAAAGGCGAAAGGCGAAAGGCGAAAGGCGAAAGGCGAAAGGCGAAAGGCGAAAGGCGAAAGGCGAAAGGCGAAAGGCGAAAGGCGAAAGGCGAAAGGCGAAAGGCGAAAGGCGAAAGGCGAAAGGCGAAAGGCGAAAGACGAAAGGCGAAAGGCGAAAGGTGGAAGGTGAAAGGCGAAAGGCGAAAGGCGAAAGGCGAAAGGCGAAAGGCGAAAGGCGTAAGGCGAAAAGTGAAAGGCGAAAGGCGAAAGGCGAAAGGCGAAAGGCGAAAGGCGAAACGCGGAAGGCAAAAGGAAAAACGATTTTCAAAACATGAAATGAAAATGGAGAAATTTAAAATGCCTGAAGCAAAAGAAAAAACGATATTCAAAAGATAAAATACAAAAGTTGAAATTGAAAATGCGAAATGGAAAATTCGAAATTATAAATTCGTATTTCAAAAGGCTAAAGGCGAAATGCGAAAGGCGAAAGACGAAAGGCGAAGGGCGATTGTCGAAAGGCGAAAGGCGAAAGGCGAATGGCGAAATGCGAAAGGCGAAAGGCGAAAGGCAAAAGGCGAAAGGCGAAAGGCGTAAGGCGAAAGGTGAAAGGCGAAAGGCGAAAGGCGAAAGGCGAAAGGCGAAAGGCGAAACGCGGAAGGCAAAAGGAAAAACGATTTTCAAAACATGAAATGAAAATGGAGAAATTTAAAATGCCTGAAGCAAAAGAAAAAACGATATTCAAAAGATCAAATACAAAAGTTGAAATTGAAAATGCGAAATGGAAAATTCGAAATTATAAATTCGTATTTCAAAAGGCTAAAGGCGAAATGCGAAAGGCGAAAGACGAAAGGCGAAGGGCGATTGTCGAAAGGCGAAAGGCGAAAGGCGAATGGCGAAATGCGAAAGGCGAAAGGCGAATGGCGAAAGGCGAAAGGCGAAAGTCGAAAGGCGAAAGGCGTAAGGCGAAAGGCGAAAGGCGAAAGGCGAAAGGCGAAAGGCGAAAGGCGAAAGGCGAAAGGCGAAAGGCGAAAGGCGAAAGGCGGAAGGCGAAAGGCGAAAGACGAAAGGCGAAAGGCGGAAGGCGAAAGGCGAAAGGCGAAAGGCGAAAGGGGAAAGGCGAAAGGCGAAAGGCGAAAGACGGAAGGTGAAAGGCGTAAGGCGAAAGGCGAAAGGCGAAAGCGAAAGGCGAAAGGTGAAAGGCGAAAGACGAAAGGTGAAAGGCGAAAGGCGAAAGGCGAAAGGCGAAAGGCGAAAGGCGAAAGGCGAAAGGCGAAAGGCGAAAGGCGAAAGGCGAAAGGCGAAAGGCGAAAGGCGAATGGCGAAAGGCGAAAGGCGAAAGTCGAAAGGCGAAAGGCGTAAGGCGAAAGGCGAAAGGCGAAAGGCGAAAGGCGAAAGGCGAAAGGCGAAAGGCGAAAGGCGTAAGGCGAAAGGTGAAAGGCGAAAGGCGAAAGGCGAAAGGCGAAAGGCGAAAGGCGAAAGGTGAAAGGCGAAAGGCGAAAGGTGAAAGGCGAAAGGCGAAAGGCGAAAGGCGAAAGGCGAAAGGCGAAAGGCGAAAGGCGAAAGGCGAAAGGCGAAAGGCGAAAGGCGAAAGGCGAAAGGCGAAAGGCGAAAGGCGAAAGGCGAAAGGCGAAAGGCGAAAGGCGAAAGGCGAAAGGCGAAAGGCGAAAGGCGAAAGGCGAAAGGCGAAAGGCGAAAGGCGAAAGGCGAAAGGCGAAAGGCGAAAGGCGAAAGGCGAAAGGCGAAAGGCGAAAGGCGAAAGGCGAAAGGCGAAAGGCGAAAGGCGAAAGGCGAAAGTCGAAAGGCGAAAGGCGAAAGGCGAAAGGCGAAAGGCGAAAGGCGAAAGGCGAAAGGCGAAAGGCGAAAGGCGAAAGGCGAAAGGCGAAAGGCGAAAGGCGAAAGGCGAAAGGCGAAAGGCGAAAGGCGAAAGGCGAAAGGCGGAAGGTGAAAGGCGAATGGCGAAAGGCGAAAGGCGAAAGGCGCAAGGCGAAAGTCGAAAGGCGAAAGGCGTAAGGCGAAAGGCGAAAGGCGAAAGGCGAAAGGCGAAAGGCGAAAGGCGAAAGGCGAAAGGCGAAAGGCGAAAGGCGAAAGGCGAAAGGCGAAAGACGAAAGGTGAAAGGCGAAAGGCGAAAGGCGAAAGGCGAAAGGCGAAAGGCGAAAGGCGAAAGGCGAAAGGCGAAAGGCGAAAGGCGAAAGGCGAAAGGCGAAAGGCGAAAGGCGAATGGCGAAAGGCGAAAGGCGAAAGTCGAAAGGCGAAAGGCGTAAGGCGAAAGGCGAAAGGCGAAAGGCGAAAGGCGAAAGGCGAAAGGCGAAAGGCGAAAGGCGAAAGGCGAAAGGCGAAAGGCGAAAGGCGAAAGGCGAAAGGCGAAAGGCGAAAGGCGAAAGGCGAAAGGCGGAAGGTGAAAGGCGAAAGGCGAAAGGCGAAAGGCGAAAGGCGAAAGGCGAAAGGCGAAAGGCGAAAGGCGAAAGGCGAAAGGCGAAAGGCGAAAGGCGTAAGGCGAAAGGTGAAAGGCGAAAGGCGAAAGGCGAAAGGCGAAAGGCGAAAGGCGAAAGGCGAAAGGCGAAAGGTGAAAGGCGAAAGGCGAAAGGTGAAAGGCTAAAGGCGAAAGGCGAAAGGCGAAAGGCGAAAGGCGAAAGGCGAAAGGCGAAAGGCGAAAGGCGAAAGGCGAAAGGCGAAAGGCGAAAGGCGAAAGGCGAAAGGCGAAAGGCGAAAGGCGAAAGGCGAAAGGCGAAAGGCGAAAGGTGAAAGGCGAAAGGCGAAAGGCGAAAGGCGAAAGGCGAAAGGCGAAAGGCGAAAGGCGAAAGGCGAAAGGCGAAAGGCGAAAGGCGAAAGGCGAAAGGCGAAAGGCGAAAGGCGAAAGGCGAAAGGCGAAAGGCGAAAGGCGAAAGGCGGAAGGCGAAAGGCGAAAGGTGAAGGACGAGAGGCAAAAGTCAAAATGCCTAAGGCAAAAGGAAAAACGATTTTCAAATGAAAATGGAGAAATTTAAAATGCCTAAAGCAAAAGAAAAAACGATATTCAAAAGATAATATACAAAAGTTGAAATTGAAAATGCGAAATGGAAAATTCGAAATTATAAATTCGTATTTCAAAATGCTAAAGGCGAAATGCGAAAGGCGAAAGACGAAAGGCGAAGGGCGAAAGTCGAAAGGCGAAAGGCGAAAGGCAAAAGGCGAAAGGCGAAAGGCGAAAGTTGAAAGGCGAAAGGTGAAAGACGAAAGGCGAAAGGCGAAAGGCGAAAGGCGAAAGGCGAAAGGCGAAAGGCGAAAGGCGAAAGGCGAAAAGCGGAAGGCGAAGGGCGAAAGGCGGAAGGTGAAAGGCGAAAGGCGAAAGGTGAAAGGCGAAAGGCGAAAGGCGAAAGGCGAAAGGCGAAAGGCGAAAGGCGAAAGGCGAAAGTTGAAAGGCGAAAGGCGAAAAGTGAAAGGCGAAAGGCGAACGGCGAAAGGCGAAAGGCGAAAGGCGAAAGGCGAAAGGCGAAAGGCGAAAGGCGAAAGGCGAAAGGCGAAAGGCGAAAGGCGAAAGGCGAAAGGCGGAAGGCGAAAGGCGAAAGGTGAAGGACGAGAGGCAAAAGTCAAAATGCCTAAGGCAAAAGGAAAAACGATTTTCAAAACATGAAATAAAAATGGAGAAATTTAAAATGCCTAAAGCAAAAGAAGAAACGATATTCAAAAGATAAAATACAAAAGTTGAAATTGAAAATGCGAAATGGAAAATTCGAAATTATAAATTCGTATTTCAAAAGGCTAAAGGCGAAATGCGAAAGGCGAAAGACGAAAGGCGAAGGGCGATTGTCGAAAGGCGAAAGGCGAATGGCAAAAGGCGAAAGGCGAAAGGCGAAAGGCGAAATGCGAAAGGCCAAAGGCGAAAGGCGAAAGGCGAAAGGCGAAAGGCAAAAGGCGAAAGGCGAAAGGCGAAAGGCGAAAGGCGAAAGGCGAAAGGCGAAAGGCGGAAGGCGAAAGGCGAAAGGCGAAAGGCGAAAGGCGGAAGTGCGAAAGGGGAAAGGCGAAAGGCGAAAGGCGAAAGGCGAAAGGCGAATGGAGGAAGGCGAAAGGGGAAAGGCGAAAGGCGAAAGGCGAAAGGCGAAAGGCGAAAGGCGAAAGGCGAAAGGCGAAAGGCGAAAGGCGAAAGGCGAAAGGCGAAAGGCGAAAGGGGAAAGGCTAAAGGCGAAAGGCGAAAGGCGGAAGGCGAAAGGGGAAAGGCGAAAGGGGAAAGGCGAAAGGCGAAAGGCGAAAGGCGGAAGGTGAAAGGCGTAAGGCGAAAGGCGAAAGTCGAAAGGCGAAAGGCGAAAGGCGAAAGGCGAAAGGCGAAAGGCGAAAGGCGAAAGGCGAAAGGCGAAAGGCGAAAGACGAAAGGCGAAAGGCGTAAGGCGAAAGGCGAAAGGCGAAAGGCGAAAAGCGGAAGGCAAAAGGAAAAACGATTTTCAAAACATGAAATGAAAATGGAGAAATTTAAATTGCCTAAAGCAAAAGAAGAAACGATATTCAAAAGATAAAATACAAAAGTTGAAATTGAAAATGCGAAATGGAAAATTCGAAATTATAAATTCGTATTTCAAAAGGCTAAAGGCGAAATGCGAAAGGCGAAAGACGAAAGGCGAAGGGCGATTGTCGAAAGGCGAAAGGCGAAAGGCGAATGGCAAAAGGCGAAAGGCGAAAGGCGAAAGGCGAAATGCGAAAGGCGAAAGGCGAAAGGCGAAAGGCGAAAGGCGAAAGGCGAAAGGCGAAAGGCGAAAGGCGAAAGGCGAAAGGCAAAAGGCGAAAGGCGAAAGGCTAAAGGCGAAAGGCGAAAGGCGAAAGGCGAAAGACGAAAGGCGAAAGGCGAAAGGCGAAAGGCGTAAGGCGAAAGGCGAAAGGCGAAAGGCGAAAAGCGGAAGGCAAAAGGAAAAACGATTTTCAAAACATGAAATGAAAATGGAGAAATTTAAAATGCCTAAAGCAAAAGAAGAAACGATATTCAAAAGATAAAAGACAAAAGTTGAAATTGAAAATGCGAAATGGAAAATTCGAAATTATAAATTCGTATTTCAAAAGGCTAAAGGCGAAATGCGAAAGGCGAAAGACGAAAGGCGAAGGGCGATTGTCGAAAGGCGAAAGGCGAAAGGCGAATGGCAAAAGGCGAAAGGCGAAAGGCGAAAGGCGAAATGCGAAAGGCGAAAGGCGAAAGGCGAAAGGCGAAAGGCGAAAGGCGAAAGGCGAAAGGCGAAAGGCGAAAGGCGAAAGGCGAAAGGCGAAAGGCGAAAGGCGAAAGGCAAAAGGCGAAAGGCGAAAGGCGAAAGGCGAAAGGCGAAAGGCGAAAGGCGGAAGGCGAAAGGCGAAAGGCGGAAGTGCGAAAGGGGAAAGGCGAAAGGCGAAAGGCGAAAGGCGAAAGGCGAAAAGCGAAAGGCGGAAGGCGAAAGGGGAAAGGCGAAAGGCGAAAGGCGAAAGGCGAAAGGCGAAAGGCGAAAGGCGAAAGGCGAAAGGCGAAAGGCGAAAGGCGAAAGGGGAAAGGCTAAAGGCGAAAGGCGAAAGGCGGAAGGCGAAAGGGGAAAGGCGA
Organism: Dioctria rufipes; assembly: GCA_963924295.1. Lineage (NCBI taxonomy): Eukaryota > Metazoa > Arthropoda > Insecta > Diptera > Asilidae > Dioctria > Dioctria rufipes. The sequence continues at coordinate 356,126 of CAWUPM010000673.1, read as the reverse complement.
AAGGGGAAAGGCGAAAGGCGAAAGGCGAAAGGCGAAAGGCGGAAGGTGAAAGGCGTAAGGCGAAAGGCGAAAGGCGAAAGGCGAAAGGCGAAAGGCGAAAGGCGAAAGGCGAAAGGCGAAAGGCGAAAGGCGAAAGACGAAAGGCGAAAGGCGAAAGGCGAAAGGCGTAAGGCGAAAGGCGAAAGGCGAAAGGCGAAAAGCGGAAGGCAAAAGGAAAAACGATTTTCAAAACATGAAATGAAAATGGAGAAATTTAAAATGCCTAAAGCAAAAGAAAAAACGATATTCAAAAGATAAGATACAAAAGTTGTAATTGAAAATGCGAAACGGAAAATTCGAAATTATAAATTTGTATTTCAAAATGCTAAAGGCGAATTGCGAAAGGCGAAAGACGAAAGGCGAAGGGCGAAAGTCGAAAGGCGAAAGGCGAAATGCAAAAGGCGAAAGGCGAAAGGTGAAAGGCGAAAGGCGAAAGGTGAAAGGCGAAAGGCGAAAGGCGAAAGGCGAAAGGCGAAAGGCGAAAGGCGAAAGGCGAAAGGCGAAAGGCGAAAGGCGAAAGGCGAAAGGCGAAAGGCGAAAGGCGAAAGGCGAAAGGCGAAAGGCGGAAGGCGAAAGGGGAAAGGCGAAAGGCGAAAGGCGAAAGGCGAAAGGCGGAAGGTGAAAGGCGTAAGGCGAAAGGCGAAAGGCGAAAGGCGAAAGGCGAAAGGCGAAAGGGGAAAGGCGAAAGGCGGAAGGTGAAAGGCGAAAGGCGAAAAGCGAAAGGCGAAAGGCGAAAGGCGAAAGGCGAAAGGCCAAGGCGAAAGGCCAAAGCGAAAGGCGAAAAGCGGAAGGCGAAAGGCAAAAGGCGAAAGGCGAAAGGCGAAAGGCGGAAGGCGAAAGGCGAAAATCGGAAGTGCGAAAGGGGAAAGGCGAAAGGCGAAAGGCGAAAGGCGAAAGGCGAAAGGCGAAAGGCGGAAGGCGAAAGGGGAAAGGCGAAAGGCGAAAGGCGAAAGGCGAAAGGCGAAAGGCGAAAGGCGAAAGGCGAAAGGCGAAAGGCGAAAGGCGAAAGGCGAAAGGCGAAAGGCGAAAGGCGAAAGGCGAAAGGCGAAAGGCGAAAGGCGAAAGGGGAAAGGCTAAAGGCGAAAGGCGAAAGGCGGAAGGCGAAAGGCGAAAGGCGAAAGGCGAAAGGCGAAAAGCGGAAGGCAAAAGGAAAAACGATTTTCAAAACATGAAATGAAAATGGAGAAATTTAAAATGCCTAAAGCAAAAGAAGAAACGATATTCAAAAGATAAAATACAAAAGTTGAAATTGAAAATGCGAAATGGAAAATTCGAAATTATAAATTCGTATTTCAAAAGGCTAAAGGCGAAATGCGAAAGGCGAAAGACGAAAGGCGAAGGGCGATTGTCGAAAGGCGAAAGGCGAATGGCAAAAGGCGAAAGGCGAAAGGCGAAAGGCGAAAGGCGAAAGGCGAAAGGCGAAAGGCGAAAGGCGAAAGGCGAAAGGCGAAAGGCGAAAGGCGAAAGGCGAAAGGCGAAAGGCGAAAGGCGAAAGGCGAAAGGCAAAAGGCGAAAGGCGAAAGGCGAAAGGCGAAAGGCGAAAGGCGGAAGGCGAAAGGCGAAAGGCGAAAGGCGGAAGTGCGAAAGGGGAAAGGCGAAAGGCGAAAGGCGAAAGGCGAAAGGCGAAAGGCGGAAGGCGAAAGGGGAAAGGCGAAAGGCGAAAGGCGAAAGGCGAAAGGCGAAAGGCGAAAGGCGAAAGGCGAAAGGCGAAAGGCGAAAGGCGAAAGGCGAAAGGCGAAAGGCGAAAGGGGAAAGGCTAAAGGCGAAAGGCGAAAGGCGGAAGGCGAAAGGGGAAAGGCGAAAGGGGAAAGGCGAAAGGCGAAAGGCGAAAGGCGGAAGGTGAAAGGCGTAAGGCGAAAGGCGAAAGGCGAAAGGCGAAAGGCGAAAGGCGAAAGGCGAAAGGCGAAGGGCGAAAGTCGAAAGGCGAAAGGCGAAATGCAAAAGGCGAAAGGCGAAAGGTGAAAGGCGAAAGGCGAAAGGTGAAAGGCGAAAGGCGAAAGGCGAAAGGCGAAAGGCGAAAGGCGAAAGGCGAAAGGCGAAAGGCGAAAGGCGAAAGGCGAAAGGCGAAAGGCGAAAGGCGAAAGGCGAAAGGCGAAAGGCGAAAGGCGAAAGGCGAAAGGCGAAAGGCGGAAGGCGAAAGGGGAAAGGCGAAAGGCGAAAGGCGAAAGGCGAAAGGCGGAAGGTGAAAGGCGTAAGGCGAAAGGCGAAAGGCGAAAGGCGAAAGGCGAAAGGCGAAAGGCGTAAGGCGAAAGGCGAAAGGCGAAAAGCGGAAGGCAAAAGGAAAAACGATTTTCAAAACATGAAATGAAAATGGAGAAATTTAAAATGCCTAAAGCAAAAGAAAAAACGATATTCAAAAGATAAGATACAAAAGTTGTAATTGAAAATGCGAAACGGAAAATTCGAAATTATAAATTTGTATTTCAAAATGCTAAAGGCGAATTGCGAAAGGCGAAAGACGAAAGGCGAAGGGCGAAAGTCGAAAGGCGAAAGGCGAAATGCAAAAGGCGAAAGGCGAAAGGTGAAAGGCGAAAGGCGAAAGGTGAAAGGCGAAAGGCGAAAGGCGAAAGGCGAAAGGCGAAAGGCGAAAGGCGAAAGGCGAAAGGCGAAAGGCGAAAGGCGAAAGGCGAAAGGCGAAAGGCGAAAGGCGGAAGGCGAAATAGGAAAGGCGAAAGGCGAAAGGCGAAAGGCGAAAGGCGAAAGGCGGAAGGTGAAAGGCGTAAGGCGAAAGGCGAAAGGCGAAAGGCGAAAGGCGAAAGGCGAAAGGGGAAAGGCGAAAGGCGGAAGGTGAAAGGCGAAAGGCGAAAAGCGAAAGGCGAAAGGCGAAAGGCGAAAGGCGAAAGGCCAAAGCGAAAGGCGAAAAGCGGAAGGCGAAAGGCGGAAGGCGAAAGGGGAAAGGCGAAAGGCGAAAGGCGTAAGGCGAAAGGCGAAAGGCGAAAAGCGGAAGGCAAAAGGAAAAACGATTTTCAAAACATGAAATGAAAATGGAGAAATTTAAAATGCCTAAAGCAAAAGAAAAAACGATATTCAAAAGATAAGATACAAAAGTTGTAATTGAAAATGCGAAACGGAAAATTCGAAATTATAAATTTGTATTTCAAAATGCTAAAGGCGAATTGCAAAAGGCGAAAGACGAAAGGCGAAGGGCGAAAGTCGAAAGGCGAAAGGCGAAATGCAAAAGGCGAAAGGCGAAAGGTGAAAGGCGAAAGGCGAAAGGTGAAAGGCGAAAGGCGAAAGGCGAAAGGCGAAAGGCGAAAGGCGAAAGGCGAAAGGCGAAAGGCGAAAGGCGAAAGGCGAAAGGCGAAAGGCGAAAGGCGAAAGGCGAAAGGCGAAAGGCGAAAGGCGAAAGGCGAAAGGCGGAAGGCGAAAGGGGAAAGGCGAAAGGCGAAAGGCGAAAGGCGAAAGGCGGAAGGTGAAAGGCGTAAGGCGAAAGGCGAAAGGCGAAAGGCGAAAGGCGAAAGGCGAAAGGCGAAAGGCGAAAGGCGTAAGGCGAAAGGCGAAAGGCGAAAAGCGGAAGGCAAAAGGAAAAACGATTTTCAAAACATGAAATGAAAATGGAGAAATTTAAAATGCCTAAAGCAAAAGAAAAAACGATATTCAAAAGATAAGATACAAAAGTTGTAATTGAAAATGCGAAACGGAAAATTCGAAATTATAAATTTGTATTTCAAAATGCTAAAGGCGAATTGCGAAAGGCGAAAGACGAAAGGCGAAGGGCGAAAGTCGAAAGGCGAAAGGCGAAATGCAAAAGGCGAAAGGCGAAAGGTGAAAGGCGAAAGGCGAAAGGTGAAAGGCGAAAGGCGAAAGGCGAAAGGCGAAATTCGAAAGGCGAAAGGCGAAAGGCGAAAGGCGAAAGGCGAAAGGCGAAAGGCGAAAGGCGAAAGGCGAAAGGCGAAAGGCGAAAGGCGGAAGGCGAAAGGGGAAAGGCGAAAGGCGAAAGGCGAAAGGCGAAAGGCGGAAGGTGAAAGGCGTAAGGCGAAAGGCGAAAGGCGAAAGGCGAAAGGCGAAAGGCGAAAGGCGAAAGGCGAAAGACGAAAGGCGAAAGGCGAAAGGCGAAAGGCGAAAGGCGAAAGGCGAAAAGCGGAAGGCAAAAGGAAAAACGATTTTCAAAACATGAAATGAAAATGGAGAAATTTAAAATGCCTAAAGCAAAAGAAAAAACGATATTCAAAAGATAAGATACAAAAGTTGTAATTGAAAATGCGAAACGGAAAATTCGAAATTATAAATTTGTATTTCAAAATGCTAAAGGCGAATTGCGAAAGGCGAAAGACGAAAGGCGAAGGGCGAAAGTCGAAAGGCGAAAGGCGAAATGCAAAAGGCGAAAGGCGAAAGGTGAAAGGCGAAAGGCGAAAGGTGAAAGGCGAAAGGCGAAAGGCGAAAGGCGAAAGGCGAAAGGCGAAAGGCGAAAGGCGAAAGGCGAAAGGCGAAAGGCGAAAGGCGAAAGGCGAAAGGCGAAAGGCGAAAGGCGAAAGGCGGAAGGCGAAAGGGGAAAGGCGAAAGGCGAAAGGCGAAAGGCGGAAGGTGAAAGGCGTAAGGCGAAAGGCGAAAGGCGAAAGGCGAAAGGCGAAAGGCGAAAGGCGAAAGGCGAAAGGCGTAAGGCGAAAGGCGAAAGGCGAAAAGCGGAAGGCAAAAGGAAAAACGATTTTCAAAACATGAAATGAAAATGGAGAAATTTAAAATGCCTAAAGCAAAAGAAAAAACGATATTCAAAAGATAAGATACAAAAGTTGTAATTGAAAATGCGAAACGGAAAATTCGAAATTATAAATTTGTATTTCAAAATGCTAAAGGCGAATTGCGAAAGGCGAAAGACGAAAGGCGAAGGGCGAAAGTCGAAAGGCGAAAGGCGAAATGCAAAAGGCGAAAGGCGAAAGGTGAAAGGCGAAAGGCGAAAGGTGAAAGGCGAAAGGCGAAAGGCGAAAGGCGAAAGGCGAAAGGCGAAAGGCGAAAGGCGAAAGGCGAAAGGCGAAAGGCGAAAGGCGAAAGGCGAAAGGCGGAAGGCGAAAGGCGAAAAGCGAAAGGCGAAAGGCGAAAGGCGAAAGGCGAAAGGCCAAAGCGAAAGGCGAAAAGCGGAAGGCGAAAGGCAAAAGGCGAAAGGCGAAAGGCGAAAGGCGGAAGGCGAAAGGCGAAAGGCGAAAATCGGAAGTGCGAAAGGGGAAAGGCGAAAGGCGAAAGGCGAAAGGCGAAAGGCGAAAGGCGAAAGGCGGAAGGCGAAAGGGGAAAGGCGAAAGGCGAAAGGCGAAAGGCGAAAGGCGAAAGGCGAAAGGCGAAAGGCGAAAGGCGAAAGGCGAAAGGCGAAAGGCGAAAGGCGAAAGGCGAAAGGCGAAAGGCGAAAGGCGAAAGGCGAAAGGCGAAAGGCGAAAGGCGAAAGGCGAAAGGCGAAAGGCGAAAGGCGAAAGGGGAAAGGCTAAAGGCGAAAGGCGAAAGGCGGAAGGCGAAAGGCGAAAGGCGAAAGGCGAAAGGCGAAAAGCGGAAGGCAAAAGGAAAAACGATTTTCAAAACATGAAATGAAAATGGAGAAATTTAAAATGCCTAAAGCAAAAGAAGAAACGATATTCAAAAGATAAAATACAAAAGTTGAAATTGAAAATGCGAAATGGAAAATTCGAAATTATAAATTCGTATTTCAAAAGGCTAAAGGCGAAACGCGAAAGGCGAAAGACGAAAGGCGAAGGGCGATTGTCGAAAGGCGAAAGGCGAAAGGCGAATGGCAAAAGGCGAAAGGCGAAAGGCGAAAGGCGAAAGGCGAAAGGCGAAAGGCGAAAGGCGAAAGGCGAAAGGCGAAAGGCGAAAGGCGAAAGGCGAAAGGCGAAAGGCGAAAGGCGAAAGGCGAAAGGCGAAAGGCGAAAGGCGAAAGGCGAAAGGCGAAAGGGGAAAGGCTAAAGGCGAAAGGCGAAAGGCGAAAGGCGAAAGGGGAAAGGCGAAAGGCGAAAGGGGAAAGGCGAAAGGCGAAAGGCGGAAGGTGAAAGGCGTAAGGCGAAAGGCGAAAGGCGAAAGGCGAAAGGCGAAAGGCGAAAGGCGAAAGGCGAAAGGCGAAAGGCGAAAGGCGAAAGGCGAAAGGCGAAAGACGAAAGGCGAAAGGCGAAAGGCGAAAGGTGTAAGGCGAAAGGCGAAAGGCGAAAGGCGAAAAGCGGAAGGCGAAAGGCGAAAGGCGAAAGGCGAAAGGCGAAAGGCGAAAGGCGAAAGGCGAAAGGCGAAAGGGGAAAGGCTAAAGGCGAAAGGCGAAAGGCGGAAGGCGAAAGGCGAAAGGCGAAAGGCGAAAGGCGAAAAGCGGAAGGCAAAAGGAAAAACGATTTTCAAAACATGAAATGAAAATGGAGAAATTTAAAATGCCTAAAGCAAAAGAAGAAACGATATTCAAAAGATAAAATACAAAAGTTGAAATTGAAAATGCGAAATGGAAAATTCGAAATTATAAATTCGTATTTCAAAAGGCTAAAGGCGAAATGCGAAAGGCGAAAGACGAAAGGCGAAGGGCGATTGTCGAAAGGCGAAAGGCGAAAGGCGAATGGCAAAAGGCGAAAGGCGAAAGGCGAAAGGCGAAAGGCGAAAGGCAAAAGGCGAAAGGCGAAAGGCGAAAGGCGAAAGGCGAAAGGCGAAAGGCGGAAGGCGAAAGGCGAAAGGCGAAAGGCGGAAGTGCGAAAGGGGAAAGGCGAAAGGCGAAAGGCGAAAGGCGAAAGGCGAAAGGCGGAAGGCGAAAGGGGAAAGGCGAAAGGCGAAAGGCGAAAGGCGAAAGGCGAAAGGCGAAAGGCGAAAGGCGAAAGGCGAAAGGCGAAAGGGGAAAGGCTAAAGGCGAAAGGCGAAAGGCGGAAGGCGAAAGGGGAAAGGCGAAAGGGGAAAGGCGAAAGGCGAAAGGCGGAAGGTGAAAGGCGTAAGGCGAAAGGCGAAAGGCGAAAGTCGAAAGGCGAAAGGCGAAAGGCGAAAGGCGAAAGGCGAAAGGCGAAAGGCGAAAGGCGAAAGGCGAAAGGCGAAAGACGAAAGGCGAAAGGCGAAAGGCGAAAGGCGTAAGGCGAAAGGCGAAAGGCGAAAGGCGAAAAGCGGAAGGCAAAAGGAAAAACGATTTTCAAAACATGAAATGAAAATGGAGAAATTTAAAATGCCTAAAGCAAAAGAAAAAACGATATTCAAAAGATAAGATACAAAAGTTGTAATTGAAAATGCGAAACGGAAAATTCGAAATTATAAATTTGTATTTCAAAATGCTAAAGGCGAATTGCGAAAGGCGAAAGACGAAAGGCGAAGGGCGAAAGTCGAAAGGCGAAAGGCGAAATGCAAAAGGCGAAAGGCGAAAGGTGAAAGGCGAAAGGCGAAAGGTGAAAGGCGAAAGGCGAAAGGCGAAAGGCGAAAGGCGAAAGGCGAAAGGCGAAAGGCGAAAGGCGAAAGGCGAAAGGCGAAAGGCGAAAGGCGAAAGGCGAAAGGCGAAAGGCGGAAGGCGAAAGGGGAAAGGCGAAAGGCGAAAGGCGAAAGGCGAAAGGCGGAAGGTGAAAGGCGTAAGGCGAAAGGCGAAAGGCGAAAGGCGAAAGGCGAAAGGCGAAAGGGGAAAGGCGAAAGGCGGAAGGTGAAAGGCGAAAGGCGAAAAGCGAAAGGCGAAAGGCGAAAGGCGAAAGGCGAAAGGCGAAAGGCCAAAGCGAAAGGCGAAAAGCGGAAGGCGAAAGGCAAAAGGCGAAAGGCGAAAGGCGAAAGGCGGAAGGCGAAAGGCGAAAGGCGAAAGGCGAAAATCGGAAGTGCGAAAGGGGAAAGGCGAAAGGAGAAAGGCGAAAGGCGAAAGGCGAAAGGCGGAAGGCGAAAGGGGAAAGGCGAAAGGCGAAAGGCGAAAGGCGAAAGGCGAAAGGCGAAAGGCGAAAGGCGAAAGGCGAAAGGCGAAAGGCGAAAGGCGAAAGGCGAAAGGCGAAAGGCGAAAGGCGAAAGGCGAAAGGCGAAAGGCGAAAGGCGAAAGGCGAAAGGCGAAAGGCGAAAGGCGAAAGGCGAAAGGCGAAAGGGGAAAGGCTAAAGGCGAAAGGCGAAAGGCGGAAGGCGAAAGGCGAAAGGCGAAAGGCGAAAGGCGAAAAGCGGAAGGCAAAAGGAAAAACGATTTTCAAAACATGAAATGAAAATGGAGAAATTTAAAATGCCTAAAGCAAAAGAAGAAACGATATTCAAAAGATAAAATACAAAAGTTGAAATTGAAAATGCGAAATGGAAAATTCGAAATTATAAATTCGTATTTCAAAAGGCTAAAGGCGAAATGCGAAAGGCGAAAGACGAAAGGCGAAGGGCGATTGTCGAAAGGCGAAAGGCGAAAGGCGAATGGCAAAAGGCGAAAGGCGAAAGGCGAAAGGCGAAAGGCGAAAGGCGAAAGGCGAAAGGCGAAAGGCGAAAGGCAAAAGGCGAAAGGCGAAAGGCGAAAGGCGAAAGGCGAAAGGCGAAAGGCGAAAGGCGGAAGGCGAAAGGCGAAAGGCGAAAGGCGAAAGGCGGAAGGCGAAAGGGGAAAGGCGAAAGGCGAAAGGCGAAAGGCGAAAGGCGAAAGGCGAAAGGCGAAAGGCGAAAGGCGAAAGGCGAAAGGCGAAAGGCGAAAGGCGGAAGGCGAAAGGGGAAAGGCGAAAGGCGAAAGGCGAAAGGCGAAAGGCGAAAGGCGAAAGGCGAAAGGCGAAAGGCGAAAGGCGAAAGGCGAAAGGGGAAAGGCTAAAGGCGAAAGGCGAAAGGCGAAAGGCGAAAGGGGAAAGGCGAAAGGCGAAAGGGGAAAGGCGAAAGGCGAAAGGCGAAAGGCGGAAGGTGAAAGGCGTAAGGCGAAAGGCGAAAGGCGAAAGGCGAAAGGCGAAAGGCGAAAGGCGAAAGGCGAAAGGCGAAAGGCGAAAGGCGAAAGACGAAAGGCGAAAGGCGAAAGGCGAAAGGCGTAAGGCGAAAGGCGAAAGGCGAAAGGCGAAAAGCGGAAGGCAAAAGGAAAAACGATTTTCAAAACATGAAATGAAAATGGAGAAATTTAAAATGCCTAAAGCAAAAGAAGAAACGATATTCAAAAGATAAAATACAAAAGTTGAAATTGAAAATGCGAAATGGAAAATTCGAAATTATAAATTCGTATTTCAAAAGGCTAAAGGCGAAATGCGAAAGGCGAAAGACGAAAGGCGAAGGGCGAAGGGCGATTGTCGAAAGGCGAAAGGCGAAAGGCGAATGGCAAAAGGCGAAAGGCGAAAGGCGAAATGCGAAAGGCGAAAGGCGAAAGGCGAAAGGCGAAAGGCGAAAGGCGAAAGGCGAAAGGCGGAAGGCGAAAGGCGAAAGGCGAAAGGCGGAAGGCGAAAGGTGAAAGGCGAAAGGCGAAAGGTGAAAGGCGAAAGGCGAAAGGCGAAAGGCGAAAGGCGGAAGGTGAAAGGCGTAAGGCGAAAGGCGAAAGGCGAAAGGCGAAAGGCGAAAGGCGAAAGGCGAAAGGCGAAAGGCGTAAGGCGAAAGGCGAAAGGCGAAAAGCGGAAGGCAAAAGGAAAAACGATTTTCAAAACATGAAATGAAAATGGAGAAATTTAAAATGCCTAAAGCAAAAGAAAAAACGATATTCAAAAGATAAGATACAAAAGTTGTAATTGAAAATGCGAAACGGAAAATTCGAAATTATAAATTTGTATTTCAAAATGCTAAAGGCGAATTGCGAAAGGCGAAAGACGAAAGGCGAAGGGCGAAAGTCGAAAGGCGAAAGGCGAAATGCAAAAGGCGAAAGGCGAAAGGTGAAAGGCGAAAGGCGAAAGGTGAAAGGCGAAAGGCGAAAGGCGAAAGGCGAAAGGCGAAAGGCGAAAGGCGAAAGGCGAAAGGCGAAAGGCGAAAGGCGAAAGGCGAAAGGCGAAAGGCGAAAGGCGAAAGGCGGAAGGCGAAAGGGGAAAGGCGAAAAGCGAAAGGCGAAAGGCGAAAGGCGGAAGGTGAAAGGCGTAAGGCGAAAGGCGAAAGGCGAAAGGCGAAAGGCGAAAGGCGAAAGGCGAAAGGCGAAAGGCGTAAGGCGAAAGGCGAAAGGCGAAAAGCGGAAGGCAAAAGGAAAAACGATTTTCAAAACATGAAATGAAAATGGAGAAATTTAAAATGCCTAAAGCAAAAGAAAAAACGATATTCAAAAGATAAGATACAAAAGTTGTAATTGAAAATGCGAAACGGAAAATTCGAAATTATAAATTTGTATTTCAAAATGCTAAAGGCGAATTGCGAAAGGCGAAAGACGAAAGGCGAAGGGCGAAAGTCGAAAGGCGAAAGGCGAAATGCAAAAGGCGAAAGGCGAAAGGTGAAAGGCGAAAGGCGAAAGGTGAAAGGCGAAAGGCGAAAGGCGAAAGGCGAAAGGCGAAAGGCGAAAGGCGAAAGGCGAAAGGCGAAAGGCGAAAGGCGAAAGGCGAAAGGCGAAAGGCGAAAGGCGGAAGGCGAAAGGCGAAAAGCGAAAGGCGAAAGGCGAAAGGCGAAAGGCGAAAGGCCAAAGCGAAAGGCGAAAAGCGGAAGGCGAAAGGCAAAAGGCGAAAGGCGAAAGGCGAAAGGCGGAAGGCGAAAGGCGAAAGGCGAAAGGCGAAAATCGGAAGTGCGAAAGGGGAAAGGCGAAAGGCGAAAGGCGAAAGGCGAAAGGCGAAAGGCGAAAGGCGAAAGGCGGAAGGCGAAAGGGGAAAGGCGAAAGGCGAAAGGCGAAAGGCGAAAGGCGAAAGGCGAAAGGCGAAAGGCGAAAGGCGAAAGGCGAAAGGCGAAAGGCGAAAGGCGAAAGGCGAAAGGCGAAAGGCGAAAGGCGAAAGGCGAAAGGCGAAAGGCGAAAGGCGAAAGGCGAAAGGCGAAAGGCGAAAGGCGAAAGGGGAAAGGCTAAAGGCGAAAGGCGAAAGGCGGAAGGCGAAAGGCGAAAGGCGAAAGGCGAAAGGCGAAAAGCGGAAGGCAAAAGGAAAAACGATTTTCAAAACATGAAATGAAAATGGAGAAATTTAAAATGCCTAAAGCAAAAGAAGAAACGATATTCAAAAGATAAAATACAAAAGTTGAAATTGAAAATGCGAAATGGAAAATTCGAAATTATAAATTCGTATTTCAAAAGGCTAAAGGCGAAATGCGAAAGGCGAAAGACGAAAGGCGAAGGGCGATTGTCGAAAGGCGAAAGGCGAAAGGCGAATGGCAAAAGGCGAAAGGCGAAAGGCGAAAGGCGAAAGGCGAAAGGCGAAAGGCGAAAGGCGAAAGGCGAAAGGCGAAAGGCGAAAGGCGAAAGGCGAAAGGCGAAAGGCGAAAGGGGAAAGGCTAAAGGCGAAAGGCGAAAGGCGAAAGGCGAAAGGGGAAAGGCGAAAGGCGAAAGGGGAAAGGCGAAAGGCGAAAGGCGAAAGGCGGAAAGTGAAAGGCGTAAGGCGAAAGGCGAAAGGCGAAAGGCGAAAGGCGAAAGGCGAAAGGCGAAAGGCGAAAGGCGAAAGGCGAAAGGCGAAAGGCGAAAGGCGAAAGGCGAAAGGCGAAAGGCGAAAGGCGAAAGGCGAAAGACGAAAGGCGAAAGGCGAAAGGCGAAAGGCGTAAGGCGAAAGGCGAAAGGCGAAAGGCGAAAAGCGGAAGGCGAAAGGCGAAAGGCGAAAGGCGAAAGGCGAAAGGCGAAAGGCGAAAGGCGAAAGGCGAAAGGCGAAAGGCGAAAGGCGAAAGGCGAAAGGCGAAAGGCGAAAGGGGAAAGGCTAAAGGCGAAAGGCGAAAGGCGGAAGGCGAAAGGCGAAAGGCGAAAGGCGAAAGGCGAAAAGCGGAAGGCAAAAGGAAAAACGATTTTCAAAACATGAAATGAAAATGGAGAAATTTAAAATGCCTAAAGCAAAAGAAGAAACGATATTCAAAAGATAAAATACAAAAGTTGAAATTGAAAATGCGAAATGGAAAATTCGAAATTATAAATTCGTATTTCAAAAGGCTAAAGGCGAAATGCGAAAGGCGAAAGACGAAAGGCGAAGGGCGATTGTCGAAAGGCGAAAGGCGAAAGGCGAATGGCAAAAGGCGAAAGGCGAAAGGCGAAAGGCGAAAGGCGAAAGGCAAAAGGCGAAAGGCGAAAGGCGAAAGGCGAAAGGCGAAAGGCGAAAGGCGAAAGGCGGAAGGCGAAAGGCGAAAGGCGAAAGGCGGAAGTGCTAAAGGGGAAAGGCGAAAGGCGAAAGGCGAAAGGCGAAAGGCGAAAGGCGGAAGGCGAAAGGGGAAAGGCGAAAGGCGAAAGGCGAAAGGCGAAAGGCGAAAGGCGAAAGGCGAAAGGCGAAAGGCGAAAGGCGAAAGGCGAAAGGCGAAAGGGGAAAGGCTAAAGGCGAAAGGCGAAAGGCGGAAGGCGAAAGGGGAAAGGCGAAAGGGGAAAGGCGAAAGGCGAAAGGCGAAAGGCGGAAGGTGAAAGGCGTAAGGCGAAAGGCGAAAGGCGAAAGGCGAAAGGCGAAAGGCCAAAGCGAAAGGCGAAAAGCGGAAGGCGAAAGGCAAAAGGCGAAAGGCGAAAGGCGAAAGGCGGAAGGCGAAAGGCGAAAGGCGAAAGGCGAAAATCGGAAGTGCGAAAGGGGAAAGGCGAAAGGCGAAAGGCGAAAGGCGAAAGGCGAAAGGCGAAAGGCGGAAGGCGAAAGGGGAAAGGCGAAAGGCGAAAGGCGAAAGGCGAAAGGCGAAAGGCGAAAGGCGAAAGGCGAAAGGCGAAAGGCGAAAGGCGAAAGGCGAAAGGCGAAAGGCGAAAGGCGAAAGGCGAAAGGCGAAAGGCGAAAGGCGAAAGGCGAAAGGCGAAAGGCGAAAGGCGAAAGGCGAAAGGCGAAAGGGGAAAGGCTAAAGGCGAAAGGCGAAAGGCGGAAGGCGAAAGGCGAAAGGCGAAAGGCGAAAAGCGGAAGGCAAAAGGAAAAACGATTTTCAAAACATGAAATGAAAATGGAGAAATTTAAAATGCCTAAAGCAAAAGAAGAAACGATATTCAAAAGATAAAATACAAAAGTTGAAATTGAAAATGCGAAATGGAAAATTCGAAATTATAAATTCGTATTTCAAAAGGCTAAAGGCGAAATGCGAAAGGCGAAAGACGAAAGGCGAAGGGCGATTGTCGAAAGGCGAAAGGCGAAAGGCGAATGGCAAAAGGCGAAAGGCGAAAGGCAAAAGGCGAAAGGCGAAAGGCGAAAGGCGAAAGGCGAAAGGCGAAAGGCGAAAGGCGAAAGGCGGAAGGCGAAAGGCGGAAGGCGAAAGGCGAAAGGCGGAAGTGCGAAAGGGGAAAGGCGAAAGGCGAAAGGCGAAAGGCGAAAGGCGAAAGGCGGAAGGCGAAAGGGGAAAGGCGAAAGGCGAAAGGCGAAAGGCGAAAGGCGAAAGGCGAAAGGCGAAAGGCGAAAGGCGAAAGGCGAAAGGCGAAAGGCGAAAGGGGAAAGGCTAAAGGCGAAAGGCGAAAGGCGAAAGGCGAAAGGGGAAAGGCGAAAGGCGAAAGGGGAAAGGCGAAAGGCGAAAGGCGAAAGGCGGAAGGTGAAAGGCGTAAGGCGAAAGGCGAAAGGCGAAAGGCGAAAGGCGAAAGGCGAAAGGCGAAAGGCGAAAGGCGAAAGGCGAAAGGCGAAAGACGAAAGGCGAAAGGCGAAAGGCGAAAGGCGTAAGGCGAAAGGCGAAAGGCGAAAGGCGAAAAGCGGAAGGCAAAAGGAAAAACGATTTTCAAAACATGAAATGAAAATGGAGAAATTTAAAATGCCTAAAGCAAAAGAAGAAACGATATTCAAAAGATAAAATACAAAAGTTGAAATTGAAAATGCGAAATGGAAAATTCGAAATTATAAATTCGTATTTCAAAAGGCTAAAGGCGAAATGCGAAAGGCGAAAGACGAAAGGCGAAGGGCGATTGTCGGAAGGCGAAAGGCGAAAGGCGAATGGCAAAAGGCGAAAGGCGAAAGGCGAAATGCGAAAGGCGAAAGGCGAAAGGCGAAAGGCGAAAGGCGAAAGGCGAAAGGCGAAAGGCGAAAGGCGAAAGGCGAAAGGCGAAAGGCGAAAGGCGAAAGGAGAAAGGCGAAAGGCGAAAGGCGAAAGGCAAAAGGCGAAAGGCGAAAGGCGAAAGGCGAAAGGCGAAAGGCGAAAGGCGGAAGGCGAAAGGCGAAAGGCGAAAGGCGGAAGTGCGAAAGGGGAAAGGCGAAAGGCGAAAGGCGAAAGGCGAAAGGCGAAAGGCGAAAGGCGGAAGGCGAAAGGGGAAAGGCGAAAGGCGAAAGGCGAAAGGCGAAAGGCGAAAGGCGAAAGGCGAAAGGCGAAAGGCGAAAGGCGAAAGGCGAAAGGCGAAAGGGGAAAGGCTAAAGGCGAAAGGCGAAAGGCGGAAGGCGAAAGGGGATAGGCGAAAGGGGAAAGGCGAAAGGCGAAAGGCGAAAGGCGGAAGGTGAAAGGCGTAAGGCGAAAGGCGAAAGGCGAAAGGCGAAAGGCGAAAGGCGAAAGGCGAAAGGCGAAAGGCGAAAGGCGAAAGGCGAAAGGCGAAAGGCGAAAGACGAAAGGCGAAAGGCGAAAGGCGAAAGGCGTAAGGCGAAAGGCGAAAGGCGAAAAGCGGAAGGCAAAAGCAAAAACGATTTTCAAAACATGAAATGAAAATGGAGAAATTTAAAATGCCTAAAGCAAAAGAAAAAACGATATTCAAAAGATAAGATACAAAAGTTGAAATTGAAAATGCGAAACGGGAAATTCGAAATTATAAATTTGTATTTCAAAATGCTAAAGGCGAATTGCGAAAGGCGAAAGACGAAAGGCGAAGGGCGAAAGTCGAAAGGCGAAAGGCGAAATGCAAAAGGCGAAAGGCGAAAGGTGAAAGGCGAAAGGCGAAAGGTGAAAGGCGAAAGGCGAAAGGCGAAAGGCGAAAGGCGAAAGGCGAAAGGCGAAAGGCGAAAGGCGAAAGGCGAAAGGCGAAAGGCGAAAGGCGAAAGGCGAAAGGCGAAAGGCGGAAGGCGAAAGGGGAAAGGCGAAAGGCGAAAGGCGAAAGGCGAAAGGCGGAAGGTGAAAGGCGTAAGGCGAAAGGCGAAAATCGAAAGGCGAAAGGCGAATGGCGAAAGGCGAAAGGCGGAAGGTGAAAGGCGAAAGGCGAAAAGCGAAAGGCGAAAGGCGAAAGGCGAAAGGCCAAAGCGAAAGGCGAAAAGCGGAAGGCGAAAGGCAAAAGGCGAAAGGCGAAAGGCGAAAGGCGGAAGGCGGAAGGGGAAAGGCGAAAGGCGAAAAGCGGAAGTGCGAAAGGGGAAAGGCGAAAGGCGAAAGGCGAAAGGCGAAAGGCGGAAGGCGAAAGGGGAAAGGCGAAAGGCGAAAGGCGAAAGGCGAAAGGCGAAAGGCGAAAGGCGAAAGGCGAAAGGCGAAAGGCGAAAGGCGAAAGGCGAAAGGCGAAAGGCGAAAGGGGAAAGGCGAAAGGCGAAAGGCGAAAGGGGAAAGGCGAAAGGCGAAAGGCGAAAGGCGGAAGGCGAAAGGGGAAAGGCGAAAGGGGAAAGGCGAAAGGCGAAAAGCGGAAGTGCGAAAGGGGAAAGGCGAAAGGCGAAAGGCGAAAGGCGGAAGGCGAAAGGGGAAAGGCGAAAGGCGAAAGGCGAAAGGCGAAAGGCGAAAGGCGAAAGGCGAAAGGCGAAAGGCGAAAGGCGAAAGGCGAAAGGCGAAAGGGGAAAGGCGAAAGGCGAAAGGCGAAAGGCGGAAGGCGAAAGGGGAAAGGCGAAAGGGGAAAGGCGAAAGGCGAAAGGCGAAAGGCGGAAGGTGAAAGGCGAAAGGCGAAAGGCGAAAGGCGAAAGGCGAAAGGCGAAAGGCGAAAGGCGAAAGGCGAAAGGCGAAAGGCGAAAGGGGAAAGGCGAAAGGCGAAAGGCGAAAGGCGGAAGCCGAAAGGGGAAAGGCGAAAGGGGAAAGGCGAAAGGCGAAAGGCGAAAGGCGGAAGGTGAAAGGCGTAAGGCGAAAGGCGAAAGGCGAAAGGCGAAAGGCGAAAGGCGAAAGGCGAAAGGCGAAAGGCGAAAGGCGAAAGGCGAAAGGCGAAAGGCGAAAGGCGAAAGGCGAAAGGCGAAAGGCGAAAGGCGAAAGGCGAAAGGCGAAAGGCGAAAGGCGAAAGGCGTAAGGCGAAAGGCGAAAAGCGGAAGGCAAAAGGAAAAACGATTTTCAAAACATGAAATGAGAATGGAGAAATTTAAAATGCCTAAAGCAAAAGAAAAAACGATTTTCAAAAGATAAGATACAAAAGTTGAAATTGAAAATGCGAAACGGAAAATTCGAAATTATAAATTTGTATTTCAAAATGCTAAAGGCGAATTGCGAAAGGCGAAAGACGAAAGGCGAAGGGCGAAAGTCGAAAGGCGAAAGGCGAAATGCAAAAGGCGAAAGGCGAAAGGTGAAAGGCGAAAGGCGAAAGGTGAAAGGCGAAAGGCGAAAGGTGAAAGACGAAAGGCGAAAGGCGAAAGGCGAAAGGCGAAAGGCGAAAGGCGAAAGGCGAAAGGCGAAAGGCGAAAGGCGAAAGGCGAAAGGCGAAAGGCGAAAGGCGAAAGGCGAAAAGCGGAAGGCAAAAGGAAAAACGATTTTCAAAACATGAAATGAAAATGGAGAAATTTAAAATGCCTAAAGCAAAAGAAAAAACGATATTCAAAAGAGAAGATACAAAATTTGAAATTGAAAATGCGAAACGGAAAATTCGAAA
Source organism: Dioctria rufipes (assembly GCA_963924295.1). NCBI lineage: Eukaryota > Metazoa > Arthropoda > Insecta > Diptera > Asilidae > Dioctria > Dioctria rufipes. The sequence continues at coordinate 339,544 of CAWUPM010000673.1, read as the reverse complement.
TTATAAATTTGTATTTCAAAATGCTAAAGGCGAATTGCGAAAGGCGAAAGACGAAAGGCGAAAGGCGAAAGGCGAAAGGCGGAAGGCGAAAGGCGAAAGGCGAAAGGCGAAAAGCGGAAGTGCGAAAGGGGAAAGGCGAAAGGCGAAAGGCGAAAGGCGAAAGGCGGAAGGCGAAAGGGGAAAGGCGAAAGGCGAAAGGCGAAAGGCGAAAGGCGAAAGGCGAAAGGCGAAAGGCGAAAGGCGAAAGGCGAACAGCGGAAGTGCGAAAGGGGAAAGGCGAAAGGCGAAAGGCGAAAGGCGAAAGGCGAAAGGCGAAAGGCGGAAGGCGAAAGGGGAAAGGCGAAAGGCGAAAGGCGAAAGGCGAAATGCGAAAGGCGAAAGGCGAAAGGCGAAAGGCGAAAGGCGAAAAGCGAAAGGCGAAAGGCGAAAGGCGAAAGGCGGAAGGTGAAAGGCGAAAGGCGAAAGGCGAAAGACGAAAGGCGCAAGTGAAAGGCGAAAGGCGTAAGGCGAAAGGTGAAAGGCGAAAGGCGAAAGGCGAAAGGCGAAAGGTGAAAGGCGAAACGCGGAAGGCAAAAGGAAAAACGATTTTCAAAACATGAAATGAAAACGGAGAAATTCAAAATGCCTGAAGCAAAAGAAAAAACGATATTCAAAAGATAAAATACAAAAGTTGAAATTGAAAATGCGAAATGGAAAATTCGAAATTATAAATTTGTATTTCAAAATGCTAAAGGCTAATTGCGAAAGACGAAAGACGAAAGGCGAATGGCGAAAGTCGAAAGGCGAAAGGCGAAATGCAAAAGGCGAAAGGCGAAGGGCGAAAGAAAGGTGAAAGGCGAAAGGCGAAAGGCGAAAGGAGGAAGGCGAAAGGCGAAAGGCGGAAGGTGAAAGGCGAAAGGCGAAAGGCGAAAGGCGAAAGGCGAAAGGGGAAAGGCGAAAGGCGAAAGGCGAAAGGCGGAAGGCGAAAGGGGAAAGGCGAAAGGCGAAAGGCGAAAGGCGAAAGGAGGAAGGCGAAAGGCGAAAGGCGGAAGGTGAAAGGCGAAAGGCGAAAGGCGAAAGGCGAAAGGGGAAAGGCGAAAGGCGAAAGGCGAAAGGCGGAAGGCGAAAGGGGAAAGGCGAAAGGGGAAAGGCGAAAGGCGAAAGGCGAAAGGCGGAAGGTGAAAGGCGTAAGGCGAAAGGCGAAAGGCGAAAGGCGAAAGGCAAAATCCGAAAGGCGAAAGGCGAAAGGCGAAAGGCGAAAGGCGAAAGGCGTAAGGCGAAAGGCGAAAAGCGGAAGGCAAAAGGAAAAACGATTTTCAAAACGTGAAATGAAAATGGAGAAATTTAAAATGCCTAAAGCAAAAGAAAAAACGATATTCAAAAGATAAGATACAAAAGTTGAAATTGAAAATGCGAAACGGAAAATTCGAAATTATATATTTGTATTTCAAAATGCTAAAGGCTAATTGCGAAAGACGAAAGACGAAAGGCGAAGGGCGAAAGTCGAAAGGCGAAAGGCGAAATGCAAAAGGCGAAAGGCGAAAGGTGAAAGGCGAAAGGCGAAAGGTGAAAGGCGAAAGGCGAAAGGCGAAAGGCGAAAGGCGAAAGGCGAAAGGAGAAAGGCGAAATGCGAAAGGCGAAAGGCGAAAGGCGAAAGGCGAAAGGCGAAAGGCGAAAGGGGAAAGGCGAAAGGCGAAAGGCAAAAGGCGAAAGGCGAAAGGCGAAAGGCGAAAGGCGAAAGGCGAAAGGCGAAAGGCGAAAGGCGAAAGGCGAAAGGCGAAAGGCGAAAGGCGAAAGGCGAAAGGCGAAAGGCGAAAGGCGAAAGGCGAAAGGCGAAAGGCGAAAGGCGAAAGGCGAAAAGCGGAAGGCGAAAGGCGAAAGGCGATAAGCGAAAAGCGAAGGGCGTGAGGCAAAAGTCAAAATGCCTAAGGCAAAAGGAAAAACGATTTTCAAATGAAAATGGAGAAATTTAAAATGCCTAAAGCAAAAGAAAAAACGATATTCAAAAGATAATATACAAAAGTTGAAATTGAAAATGCGAAATGGAAAATTCGAAATTATAAATTCGTATTTCAAAATGCTAAAGGCGAAATGCGAAAGGCGAAAGACGAAAGGCGAAGGGCGAAAGTCGAAAGGCGAAAGGCGAAAGGCAAAATTCGAAAGGCGAAAGGCGGAAGGCGAAAGGCGAAAGGCGGAAGGTGCTGTCTGTGGTAAGGACGGTAGATGGGTCGCTGTCGCAAGCATTGGGGGCAAAAATAAAAAAAAGCTGACTTGATACCGAGTTATCTTGATGCCGTCTGTTAGTTGAAAGGAGAGAGCTGGTGCTGTCTATGACAAGGACGGGAGAATGGGTACTGTTTTGGAAAGGTCCAGTTGCTAGGGTGGCTGAGCCTATTGGGTGCAAGCAGATGTACTATAGGCGGTTTACGTACAAGCATAGTAAAGTTTTATAAAATTGCACTACCAGGCGAGCAGATAACTAAAGCACAAAATCTTGCGATCATATGTAGCAAGCATGCATGGTTTAAACCTGTATCGTTGTCGTCACATCTTCAGCGGTTATCGCGCCTCTTTTTTTTTTATATTCCGTTCATTTATTCTTCCACTCCAAACAAGCTTTGATCAGTTAGTCACACTTCTTCAACGTCATTTTTCCATACGAGTTTTAAAACTTGAACTTGACCGCGATGCGGTCACGAGTTGTTGTTTCTTTTTGCATAGAATTTTAAATCTACCTGAATTGAAACTGCGAGACATGTGGGTGACTTTATTTTCTGAATATTTTTTATGTAAAGGAAAAAAGGTTAAGGAAAGATGGCAAACAGCAAGTTCTGATGCTGCTTATGCAAGGGTTCTTGATACTTGTGACGTTCAATACTGGCGGCGTATGATAAAGAGCTGCAAAACAAGAAAAGATCGGCGGCAGTCAGTGAACTTGAAGTTGGTTGTGAACGACACGAATGTGGGTGAAGGTGAGCTAAAAGGAACGGGTTGCTTGAGTAAAAAACAAACTAATTCGGCTGAGATGCCTTTTATTGAAGGTCAGTAAAGATAGACTGCGGAATGCCAACCCCGAACTGGACCCCGGCCCCGCCGCCCTCGGTACTGAAACCTTGAAGGCTCGTCACAGCCGCATCACACAATGCGCACATACACACATACATGGATCTTAAGTCCATATAAATAGCGGGCATATTTATTTGAAATAATGAGCTCGTTTGAGCATAAAAGCCGCATTTATCACATCTTCTATGATGGCCAAGCTAAAAGCAAAAACAAAACTACCAGTTTACCAGATGATGGATATCACCATAGGCTGTGGAATCACAATCTTCACAGACTAACAGACAACGCTTGCAGACATAACAAACAAAACAAGAGTAAAAGAAAATGTACAGAACTGCACTTTTAGAATCACATCGTTGCCACTACCGCTTCACCCAATTAAATTTACATAATATCACAAAATTGTGGCCGCTTTGGTATTGCGAACGTGTTTAGGAATGGCGGATCAATGATAATGGTAGGAAGGTGTGAATGCAAACAAAGCAGTTTGTATGAAAAACGTGAAAAAAAAAGCTGAATCACATTGCCGGCATGTAAACAAGAAGCACGTGCCAGTAAAAACATGTGGACGATTTGGCGAACTTGAATTGACAAAAAAACAGGAAATATAGGCGATATTAATTCAAAATATTTTATTTTTGCATCTTGCAAATTAAAAATGATGTTAATTGTAAAAACTAAAAATAAACGCATACTGCCCACGTTTTATAAAGATTCTCTTGAGGTTAAAAACCATTGATCTGGCTAAAACAAAACCACAACCGATCATTGGATAAAGTTTAAGGCTTTGTGATAACTTATGTTGAGTACCATGCTATCAATCAAATTTTGCTGATGATCAATCCATTCCTTGACTCAAACTTGTTCTTCACATATCGAAAATTTGTTTATACACGTCGATCATGGGATTGCTAGCGTGTATAGGAATGGGGGATGAATGATCTTTAAGTATATGTATGGAAAGCTAGGAAGGTGTGGATATAAACAAAATAAGTTTGTGGAAAAACAAAATTTACCGGTGTGTATACAGTTTAACGGCTTGATAAACTTGCGCTGCGGGCTGAAAGTGAAAGGTGGGGTCATATTAATTTTATTGAATGAATCAACGCTTTAAGTATATCATATTATATGATATGTGTTGGGAGTTTAATGCAAATAATTAATGTAGATGATATCGGACGTAAGTTGAAGTTACTCGACCAAAACAATTACTAAACAAGGGGCCTAAAAGAAAACAAGGGGCCTAAAAGAAAAAAGAGATTTGTCCATGAGCTCGCAAGCGCATTAACCAAGCTTGTTGTACACTTTGATTCTGCCATGTATATCTCCACACATAAAATGAGCGCCTGGTAGACAGTTGTTGGGTTGTTTGATTTTTCAAGTCATATAAATTTTTCAGATTTGGTATTTTACATATGCGATTGTTGGTACGTACATGCATATATAATGATAAGCGTAAAAATTATAAAAATAGATAAATGTAATTTGCAGCTGATAAAAGAAAACTCGCATTCATAAAATTTCTAATGATTTGCCATCTGATTATAAACCCAAGCAACAAAATTCAAACCCATTTGGGTTGATCATTATAAAGATTAAAACTTGCAGGCTGATAAATGTAATTTGCAGCTGATAAAAGAAAACTCACATTCATAAAATTTCTAATGATTTGCCTTCTAATAATAAACCCAAGCAGCAAAATTCAAACCCATTTTAGTTGATCATTATAAAGATTAAAACTTGTCGGTTGACTTTTAACCTCAAGATTATCCTTTAATGTGTGTTTGGATTTAAATATTCAATCTCAAGCTTTCTAATTCTAATCTGTAATAGAACACAAATTAAATTTTTATTCAATTACAATGCGCTATGGCGCTTATAATTATATATGCATGTATGTACTAGCAATTGCATGGCTCAGCATTAAATTTTTAAATATAAACACATTAAAACAGTCTTGGGGTTAAAAATCAACCTGCAAGTTTTAATTTGCGTTCTATTGCAGATTAGAATTAGAAAACTCAGCATTAAATATTTAAATCTAAAAACTTTAAAGAAAAATCTTGGGGTTAAAAGCCAACCAGCAAGTTTTAATTTGTGTTCTATTGCTGATTAGAATTAGAAAGCTCGATATTAAATATTTAAATCTAAAAACATTAAAGAAAAATCTTGAGGTTAAAAATTAACCTGTAAGTTTTAATATGCTTTCTCAGCGTCTTGTGTTTTAAAAGCAGCAAAATTTAATGTTCAAAACAATTTGTTTTGCATAAATACTGCAGCACCGGTGTAGAACTCTTTAGTTGTTATAAAACGTGTTTTAAGCATACAACCCCCCACTAAGTTCGCTGCAATAGCCGTTTTAATAAATCGAATTTGGGATTAATAACCATGGGTTTAATGTGGTTCATTATATGCACGCTCGTGTGTTATGCGCAATACTGCAGTGGGTTTTTTTAAATATTACAACGCAGAGCAGGTATGTGGAGCAACAACATTAATTGATTACATTATTCAAACTAATATATTTATTGTTTTTAGATGCGGCGCAGGATATAGAGCTGCGTGAAAGGTTGGCCCTTAAAACACCGGAAAACGTCTTTTTAGTGCAACAGGGTGCTAACAACATTGGGTCACAGACTTTTTACCACTTTGGCCAAAGCAGCGACAACACCATTATTGATAAATTGGAGGCATATAACGTTAACATTGATGCGGCGTTTGGCAAAAATCTAACATCAAACCGCAAGTCGTTAGCTGACAGATTGTTGAATGGTTTCCAACAGCAGAATCCCAATACGCAACCTAACAACGCCGATCCGCAGGGTAATTTACGGGCTAGCGCATTAAAAACATATGATCCCACATCGCAGCAGCCCGAGAAAGCAGACGCTAAAAGCAAAAATAGCTATATAATTAGTTAAAACGCTAATTCGGAGGCTGGTGATATTGCGTGGGGAATGGGAAAAGAAGTTTTACAAACCCAAATAAATATGAAGCTAGAAAACTTTCGAGATGAAATGATACAAAGTGTGCGCACACTGCTAGCAGAGGCTATTACAAGAAATTTGCCGATGGCGGAAAAGGTGAACACATCCGATGATGAGTCCGTTGAAGATGGAGCATTGGCTTCACAAAAACCAGTTTTTAGTTCTGCCGTTACAACCTTTTTTAATTTGCGGGGTAGCACAATAATACCCCCAGCAACCATTAATTGGCCCAATTTGTTCGACTACGCATTTAATCAACATGAACAAAGAATAACAACTACGGTGCGTTATATAAAGAGTATGCCCAGTTTTAAACATTTTTTAAAAAAAATACGTGATGTTTTAGAGGGCTATGCATTAGATCAGACACGTTATACGGTCATAGACGTTTTTTTTGTTGATAAAGATGAAGAGGGATATTTTATTACATCATTATCCGAACACGGCGAGTATAAAGATTTTTTAACATATACATATGGAAGATTAGTCTTTATCACACGGTCAATACCACAAAATTATCACACCATGAACGCTGCAACTCATCAACCCAGCTATAGCACTAAACCCGAATATTCAGCTGGAGGTAAGTAAAGCTATATCCATTATTATAAATTTTTATGTAAACGCAAGTATACTAGCAGTTGCGTCACCACCCAACAACTTAGAAAAACAGCACAAACTCGATTACCCCAGCTTACAACGTTAACCTAACCACACCCGTTTTGTTACAGGATATTAAATCCGATTACACAGCTGAAGGAGAAATTATGAACAATGATTTGGAAACCTCTACAACAATGTTAGAAGCGGCGGCAACCACAACCACTCCGTTGAAGATGTGACGTTATAAGTACCGCTGTTTAGAGTAAAATTTATTGATTTGTTAATTGGGTGGTCATATTATATTAGTGTTTAAAATAAAACGCATATTTAAACGCTTTACAATCATTCTTTTATTTGCAATATTTCTATATTTACTTTGACCGTTTCTAAACTTATAACTTACATATTATATCCCATTTAGAGTTGAGATGTTAAACCGATGACAGCATGAAAAGTTTCATCTGCTCTTTCCCAGATCATTGCAACGAAGGATTGTATTTCAATCTCATCTCTAAAATTCGACATTATTCATCCATATATTGTTGTAGAGCTCGAAGTTCATTCAAGCTGTTGATGCAATTCCGTAGCACATCATAAAGCTCCACATCCCATGGAGCTTCCGGGTCATGTTGATGGGAGTAGTTATGGACGGCTTGATATAGTTCCTCAGGAGGGGTGTAATCTTGTCGTAAGCCGGTGTGCGCAAATCCACCGCAAGCAAATCTCCTAGATTTCCAAGATCATCCCAATCGTCTTCTGCGAATGCCACACCATCATCATCATCTTCAGAAACGTCAGCATCCCCCAACTCAAAGTCAATCTGTGCGATAAAATCTTGTGTCCTAATGTCTGGAACTATTTTTTGGTAGCACATGGCGTCGATGTATCGCAATTGCTCTGTTAAGCGATTTGTAGACTTAAATGTTCTTACGACCCCACACTATCATTTTTTAAGTCTCATCGTGGCGTGGATTGTATTGAGTGGTTTGTGTGCGAATTAAATCAATTTGCTGAGGATGTGGAAACCGTTTTCCTTTGCCCTCTACCCATGAATCAGATGACTGCTGAGGAAATAGCGTTGTTTGAGACCGCCGCGCTCTGCCATATTTGCAAAAAACTGTTTACAGAGGATGATAAAAAGGTACGCGATCACTGTCACTTAACAGGTAAATAACGAGGACCAGCACATGCTGGGTGTAATATAAATTTTAAAGATAGCCACACTGTTCCTATAATTTTTCATAATCTTAGTGGGTATGATTCGCATTTCATTATAAAAAATTTATCATTGAAAGGTTGATGAAGCTGACCTTCCACAATCGAAATATTTTAGCTGAATTTAGCCATTCACATAAAGTATTGTTTGTAATGTAGCTGCTTTACAACGAAAATTTAAAAGGCGCAATAAAAGTATTGCTGGTAATGTAGCTGCTTTACAATGAAAATTTTTAAGGTGCGATAAATTTTCCGCAAAGTAAATCGCTGCAAGATGTGGGCAGAGCGCATTTAAACTAAAGTCAATATTGCACAACAGTTTTATGTAAATGTAAACAAAGTACACCCCAAGGCATGATCGGAATTTAGAAGGTTGATGAAATCTAGCTTTGCAAAATTGTTGTTATGGCACTAGTATAGGGGCCAATTTCAGGCATATTTACAAATCACCCATAATGTTAGACAACCCACCGTAAATATTTACATCATTCTTACAATATTCTATAAGTTGGAGCTGATTATTAAAATTTTAGTTTATTCTAATTTATACCGCTCTAAATTTTTTTTTTCTTCCGCTTGAAGGTATTAACTCCATATGTCCCTTGAGAAGGGTACTTTAAGACATAATCCTAATTCTCTAATACATTAAAAGTGTGAATAAAACCATTGAAATCTAAAATACCAAAACTTTAGAAATTTGCCAACGAAGATGATGGGAAATTTAAAGGTGATTTTTCGTTACATTTAAAACCAGATACTTTGTTGTGCGATAACCTTTTATAATGCTTGTAAAGTACGTGATTTTTCGTTATTAGCATCAAGATTATATATATTTTAAAAATGTTTCCTTGATCGGGAAGTATAAAGATTATATATGTATATTTTAAAAATGTTTCCTTGATCGGGAAGTATAAAATGGAGCTGTCGATTAACACTAAACATCAGTCTACAAATCGCTTAACAGAGCAATTGCGATACATCGACGCCATGTGCTACCAAAAAATAGTTCCAGACATTAGGACACAAGATTTTATCGCACAGATTGACTTTGAGTTGGGGGATGCTGACGTTTCTGAAGATGATGATGATGGTGTGGCATTCGCAGAAGACGATTGGGATGATCTTGGAAATCTAGGAGATTTGCTTGCGGTGGATTTGCGCACACCGGCTGGTCAAAGATATGTGGAACTGATATCAACGCTCTTACGACAAGATTACACCCCTCCTGAGGAACTATATCAAGCCGTCCATAACTACTCCCATCAACATGACCCGGAAGCTCCATGGGATGTGGAGCTTTATGATGTGCTACGGAATTGCATCAACAGCTTGAATGAACTTCGAGCTCTACAACAATATATGGATGAATAATGTCGAATTTTAGAGATGAGATTGAAATACAATCCTTCGTTGCAATGATCTGGGAAAGAGCAGATGAAACTTTTCATGCTGTCATCGGTTTAACATCTCAACTCTAAATGGGATATAATATGTAAGTTATAAGTTTAGAAACGGTCAAAGTAAATATAGAAATATTGCAAATAAAAGAATGATTGTAAAGCGTTTAAATATGCGTTTTATTTTAAACACTAATATAATATGACCACCCAATTAACAAATCAATAAATTTTACTCTAAACAGCGGTACTTATAACGTCACATCTTCAACGGAGTGGTTGTGGTTGCCGCCGCTTCTAACATTGTTGTAGAGGTTTCCAAATCATTGTTCATAATTTCTCCTTCAGCTGTGTAATCGGATTTAATATCCTGTAACAAAACGGGTGTGGTTAGGTTAACGTTGTAAGCTGGGGTAATCGAGTTTGTGCTGTTTTTCTAAGTTGTTGGGTGGTGACGCAACTGCTAGTATACTTGCGTTTACATAAAAATTTATAATAATGGATATAGCTTTACTTACCTCCAGCTGAATATTCGGGTTTAGTGCTATAGCTGGGTTGATGAGTTGCAGCGTTCATGGTGTGATAATTTTGTGGTATTGACCGTGTGATAAAGACTAATCTCCCATATGTATATGTTAAAAAATCTTTATACTCGCCGTGTTCGGATAATGATGTAATAAAATATCCCTCTTCATCTTTATCAACAAAAAAAACGTCTATGACCGTATAACGTGTCTGATCTAATGCATAGCCCTCTAAAACATCACGTATTTTTTTTTAAAAATGTTTAAAACTGGGCATACTCTTTATATAACGCACCGTAGTTGTTATTCTTTGTTCATGTTGATTAAATGCGTAGTCGAACAAATTGGGCCAATTAATGGTTGCTGGGGGTATTATTGTGCTACCCCGCAAATTAAAAAAGGTTGTAACGGCAGAACTAAAAACTGGTTTTTGTGAAGACAATGCTCCATCTTCAACGGACTCATCATCGGATGTGTTCACCTTTTCCGCCATCGGCAAATTTCTTGTAATAGCCTCTGCTAGCAGTGTGCGCACACTTTGTATCATTTCATCTCGAAAGTTTTCTAGTTTCATATTTATTTGGGTTTGTAAAACTTCTTTTCCCATTCCCCACGCATTATCACCAGCCTCCGAATTAGCGTTTAAACTAATTATATAGCTATTTTTGCTTTTAGCGTCTGCTTTCTCGGGCTGCTGCGATGTGGGATCATATGTTTTTACTGCGCTAGCCCGTAAATTACCCTGCGGATCGGCGTTGTTAGGTTGCGTATTGGGATTCTGCTGTTGGAAACCATTCAACAATCTTTCATCTAACGACTTGCGGTTTGATGTTAGATTTTTGCCAAACGCCGCATCAATGTTAACGTTATATGCCTCCAATTTATCAATAATGGTGTTGTCGCTGCTTTGGCCAAAGTGGTAAAAAGTCTGTGACCCAATGTTGTTAGCACCCTGTTGCACTAAAAAGACGTTTTCCGGTGTTTTAAGGGCCAACCTTTCACGCAGCTCTATATCCTGCGCCGCATCTAAAAACAATAAATATATTAGTTTGAATAATGTAATCAATTAATGTTGTTGCTCCACATACCTGCTCTGCGTTGTAATATTTAAAAAAACCCACTGCAGTATTGCGCATAACACACGAGCGTGCATATAATGAACCACATTAAACCCATGGTTATTAATCCCAAATTCGATTTATTAAAACGGCTATTGCAGCGAACTTAGTGGGGGGTTGTATGCTTAAAACACGTTTTATAACAACTAAAGAGTTCTACATCGGTGCTGCAGTATTTATGCAAAACAAATTGTTTTGAACATTAAATTTTGCTGCTTTTAAAACACAAGACGCTGAGAAAGCATATTAAAACTTACAGGTTAATTTTTAACCTCAAGATTTTTCTTTAATGTTTTTAGATTTAAATATTTAATATCGAGCTTTCTAATTCTAATCAGCAATAGAACACAAATTAAAACTTGCTGGTTGGCTTTTAACCCCAAGATTTTTCTTTAAAGTTTTTAGATTTAAATATTTAATGCTGAGTTTTCTAATTCTAATCTGCAATAGAACGCAAATTAAAACTTGCAGGTTGGCTTTTAACCCCAAGATTTTTCTTTAAAGTTTTTAGATTTAAATATTTAATGCTGAGCTTTCTAATTCTAATCTGCAATAGAACGCAAATTAAAACTTGCAGGTTGGCTTTTAACCCCAAGATTTTTCTTTAAAGTTTTTAGATTTAAATATTTAATGCTGAGCTTTCTAATTCTAATCTGCAATAGAACGCAAATTAAAACTTGCAGGTTGGCTTTTAACCTCAAGATTCTTCTTTAATGTTTTTGGATTTAAATATTTAATGCTGAGCTTTCTAATTCTAATCTGCAATAGAACGCAAATTAAAACTTGCAGGTTGGCTTTTAACCCCAAGATTATTCTTTAATGTGTTTATATTTAAATATTTAATGTCGAGCTCTCTAATTTTAATCTACAATAGAACGCAAATTAAAACTTGTTGGTTGATTTTTAACCCCAAGACTGTTTTAATGTGTTTATATTTAAAAATTTAATGCTGAGCCATGCAATTGCTAGTACATACATGCATATATAATTATAAGCGCCATAGCGCATTGTAATTGAATAAAAATTTAATTGGTGTTCTATTACAGATTAGAATTAGAAAGCTTGAGATTGAATATTTAAATCCAAACACACATTAAAAGATAATCTTGAGGTTAAAAGTCAACCGACAAGTTTTAATCTTTATAATGATCAACTAAAATGGGTTTGAATTTTGCTGCTTGGGTTTATTATTAGATGGCAAATCATTAGAAATTTTATGAATGTGAGTTTTCTTTTATCAGCTGCAAATTACATTTATCAGCCTGCAAGTTTTAATCTTTATAATGATCAACCCAAATGGGTTGAATTTTGTTGCTTGGGTTTATAATCAGATGGCAAATCATTAGAAATTTTATGAATGCGAGTTTTCTTTTATCAGCTGCAAATTACATTTATCTATTTTTATAATTTTTACGCTTATCATTATATATGCATGTACGTACCAACAATCGCATATGTAAAATACCAAATCTGAAAAATTTATATGACTTGAAAAATCAAACAACCCAACAACTGTCTACCAGGCGCTCATTTTATGTGTGGAGATATACATGGCAGAATCAAAGTGTACAACAAGCTTGGTTAATGCGCTTGCGAGCTCATGGACAAATCTCTTTTTTCTTTTAGGCCCCTTGTTTTCTTTTAGGCCCCTTGTTTAGTAATTGTTTTGGTCGAGTAACTTCAACTTACGTCCGATATCATCTACATTAATTATTTGCATTAAACTCCCAACACATATCATATAATATGATATACTTAAAGCGTTGATTCATTTAATAAAATTAATATGACCCCACCTTTCACTTTCAGCCCGCAGCGCAAGTTTATCAAGCCGTTAAACTGTATACACACCGGTAAATTTTGTTTTTCCACAAACTTATTTTGTTTATATCCACACCTTCCTAGCTTTCCATACATATACTTAAAGATCATTGATCCCCCATTCCTATACACGCTAGCAATCCCATGATCGACGTGTATAAACAAATTTTCGATATGTGAAGAACAAGTTTGAGTCAAGGAATGGATTGATCATCAGCAAAATTTGATTGATAGCATGGCACTCAACATAAGTTATCACAAAGCCTTAAACTTTATCCAATGATCGGTTGTGGTTTTGTTTTAGCCAGATCAATGGTTTTTAACCTCAAGAGAATCTTTATAAAACGTGGGCAGTATGCGTTTATTTTTAGTTTTTACAATTAACATCATTTTTAATTTGCAAGATGCAAAAATAAAATATTTTGAATTAATATCGCCTATATTTCCTGTTTTTTTTTTCAATTCAAGTTCGCCAAATCGTCCACATGTTTTTACTGGCACGTGCTTCTTGTTTACATGCCGGCAATGTGATTCAGCTTTTTTTTTCACGTTTTTCATACAAACTGCTTTGTTTGCATTCACACCTTCCTACCACTATCATTGATCCGCCATTCCTAAACACGTTCGCAATACCAAAGCGGCCACAATTTTGTGATATTATGTAAATTTAATTGGGTGAAGCGGTAGTGGCAACGATGTGATTCTAAAAGTGCAGTTCTGTACATTTTCTTTTACTCTTGTTTTGTTTGGCGGCATTGGTAATAATTAAAGCCGTAAAACAAGTTTTGTCTCACGCAAATTATGTCTGCAAGCGTTGTCTTTTAGTCTGTGAAGATTGTGATTCCACAGCCTATGGTGATATCCATCATCTGGTAAACTGGTAGTTTTGTTTTTGCTTTTAGCTTGGCCATCATAGAAGATGTGATAAATGCGGCTTTTATGCTCAAACGAGCTCATTATTTCAAATAAATATGCCCGCTATTTATATGGACTTAAGATCCATGTATGTGTGTATGTGCGCATTGTGTGATGCGGCTGTGACGAGCCTTCAAGGTTTCAGTACCGAGGGCGGCGGGGCCGGGGTCCAGTTCGGGGTTGGCATTCCGCAGTCTATCTTTACTGACCTTCAATAAAAGGCATCTCAGCCGAATTAGTTTGTTTTTTACTCAAGCAACCCGTTCCTTTTAGCTCACCTTCACCCACATTCGTGTCGTTCACAACTTCAAGTTCACTGACTGCCGCCGATCTTTTCTTGTTTTGCAGCTCTTTATCATACGCCGCCAGTATTGAACGTCACAAGTATCAAGAACCCTTGCATAAGCAGCATCAGAACTTGCTCTTTGCCATCTTTCCTTAACCTTTTTTCCTTTACATAAAAAATATTCAGAAAATAAAGTCACCCACATGTCTCGCAGTTTCAATTCAGGTAGATTTAAAATTCTATGCAAAAAGAAACAACAACTCGTGACCGCATCGCGGTCAAGTTCAAGTTTTAAAACTCGTATGGAAAAATTACGTTGAAGAAATGTGACTAACTGATCAAAGCTTGTTTGGAGTGGAAGAATAAATGAACGGAATATAAAAAAAAAAGAGGCGCGATAACCGCTGAAGATGTGACGACAACGATACAGGTTTAAACCATGCATGCTTGCTACATATGATGGCAAGATTTTGTGCTTTAGTTATCTGCTCGCCTGGTAGTGCAATTTTATAAAACTTTACTATGCTTGTACGTAAACCGCCTGTTCGCACTCGGCAAAAGGGTCAACGGTCGCATAGAATCAGCAAGTACTTGCTCTATAAGCGGGCGCTTGCCCCCAAAAACAATAACGCTAATTCTAGCGAATAATTCTTGCATTCAATGTGTCATTGCAGATATTTTTATGAATATGACATCCAGTCAAAGGTGCAAGAGAAGAATGCAAGAATTATTCGACTGATTGTAATTTAAGTAGGTAAGCATTTTACATTTAAGTTATTTTATTATTCGTTCTTTTTTTGTTATCACCTTGCATAGCTAAGCAACTTATTGCAATTTTAAGTTATTTGTAAATATGTATGTACGTATTGATTTTCGCAATTAGTGATAGGTATGAACATATTAAGAATTGCTTAGTTAAGTGCAATTTTAATATAAATTGAATATGATCTGTAATAAACGATCAGTATTGTTTTTAGTAGCAAACAGTCTTTTAATTTGAGTTCACTTAATCCAGCTTCCCTTTCAGATTCTAATTTTGGTGTAGTGGTACAAGAGCCGCTGCACTCTCATCAAAAGCCAAGGTGTAACACCTTGACTTATTAAATTTGCATTTAGAACAAAATAGTTCTTGATCATTGGTGACCCCGACGTGATTCAGGTGAAACACTTGAATCGCAGTTCAACTATATTCAGAGCAATCATCTTGAAACCGTAATGGAGAAGCTAGCGAAGGAGCAGAACGCTGTAGGAACGGAACTGCAAAAGGTTTTGATAAACTACAAAAAGGACGGAGATGACAGAAAAACCAAGGAGTATTACGAAGAAAGATTGAAACGACTGGAATCATTCTGGTCCACCTTCGATTCAAATGACAGTAAAATTAGAGCCCTACCTAAAGTTCCTCTGGAGCATGGATACTTTACAAAGGCGTACTACGAAGAAATACGCGAAATATACGAATCATGCAAGACCCACTTTGAGGAACAATTACAGTCCTTCCAGGAAGACGAAGCCAGCAACGATGATTATAACGCAACTCAATCTGGAGACAAGTCAGCAGAAACTGCATCAAGGCCACTGATTACGTTAACCGAGTCAAATGCACCAGAAGAACAGTCTACTCCGTTGTTGTCCGAAGCCTCAGCAGATATAATAAGAATCATTAGAAGGCAAAGAGGGATTATACAATCTTTACGCCGTCTTATTGATAACACGTACGAGTCAGATGACCATCCCAAACAGTACTACCACATTAGACTCCAGACCTTAAATCAATACTGGGTCAAAATAGAGGAGGATAATCACTCCATTTGGGAGCTGGCAGATGACCCAAGCACAGTAGGCTATAAAATTGAAGAATATATTCAGCTCGAAGAAGAGGTGCAAAAAGAGCAAGTGAGTCTCTCTGCTAAAATCGCAAGGTTTGATGCACCACAAGAGGCTGCAACAGCCAACACGACACTCAAGCTGCCACAAATATCACTTCCCAAGTTTGATGGAGACTCTTTAAAATGGCGTCAGTTCGCAGACCTATTTACTGAAATGGTACACAAACAGCAGATGGCAAATGTTCAGAAAATGTGGTACCTGAAAATGAATTTGGTTGGTGAAGCTGAAAGACTCATTAGGCACTTGAGTTTATCTGAAGACAATTACACAGCTGCGTGGAAGATGCTCCATGAAAGATATGAAAATCGCAGACTGCTCGTATCTGCCCTGGTAAACAAACTATTATCACAGCCAAGTCATGCTACTGACGCTGCATCTGCGAACAATATAAAAAATTTACATGACACAACGCAAGAATGTCTCATGGCGCTAGAGAACCTTAAAATCTCAACTGCTGACTGGGGCCCCTTATTATTGCATATCTTGATAAAAAGGCTAGATAGAGCCACGCATACCTTGTATGAACAATCATTGACGAACCCAAGGGAAATACAGTCCATGAAAGAATCCTTGAAATTTCTACAAACAAGATTTCAATCACTGGAAGCCCTGGGTAACAAACTAAGACATACAGAGGACATTCAGAGAAAATCCAACAGCGCCAAATCCTTGCCATCAGTTGTACACACCAACTCATCAATCAGGCACACTGCTTGTGTGGTATGCAAAGGAAATCATCCGTTATTCGCATGCAAGGACTTCTTGAAATTAACACCAGCAGCTAGATTAAGTCTGCTCCGCAAAAACGAATTGTGTGTCAATTGTCTAAGATCAGGACACAATGCCACAAGCTGCAATGCTCGAGGATGCACAAAGTGTAATAAACGGCATAACACCTTAGTGCATTTAACTACACCAGATCATTCATCATCAACACAAGTCAGAGATTCCAATACATTTCAGACACAAGTAACTAGCAGATCATCTATATCGCCAGGGTTGGTGGATCAGGGTTCAACTGTAGCAACTATTACCAATCAGGGTCAAAGAAAATATACACTGCTCAGTACAGCTATAATAAAATTGATTAACAACCAAGGCAAATGTGTGGAAGGTCGAGCTGTATTAGATTCAGGTTCGCAAGTTAACCTAATTACTGACAGATTAGTCAAGAAGTTAAACTTGAATACTTCAACTGACTCAATGTGCATACAAGGCATTGGCGACAAGAAACAGCGAACACAGAAAAGAATAAGTGTACAAATGCAATCCGCACTAAATGGCTTCTCTGCGAGATTGGAGGCATTCGTCATTCCACATATAATTTCACCTCAGCCGACGCAACTGATTAACACGTCAAAGTGGTCTATTCCGCACAATATTCAGCTAGCAGACCCTGATTTCAACCAGCCAGAACGTATCGATATCTTACTAGGTGCTGAATTCTACCTCCAGCTACTGTCAATTGGCCAAATAAGATTGAAAAATGATGGACCAATTCTGCAAAATACATTGTTGGGTTGGATAGTTTCAGGAAAGATCAATGTAACAAGACCAGCTGCAGCAACATGCAGCATCTGTAGTAAAGACGAGAGCATAGATCAAAGAATTGAAAAATTCTGGAAACTGGAAGAGCCTATGGAAGTCAAGTCCAATCGCACTCCGGTAGAGAAGCGCTGTGAAGATCATTTCACTCAAACAACTAGAAGGAGTTCCGATGGGCGTTACATAGTAAAGCTACCATTCGCTGACGCCCCAAGTAAGCTGGGAGAATCCAAAGACATAGCCATCAGACGATTCTTCGCACTAGAAAAAAGGTTAGCTAAGAATCCCACCTTGCGATGTCAATATACAGAGTTTATGAACGAGTATCTAAGAGCAGGACATATGGAACCCATCAACCTTGAGATTATTGAGCCACCATATTATTTCCTGCCTCACCACAGCGTATTGAAACCAGATAGCACGACGACACCACTGAGAGTCGTGTTTGATGCATCTGCAAAGACGTCTTCAAACATATCGCTAAACGAACTACTATGTGCAGGACCAACCATTCAAGATGAACTCTTCGCCATCCTGCTACGTTTCAGAATGAGACGATTTGTATTTACCGCTGATATTCAAAAAATGTATCGGCAGGTAATATTAGATGAGGAAGATAGAAAATACCACATCATAGTTTGGAGAAACCATCCAAATGAGGCTCTTAGATACTATCAACTATGCACAGTTACATATGGAACGACATCAGCTCCATATTTAGCAACAAAGTGCTTGCAAAGGTTGGCCCAAGAACGACACGAAAACTATCCACTTGGATCTCAGGTTTTAAAAACTGACTTTTATGTTGACGATGTTATGACGGGATCCAACAGCATGATGGAAATCCTCGAAATGCAAGAGCAACTTACAAAATTGCTTCGCGAAGGAGGCTTTACTTTGAGAAAATGGTGTGCCAACCATCCTAGACTCCTTCAAAACGTCAAACCAGAAGATCAAGAAGTGCAATTAGATTTCACAGATGAAACTGAAGAGCAGATCAAAACTCTAGGTTTGACATGGCTACCAAAGACCGATAATTTTTGTATAAAGGTCAATGAAGCCAATGAACAAAGAGTGTCAAAGCGAATAGTAGCATCAGACATAGCAAAATTGTTTGATCCTCTCGGAATGATGGCTCCTGTTATAGTCACCGCCAAAATATTTCTGCAAGAATTATGGCAACTTCGACTTGATTGGGATGCGGCCCTACCTCAAGATTCACACACCAAATGGATGAAATTTCGTTACGACCTAAGGCATCTGAAGAACATACAGGTTCCTAGACATGTTTTTGGCCATGAAACATCCAAACAAATGCAGATTCACACTTTTTCTGATGCCTCCGAGAAGGCGTATGGGGCAGCGATCTACATGCGATCCCTCAACCAAAGGGGATCAATTATTGTGCGCCTATTGTGCGCAAAATCCAGGGTAGCTCCACTAAAGAAGGCGACAATCCCGCGTCTAGAACTATGTGCTGCTAACCTAGCTGCACAGCTTACCAACCGAGTAAAGGAAATTCTAGGAGCCAAAGACATACCCACATACTATTGGACAGATTCCGAGATTGTCCTAGCATGGATAAATGCAGAATCTTCATCCTTTCATACGTTTGTGGCAAACAGGATATCATCCATCCAATCATTATCCATAGTTGAACAATGGCGTCATGTTAGTTCTAAGGAAAATCCAGCTGATGTCCTCTCCAGAGGAATTTCTCCAGAAAAATTGGCAACCTGCAATATCTGGTTCTACGGACCACCATTCTTACATGGAAGTGAATCAATATGGCCTCCATCATATGTAAAAGAGAGGCAAGTTAATTTGGAAAGAAAGGACATAACTTTATCAGCAACAACAAATGATGAATCCAGGAACAATGTATTAGAGAAGCCTATTCTTGACATCAATGACGGAAACTCATTCCGTAAGTTGCAGCGCATCATCGCCTATGTATTTCGATTTGTGAATAATACTAGAAGGCTAAATAGTCAAGGGATAAAGAGTCGCACGTTAACGACAGGAGAGTTAGACGAAGCCCTTTATTTCATAATAAAGAATATGCAAGCAACAGAATTTAAGGAAGACATCAGCCATATTCGTCAATATAATGAAACGAACAAAAACAGTTCACTCAGCACTTTAACTCCATTCCTTGATGAGAAGGGCCTCGTTCGTGTTGGGGGAAGACTAGAAGCGTCCATGCTATCTTATGACGAAAGCCATCCGATGCTGCTACCATACGCTCATCAATTCACTAAGCTGTTAATGAATGACATTCACAAAGAAAACTTACATGTGGGTCCGCAAGCATTGCTTAATATCACTAGACAACGCTTTTGGCCTATTAAGGGCAAGTCAATTGCACGATCAATAGTACAGCACTGCACTCGTTGTGTAAGGGCAAAACCGAAAATGTTTACACAACTAATGGGTAACCTCCCAGCTGCCAGAGTTCAACCTGCTCGGCCATTTGTCAACTCTGGAGTTGATTTTTGTGGACCAATAACAATCCATTATCGTTTAAGAGGCAAAAGACCCCACAAGGGATACGTTGCAGTATTCTGCTGTTTCGCCACAAAGGCCGTCCATCTCGAGGTAGTTAGTGACCTAACCACAGATGCCTTCATCGCTGCACTAAAAGCTTCATAGGCAGAAGAGGTCATTGTCTCAATCTTTATTGCGACAACGCAACGAACCTCGTGGGAGCGAAAAATCAACTGCAAGAACTTAAAGAAATCATCTATTCAGATCAGTCAAAAGAAAGAATCTCTACCAATTGCAGTACAAGAGGCATTGACTTCCATTTTATACCACCAAGGGCCCCTCATTTCGGTGGACTTTGGGAAGCCGCAGTCAAATCTGCTAAACATCTATTACATAGAAGCATTGCATCAACGTCGTTAACCTATGAGGAGTTAGAAACTGTAATGATAGAGATAGAGGCGGTATTGAATTCTAGGCCACTTACGTCAATGTTCAATGATCCGAATGACTTGACCGCCCTAACACCGGGCCACTTTCTTATTGGAGAGCCTCTAACATCCACAATTGATGCTAGGTCAGAACCGATCAAGACAAATCTACAGAACAGGTGGAAAATGATCACACACCTAAAACAAGAATTCTGGATACGTTGGTCAAGGGAATACCTCAACGAATTGCAATACCGCCTCAAATGGAATCGAATCTGTCACAATGTTAAACCAGGAAGAATAGTGATCTTGAAGGAAGATAATCTACCTGTCATGAAATGGCCTCTAGGTATAATTTTAAAAACTTACCAAGGCAATGATGGATATATCAGAGTAGCAGACGTAAAGACTGCGACCGGAATTCTTCGGCGCCCTATACATAGGCTCTCCCCACTTCCATGCGAAGAAGAGGCATCAGACTGCGAACCAACACCATCTGTATCACACAAGGAAGACAACCAATCCCATGAAGGTCTTAAACGCCAGCACGAATCATCTCAAACGGGGACGAATACAATCAACCAATCGAACGATATTACACCATCGAATCGAGACAGTAGACGCGCTAGAGAAGCTCCAAGGAAGAAAATGCGTCCTTCAATTGGATCTGCACTAATAAGTTTGCTCTTAACTTGCTTGATTCTTCCAATCACTGAAGCAAATCCAATCGAAAACACAAAGTTTCATAATCGCCCGGGTATCCGGTTTGACAAAATGGGAACAACAAGCTTAGTGTCATCTGAATGGGATCTGGTGGTATATTATGATTTGAAATCATATTGGCTTGAGTATGCGGCATTAATCAAGGGTACCACTGCAGTGCAGCATCTCTGTAACCAGATCGACATTAACAGTGGTTGCACTCAGATACTTAAACAATTAGAACACATTAAGGAGGAAATAGACAGAGACAATGAGCTACTTTCGGCCGATTCATCAGCCCTTAGACAAAAACGGGGAGCACTCAATTTCTTGGGAAATGTAGCTAACTCATTATTCGGAGTTCTCGACAACGAATACGCAGAAAAAATGTCTCAAGTCATTCAGGATATCAAGAAAGATGACAACCACTTACTTTCTCTCCTAAAAAATCAAACCTCCATAGTGGATTCCACTATTAATATAATGAAACGAGATCAGCTAGCTACTCAAGAAAAATTCCACGCAATAAACAATCAATTGAGTCAACTAAGCAACCAGATCGACACTACTGAAAAGGAAGTCTATCAACAAAAGGTACAGCACCTTGTGATGTCATTATCCCTCCAGTTAATGTTGATTATCACAAGTGTACAGAGGATTCAGTCATCTCTCATAGACACGTTAACCGACATCCGTCACGGAAAAATCAGTCCACTGCTGCTTGCACCCCAACAACTAAGAGAAGCAATAGCAATCATAAAAATGAATTTACCATCAACTTTGCGCTTGCCAATGAAACAAAATGAGATCTTACATCTATAGCAACTAATGATAGTGCAAGGACGGGTAGTTGACAAGCTCGCAATCTTCCAAATTAAACTACCACTCATAAATGCAGAAGAGTTCGAGTTATTGAAGGTATTTCCAATACCATTCCTGATAAATGGAACACTAATATGCATAAGGCCGCATTCGACCTACTTAGCTATCAGCTCGCATCGAGACAACTATTACCCGCTGTCCGATCAAGAAATTTCGTCATGCGTGGCAACTGGATATGAGGAACATTATCTATGCAATCAGCATCATCCAATATACAACAGAGGGTCTCAAATCAGCAAGTGTGAGATCAGTTTCTTAAATGACGCACCTACTCCAAAGGAGTGTCAATTAAAGGAAATAAGAGACAACTCAGTATGGATTCAGACTCTCCATAAAAACAAATGGATATATGCACTTACGGAGGCCTTAACAATCAACGCGGTGTGTGAAAATAAGGCCTTTACTACAACATTGCAAGGATCTGGCCTCCTAACCATCCAACCCAATTGCATACTTAAGCATCATTCAGTTACTATCGAAGGGCAACATAAATATCCGAGTAATATAACAACATCATATGAGAAGCTGATTAATGATTTCAACACGTCAGTTTCATGGTCACCGGCCCCAGCCTTGGTAGATTCACCCACTTACCATGCACAATGGAAGGAACTGAGCCTCTTACAGCAACAACTCTCATCTCAAAATCTAGAGCTGCCGAAATTAATACACGAACGGACATCTCACACAACCATCATTGGATATATCAGCATCTGTCTTACAATAATTGTGTTCATATCATTAATTACAAAATTAATATTATCAAAAAGGCAGAAGCAGCAGTCTACAGTGCCAATACCCAAACCTAGGAATCACAAGGAGCCGGACTTTAGCGTCATCATAGATTGAACATTCGTTCAACGTGGGGGAGAATGTTTGCACTCGGCAAAAGGGTCAACGGTCGCATAGAATCAGCAAGTACTTGCTCTATAAGCGGGCGTTTGCCCCCAAAAACAATAACGCTAATTCTAGCGAATAATTCTTGCATTCAATGTGTCATTGCAAATATTTTTATGAATATGACACCCAGTCAAAGGTGCAAGAGAAGAATGCAAGAATTATTCGACTGATTGTAATTTAAGTAGGTAAGCATTTTACATTTAAGTTATTTTATTATTCGTTTTTTTTTTGTTATCACCTTGCATAGCTAAGCAACTTATTGCAATTTTAAGTTATTTGTAAATATGTATGTACGTATTGATTTTCGCAATTAGTGATAGGTATGAACATATTAAGAATTGCTTAGTTAAGTGCAATTTTAATATAAATTGAATATGATCTGTAATAAACGATCAGTATTGTTTTTAGTAGCAAACAGTCTTTTAATTTGAGTTCACTTAATCCAGCTTCCCTTTCAGATTCTAATTTTGGTGTAGTGGTACAAGAGCCGCTGCACTCTCATCAAAAGCCAAGGTGTAACACCTTGACTTATTAAATTTTAATATAGAGCAAAATAGTTCTTGATCACCGCCTATAGTACATCTGCTTCCACCCACTAGGCTCAGCCACCCTAGCAACTGGACCTTTCCAAAACAGTACCCATTCTCCCGTCCTTGTCATAGACAGCACCAGCTCTCTCCTTTCAACTAACAGACGGCATCAAGGTAACTCGGTATCAAGTCAGCTTTTTTTATTTTTGCCCCCAATGCTTGCGACAGGGACCCATCTACCGTCCTTACCACAGACAGCACCAGCTCTCTCCTTCCAGCCAACATCCTGCAACAACACAACTCGGTATCAAGTCAGCTTTTTTTATTTTTGCCTCCCAATGCCTACGACAGGGACCCATCTACCGTCTTTACCACAGACAGCACCAGCCTCTCCTTCCAACCAACATCCTGCAACAACACAACTCGGTGGCAACTCAACCTTTTTATTTTTTGCCCCCAATGGTTGCGAGAGGGACGTGTCTATCCTACTCCCTCCTCAACAACTTCTTATCGGCGGTGGGAACCGTATTGCAGAAAACCCGCGAGTGGGATACTCGTCGCAGTTGTCTCTATCGGACGCAATGTAAAAAGAATAGGGAGGTGGTACCCTTACTACTAGGGCGAGAGGCAAAAGTCAAAATGCCTAAGGCAAAAGGAAAAACGATTTTCAAAACATGAAATAAAAATGGAAAAATTTAAAATGCCTAAAGCAAAAGAAGAAACGATATTCAAAAGATAAAATACAAAAGTTGAAATTGAAAATGCGAAATGGAAAATTCGAAATTATAAATTCGTATTTCAAAAGGCTAAATGCGAAATGCGAAAGGCGAAAGACGAAAGGCGAAGGGCGATTGTCGAAAGGCGAAAGGCGAATGACAAAAGGCGAAAGGCGAAAGGCGAAAGGCGAAAGGCGAAAGGCGAAGGGCGAAAGGCGAAAGGCGAAAGGCGAAAGGCGAAAGGCGAAAGGCAAAAGGCGAAAGGCGAAAGGCGAAAGGCGGAAGGCGGAAGGCGAAAGGCGAAAGGCGAAAAGCGGAAGGCAAAAGGAA
Source organism: Dioctria rufipes (assembly GCA_963924295.1). Taxonomy (NCBI): domain Eukaryota; kingdom Metazoa; phylum Arthropoda; class Insecta; order Diptera; family Asilidae; genus Dioctria; species Dioctria rufipes. The sequence goes on along the minus strand of CAWUPM010000673.1, from coordinate 315,223 downwards.
AAATGATTTTTAAAACATGAAATGAAAATGGAGAAATTCAAAATGCCTAAAGCAAAAGAAAAAACGATATTCAAAAGATAAAATACAAAAGTTGAAATTGAAAATGCGAAATGGAAAATTCGAAATTATAAATTTGTATTTCAAAATGCTAAAGGCGAATTGCGAAAGGCGAAGGGCGAAAGTCGAAAGGCGAAACGCGAAATGTAAAAGGCGAAGGGCGAAAGGGGAAAGGCGAAAGGCGGAAGGCGAAAGGGGAAAGGCGAAAGGCGAAAGGCGAAAGGCGAAAGGCGAAAGGCGAAAGGCGAAAGGCGAAAGGCGAAAGGCGAAAGGCGAAAGGCGAAAGGCGAAAGGCGAAAGGCGAAAGGCGAAAGGCGAAAGGCGAAAGGCGAAAGGCGAAAGGCGAAAGGCGAAAGGCGAAAGGGGAAAGGCGAAAGGCGAAAGGCGAAAGGTGAAAGGCGAAAGGCGAAAGGCGTAAGGCGAAAGGCGAAAGGCGAAAGGCGAAAGGCGAAAAGCGGAAGGCAAAAGGAAAAACGATCTTCAAAACATGAAATGAAAATGGAGAAATTTAAAATGCCTAAAGCAAAAGAAAAAACGATATTCAAAAGATAAGATACAAAAGTTGAAATTGAAAATGCGAAATGGAAAATTCGAAATTATAAATTTGTATTTCAAAATGCTAAAGGCGAATTGCGAAAGGCGAAAGACGAAAGGCGAAGGGCGAAAGTCGAAAGGCGAAAGGCGAAATGCAAAAGGCGAAAGGTGAAAGGCGAAAGGCGAAAGGTGAAAGGCGAAAGGCGAAAGGCGAAAGGCGAAAGGCGAAAGGCGAAAGGCGAAAGGCGAAAGGCGAAAGGCGAAAGGCGAAAGGCGAAAGGCGAAAGGCGAAAGGCGAAAGGCGAAAGGCGAAAGGCGAAAGGCGAAAGGCGAAAGGCGAAAGGCGAAAGGCGTAAGGCGAAAGGCGAAAGGCGAAAGGCGAAAGGCGAAAGGCGAAAAGCGGAAGGCAAAAGGAAAAACGATCTTCAAAACATGAAATGAAAATGGAGAAATTTAAAATGCCTAAAGCAAAAGAAAAAACGATATTCAAAAGATAAGATACAAAAGTTGAAATTGAAAATGCGAAATGGAAAATTCGAAATTATAAATTTGTATTTCAAAATGCTAAAGGCGAATTGCGAAAGGCAAAAGACGAAAGGCGAAGGGCGAAAGTCGAAAGGCGAAAGGCGAAATGCAAAAGGCGAAAGGTGAAAGGCGAAAGGCGAAAGGTGAAAGGCGAAAGGCGAAAGGCGAAAGGCGAAAGGCGAAAGGCGAAAGGCGAAAAGAGAAAGGCGAAAGGCGAAAGGCGAAAAGCGGAAGGCAAAAGGAAAAACGATCTTCAAAACATGAAATGAAAATGGAGAAATTTAAAATGCCTAAAGCAAAAGAAAAAACGATATTCAAAAGATAAGATACAAAAGTTGAAATTGAAAATGCGAAATGGAAAATTCGAAATTATAAATTTGTATTTCAAAATGCTAAAGGCGAATTGCGAAAGGCGAAAGACGAAAGGCGAAGGGCGAAAGTCGAAAGGCGAAAGGCGAAATGCAAAAGGCGAAAGGTGAAAGGCGAAAGGCGAAAGGTGAAAGGCGAAAGGCGAAAGGCGAAAGGCGAAAGGCGAAAGGCGAAAGGCGAAAGGCGAAAGGCGAAAGGCGAAAGGCGAAAGGCGAAAGGCGAAAGGCGTAAGGCGAAAGGCGAAAGGCGAAAGGCGAAAAGCGGAAGGCAAAAGGAAAAACGATCTTCAAAACATGAAATGAAAATGGAGAAATTTAAAATGCCTAAAGCAAAAGAAAAAACGATATTCAAAAGATAAGATACAAAAGTTGAAATTGAAAATGCGAAATGGAAAATTCGAAATTATAAATTTGTATTTCAAAATGCTAAAGGCGAATTGCGAAAGGCGAAAGACGAAAGGCGAAGGGCGAAAGTCGAAAGGCGAAAGGCGAAATGCAAAAGGCGAAAGGTGAAAGGCGAAAGGCGAAAGGTGAAAGGCGAAAGGCGAAAGGCGAAAGGCGAAAGGCGAAAGGCGAAAGGCGAAAAGCGGAAGGCAAAAGGAAAAACGATCTTCAAAACATGAAATGAAAATGGAGAAATTTAAAATGCCTAAAGCAAAAGAAAAAACGATATTCAAAAGATAAGATACAAAAGTTGAAATTGAAAATGCGAAATGGAAAATTCGAAATTATAAATTTGTATTTCAAAATGCTAAAGGCGAATTGCGAAAGGCGAAAGACGAAAGGCGAAGGGCGAAAGTCGAAAGGCGAAAGGCGAAATGCAAAAGGCGAAAGGTGAAAGGCGAAAGGCGATAGGCGAAAGGTGAAAGGCGAAAGGCGAAAGGCGAAAGGCGAAAGGCGAAAGGCGAAAGGCGAAAGGCGAAAGGCGAAAAGAGAAAGGCGAAAGGCGGAAGGCGAAAGGGGAAAGGCGGAAGGTGAAAAGCGAAAGGCGAAAGGCGAAAGGCGAAAGGCGGAAGGTGAAAGGCGTAAGGCGAAAGGCGAAAAGCGAAAGGCGAAAGGCGAAAGGCGAAAGGCGAAAGGCGAAAGGCGAAAGGCGAAAGGCGAAAGGCGAAAGGCGGAAGGTGAAAGGCGAAAGGCGAAAGGCGAAAGGCGAAAGGCCAAAGCGAAAAGCGGAAGGCGAAAGGCGAAAGGCGAAAGGCGAAAGGCGAAAGGCGAAAGGCGGAAGGCGGAAGGTGAAAAGCGAAAGGCGAAAGGCGAAAGGCGAAAGGCGAAAGGCGAAAGGCGAAAGGCCAACGCGAAAAGCGAAAAGCGGAAGGCGAAATGCGAAAGGCGAAAGGCGAAAGGCGAAAGGCGAAAGGCGAAAGGCGAAAGGCGAAAAGCGGAAGGCAAAAAGAAAAACGATTTTCAAACATGAAATGAAAATGGAGAAATTTAAAATGCCTAAACAAAAGAAAAAACGATATTCAAAAGATAAAATACAAAAGTTGAAATTGAAAATGCGAAATGGAAAATTCGAAATTATAAATTTGTATTTCAAAATCCTAAAGGCGAATTGCGAAAGGCGAAAGACGAAAGGCGAAGGGCGAAAGTCGAAAGGCGAAAGGCGAAATGCAAAAGGCGAAAGGCGAAGTGAAAGGCGAAAGGCGAAAGGTGAAAGGCGAAAGGCGAAAGGCGAAAGACGAAAGGCGAAAGGCGAAAGGCGAAAGGCGAAAGGCGAAAGGCGAAAGGCAAAAGGCGAAAGGCGAAAGGCGAAAGTCGAAAGGCGAAAGACGGAAGGCGAAAGGGGAAAGGCGAAAGGCGAAAGGGGAAAGGCGAAAGGCGAAAGGCGGAAGGTGACAGGCGTAAGGCGAAAGGCGAAAGGCGAAAGGCGAAAGGTGAAAGGCGAAAGGCGAAAGGCGAAAGGCGAAAGGCGAAAGGCGAAAGGCGAAAGGCGAAAGGCGTAAGGTGAAAGGCGAAAGGCGAAAGGCGAAAGGCGAAAGGCGAAAGGCGAAAGGCGAAAGGCGAAAGGCGTAAGGCGAAAGGCGAAAGGCGAAAGGCGAAAGGCGAAAGGCGAAAGGCGAAAGGCGAAAGGCGAAAGGCGAAAGGCGAAAGGCGAAAGGAGAAAGGCGAAAGGCGAAAGGCGAAAGGCGGAAGGTGAAAGGCGAAAGGCGAAAGGCGAAAGGCGAAAGGCGAAAGGCGAAAGGCGAAAGGCGAAAGGCGAAAGGCGAAAGGCGAAAGGAGTAAGGCGAAAGGTGAAAGGCGAAAGGCGAAAGGCGAAAGGCGAAAGGCGAAATGCTAAAGGCGAATTGCGAAAGACGAAAGACGAAAAGCGAAGGGCGAAAGGTGAAAGGCGAAAGGCGGAATGCAAAAGGCGAAAGGCGAAAGGCGAAAGGCGAAAGGCGAAAGGCGAAAGGCGAAAGGCGAAAGGCGAAAGACGGAAGGCGAAAGGGGAAAGGCGAAAGGCGAAAGGCGAAAGGCGGAAGGTGACAGGCGTAAGGCGAAAGGCGAAAGGCGAAAGGCGAAAGGTGAAAGGCGAAAGGCGAAAGGCGAAAGGCGAAAGGCGAAAGGCGAAAGGTGAAAGGCGAAAGGCGAAAGGCGAAAGGCGTAAGGCGAAAGGCGAAAGGCGAAAGGCGAAAGGCGAAAGGCGAAAGGCGTAAGGCGAAAGGCGAAAGGCGAAAGGCGAAAGGCGAAAGGCGAAAGGCGAAAGGCGAAAGGAGAAAGGCGAAAGGCGAAAGGCGAAAGGCGGAAGGTGAAAGGCGAAAGGCGAAAGGCGAAAGGCGAAAGGCGAAAGGCGAAAGGCGAAAGGCGAAAGGCGAAAGGCGAAAGGCGAAAGGCGAAAGGCGAAAGGCGAAAGGCGAAAAGCGAAAGGCGAAAGGCGAAAGGCGAAAGGCGAAAGGCGAAAGGCGAAAGGCGAAAGGCGAAAGACGGAAGGCGAAAGGGGAAAGGCGAAAGGCGAAAGGGGAAAGGCGAAAGGCGGAAGGTGACAGGCGTAAGGCGAAAGGCGAAAGGCGAAAGGCGAAAGGCGAAAGGTGAAAGGCGAAAGGCGAAAGGCGAAAGGCGAAAGGCGAAAGGCGAAAGGCGTAAGGCGAAAGGCGAAAGGCGAAAGGCGAAAGGCGAAAGGCGAAAGACGAAAGGCGTAAGGCGAAAGGCGAAAGGCGAAAGGCGAAAGGCGAAAGGCGAAAGAAGAAAGGCGAAAGGAGAAAGGCGAAAGGCGAAAGGCGAAAGGCGGAAGGTGAAAGGCGAAAGGCGAAAGGCGAAAGGCGAAAGGCGAAAGGCGAAAGGCGAAAGGCGAAAGGCGAAAGGCGAAAGGCGAAAGGCGAAAGGCGAAAGGCGAAAGGCGAAAGGCGAAAGACGGAAGGCGAAAGGGGAAAGGCGAAAGGCGAAAGGGGAAAGGCGAAAGGCGAAAGGCGGAAGGTGACAGGCGTAAGGCGAAAGGCGAAAGGCGAAAGGCGAAAGGTGAAAGGCGAAAGGCGAAAGGCGAAAGGCGAAAGGCGAAAGGCGTAAGGCGAAAGGCGAAAGGCGAAAGGCGAAAGGCGAAAGGCGAAAGGCGAAAGGCGAAAGGCGTAAGGCGAAAGGCGAAAGGCGAAAGGCGAAAGGCGAAAGGCGAAAGGCGAAAGGCGAAAGGCGAAAGGCGAAAGGCGAAAGGAGAAAGGCGAAAGGCGAAAGGCGGAAGGTGAAAGGCGAAAGGCGAAAGGCGAAAGGCGAAAGGCGAAAGGCGAAAGGCGAAAGGCGAAAGGCGAAAGGCGAAAGGCGAAAGGCGAAAGGCGAAAGGCGAAAGACGGAAGGCGAAAGGGGAAAGGCGAAAGGCGAAAGGCGGAAGGTGACAGGCGTAAGGCGAAAGGCGAAAGGCGAAAGGCGAAAGGCGAAAAGTGAAAGGCGAAAGGCGAAAGGCGAAAGGCGAAAGGCGAAAGGCGTAAGGCGAAAGGCGAAAGGCGAAAGGCGAAAGGCGAAAGGCGAAAGGCGAAAGGCGTAAGGCGAAAGGCGAAAGGCGAAAGGCGAAAGGGGAAAGGCGAAAGGCGAAAGGCGAAAGGCGAAAGGAGAAAGGCGAAAAGCGAAAGGCGAAAGGCGGAAGGTGAAAGGCGAAAGGCGAAAGGCGAAAGGGGAAAGGCGAAAGGCGAAAGGCGAAAGGCGAAAGGCGAAAGGCGAAAGGAGAAAGGCGAAAGGCGAAAGGCGAAAGGCGGAAGGTGAAAGGCGAAAGGCGAAAGGCGAAAGGCGAAAGGCGAAAGGCGAAAGGCGAAAGGCGAAAGGCGAAAGGCGAAAGGCGAAAGGCGAAAGGAGTAAGGCGAAAGGTGAAAGGCGAAAGGCGAAAGGCGAAAGGCGAAATGCGAAAGGCGAAAGGCGAAATGCTAAAGGCGAATTGCGAAAGGCGAAAGACGAAAGGCGAAGGGCGAAAGTCGAAAGGCGAAAGGCGGAATGCAAAAGGCGAAAGGCGAAAGGCGAAAGGTGAAAGGCGAAAGGCGAAAGGTGAAAGGCGAAAGGCGAAAGGCGAAAGGCGAAAGGCGAAAGGCGTGAGGCGAAAGGCGAAAGACGAAAGGCGAAAGGCGAAAGGCGAAAGGCGAAAGGCGAAAGGCGAAAGGAGAAAGGCGAAAGGCGAAAGGCGAAAGGCGAAAGGCGAAAGGCGAAAGGCGAAAGGCGAAAGGCGAAAGGCGAAAGGCGAAAGGCGGAAGGTGAAAGGCGAAAGGCGAAAGGCGAAAGGCGAAAGGCGAAAGGCGAAAGGCGAAAGGCGAAAGGCGAAAGGCGAAAGGCGAAAGGCGAAAGGCGAAAGCCGAAAGGCGAAAGGCGAAAGGCGTAAGGCGAAAGGTGAAAGGCGAAAGGCGAAAGGCGAAAGGCGAAACGCGGAAGGCAAAAGGAAAAACGATTTTCAAAACATGAAATGAAAATGGAGAAATTTAAAATGCCTAAAGCAAAAGAAGAAACGATATTCAAAAGATAAAATACAAAAGTTGAAATTGAAAATGCGAAATGGAAAATTTGAAATTATAAATTTGTATTTCAAAATGCTAAAGGCTAATTGCGAAAGACGAAAGACGAAAGGCGAAGGGCGAAAGTCGAAAGGCGAAAGGCGAAATGCAAAAGGCGAAAGGCGAAAGGTGAAAGGCGAAAGGCGAAAGGCGAAAGGCGAAAGGCGAAAGGCGAAAGGAGGAAGGCGAAAGGCGAAAGGCGGAAGGTGAAAGGCGAAAGGCGAAAGGCGAAAGGCGAGAGGCGAAAGGCGAAAGGCGAGAGGCGAAATGCGAAAGGCGAAAGTTGAAAGGCGAAAGGCGAAAAGTGAAAGGCGAAAGGCGAACGGCGAAAGGCGAAAGGCGAAAGGCGAAAGGCGAAAGGCGAAAGGCGAAAGGCGAAAGGCGAAAGGCGAAAGGCGAAAGGCGAAAGGCGAAAGGCGAAAGGCGAAAGGCGAAAGGCGAAAGGCGAAAGGCGAAAGGCAAAAGGAAAAACGATTTTCAAAACATGAAATGAAAATGGAGAAATTTAAAATGCCTGAAGCAAAAGAAAAAACGATATTCAAAAGATAAAATACAAAAGTTGAAATTGAAAACGCGAAATGGAAAATTCGAAATTATAAATTTTTATTTCAAAATGCTAAAGGCTAATTGCGAAAGACGAAAGGCGAAAGGCGAAGGGCGAAAGTCGAAAGGCGAAAGGCGAAATGCAAAAGGCGAAAGGCGAAAGGCGAAAGGCGAAAGGCGAAAGGTGAAAGGCGAAAGGCGAAAGGTGAAAGGCGAAAGGCGAAAGACGAAAGGCGAAAGGCGAAAGGCGAAAGGAAAAAGGCGAAAGGCGAAAGCCGAAAGGCGAAAGGCGAAAGGCGAAAGGCGAAAGGCAAAAGGCGAAAGGCGAAAGGCGAAAGGCGAAAGGCGAAAGGCGAAAGGCGAAAGGCGGAAGGCGAAAGGCGAAAGGCGAAAGGCGAAAGGCGAAAGGCGAAAGGCGAAAGGCGAAAGGCGAAAGGCGAAAGGCGAAAGGCGAAAGGCGAAAGGCGAAAGGCGAAAGGCGAAAAGCGGAAGGCAAAAGGAAAAATGATTTTCAAAACATGAAATGAAAATGGAGAAATTTAAAATGCCTAAAGCAAAAGAAAAAACGATATTCAAAAGATAAAATACAAAAGTTGAAATTGAAAATGCGAAATGGAAAATTCGAAATTATAAATTTTTATTTCAAAATGCTAAAGGCTAATTGCGAAAGACGAAAGACGAAAGGCGAAGGGCGAAAGTCGAAAGGCGAAAGGCGAAATGCAAAAGGCGAAAGGCGAAAGGCGAAAGGCGAAATGCGAAAGGTGAAAGGCGAAAGGCGAAAGGTGAAAGGCGAAAGGCGAAAGACGAAAGGCGAAAGGCGAAAGGCGAAAGGAAAAAGGCGAAAGGCGAAAGGCGAAAGGCGAAAGGCGAAAGGCGAAAGGCAAAAGGCGAAAGGCGAAAGGCGAAAGGCGAAAGGCGAAAGGCGAAAGGCGAAAGGCGAAAGGCGAAAGGCGAAAGGCGGAAGGCGAAAGGCGAAAGGCGAAAGGCGAAAGGCGAAAGGCGAAAGGCGAAAGGCGAAAGGCGAAAAGCGGAAGGCAAAAGGAAAAATGATTTTCAAAACATGAAATGAAAATGGAGAAATTTAAAATGCCTAAAGCAAAAGAAAAAACGATATTCAAAAGATAAAATACAAAAGTTGAAATTGAAAATGCGAAATGGAAAATTCGAAATTATAAATTCGTATTTCAAAAGGCTAAAGGCGAAATGCGAAAGGCGAAAGACGAAAGGCGAAGGGCGATTGTCGAAAGGCGAAAGGCGTAAGGCGAAAGGCGAAAGGCGAAAGGCGAAAGGCGAAAGGCGAAAAGCGAAAGGCGAAAGGCGAAAGGCGAAAGGCGAAAGGGAAAAGGCGAAAGGCGAAAGGCGAAAGGCGAAAGACGGAAGGCGAAAGGGGAAAGGCGAAAGGGGAAAGGCGAAAGGTGAAAGGCGAAAGGCGAAAGGCGAAAGGCGAAAGGCGAAAGGCGTAAGGCGAAAGGCGAAAGGCGAAAGGCGAAAGGCGAAAGGCGAGAGGTGAAAGGCGGAAGGTGAAAGGGGAAAGGCGAAAGGCGAAAGGCGAAAGGCGAAAGGCGAAAGGCGAAAGGCGAAAGGCGAAAGGAGAAAGGCGAAAGGCGAAAGGCGAAAGGCGAAAGACGCAAGGCGAAAGACGCAAGGCGAAAGGGGAAAGGCGAAAGGCGAAAGGGGAAAGGCGAAAGGCGAAAGGCGAAAGGCGAAAGGCGGAAGGTGACAGGCGTAAGGCGAAAGGCGAAAGGCGAAAGGCGAAAGGCGAAAGGCGAAAGGCGAAAGGCGAAAGGCGAAAGGCGAAAGGCGTAAGGCGAAAGGTGAAAGGCGAAAGGCGAAAGGCGAAAGGTGAAAGGCGAAAGGCGAAATGCTAAAGGCGAATTGCGAAAGGCGAAAGACGAAAGGCGAAGGGCGAAAGTCGAAAGGCGAAAGGCGGAATGCAAAAGGCGAAAGGCGAAAGGCGAAAGGTGAAAGGCGAAAGGCGAAAGGTGAAAGGCGAAAGGCGAAAGGCGAAAGGCGAAAGGCGAAAGGCGAAAGGCGTGAGGCGAAAGGCGAAAGGCGAAAGGCGAAAGGCGAAAGGCGAAAGGCGTAAGGCGAAAGGTGAAAGGCGAAAGGCGTAAGGCGAAAGGCGAAAGGCGAAATGCTAAAGGCGAATTGCGAAAGGCGAAAGACGAAAGGCGAAGGGCGAAAGTCGAAAGGCGAAAGGCGGAATGCAAAAGGCGAAAGGCGAAAGGCGAAAGGTGAAAGGCGAAAGGCGAAAGGTGAAAGGCGAAAGGCGAAAGGCGAAAGGCGAAAGGCGAAAGGCGTGAGGCGAAAGGCGAAAGGCGAAAGGCGAAAGGCGAAAGGCGAAAGGCGAAAGGCGAAAGGCGAAAGGCGAAAGGCGAAAGGCGAAAGGCGAAAGGCGAAAGGCGAAAGGCGAAAGGCGAAAGGGGAAAGGCGAAAGGCGGAAGGTGAAAGGCGAAAGGCGAAAGGCGAAAGGCGAAAGGCGAAAGGCGAAAGGCGAAAGGCGAAAGGCGAAAGGCGAAAGGCGAAAGGCGAAAGGCGAAAGGCGAAAGGCGTAAGGCGAAAGGTGAAAGGCGAAAGGCGAAAGGCGAAAGGCGAAAGGCGAAATGCTAAAGGCGAATTGCGAAAGGCGAAAGACGAAAGGCGAAGGGCGAAAGTCGAAAGGCGAAAGGCGGAATGCAAAAGGCGAAAGGCGAAAGGCGAAAGGTGAAAGGCGAAAGGCGAAAGGTGAAAGGCGAAAGGCGAAAGGCGAAAGGCGAAAGGCGAAAGGCGAAAGGCGAAAGGCGTGAGGCGAAAGGCGAAAGGCGAAAGGCGAAAGGCGAAAGGCGAAAGGCGAAAGGCGAAAGGCGAAAGGCGAAAGGCGAAAGGCGAAAGGCGAAAGGCGAAAGGCGAAAGGCGAAAGGCGAAAGGCGAAAGGCGAAAGGCGAAAGGCGAAAGGCGAAAGGCGAAAGGCGAAAGGCGGAAGGTGAAAAGCGAAAGGCGAAAGGCGAAAGGTGAAAGGCGAAAGGCGAAAGGCGAAAGGCTAAAGGCGAAAGGCGTAAGGCGAAAGGTGAAAGGCGAAAGGCGAAAGGCGAAGGGCGAAAGGCGAAAGGCGAAACGCGGAAGGCAAAAGGAAAAACGATTTTCAAAACATGAAATGAAAATGGAGAAATTTAAAATGCCTAAAGCAAAAGAAGAAACGATATTCAAAAGATAAAATACAAAAGTTGAAATTGAAAATGCGAAATGGAAAATTTGAAATTATAAATTTGTATTTCAAAATGCTAAAGGCTAATTGCGAAAGACGAAACACGAAAGGCGAAGGGCGAAAGTCGAAAGGCGAAAGGCGAAATGCAAAAGGCGAAAGGCGAAAGGCGAAAGGTGAAAGGCGAAAGGCGAAAGGCGAAAGGCGAAAGGCGAAAGGCGAAAGGCGAAAGGCGAAAGGCGAAAGGCGAAAGGCGAAAGGCGAAAGGCGAAAGGCGAAAGGCGAAAGGCGAAAGGCGAAAGGCGAAAGGCGGAAGGTGAAAGGCGAAAGGCGAAAGGCGAAAGGCGAAAGGCGAAAGGCGAAAGGCGAAAGGCGAAAGGCGAAAGGCGAAAGGCGAAAGGCGAAAGGCGAAAGGCGAAAGGCGTAAGGCGAAAGGTGAAAGGCGAAAGGCGAAAGGCGAAAGGCGAAAGGCGAAACGCGGAAGGCAAAAGGAAAAACGATTTTCAAAACATGAAATGAAAATTGAGAAATTTAAAATGCCTAAAGCAAAAGAAGAAACGATATTCAAAAGATAAAATACAAAAGTTGAAATTGAAAATGCGAAATGGAAAATTTGAAATTATAAATTTGTATTTCAAAATGCTAAAGGCTAATTGCGAAAGACGAAAGACGAAAGGCGAAGGGCGAAAGTCGAAAGGCGAAAGGCGGAATGCAAAAGGCGAAAGGCGAAAGGCGAAAGGTGAAAGGCGAAAGGCGAAAGGTGAAAGGCGAAAGGCGAAAGGCGAAAGGCGAAAGGCGAAAGGCGAAAGGCGAAAGGCGAAAGGCGTGAGGCGAAAGGCGAAAGGCGAAAGGCGAAAGGCGAAAGGCGAAAGGCGAAAGGCGAAAGGCGAAAGGCGAAAGGCGAAAGGCGAAAGGCGAAAGGCGAAAGGCGAAAGGCGAAAGGCGAAAGGCGAAAGGCGAAAGGCGAAAGGCGAAAGGCGAAAGGCGAAAGGCGAAAGGCGGAAGGTGAAAGGCGAAAGGCGAAAGGCGAAAGGCGAAAGGCGAAAGGCGAAAGGCGAAAGGCGAAAGGCGAAAGGCGAAAGGCGAAAGGCGAAAGGCGAAAGGCGAAAGGCGAAAGGCGTAAGGCGAAAGGTGAAAGGCGAAAGGCGAAAGGCGAAAGGCGAAACGCGGAAGGCAAAAGGAAAAACGATTTTCAAAACATGAAATGAAAATGGAGAAATTTAAAATGCCTAAAGCAAAAGAAGAAACGATATTCAAAAGATAAAATACAAAAGTTGAAATTGAAAATGCGAAATGGAAAATTTGAAATTATAAATTTGTATTTCAAAATGCTAAAGGCTAATTGCGAAAGACGAAAGACGAAAGGCGAAGGGCGAAAGTCGAAAGGCGAAAGGCGAAATGCAAAAGGCGAAAGGCGAAAGGCGAAAGGTGAAAGGCGAAAGGCGAAAGGCGAAAGGCGAAAGGCGAAAGGCGAAAGGAGGAAGGCGAAAGGCGAAAGGCGGAAGGTGAAAGGCGAAAGGCGAAAGGCGAAAGGCGAGAGGCGAAAGGCGAAAGGCGAGAGGCGAAATGCGAAAGGCGAAAGGCGAAAGTTGAAAGGCGAAAGGCGAAAAGTGAAAGGCGAAAGGCGAACGGCGAAAGGCGAAAGGCGAAAGGCGAAAGGCGAAAGGCGAAAGGCGAAAGGCGAAAGGCGAAAGGCGAAAGGCGAAAGGCGAAAGGCGAAAGGCGAAAGGCGAAAGGCGAAAGGCGAAAGGCAAAAGGAAAAACGATTTTCAAAACATGAAATGAAAATGGAGAAATTTAAAATGCCTGAAGCAAAAGAAAAAACGATATTCAAAAGATAAAATACAAACGTTGAAATTGAAAACGCGAAATGGAAAATTCGAAATTATAAATTTTTATTTCAAAATGCTAAAGGCTAATTGCGAAAGACGAAAGGTGAAAGGCGAAGGGCGAAAGTCGAAAGGCGAAAGGCGAAATGCAAAAGGCGAAAGGCGAAAGGCGAAAGGCGAAAGGCGAAAGGTGAAAGGCGAAAGGCGAAAGGTGAAAGGCGAAAGGCGAAAGACGAAAGGCGAAAGGCGAAAGGCGAAAGGAAAAAGGCGAAAGGCGAAAGGCGAAAGGCGAAAGGCGAAAGGCGAAAGGCAAAAGGCGAAAGGCGAAAGGCGAAAGGCGGAAGGCGAAAGGCGAAAGGCGAAAGGCGAAAGGCGAAAGGCGAAAGGCGAAAGGCGAAAAGCGGAAGGCAAAAGGAAAAATGATTTTCAAAACATGAAATGAAAATGGAGAAATTTAAAATGCCTAAAGCAAAAGAAAAAACGATATTCAAAAGATAAAATGCAAAAGTTGAAATTGAAAATGCGAAATGGAAAATTCGAAATTATAAATTTTTATTTCAAAATGCTAAAGGCTAATTGCGAAAGACGAAAGACGAAAGGCGAAGGGCGAAAGTCGAAAGGCGAAAGGCGAAATGCAAAAGGCGAAAGGCGAAAGGTGAAAGGCGAAAGGCGAAAGGTGAAAGGCGAAAGGCGAAAGACGAAAGGCGAAAGGCGAAAGGCGAAAGGAAAAAGGCGAAAGGCGAAAGGCGAAAGGCGAAAGGCGAAAGGCGAAAGGCAAAAGGCGAAAGGCGAAAGGCGAAAGGCGAAAGGCGAAAGGCGAAAGGCGAAAGGTGAAAGGCGAAAGGCGAAAGGCGAAAGGCGGAAGGCGAAAGGCGAAAGGCGAAAGGCGAAAGGCGAAAGGCGAAAGGCGAAAGGCGAAAGGCGAAAAGCGGAAGGCAAAAGGAAAAATGATTTTCAAAACATGAAATGAAAATGGAGAAATTTAAAATGCCTAAAGCAAAAGAAAAAACGATATTCAAAAGATAAAATACAAAAGTTGAAATTGAAAATGCGAAATGGAAAATTCGAAATTATAAATTCGTATTTCAAAAGGCTAAAGGCGAAATGCGAAAGGCGAAAGACGAAAGGCGAAGGGCGATTGTCGAAAGGCGAAAGGCGTAAGGCGAAAGGCGAAAGGCGAAAGGCGAAAGGCGTAAGGCGAAAGGCGAAAGGCGAAAGGCGAAAGGCGAAAGGCGAAAGGCGAAAGGGGAAAGGCGAAAGGCGAAAGGCGAAAGGCGAAAGACGGAAGGCGAAAGGGGAAAGGCGAAAGGGGAAAGGCGAAAGGGGAAAGGCGAAAGGCGAAAGGCGAAAGGCGAAAGGCGAAAGGCGAAAGGCGAAAGGCGAAAGGCGAAAGGCGAAAGGCGAAAGGCGAAAGGCGAAAGGCGAAAGGCGTAAGGCGAAAGGTGAAAGGCGAAAGGCGAAAGGCGAAAGGTGAAAGGCGAAAGGCGAAATGCTAAAGGCGAATTGCGAAAGGCGAAAGACGAAAGGCGAAGGGCGAAAGTCGAAAGGCGAAAGGCGGAATGCAAAAGGCGAAAGGCGAAAGGCGAAAGGTGAAAGGCGAAAGGCGAAAGGTGAAAGGCGAAAGGCGAAAGGCGAAAGGCGAAAGGCGAAAGGCGTGAGGCGAAAGGCGAAAGGCGAAAGGCGAAAGGCGAAAGGCGAAAGGCGTAAGGCGAAAGGTGAAAGGCGAAAGGCGAAAGGCGAAAGGCGAAAGGCGAAATGCTAAAGGCGAATTGCGAAAGGCGAAAGGCGAAAGGCGAAGGGCGAAAGGCGAAAGGCGAAAGGCGAAAGGCGTAAGGCGAAAGGTGAAAGGCGAAAGGCGAAAGGCGAAAGGTGAAAGGCGAAAGGCGAAATGCTAAAGGCGAATTGCGAAAGGCGAAAGACGAAAGGCGAAGGGCGAAAGTCGAAAGGCGAAAGGCGGAATGCAAAAGGCGAAAGGCGAAAGGCGAAAGGTGAAAGGCGAAAGGCGAAAGGTGAAAGGCGAAAGGCGAAAGGCGAAAGGCGAAAGGCGAAAGGCGTGAGGCGAAAGGCGAAAGGCGAAAGGCGAAAGGCGAAAGGCGAAAGGCGAAAGGCGAAAGGCGAAAGGCGAAAGGCGAAAGGCGAAAGGCGAAAGGCGAAAGGCGAAAGGCGAAAGGCGAAAGGCGAAAGGCGAAAGGCGAAAGGCGAAAGGCGAAAGGCGAAAGGCGAAAGGCGAAAGGCGAAAGGCGAAAGGCGAAAGGCGAAAGGCGAAAGGCGGAAGGTGACAGGCGTAAGGCGAAAGGCGAAAGGCGAAAGGCGAAAGGCGAAAGGCGAAAGGCGAAAGGCGAAAGGCGAAAGGCGAAAGGCGTAAGGCGAAAGGTGAAAGGCGAAAGGCGAAAGGCGAAAGGTGAAAGGCGAAATGCTAAAGGCGAATTGCGAAAGGCGAAAGACGAAAGGCGAAGGGCGAAAGTCGAAAGGCGAAAGGCGGAATGCAAAAGGCGAAAGGCGAAAGGCGAAAGGTGAAAGGCGAAAGGCGAAAGGTGAAAGGCGAAAGGCGAAAGGCGAAAGGCGAAAGGCGAAAGGCGAAAGGCGTGAGGCGAAAGGCGAAAGGCGAAAGGCGAAAGGCGAAAGGCGAAAGGCGTAAGGCGAAAGGTGAAAGGCGAAAGGCGAAAGGCGAAAGGCGAAAGGCGAAATGCTAAAGGCGAATTGCGAAAGGCGAAAGACGAAAGGCGAAGGGCGAAAGTCGAAAGGCGAAAGGCGGAATGCAAAAGGCGAAAGGCGAAAGGCGAAAGGTGAAAGGCGAAAGGCGAAAGGTGAAAGGCGAAAGGCGAAAGGCGAAAGGCGAAAGGCGAAAGGCGTGAGGCGAAAGGCGAAAGGCGAAAGGCGAAAGGCGAAAGGCGAAAGGCGAAAGGCGAAAGGCGAAAGGCGAAAGGCGAAAGGCGAAAGGCGAAAGGCGAAAGGGGAAAGGCGAAAGGCGGAAGGTGAAAGGCGAAAGGCGAAAGGCGAAAGGCGAAAGGCGAAAGGCGAAAGGCGAAAGGCGAAAGGCGAAAGGCGAAAGGCGAAAGGCGAAAGGCGAAAGGCGAAAGGCGAAAGGCGTAAGGCGAAAGGTGAAAGGCGAAAGGCGAAAGGCGAAAGGCGAAAGGCGAAAGGCGAAATGCTAAAGGCGAATTGCGAAAGGCGAAAGACGAAAGGCGAAGGGCGAAAGTCGAAAGGCGAAAGGCGGAATGCAAAAGGCGAAAGGCGAAAGGCGAAAGGCGAAAGGTGAAAGGCGAAAGGCGAAAGGTGAAAGGCGAAAGGCGAAAGGCGAAAGGCGAAAGGCGAAAGGCGAAAGGCGAAAGGCGTGAGGCGAAAGGCGAAAGGCGAAAGGCGAAAGGCGAAAGGCGAAAGGCGAAAGGCGAAAGGCGAAAGGCGAAAGGCGAAAGGCGAAAGGCGAAAGGCGAAAGGCGAAAGGCGAAAGGCGAAAGGCGAAAGGCGGAAGGTGAAAAGCGAAAGGCGAAAGGCGAAAGGCGAAAGGCGAAAGGCGAAAGGCGAAAGGCGAAAGGCGAAAGGCGAAAGGCGTAAGGCGAAAGGTGAAAGGCGAAAGGCGAAAGGCGAAGGGCGAAAGGCGAAAGGCGAAACGCGGAAGGCAAAAGGAAAAACGATTTTCAAAACATGAAATGAAAATGGAGAAATTTAAAATGCCTAAAGCAAAAGAAGAAAGGCGAAGGGCGAAAGTCGAAAGGCGAAAGGCGGAATGCAAAAGGCGAAAGGCGAAAGGTGAAAGGCGAAAGGCGAAAGGTGAAAGGCGAAAGGCGAAAGGCGAAAGGCGAAAGGCGAAAGGCGAAAGGCGAAAGGCGTGAGGCGAAAGGCGAAAGGCGAAAGGCGAAAGGCGAAAGGCGAAAGGCGAAAGGCGAAAGGCGAAAGGCGAAAGGCGAAAGGCGAAAGGCGAAAGGCGAAAGGCGAAAGGCGAAAGGCGAAAGGCGAAAGGCGGAAGGTGAAAAGCGAAAGGCGAAAGGCGAAAGGCGAAAGGCGAAAGGCGAAAGGCGAAAGGCGAAAGGCGAAAGGCGAAAGGCGAAAGGCGAAAGGCGGAAGTTGAAAGGCGAAAGGCGAAAGTGAAAGGCGAAAGGCGAACGGCGAAACGCGAAAGGCGAAAGGCGAAAGGCGAAAGGCGAAAGGCGAAAGGCGAAAGGCGGAAGGAAAAACAATTTTCAAAACATGAAATGAAAATGGAGAAATTTAAAATGCCTAAAGCAAAAGAAGAAACGATATTCAAAAGATAAAATACAAAAGTTGAAATTGAAAATGCGAAATGGAAAATTCGAAATTATAAATTTGTATTTCAAAATGCTAAAGGCTAATTGCGAAAGACGAAAGACGAAAGGCGAAGGGCGAAAGTCGAAAGGCGAAAGGCGAAATGCAAAAGGCGAAAGGCGAAAGGCGAAAAGCGAAAGGTGAAAGGCGAAAGGCGAAAGGCGAAAGGCGAAAGGCGAAAGGCGAAAGGAGGAAGGCGAAAGGCGAAAGGCGGAAGGTGAAAGGCGAAAGGCGAAAGGCGAAAGGCGAGAGGCGAAAGGCGAAAGGCGAAAGGCGAAAGGCGAAAGGCGAAAGGCGAAAGTTGAAAGGCGAAAGGCGAAAAGTGAAAGGCGAAAGGCGAACGGCGAAAGGCGAAAGGCGAAAGGCGAAAGGCGAAAGGCGAAAGGCGAAAGGCGAAAGGCGAAAGGCGAAAGGCGAAAGGCGAAAGGCGAAAGGCGAAAGGCGAAAGGCGAAAGGCGGAAGGCGAAAGGCGAAAGGTGAAGGGCGAGAGGCAAAAGTCAAAATGCCTAAGGCAAAAGGAAAAACGATTTTCAAAACATGAAATAAAAATGGAGAAATTTAAAATGCCTAAAGCAAAAGAAGAAACGATATTCAAAAGATAAAATACAAAAGTTGAAATTGAAAATGCGAAATGGAAAATTCGAAATTATAAATTCGTATTTCAAAAGGCTAAAGGCGAAATGCGAAAGGCGAAAGACGAAAGGCGAAGGGCGATTGTCGAAAGGCGAAAGGCGTAAGGCGAAAGGCGAAAGGCGAAAGGCGAAAGGCGAAAGGCGAAAGGCGAAAGGCGAAAGGCGAAAGTCGAAAGGGGAAAGGCGAAAGGCGAAAGGCGAAAGACGGAAGGCGAAAGGGGAAAGGCGAAAGGGGAAAGGCGAAAGGCGAAAGGCGAAAGGCGTAAGGCGAAAGGCGAAAGGCGAAAGGCGAAAGGCGAAAGGCGAAAGGCGAAAGGCGAAAGGCGAAAGGCGAAAGGTGAAAGGCGAAAGGGGAAAGGCGAAAGGCGAAAGGCGAAAGGCGAAAGACGGAAGGGGAAAGGGGAAAGGCGAAAGGCGAAAGGGGAAAGGCGAAAGGCGAAAGGCGAAAGGCGGAAGGTGACAGGCGTAAGGCGAAAGGCGAAAGGCGAAAGGCGAAAGGCGAAAGGCGAAAGGCGAAAGGCGAAAGGCGAAAGGCGTAAGGCGAAAGGTGAAAGGCGAAATGCGAAATGCGAAAGGCGAAAGGCGAAAGGCGAAAGGCGAAAGGCGAAAGGCGAAAGGCGGAAGGTGACAGGCGTAAGGCGAAAGGCGAAAGGCGAAAGGCGAAAGGCGAAAGGCGAAAGGCGTAAGGCGAAAGGCGAAAGGCGAAAGGCGAAAGGCGAAAGGCGAAAGGCGAAAGGCGAAAGGTGAAAGGCGAAAGGGGAAAGGCGAAAGGCGAAAGGCGAAAGGCGAAAGACGGAAGGGGAAAGGGGAAAGGCGAAAGGCGAAAGGGGAAAGGCGAAAGGCGAAAGGCGAAAGGCGGAAGGTGAAAGGCGAAAGGCGAAAGGCGAAAGGCGAAAGGCGAAAGGCGAAAGGCGAAAGGCGAAAGGCGAAAGGCGAAAGGCGAAAGGCGAAAGGCGAAAGGCGAAAGGCGTAAGGCGAAAGGTGAAAGGCGAAAGGCGAAAGGCGAAAGGCGAAACGCGAAACGCGGAAGGCAAAAGGAAAAACGATTTTCAATACATGAAATGAAAATGGAGAAATTTAAAATGCCTAAAGCAAAAGAAGAAACGATATTCAAAAGATAAAATACAAAAGTTGAAATTGAAAATGCGAAATGGAAAATTCGAAATTATAAATTTGTATTTCAAAATGCTAAAGGCTAATTGCGAAAGACGAAAGACGAAAGGCGAAGGGCGAAAGTCGAAAGGCGAAAGGCGAAATGCAAAAGGCGAAAGGCGAAAGGTGAAAGGCGAAAGGCGAAAGGCGAAAGCCGAAAGGAGGAAGGCGAAAGGCGAAAGGCGGAAGGTGAAAGGCGAAAGGCGAAAGGCGAAAGGCGAGAGGCGAAAGGCGAAAGGCGAAAGGCGAAAGGCGAAAGGCGAAAGTCGAAAGGCGAAAAGTGAAAGGCGAAAGGCGAAAGGCGAAAGGCGAAAGGCGAAAGGCGAAAGGCGAAAGGCGAAAGGCGAAAGGCGAAAGGCGAAAGGCGAAAGGCGAAAGGCGAAAGGCGAAAGGCGAAAGGCGGAAAGCGAAAGGCGAAAGGCGAAAGGTGAAGGGCGAGAGGCAAAAGTCAAAATGCCTAAGGCAAAAGGAAAAACGATTTTCAAAACATGAAATAAAAATGGAGAAATTTAAAATGCCTAAAGCAAAAGAAGAAACGATATTCAAAAGATAAAATACAAAAGTTGAAATTGAAAATGCGAAATGGAAAATTCGAAATTATAAATTCGTATTTCAAAAGGCTAAAGGCGAAATGCGAAAGGCGAAAGACGAAAGGCGAAGGGCGATTGTCGAAAGGCGTAAGGCGTAAGGCGAAAGGCGAAAGGCGAAAGGCGAAAGGCGAAAGGCGAAAGGCGAAAGGCGAAAGGCGAAAGGCGAAAGGCGAAAGGGGAAAGGCGAAAGGCAAAAGGCGAAAGACGGAAGGCGAAAGGGGAAAGGCGAAAGGGGAAAGGCGAAAGGCGAAAGGCGAAAGGCGAAAGGCGAAAGGCGTAAGGCGAAAGGCGAAAGGCGAAAGGCGACAGGCGAAAGGCGAAAGGCGAGAGGTGAAAGGCGGAAGGTGAAAGGCGAAAGGCGAAAGGCGAAAGGCGAAAGGCGAAAGGCGAAAGGCGAAAGGCGAAAGGGGAAAGGCGAAAGGCGAAAGGCGAAAGGCGAAAGACGGAAGGCGAAAGGGGAAAGGCGAAAGGGGAAAGGCGAATGGCGAAAGGCGGAAGGTGACAGTCGTAAGGCGAAAGGCGAAAGGCGAAAGGCGAAAGGCGAAAGGCGAAAGGCGAAAGGCGAAAGGCGAAAGGCGAAAGGTGAAAGGCGAAAGTCGAAAGGCGAAAGGCGAAAGGCGAAAGGCGAAATGCTAAAGGCGAATTGCGAAAGGCGAAAGACGAAAGGCGAAGGGCGAAAGTCGAAAGGCGAAAGGCGGAATGCAAAAGGCGAAAGGCGAAAGGTGAAAGGCGAAAGGCGAAAGGCGAAAGGTGAAAGGCGAAAGGCGAAAGGCGAAAGGCGAAAGGCGAAAGGCGTGAGGCGAAAGGCGAAAGGCGAAAGGCGAAAGGCGAAAGGCGTAAGGCGAAAGGTGAAAGGCGAAAGGCGAAAGGCGAAAGGCGAAAGGCGAAATGCTAAAGGCGAATTGCGAAAGGCGAAAGACGAAAGGCGAAGGGCGAAAGT
The DNA here is from genome assembly GCA_963924295.1 of Dioctria rufipes. Lineage (NCBI taxonomy): Eukaryota > Metazoa > Arthropoda > Insecta > Diptera > Asilidae > Dioctria > Dioctria rufipes. Next base: position 295,648 of record CAWUPM010000673.1, on the reverse strand, counting down.
CGAAAGGCGAAAGGCGGAATGCAAAAGGCGAAAGGCGAAAGGCGAAAGGTGAAAGGCGAAAGGCGAAAGGTGAAAGGCTAAAGGCGAAAGGCGAAAGGCGAAAGGCGAAAGGCGTGAGGCGAAAGGCGAAAGGCGAAAGGCGAAAGGCGAAAGGCGAAAGGCGAAAGGCGAAAGGCGAAAGGCGAAAGGGGAAAGGCGAAAGGCGGAAGGTGAAAGGCGAAAGGCGAAAGGCGAAAGGCGAAAGGCGAAAGGCGAAAGGCGAAAGGCGAAAGGCGAAAGGCGAAAGGCGAAAGGCGAAAGGCGAAAGGCGAAAGGCGAAAGGCGAAAGGCGAAAGGCGAAAGGCGAAAGGCGAAAGGCGAAAGGTGAAAGGCGAAAGGCGAAAGGCGAAAGGCGAAATGCTAAAGGCGAATTGCGAAAGGCGAAAGACGAAAGGCGAAGGGCGAAAGTCGAAAGGCGAAAGGCGAAAGGCGAAAGGCGAAAGGCGAAAGGCGAAAGGGGAAAGGCGAAAGGCGAAAGGCGAAAGACGGAAGGCGAAAGGGGAAAGGCGAAAGGGGAAAGGCGAAAGGCGAAAGGCGAAAGGCGAAAGGCGAAAGGCGAAAGGCGAAAGGCGAAAGGCGAAAGGCGAAAGGCGAAAGGCGAAAGGCGAAAGGCGAAAGGCGAAAGGCGGAAGGTGAAAGGCGAAAGGCGAAAGGCGAAAGGCGAAAGGCGAAAGGCGAAAGGCGAAAGGCGAAAGGCGAAAGGCGAAAGGCGAAAGGCGAAAGGCGAAAGGCGGTAGGTGAAAGGCGAAAGGCGAAAGGCGAAAGGCGAAAGGCGAAAGGCGAAAGGCGAAAGGCGAAAGGCGAAAGGCGGAAGGTGAAAGGCGAAAGGCGAAAGGCGAAAGGCGAAAGGCGAAAGGCGAAAGGCGAAAGGCGAAAGGCGAAAGGCGAAAGGCGTAAGGCGAAAGGTGAAAGGCGAAAGGCGAAATGCGAAAGGCGAAAGGCGAAAGGCGAAACGCGGAAGGCAAAAGGAAAAACGATTTTCAAAACATGAAATGAAAATGGAGAAATTTAAAATGCCTGAAGCAAAAGAAAAAACGATATTCAAAAGATAAAATACAAAAGTTGAAATTGAAAATGCGAAATGGAAAATTCGAAATTATAAATTTGTATTTCAAAATGCTAAAGGCTAATTGCGAAAGACGAAAGACGAAAGGCGAAGGGCGAAATTCGAAAGGCGAAAGGCGAAATGCAAAAGGCGAAAGGCGAAAGGCGAAAGGCGAAAGGTGAAAGGCGAAAGGCGAAAGGTGAAAGGCGAAAGGCGAAAGGCGAAAGGCGAAAGGCGAAAGGCGAAAGGCGAAAGGGGAAAGGCGAAAGGCGAAAGACGGAAGGTGAAAGGCGTAAGGCGAAAGGCGAAAGGCGAAAGGCGAAAGGCGAAAGGCGAAAGGCGAAAGGCGAAAGGCGAAAGGCGAAAGGCGAAAGGCGAAAGGCGAAAGGCGAAAGGCGAAAGGCGAAAGGCGAAAGGCGAAAGGCGAAAGGCGAAAGGCGAAAGGCGAAAGGCGAAAGGCGAAAGGCGAAAGGCGAAAGGCGAAAGGCGAAGGGCGAAAGGCGCAAGGCTAAAGGCGAAAGGCGAAAGGCGAAAGGCGAAAGGCGAAAGGCGAAAGGCGAAAGGGGAAAGGCGAAAAGCGGAAGGCGAAAGGCGAAAGCCGATAGGCGAAAGGCGAAGGGCGTGAGGCAAAAGTCAAAATGCCTAAGGCAAAAGGAAAAACGATTTTCAAATGAAAATGGAGAAATTTAAAATGCCTAAAGCATAAGAAGAAACGATATTCAAAAGATAAAATACAAAAGTTGAAATTGAAAATGCGAAATGGAAAATTCGAAACTATAAATTCGTATTTCAAAAGGCTAAAGGCGAAATGCGAAAGGCGAAAGACGAAAGGCGAAAGGCGAAAGGCGAAAGGGGAAAGGCGAAAGGCGAAAGGCGAAAGACGGAAGGCGAAAGGGGAAAAGCGAAAGGGGAAAGGCGAAAGGCGAAAGGCGAAAGGCGAAAGGCGTAAGGCGAAAGGCGAAAGGCGAAAGGCGAAAGGCGAGAGGCGAAAGGCGAAAGGCGAAAGGCGAAAGGCGAAAGGCGGAAGTTGAAAGGCGAAAGGCGAAAGTGAAAGGCGAAAGGCGAACGGCGAAACGCGAAAGGCGAAAGGCGAAAGGCGAAAGGCGAAAGGCGAAAGGCGAAAGGCGAAAGGCGAAAGGCGAAAGGCGAAAGGCGGAAGGCGAAAGGCGAAGGGCGATTGTCGAAAGGCGAAAGGCGTAAGGCGAAAGGCGAAAGGCGAAAGGCGAAAGGCGAAAGGCGAAAGGCGAAAGGCGAAAGGCGAAAGGCGAAAGGCGAAAGGCGAAAGGGGAAAGGCGAAAGGCGAAAGGCGAAAGACGGAAGGCGAAAGGGGAAAGGCGAAATGAGAAAGGCGAAAGGCGAAAGGCGAAAGGCGAAAGGCGTAAGGCGAAAGGCGAAAGGCGAAAGGCGAAAGGCGAAAGGCGAAAGGCGAAAGGCGAAAGGCGAAAGGTGAAAGGCGGAAGGTGAAAGGCGAAAGGCGAAAGGCGAAAGGCTAAAGGCGAAAGGCGAAAGGGGAAAGGCGAAAGGCGAAAGGCGAAAGGCGAAACGCGGAAGGCAAAAGGAAAAACGATTTTCAAAACATGAAATGAAAATGGAGAAATTTAAAATGCCTGAAGCAAAAGAAAAAACGATATTCAAAAGATAAAATACAAAAGTTGAAATTGAAAATGCGAAATGGAAAATTCGAAATTATAAATTTGTATTTCAAAATGCTAAAGGCTAATTGCGAAAGACGAAAGACGAAAGGCGAAGGGCGAAAGTCGAAAGGCGAAAGGCGAAATGCAAAAGGCGAAAGGCGAAAGGCGAAAGGCGAAAGGTGAAAGGCGAAAGGCGAAAGGCGAAAGGCGAAAGGCGAAAGGAGGAAGGCGAAAGGCGAAAGGCGGAAGGTGAAAGGCGAAAGGCGAAAGGCGAAAGGCGAGAGGCGAAAGGCGAAAGGCGAAAGGCGAAAGGCGGAAGTTGAAAGGCGAAAGGCGAAAGTGAAAGGCGAAAGGCGAACGGCGAACGGCGAAACGCGAAAGGCGAAAGGCGAAAGGCGAAAGGCGAAAGGCGAAAGGCGAAAGGCGAAAGGCGAAAGGCGGAAGGAAAAACAATTTTCAAAACATGAAATGAAAATGGAGAAATTTAAAATGCCTAAAGCAAAAGAAGAAACGATATTCAAAAGATAAAATACAAAAGTTGAAATTGAAAATGCGAAATGGAAAATTCGAAATTATAAATTTGTATTTCAAAATGCTAAAGGCTAATTGCGAAAGACGAAAGACGAAAGGCGAAGGGCGAAAGTCGAAAGGCGAAAGGCGAAATGCAAAAGGCGAAAGGCGAAAGGCGAAAGGCGAAAGGTGAAAGGCGAAAGGCGAAAGGCGAAAGGCGAAAGGAGGAAGGCGAAAGGCGAAAGGCGGAAGGTGAAAGGCGAAAGGCGAAAGGCGAAAGGCGAGAGGCGAAAGGCGAAAGGCGAAAGGCGAAAGGCGAAAGGCGAAAGGCGAAAGGCGAAAGGCGAAAAGTGAAAGGCGAAAGGCGAACGGCGAAAGGCGAAAGGCGAAAGGCGAAAGGCGAAAGGCGAAAGGCGAAAGGCGAAAGGCGAAAGGCGAAAGGCGAAAGGCGAAAGGCGAAAGGCGAAAGGCGAAAGGCGAAAGGCGAAAGGCGAAAGGCGGAAGGCGAAAGGCGAAAGGTGAAGGCGAGAGGCAAAAGTCAAAATGCCTAAGGCAAAAGGAAAAACGATTTTCAAAACATGAAATAAAAATGGAGAAATTTGAAATGCCTAAAGCAAAAGAAGAAACGATATTCAAAAGATAAAATACAAAAGTTGAAATTGAAAATGCGAAATGGAAAATTCGAAATTATAAATTCGTATTTCAAAAGGCTAAAGGCGAAATGCGAAAGTCGAAAGACGAAAGGCGAAGGGCGATTGTCGAAAGGCGAAAGGCGTAAGGCGAAAGGCGAAAGGCGAAAGGCGAAAGGCGACAGGCGAAAGGCGAAAGGCGAAAGGCGAAAGGCGAAAGGCGAAAGGCGAAATGGGAAAGGCGAAAGGCGAAAGGCGAAAGACGGAAGGGGAAAGGCGAAAGGGGAAAGGCGAAAGGCGAAAGGCGAAAGGTGAAAGGCGAAAGGCGAAAGGCGAAAGGCGAAAGGCGAAAGGCGAAAGGCGTAAGGCGAAAGGCGAAAGGCGGAAGGTGAAAGGCGAAAGGCGAAAGGCGAAAGGCGTAAGGCGAAAGGCGAAAGGCGAAAGGCGAAAGGCAAAAGGCGAAAGGCGAAATGCGAAAGACGGAAGGCGAAAGGGGAAAGGCGAAAGGCGAAAGGGGAAAGGCGAAAGGCGAAAGGCGGAAGGTGACAGGCGTAAGGCGAAAGGCGAAAGGCGAAAGGCGAAAGGCGAAAGGCGAAAGGCGAAAGGCGAAAGGCGAAAGGCGAAAGGCGAAAGGCGTAAGGCGAAAGGCGTAAGGCGAAAAGCGAAAGGCGGAAGGTGAAAGGCGAAAGGCGAAAGGCGAAAGGCGAGAGGCGAAAGGCGAAAGGCGAAAGGCGAAAGGCGAAAGGCGAAAGGCGAAAGGCGAAAGGCGAAAGGCGAAAGGCGAAAAGTGAAAGGCGAAAGGCGAACGGCGAAAGGCGAAAGGCGAAAGGCGAAAGGCGAAAGGCGAAAGGCGAAAGGCGAAAGGCGAAAGGCGAAAGGCGAAAGGCGAAAGGCGAAAGCCGAAAGCCGAAAGGCGAAAGCCGAAAGCCGAAAGGCGAAAGGCGGAAGGCGAAAGGCGAAAGGTGAAGGGCGAGAGGCAAAAGTCAAAATGCCTAAGGCAAAAGGAAAAACGATTTTCAAAACATGAAATAAAAATGGAGAAATTTGAAATGCCTAAAGCAAAAGAAGAAACGATATTCAAAAGATAAAATACAAAAGTTGAAATTGAAAATGCGAAATGGAAAATTCGAAATTATAAATTCGTATTTCAAAAGGCTAAAGGCGAAATGCGAAAGTCGAAAGACGAAAGGCGAAGGGCGATTGTCGAAAGGCGAAAGGCGTAAGGCGAAAGGCGAAAGGCGAAAGGCGAAACGCGAAAGGCGAAAGGCGAAAGACGGAAGGCGAAAGGGGAAAGGCGAAAGGCGAAAGGGGAAAGGCGAAAGGCGAAAGGCGGAAGGCGACAGGCGTAAGGCGAAAGGCGAAAGGCGAAAGGCGAAAGGCGAAAGGCGAAAGGCGAAAGGCGAAAGGCGAAAGGCGAAAGACGGAAGGCGAAAGGGGAAAGGCGAAAGGCGAAAGGGGAAAGGCGAAAGGCGAAAGGCGGAAGGTGACAGGCGTAAGGCGAAAGGCGAAAGGCGAAAGGCGAAAGGCGAAAGGCGACAGGCGAAAGGCGAAAGGCGAAAGGCGAAAGGCGAAAGGCGAAAGGCGAAAGGCGAAAGGCGAAAGGCGTAAGGCGAAAGGCGTAAGGCGAAAGGCGAAAGGCGAAAGGCGAAAGGCGAAAGGCGAAAGGCGAAAGGCGAAAGGCGAAAGGCGAAAGGCGAAAGGAGGAAGGCGAAAGGCGAAAGGCGGAAGGTGAAAGGCGAAAGGCGAAAGGCGAAAGGCGAGAGGCGAAAGGCGGAAGTTGAAAGGCGAAAGGCGAAAGTGAAAGGCGAAAGGCGAACGGCGAAACGCGAAAGGCGAAAGGCGAAAGGCGAAAGGCGAAAGGCGGAAGGAAAAACAATTTTCAAAACATGAAATGAAAATGGAGAAATTTAAAATGCCTAAAGCAAAAGAAGAAACGATATTCAAAAGATAAAATACAAAAGTTGAAATTGAAAATGCGAAATGGAAAATTCGAAATTATAAATTTGTATTTCAAAATGCTAAAGGCTAATTGCGAAAGACGAAAGGCGAAGGGCGAAAGTCGAAAGGCGAAAGGCGAAAGGTGAAAGGCGAAAGGCGAAAGGCGAAAGGCGAAAGGCGAAAGGAGGAAGGCGAAAGGCGAAAGGCGGAAGGTGAAAGGCGAAAGGCGAAAGGCGAAAGGCGAGAGGCGAAAGGCGAAAGGCGAAAGGCGAAAGGCGAAAGGCGAAAGGCGAAAGGCGGAAGTTGAAAGGCGAAAGGCGAAAGTGAAAGGCGAAAGGCGAACGGCGAAACGCGAAAGGCGAAAGGCGAAAGGCGAAAGGCGAAAGGCGAAAGGCGAAAGGCGGAAGGAAAAACAATTTTCAAAACATGAAATGAAAATGGAGAAATTTAAAATGCCTAAAGCAAAAGAAGAAACGATATTCAAAAGGTAAAATACAAAAGTTGAAATTGAAAATGCGAAATGGAAAATTCGAAATTATAAATTTGTATTTCAAAATGCTAAAGGCTAATTGCGAAAGACGAAGACGAAAGGCGAAGGGCGAAGGTCGAAAGGCGAAAGGCGAAATGCAAAAGGCGAAAGGCGAAAGGCGAAAGGCGAAAGGTGAAAGCCGAAAGGCGAAAGGCGAAATGCGAAAGGCGAAAGGAGGAAGGCGAAAGGCGAAAGGCGGAAGGTGAAAGGCGAAAGGCGAAAGGCGAAAGGCGAGAGGCGAAAGGCGAAAGGCGAAAGGCGAAAGGCGAAAGGCGAAAGGCGAAAGGCGAAAGGCGAAAGGCGAAAGGCGAAAGGCGAAAAGTGAAAGGCGAAAGGCGAACGGCGAAAGGCGAAAGGCGAAAGGCGAAAGGCGAAAGGCGAAAGGCGAAAGGCGAAAGGCGAAAGGCGAAAGGCGAAAGGCGAAAGGCGAAAGGCGGAAGGCGAATGGCGAAAGGTGAAGGGCGAGAGGCAAAAGTCAAAATGCCTAAGGCAAAAGGAAAAACGATTTTCAAAACATGAAATAAAAATGGAGAAATTTGAAATGCCTAAAGCAAAAGAAGAAACGATATTCAAAAGATAAAATACAAAAGTTGAAATTGAAAATGCGAAATGGAAAATTCGAAATTATAAATTCGTATTTCAAAAGGCTAAAGGCGAAATGCGAAAGTCGAAAGACGAAAGGCGAAGGGCGATTGTCGAAAGGCGAAAGGCGTAAGGCGAAAGGCGAAAGGCGAAAGGCGAAAGGCGAAAGGCGAAAGGCGAAAGGCGAAAGGCGAAAGGCGAAAGGCGAAAGGCGAAAGGGGAAAGGCGAAAGGCGAAAGGCGAAAGACGGAAGGCGAAAGGGGAAAGGCGAAAGGGGAAAGGCGAAAGGCGAAAGGCGAAAGGCGAAAGGCGAAAGGCGAAAGGCGAAAGGCGAAAGGTGAAAGGCGGAAGGTGAAAGGCGAAAGGCGAAAGGCGAAAGGCGAAAGGCGAAAGGCGAAAGGCGAAAGGCGAAAGGCGAAAGGCGAAAGGGGAAAGGCGAAAGGCGAAAGGCGAAAGGCGAAAGACGGATCGCGAAAGGGGAAAGGCGAAAGGCGAAAGGGGAAAGGCGAAAGGCGAAAGGCGAAAGGCGCAAGGTGACAGGCGTAAGGCGAAAGGCGAAAGGCGAAAGGCGAAAGGCGAAAGGCGAAAGGCGAAACGCGAAAGGCGAAAGGCGAAAGGCGAAAGGCGAAAGGCGTAAGGCGAAAGGCGAAAGGCGAAAGGCGAAAGGCGAGAGGCGAAAGGCGAAAGGCGAAAGGCGAAAGGCGAAAGGCGAAAGGCGAAAGGCGAAAGGCGAAAGGCGAAAGGCGAAAGGCGAAAGGCGAAAGGCGAAAGGCGAAAGGCGAAAGGCGGAAGGTGAAAGGCGAAAGGCGAAAGGCGAAAGGCGAAAGGCGAAAGGCGAAAGGCGAAAGGCGAAAGGCGAAAGGCGTAAGGCGAAAGGTGAAAGGCGAAAGGCGAAATGCGAAAGGCGAAAGGCGAAAGGCGAAACGCGGAAGGCAAAAGGAAAAACGATTTTCAAAACATGAAATGAAAATGGAGAAATTTAAAATGCCTGAAGCAAAAGAAAAAACGATATTCAAAAGATAAAATACAAAAGTTGAAATTGAAAATGCGAAATGGAAAATTCGAAATTATAAATTTGTATTTCAAAATGCTAAAGGCTAATTGCGAAAGACGAAAGACGAAAGGCGAAGGGCGAAATTCGAAAGGCGAAATGCAAAAGGCGAAAGGCGAAAGGCGAAAGGCGAAAGGTGAAAGGCGAAAGGCGAAAGGTGAAAGGCGAAAGGCGAAAGGCGAAAGGCGAAAGGCGAAAGGCGAAAGGCGAAAGGCGAAAGGCGAAAGGCGAAAGGCGAAAGGCGAAAGGCGAAAGGGGAAAGGCGAAAGGCGAAAGACGGAAGGTGAAAGGCGTAAGACGAAAGGCGAAAGGCGCAAGGCGAAAGGCGAAAGGCGAAAGGCGAAAGGCGAAAGGCGAAAGGCGAAAGGCGAAAGGCGAAAGGCGAAAGGCGAAAGGCGAAAGGCGAAAGGCGAAAGGCGAAAGGCGAAAGGCGAAGGGCGAAAGGCGCAAGGCTAAAGGCGAAAGGCGAAAGGCGAAAGGCGAAAGGCGAAAGGCGAAAGGCGAAAGGGGAAGGACGAAAAGCGGAAGGCGAAAGGCGAAAGCCGATAGGCGAAAGGCGAAGGGCGTGAGGCAAAAGTCAAAATGCCTAAGGCAAAAGGAAAAACGATTTTCAAATGAAAATGGAGAAATTTAAAATGCCTAAAGCAAAAGAAGAAACGATATTCAAAAGATAAAATACAAAAGTTGAAATTGAAAATGCGAAATGGAAAATTCGAAATTATAAATTCGTATTTCAAAAGGCTAAAGGCGAAATGCGAAAGGCGAAAGACGAAAGGCGAAGGGCGATTGTCGAAAGGCGTAAGGCGAAAGGCGAAAGGCGAAAGGCGAAAGGCGAAAGGCGAAAGGCGAAAGGCGAAAGGCGAAAGGCGAAAGGCGAAAGGGGAAAGGCGAAAGGCGAAAGACGGAAGGCGAAAGGGGAAAGGCGAAAGGGGAAAGGCGAAAGGCGAAAGGCGAAAGGCGAAAGGCGTAAGGCGAAAGGCGAAAGGCGAAAGGCGAAAGGCGAAAGGCGAAAGGCGAAAGTCGAAAGGCGAAAGGTGAAAGGCGGAAGGTGAAAGGCGAAAGGCGAAAGGCGAAAGGCTAAAGGCGAAAGGGGAAAGCGAAAGGCGAAAGGCGAAAGGCGAAAGGCGAAACGCGGAAGGCAAAAGGAAAAACGATTTTCAAAACATGAAATGAAAATGGAGAAATTTAAAATGCCTGAAGCAAAAGAAAAAACGATATTCAAAAGATAAAATACAAAAGTTGAAATTGAAAATGCGAAATGGAAAATTCGAAATTATAAATTCGTATTTCAAAAGGCTAAAGGCGAAATGCGAAAGGCGAAAGACGAAAGGCGAAGGGCGATTGTCGAAAGGCGAGAGGCGTAAGGCGAAAGGCGAAAGGCGAAAGGCGAAAGGCGAAAGGCGAAAGGCGAAAGGCGAAAGGCGAAAGGCGAAAGGGGAAAGGCGAAAGGCGAAAGGCGAAAGACGGAAGGCGAAAGGGGAAAGGCGAAAGGGGAAAGGCGAAAGGCGAAAGGCGAAAGGCGAAAGGCGTAAGGCGAAAGGCGAAAGGCGAAAGGCGAAAGGCGAAAGGCGAAAGGCGAAAGGTGAAAGGCGGAAGGTGAAAGGCGAAAGGCGAAAGGCGAAAGGCGAAAGGCGAAAGGCGAAAGGCGAAAGGGGAAAGGCGAATGGGGAAAGGCGAAAGGCGAAAGGCGAAATGCGAAAGACGGAAGGCGAAAGGGGAAAGGCGAAAGGCGAAAGGGGAAAGGCGAAAGGCGAAAGGCGGAAGGTGACAGGTGTAAGGCGAAAGGCGAAAGGCGAAAGGCGAAAGGCGAAAGGCGAAATCCGAAAGGCGAAAGGCGAAAGGCGTAAGGCGAAAGGCGTAAGGCGAAAGGCGTAAGGCGAAAGGCGAAAGGCGAAAGGCGAAAGGCGAAAGGCGAAAGGCGAAAGGCGAAAGGCGAAAGGCGAAAGGCGAAAGGCGAAAGGCGAAAGGCGAAAGGCGAAAGGCGAAAGGCGAAAGGCGAAAGGCGGAAGGTGAAAGGCGAAAGGCGAAAGGCGAAAGGCGAAAGGCGAAAGGCGAAAGGCGAAAGGCGAAAGGCGAAAGGCGAAAGGCGAAAGGCGAAAGGCGAAAGGCGAAAGGCGTAAGGCGAAAGGTGAAAGGCGAAAGGCGAAATGCGAAAGGCGAAACGCGGAAGGCAAAAGGAAAAACGATTTTCAAAACATGAAATGAAAATGGAGAAATTTAAAATGCCTGAAGCAAAAGAAAAAACGATATTCAAAAGATAAAATACAAAAGTTGAAATTGAAAATGCGAAATGGAAAATTCGAAATTATAAATTTGTATTTCAAAATGCTAAAGGCTAATTGCGAAAGACGAAAGACGAAAGGCGAAGGGCGAAATTCGAAAGGCGAAAGGCGAAATGCAAAAGGCGAAAGGCGAAAGGCGAAAGGCGAAAGGTGAAAGGCGAAAGGCGAAAGGTGAAAGGCGAAAGGCGAAAGGCGAAAGGCGAGAGGCGAAAGGCGAAAGGCGAAAGGCGAAAGGCGAAATGCTAAAGGCGAATTGCGAAAGGCGAAAGACGAAAGGCGAAGGGCGAAATTCGAAAGGCGAAAGGCGGAATGCAAAAGGCGAAAGGCGAAAGGCGAAAGGTGAAAGGCGAAAGGCGAAAGGTGAAAGGCGAAAGGCGAAAGGCGAAAGGCGAAAGGCGAAAGGCGTGAGGCGAAAGGCGAAAGGCGAAAGGCGAAAGACGAAAGGCGAAAGGCGAAAGGCGAAAGGCGAAAGGCGAAAGGCGAAAGGCGAAAGGCGAAAGGCGAAAGGCGAAAGGCGAAAGGCGAAAGGCGAAAGGCGAAAGGCGGAAGGTGAAAGGCGAAAGGCGAAAGGCGAAAGGCGAAAGGCGAAAGGCGAAAGGCGAAAGGCGAAAGGCGAAAGGCGTAAGGCGAAAGGTGAAAGGCGAAAGGCGAAAGGCGAAAGGCGAAACGCGGAAGGCAAAAGGAAAAACGATTTTCAAAACATGAAATGAAAATGGAGAAATTTAAAATGCCTAAAGCAAAAGAAAAAACGATATTCAAAAGATAAGATACAAAAGTTGAAATTGAAAATGCGAAATGGAAAATTCGAAATTATAAATTTGTATTTCAAAATGCTAAAGGCGAATTGCGAAAGCGAAAGGCGGAAGGTGAAAGGCGTAAGGCGAAAGGCGAAAGGCGAAAGGCGAAAGGCGAAAGGCGAAAGGCGAAAGGCGAAAGGCGAAAGGCCAAAGCGAAAGGCGAAAAGCGGAAGGCGAAAGGCGAAAGGCGAAAGGCGAAAGGCGAAAGGCGAAAGGCGAAAGGCGAAAGGCGAAAGGCGAAAGGCGAAAGGCGAAAGGCGAAAGGCGAAAGGCGAAAGGCGAAAGGCGAAAGGCGAAAGGCGCAAGGCTAAAGGCGAAAGGCGAAAGGCTAAAGGCGAAAGGCGAAAGGCGAAAGGCGAAAGGCGAAAGGCGAAAAGCGGAAGGCGAAAGGCGAAAGGCGATAGGCGAAAGGCGAAGGGCGTGAGGCAAAAGTCAAAATGCCTAAGGCAAAAGGAAAAACGATTTTCAAATGAAAATGGAGAAATTTAAAATGCCTAAAGCAAAAGAAAAAACGATATTCAAAAGATAAAATACAAAAGTTGAAATTGAAAATGCGAAATGGAAAATTCGAAATTATAAATTTGTATTTCAAAATGCTAAAGGCGAATTGCGAAAGGCGAAAGACGAAAGGCGAAGGGCGAAAGTCGAAAGGCGAAACGCGAAATGTAAAAGGCGAAGTGCGAAAGGGGAAAGGCGAAAGGCGAAAGGCGAAAGGCGAAAGGCGGAAGGCGAAAGGGGAAAGGCGAAAGGCGAAAGGCGAAAGGCGAAAGACGAAAGGCGAAAGGCGAAAGGCGAAAGGCGAAAGGCGAAAGGCGAAAGGCGAAAGGCGAAAGGCGAAAGCGGAAAGGCGAAAGGCGAAAGGCGAAAGGCGGAAGGCGAAAGGGGAAAGGCGAAAGGCGAAAGGGGAAAGGCGAAAGGCGAAAGACGAAAGGCGGAAGGTGAAAGGCGTAAGGCGAAAGGCGAAAGGCGAAAGGCGAAAGGCGAAAGGCGAAAGGCGAAAGGCGAAAGGCGAAAGGCGAAAGGCGAAAGGCGAAAGGCGAAAGGCGAAAGGCGTAAGGCGAAAGGCGAAAGGCGAAAGGCGAAAGGCGAAAGGCGAAAGGCGAAAGGCGAAAAGCGGAAGGCAAAAGGAAAAACGATTTTCAAAACATGAAATGAAAATGGAGAAATTTAAAATGCCTAAAGCAAAAGAAAAAACGATATTCAAAAGATAAGATACAAAAGTTGAAATTGAAAATGCGAAATGGAAAATTCGAAATTATAAATTTGTATTTCAAAATGCTAAAGGCGAATTGCGAAAGGCGAAAGATGAAAGGCGAAGGGCGAAAGTCGAAAGGCGAAAGGCGAAATGCAAAAGGCGAAAGGTGAAAGGCGAATGGCGAAAGGTGAAAGGCGAAAGGCGAAAGGCGAAAAGCGAAAGGCGAAAGGCGAAAGGCGAAAGGCGAAAGGCGAAAGGCGAAAGGCGAAAGGCGAAAGGCGAAAGGCGAAAGGCGGAAGGCGAAAGGGGAAAGGCGAAAGGCGAAAGGCGAAAGGCGAAAGGCGAAAGGCGGAAGGTGAAAGGCGTAAGGCGAAAGGCGAAAGGCGAAAGGCGAAAGGCGAAAGGCGAAAGGCGGAAGGTGAAAGGCGAAGGGCGAAAGGCGAAAGGCGAAAGGCCAAAGCGAAAGACGAAAAGCGGAAGGCGAAAGGCGAAAAGCGAAAGGCGAAAGGCGAAAGGCGAAAGGCGAAAGGCGAAAGGCGAAAGGCGAAAAGCGGAAAGCAAAAGGAAAAACGATTTTCAAACATGAAATGAAAATGGAGAAATTTAAAATGCCTAAACAAAAGAAAAAACGATATTCAAAAGATAAAATACAAAAGTTGAAATTGAAAATGCGAAATGGAAAATTCGAAATTATAAATTTGTATTTCAAAATGCTAAAGGCTAAATGCGAAAGACGAAAGACGAAAGGCGAAGGGCGAAAGTCGAAAGGCGAAAGGCGAAATGCAAAAGGTGAAAGGCGAAAGGCGAAAGGCGAAAGGTGAAAGGCGAAAGGCGAAAGGCGAAAGGCGAAAGGAGGAAGGCGAAAGGCGAAAGGCGGAAGGTGAAAGGCGAAAGGCGAAAGGCGAGAGGTGAAAGGCGAAAGGCGAAAGGCGAAAGGCGAAAGGCGAAAGGCGAAAGGCGAAAGGCGAAAGTTGAAAGGCGAAAGGCGAAAAGTGAAAGGCGAAAGGCGAACGGCGAAAGGCGAAAGGCGAAAGGCGAAAGGCGAAAGGCGAAAGGCGAAAGGCGGAAGGAAAAACAATTTTCAAAACATGAAATGAAAATGGAGAAATTTAAAATGCCTAAAGCAAAAGAAGAAACGATATTCAAAAGATAAAATACAAAAGTTGAAATTGAAAATGCGAAATGGAAAATTCGAAATTATAAATTTGTATTTCAAAATGCTAAAGGCTAAATGCGAAAGACGAAAGACGAAAGGCGAAGGGCGAAAGTCGAAAGGCGAAAGGCGAAATGCAAAAGGTGAAAGGCGAAAGGCGAAAGGCGAAAGGTGAAAGGCGAAAGGCGAAAGGCGAAAGGCGAAAGGCGAAAGGAGGAAGGCGAAAGGCGAAAGGCGGAAGGTGAAAGGCGAAAGGCGAAAGGCGAGAGGTGAAAGGCGAAAGGCGAAAGGCGAAAGGCGAAATGCGAAAGGCGAAAGGCGAAAGGCGAAAGGTGAAGGGCGAGAGGCAAAAGTCAAAATGCCTAAGGCAAAAGGAAAAACGATTTTCAAAACATGAAATAAAAATGGAGAAATTTGAAATGCCTAAAGCAAAAGAAGAAACGATATTCAAAAGATAAAATACAAAAGTTGAAATTGAAAATGCGAAATGGAAAATTCGAAATTATAAATTCGTATTTCAAAAGGCTAAAGGCGAAATGCGAAAGTCGAAAGACGAAAGGCGAAGGGCGATTGTCGAAAGGCGTAAGGCGAAAGGCGAAAGGCGAAAGGCGAAAGGCGAAAGGCGAAAGGCGAAAGGCGAAAGGCGAAAGGCGAAAGGCGAAAGGCGAAAGGCGAAAGGGGAAAGGCGAAAGGCGAAAGGCGAAAGACGGAAGGCGAAAAGGGAAAGGCGAAAGGGGAAAGGCGAAAGGCGAAAGGCGAAAGGCGTAAGGCGAAAGGCGAAAGGCGAAAGGCGAAATGCGAAAGGCGAAAGGCGAAAGGTGAAAGGCGGAAGGTGAAAGGCGAAAGGCGAAAGGCGAAAGGCGAAAGGCGAAAGGCGAAAGGCGTAAGGCGAAAGGCGAAAGGCGAAGGGCGAAAGGCGAAAGGCGAAAGGCGAAAGGCGAAAGGCGGAAGGTGAAAGGCGAAAGGCGAAAGGCGAAAGGCGAAACGCGAAAGGCGAAAGGCGAAAGGCGAAAGGCGAAAGGCGAAAGGCGAAAGGCGAAAGGCGAAAGGCGAAAGGCGAAAGGCGAAAGGCGAAAGGCGAAAGGCGAAAGGCGTAAGGCGAAAGGTGAAAGGCGAAAGGCGAAATGCGAAAGGCGAAAGGCGAAAGGCGAAACGCGGAAGGCAAAAGGAAAAACGATTTTCAAAACATGAAATGAAAATGGAGAAATTTAAAATGCCTGAAGCAAAAGAAAAAAAGATATTCAAAAGATAAAATACAAAAGTTGAAATTGAAAATGCGAAATGGAAAATTCGAAATTATAAATTTGTATTTCAAAATGCTAAAGGCTAATTGCGAAAGACGAAAGACGAAAGGCGAAGGGCGAAAGTCGAAAGGCGAAAGGCGAAATGCAAAAGGTGAAAGGCGAAAGGCGAAAGGCGAAAGGTGAAAGGCGAAAGGCGAAAGGCGAAAGGCGAAAGGCGAAAGGAGGAAGGCGAAAGGCGAAAGGCGGAAGGTGAAAGGCGAAAGGCGAAAGGCGAGAGGTGAAAGGCGAAAGGCGAAAGGCGAAAGGCGAAAGGTGAAAGGCGAAAGGCGAAAGTTGAAAGGCGAAAGGCGAAAAGTGAAAGGCGAAAGGCGAACGGCGAAAGGCGAAAGGCGAAAGGCGAAAGGCGAAAGGCGAAAGGCGAAAGGCAAAAGGCGAAAGGCGAAAGGCGAAAGGCGGAAGGCGAAAGGCGAAAGGTGAAGGGCGAGAGGCAAAAGTCAAAATGCCTAAGGCAAAAGGAAAAACGATTTTCAAAACATGAAATAAAAATGGAGAAATTTGAAATGCCTAAAGCAAAAGAAGAAACGATATTCAAAAGATAAAATACAAAAGTTGAAATTGAAAATGCGAAATGGAAAATTCGAAATTATAAATTCGTATTTCAAAAGGCTAAAGGCGAAATGCGAAAGTCGAAAGACGAAAGGCGAAGGGCGATTGTCGAAAGGCGAAAGGCGTAAGGCGAAAGGCGAAAGGCGAAAGGCGAAAGGCGAAAGGCGAAAGGCGAAAGGCGAAAGGCGAAAGGCGAAAGGCGAAAGGCGAAAGGCGAAAGGGGAAAGGCGAAAGGCGAAAGGCGAAAGACGGAAGGCGAAAAGGGAAAGGCGAAAGGGGAAAGGCGAAAGGCGAAAGGCGTAAGGCGAAAGGCGAAAGGCGAAAGGCGAAATGCGAAAGGCGAAAGGCGAAAGGTGAAAGGCGGAAGGTGAAAGGCGAAAGGCGAAAGGCGAAAGGCGAAAGGCGAAAGGCGTAAGGCGAAAGGCGAAAGGCGAAAGACGAAAGGCGAAAGGCGAAAGGCGAAAGGCGAAAGGCGAAAGGCGAAAGGCGAAAGGCGAAAGGCGAAAGGCGAAAGGCGAAAGGCGAAAGGCGAAAGGCGGAAGGTGAAAGGCGAAAGGCGAAAGGCGAAAGGCGAAACGCGGAAGGCAAAAGGAAAAACGATTTTCAAAACATGAAATGAAAATGGAGAAATTTAAAATGCCTGAAGCAAAAGAAAAAAAGATATTCAAAAGATAAAATACAAAAGTTGAAATTGAAAATGCGAAAAGGAAAATTCGAAATTATAAATTTGTATTTCAAAATGCTAAAGGCTAATTGCGAAAGACGAAAGACGAAAGGCGAAGGGCGAAATTCGAAAGGCGAAAGGCGAAATGCAAAAGGCGAAAGGCGAAAGGCGAAAGGCGAAAGGTGAAAGGCGAAAGGCGAAAGGTGAAAGGCGAAAGGCGAAAGGCGAAAGGCGAAAGGCGAAAGGCGAAAGGCGAAAGGCGAAAGGCGAAAGGGGAAAGGCGAAAGGCGAAAGACGGAAGGTGAAAGGCGTAAGGCGAAAGGCGAAAGGAGAAAGGCGAAAGGCGAAAGGCGAAAGGCGAAAGGCGAAAGGCGAAAGTCGAAAGGCGAAAGGCGAAAGGCGAAAGGCGAAAGGCGAAAGGCGAAAGGCGAAGGGCGAAAGGCGCAAGGCTAAAGGCGAAAGGCGAAAGGCGAAAGGCGAAAGGCGAAAGGCGAAAGGCGAAAAGCGGAAGGCGAAAGGCGAAAGCCGATAGGCGAAAGGCGAAGGGCGTGAGGCAAAAGTCAAAATGCCTAAGGCAAAAGGAAAAACGATTTTCAAATGAAAATGGAGAAATTTAAAATGCCTAAAGCAAAAAAAAAACGATATTCAAAAGATAAAATACAAAAGTTGAAATTGAAAATGCGAAATGGAAAATTCGAAATTATAAATTTGTATTTCAAAATGCTAAAGGCGAATTGCGAAAGGCGAAAGACAAAAGGCGAAGGGCGAAAGTCGAAAGGCGAAACGCGAAATTTAAAAGGCGAAGGGCGAAATGTAAAAGGCGAAGGGCGAAAGGGGAAAGGCGAAAGGCGAAAGGCGAAAGGCGGAAGGCGAAAGGGGAAAGGCGAAAGGCGAAAGGCGAAAGACGAAAGGCGAAAGGCGAAAGGCGAAAGGCGAAAGGCGAAAGGCGAAAGGCGAAAGGCGAAAGGCGAAAGGCGAAAGGCGAAAGGCGAAAGGCGAAAGGCGAAAGGCGAAAGGCGAAAGGCGAAAGGCGAAAGGGGAAAGGCGAAAGGCGAAAGGCGAAAGGCGGAAGGCGAAAGGGGAAAGGCGAAAGGCGAAAGGCCAAAGGCGAAAGGCGAAAAGCGGAAGGCAAAAGGAAAAACGATTTTCAAAACATGAAATGAAAATGGAGAAATTTAAAATGCCTAAAGCAAAAGAAAAAACGATATTCAAAAGATAAGATACAAAAGTTGAAATTGAAAATGCGAAATGGAAAATTCGAAATTATAAATTTGTATTTCAAAATGCTAAAGGCGAATTGCGAAAGGCGAAAGGCGAAAGGCGGAAGGTGAAAGGCGTAAGGCGAAAGGCGAAAGGCGAAAGGCGAAAGGCGAAAGGCGAAAGGCGAAAGGCCAAAGCGAAAGGCGAAAAGCGGAAGGCGAAAGGCGAAAGGCGAAAGGCGAAAGGCGAAAGGCGAAAGGCGAAAGGCGAAAGGCGTAAGGCGAAAGGCGAAAGGCGAAAGGCGAAAGGCGAAAGGCGAAAGGCGAAAGGCGAAAGGCGAAAGGCGAAAAGCGGAAAGCAAAAGGAAAAACGATTTTCAAACATGAAATGAAAATGGAGAAATTTAAAATGCCTAAACAAAAGAAAAAACGATATTCAAAAGATAAAATACAAAAGTTGAAATTGAAAATGCGAAATGGAAAATTCGAAATTATAAATTTGTATTTCAAAATGCTAAAGGCTAAATGCGAAAGACGAAAGACGAAAGGCGAAGGGCGAAAGTCGAAAGGCGAAAGGCGAAATGCAAAAGGTGAAAGGCGAAAGGCGAAAGGCGAAAGGTGAAAGGCGAAAGGCGAAAGGCGAAAGGCGAAAGGCGAAAGGAGGAAGGCGAAAGGCGAAAGGCGGAAGGTGAAAGGCGAAAGGCGAAAGGCGAGAGGTGAAAGGCGAAAGGCGAAAGGCGAAAGGCGAAAGGCGAAAGGCGAAAGGCGAAAGGCGAAAGTTGAAAGGCGAAAGGCGAAAAGTGAAAGGCGAAAGGCGAACGGCGAAAGGCGAAAGGCGAAAGGCGAAAGGCGAAAGGCGAAAGGCGAAAGGCGGAAGGAAAAACAATTTTCAAAACATGAAATGAAAATGGAGAAATTTAAAATGCCTAAAGCAAAAGAAGAAACGATATTCAAAAGATAAAATACAAAAGTTGAAATTGAAAATGCGAAATGGAAAATTCGAAATTATAAATTTGTATTTCAAAATGCTAAAGGCTAAATGCGAAAGACGAAAGACGAAAGGCGAAGGGCGAAAGTCGAAAGGCGAAAGGCGAAATGCAAAAGGTGAAAGGCGAAAGGCGAAAGGCGAAAGGTGAAAGGCGAAAGGCGAAAGGCGAAAGGCGAAAGGCGAAAGGAGGAAGGCGAAAGGCGAAAGGCGGAAGGTGAAAGGCGAAAGGCGAAAGGCGAGAGGTGAAAGGCGAAAGGCGAAAGGCGAAAGGCGAAAGGCGAAAGGCGAAAGGCGAAAGGCGGAAGGTGAAAGGCGTAAGGCGAAAGGCGAAAGGCGAAAGGCGAAATGCAAAAGGCGAAAGGTGAAAGGCGAATGGCGAAAGGTGAAAGGCGAAAGGCGAAAGGCGAAAAGCGAAAGGCGAAAGGCGAAAGGCGAAAGGCGAAAGGCGAAAGGCGAAAGGCGAAAGGCGAAAGGCGGAAGGCGAAAGGGGAAAGGCGAAAGGCGAAAGGCGAAAGGCGAAAGGCGAAAGGCGAAAGGCGGAAGGTGAAAGGCGTAAGGCGAAAGGCGAAAGGCGAAAGGCGAAAGGCGAAAGGCGGAAGGTGAAAGGCGAAGGGCGAAAGGCGAAAGGCGAAAGGCCAAAGCGAAAGACGAAAAGCGGAAGGCGAAAGGCGAAAAGCGAAAGGCGAAAGGCGAAAGGCGAAAGGCGAAAGGCGAAAGGCGAAAGGCGAAAGGCGAAAGGCGAAAGGCGAAAAGCGGAAAGCAAAAGGAAAAACGATTTTCAAACATGAAATGAAAATGGAGAAATTTAAAATGCCTAAACAAAAGAAAAAACGATATTCAAAAGATAAAATACAAAAGTTGAAATTGAAAATGCGAAATGGAAAATTCGAAATTATAAATTTGTATTTCAAAATGCTAAAGGCTAAATGCGAAAGACGAAAGACGAAAGGCGAAGGGCGAAAGTCGAAAGGCGAAAGGCGAAATGCAAAAGGTGAAAGGCGAAAGGCGAAAGGCGAAAGGTGAAAGGCGAAAGGCGAAAGGCGAAAGGCGAAAGGCGAAAGGAGGAAGGCGAAAGGCGAAAGGCGGAAGGTGAAAGGCGAAAGGCGAAAGGCGAGAGGTGAAAGGCGAAAGGCGAAAGGCGAAAGGCGAAAGGCGAAAGGCGAAAGGCGAAAGTTGAAAGGCGAAAGGCGAAAAGTGAAAGGCGAAAGGCGAACGGCGAAAGGCGAAAGGCGAAAGGCGAAAGGCGAAAGGCGAAAGGCGAAAGGCGAAAGGCGGAAGGAAAAACAATTTTCAAAACATGAAATGAAAATGGAGAAATTTAAAATTCCTAAAGCAAAAGAAGAAACGATATTCAAAAGATAAAATACAAAAGTTGAAATTGAAAATGCGAAATGGAAAATTCGAAATTATAAATTTGTATTTCAAAATGCTAAAGGCTAAATGCGAAAGACGAAAGACGAAAGGCGAAGGGCGAAAGTCGAAAGGCGAAAGGCGAAATGCAAAAGGTGAAAGGCGAAAGGCGAAAGGCGAAAGGTGAAAGGCGAAAGGCGAAAGGCGAAAGGCGAAAGGCGAAAGGAGGAAGGCGAAAGGCGAAAGGCGGAAGGTGAAAGGCGAAAGGCGAAAGGCGAGAGGTGAAAGGCGAAAGGCGAAAGGCGAAAGGCGAAAGGCGAAAGGCGAAAGGCGAAAGGCGGAAGGCGAAAGGCGAAAGGTGAAGGGCGAGAGGCAAAAGTCAAAATGCCTAAGGCAAAAGGAAAAACGATTTTCAAAACATGAAATAAAAATGGAGAAATTTGAAATGCCTAAAGCAAAAGAAGAAACGATATTCAAAAGATAAAATACAAAAGTTGAAATTGAAAATGCGAAATGGAAAATTCGAAATTATAAATTCGTATTTCAAAAGGCTAAAGGCGAAATGCGAAAGTCGAAAGACGAAAGGCGAAGGGCGATTGTCGAAAGGCGTAAGGCGAAAGGCGAAAGGCGAAAGGCGAAAGGCGAAAGGCGAAAGGCGAAAGGCGAAAGGCGAAAGGCGAAAGGCGAAAGGCGAAAGGGGAAAGGCGAAAGGCGAAAGGCGAAAGACGGAAGGCGAAAAGGGAAAGGCGAAAGGGGAAAGGCGAAAGGCGAAAGGCGTAAGGCGAAAGGCGAAAGGCGAAAGGCGAAATGCGAAAGGCGAAAGGCGAAAGGTGAAAGGCGGAAGGTGAAAGGCGAAAGGCGAAAGGCTAAAGGCGAAAGGCGAAAGGCGAAAGGCGTAAGGCGAAAGGCGAAAGGCGAAGGGCGAAAGGCGAAAGGCGAAAGGCGAAAGGCGAAAGGCGGAAGGTGAAAGGCGAAAGGCGAAAGGCGAAAGGCGAAACGCGAAAGGCGAAAGGCGAAAGGCGAAAGGCGAAAGGCGAAAGGCGAAAGGCGAAAGGCGAAAGGCGAAAGGCGAAAGGCGAAAGGCGAAAGGCGTAAGGCGAAAGGTGAAAGGCGAAAGGCGAAATGCGAAAGGCGAAAGGCGAAACGCGGAAGGCAAAAGGAAAAACGATTTTCAAAACATGAAATGAAAATGGAGAAATTTAAAATGCCTGAAGCAAAAGAAAAAAAGATATTCAAAAGATAAAATACAAAAGTTGAAATTGAAAATGCGAAATGGAAAATTCGAAATTATAAATTTGTATTTCAAAATGCTAAAGGCTAATTGCGAAAGACGAAAGACGAAAGGCGAAGGGCGAAAGTCGAAAGGCGAAAGGCGAAATGCAAAAGGTGAAAGGCGAAAGGCGAAAGGCGAAAGGTGAAAGGCGAAAGGCGAAAGGCGAAAGGCGAAAGGCGAAAGGAGGAAGGCGAAAGGCGAAAGGCGGAAGGTGAAAGGCGAAAGGCGAAAGGCGAGAGGTGAAAGGCGAAAGGCGAAAGGCGAAAGGCGAAAGGTGAAAGGCGAAAGGCGAAAGTTGAAAGGCGAAAGGCGAAAAGTGAAAGGCGAAAGGCGAACGGCGAAAGGCGAAAGGCGAAAGGCGAAAGGCGAAAGGCGAAAGGCGAAAGGCGAAAGGCGAAAGGCGAAAGGCGAAAGGCGAAAGGCGGAAGGCGAAAGGCGAAAGGTGAAGGGCGAGAGGCAAAAGTCAAAATGCCTAAGGCAAAAGGAAAAACGATTTTCAAAACATGAAATGAAAATGGAGAAATTTAAAATGCCTGAAGCAAAAGAAAAAAAGATATTCAAAAGATAAAATACAAAAGTTGAAATTGAAAATGCGAAATGGAAAATTCGAAATTATAAATTTGTATTTCAAAATGCTAAAGGCTAATTGCGAAAGACGAAAGACGAAAGGCGAAGGGCGAAATTCGAAAGGCGAAAGGCGAAATGCAAAAGGTGAAAGGCGAAAGGCGAAAGGCGAAAGGTGAAAGGCGAAATGCGAAAGTCGAAAGACGAAAGGCGAAGGGCGATTGTCGAAAGGCGAAAGGCGTAAGGCGAAAGGCGAAAGGCGAAAGGCGAAAGGCGAAAGGCGAAAGGCGAAAGGCGAAAGGCGAAAGGCGAAAGGCGAAAGGCGAAAGGCGAAAGGCGAAAGGGGAAAGGCGAAAGGCGAAAGGCGAAAGACGGAAGGCGAAAAGGGAAAGGCGAAAGGGGAAAGGCGAAAGGCGAAAGGCGTAAGGCGAAAGGCGAAAGGCGAAAGGCGAAATGCGAAAGGCGAAAGGCGAAAGGTGAAAGGCGGAAGGTGAAAGGCGAAAGGCGAAAGGCGAAAGGCGAAAGGCGAAAGGCGTAAGGCGAAAGGCGAAAGGCGAAAGGCGAAAGGCGAAAGGCGAAAGGCGAAAGGCGAAAGGCGAAAGGCGAAAGGCGAAAGGCGAAAGGCGAAAGGCGAAAGGCGAAAGGCGAAAGGCGAAAGGCGAAAGGCGAAAGGCGAAAGGCGAAAGGCGAAAGGCGAAAGGCGAAAGGCGGAAGGTGAAAGGCGAAAGGCGAAAGGCGAAAGGCGAAACGCGGAAGGCAAAAGGAAAAACGATTTTCAAAACATGAAATGAAAATGGAGAAATTTAAAATGCCTGAAGCAAAAGAAAAAAAGATATTCAAAAGATAAAATACAAAAGTTGAAATTGAAAATGCGAAAAGGAAAATTCGAAATTATAAATTTGTATTTCAAAATGCTAAAGGCTAATTGCGAAAGACGAAAGACGAAAGGCGAAGGGCGAAATTCGAAAGGCGAAAGGCGAAATGCAAAAGGCGAAAGGCGAAAGGCGAAAGGCGAAAGGTGAAAGGCGAAAGGCGAAAGGTGAAAGGCGAAAGGCGAAAGGCGAAAGGCGAAAGGCGAAAGGCGAAAGGCGAAAGGCGAAAGGCGAAAGGGGAAAGGCGAAAGGCGAAAGACGGAAGGTGAAAGGCGTAAGGCGAAAGGCGAAAGGAGAAAGGCGAAAGGCGAAAGGCGAAAGGCGAAAGGCGAAAGGCGAAAGGCGAAAGTCGAAAGGCGAAAGGCGAAAGGCGAAAGGCGAAAGGCGAAAGGCGAAGGGCGAAAGGCGCAAGGCTAAAGGCGAAAGGCGAAAGGCGAAAGGCGAAAGGCGAAAGGCGAAAGGCGAAAAGCGGAAGGCGAAAGGCGAAAGCCGATAGGCGAAAGGCGAAGGGCGTGAGGCAAAAGTCAAAATGCCTAAGGCAAAAGGAAAAACGATTTTCAAATGAAAATGGAGAAATTTAAAATGCCTAAAGCAAAAAAAAAACGATATTCAAAAGATAAAATACAAAAGTTGAAATTGAAAATGCGAAATGGAAAATTCGAAATTATAAATTTGTATTTCAAAATGCTAAAGGCGAATTGCGAAAGGCGAAAGACAAAAGGCGAAGGGCGAAAGTCGAAAGGCGAAACGCGAAATTTAAAAGGCGAAGGGCGAAATGTAAAAGGCGAAGGGCGAAAGGGGAAAGGCGAAAGGCGAAAGGCGAAAGGCGGAAGGCGAAAGGGGAAAGGCGAAAGGCGAAAGGCGAAAGACGAAAGGCGAAAGGCGAAAGGCGAAAGGCGAAAGGCGAAAGGCGAAAGGCGAAAGGCGAAAGGCGAAAGGCGAAAGGCGAAAGGCGAAAGGCGAAAGGCGAAAGGCGAAAGGCGAAAGGCGAAAGGCGAAAGGCGAAAGGCGAAAGGCGAAAGGGGAAAGGCGAAAGGCGAAAGGCGAAAGGCGGAAGGCGAAAGGGGAAAGGCGAAAGGCGAAAGGCCAAAGGCGAAAGGCGAAAAGCGGAAGGCAAAAGGAAAAACGATTTTCAAAACATGAAATGAAAATGGAGAAATTTAAAATGCCTAAAGCAAAAGAAAAAACGATATTCAAAAGATAAGATACAAAAGTTGAAATTGAAAATGCGAAATGGAAAATTCGAAATTATAAATTTGTATTTCAAAATGCTAAAGGCGAATTGCGAAAGGCGAAAGGCGAA
Organism: Dioctria rufipes; assembly: GCA_963924295.1. Lineage (NCBI taxonomy): Eukaryota > Metazoa > Arthropoda > Insecta > Diptera > Asilidae > Dioctria > Dioctria rufipes. The sequence goes on along the minus strand of CAWUPM010000673.1, from coordinate 272,201 downwards.
AGGCGGAAGGTGAAAGGCGTAAGGCGAAAGGCGAAAGGCGAAAGGCGAAAGGCGAAAGGCGAAAGGCGAAAGGCGAAAGGCCAAAGCGAAAGGCGAAAAGCGGAAGGCGAAAGGCGAAAGGCGAAAGGCGAAAGGCGAAAGGTGAAAGGCGAAAGGCGAAAGGCGAAAGGCGTAAGGCGAAAGGCGAAAGGCGAAAGGCGAAAGGCGAAAGGCGAAAGGCGAAAGGCGAAAGGCGAAAGGCGTAAGGCGAAAGGCGAAAGGCGAAAGGCGAAAGGCGAAAGGCGAAAGGCGAAAAGCGGAAGGCAAAAGGAAAAACGATTTTCAAAACATGAAATGAAAATGGAGAAATTTAAAATGCCTAAAGCAAAAGAAAAAACGATATTCAAAAGATAAGATACAAAAGTTGAAATTGAAAATGCGAAATGGAAAATTCGAAATTATAAATTTGTATTTCAAAATGCTAAAGGCGAATTGCGAAAGGCGAAAGGCGGAAGGTGAAAGGCGTAAGGCGAAAGGCGAAAGGCGAAAGGCGAAAGGCGAAAGGCGAAAGGCGAAAGGCGAAAGGCCAAAGCGAAAGGCGAAAAGCGGAAGGCGAAAGGCGAAAGGCGAAAGGCGAAAGGCGAAAGGCGAAAGGCGAAAGGCGAAAGGCGAAAGGCGAAAGGCGAAAGGCGAAAGGCGAAAGGCGAAAGGCGAAAGGCGCAAGGCTAAAGGCGAAAGGCGAAAGGCTAAAGGCGAAAGGCGAAAGGCGAAAGGCGAAAGGCGAAAGGCGAAAAGCGGAAGGCGAAAGGCGAAAGGCGATAGGCGAAAGGCGAAGGGCGTGAGGCAAAAGTCAAAATGCCTAAGGCAAAAGGAAAAACGATTTTCAAATGAAAATGGAGAAATTTAAAATGCCTAAAGCAAAAGAAAAAACGATATTCAAAAGATAAAATACAAAAGTTGAAATTGAAAATGCGAAATGGAAAATTCGAAATTATAAATTTGTATTTCAAAATGCTAAAGGCGAATTGCGAAAGGCGAAAGACGAAAGGCGAAGGGCGAAAGTCGAAAGGCGAAACGCGAAATATAAAAGGCGAAGTGCGAAAGGGGAAAGGCGAAAGGCGAAAGGCGAAAGGCGGAAGGCGAAAGGGGAAAGGCGAAAGGCGAAAGGCGAAAGGCGAAAGGCGAAAGACGAAAGGCGAAAGGCGAAAGGCGAAAGGCGAAAGGCGAAAGGCGAAAGGCGAAAGGCGAAAGCGGAAAGGCGAAAGGCGAAAGGCGAAAGGCGGAAGGCGAAAGGGGAAAGGCGAAAGGCGAAAGGGGAAAGGCGAAAGGCGAAAGACGAAAGGCGGAAGGTGAAAGGCGTAAGGCGAAAGGCGAAAGGCGAAAGGCGAAAGGCGAAAGGCGAAAGGCGAAAGGCGAAAGGCGAAAGGCGAAAGGCGAAAGGCGAAAGGCGTAAGGCGAAAGGCGAAAGGCGAAAGGCGAAAGGCGAAAGGCGAAAAGCGGAAGGCAAAAGGAAAAACGATTTTCAAAACATGAAATGAAAATGGAGAAATTTAAAATGCCTAAAGCAAAAGAAAAAACGATATTCAAAAGATAAGATACAAAAGTTGAAATTGAAAATGCGAAATGGAAAATTCGAAATTATAAATTTGTATTTCAAAATGCTAAAGGCGAATTGCGAAAGGCGAAAGACGAAAGGCGAAGGGCGAAAGTCGAAAGGCGAAAGGCGAAATGCAAAAGGCGAAAGGTGAAAGGCGAAAGGCGAAAGGCGAAAGGCGAAAGGCGGAAGGTGAAAGGGGAAAGGCGAAAGGCGAAAGGCGAAAGGCGAAAGGCGAAAGGCGGAAGGTGAAAGGCGTAAGGCGAAAGGCGAAAGGCGAAAGGCGAAAGGCGAAAGGCGGAAGGTGAAAGGCGAAGGGCGAAAGGCGAAAGGCGAAAGGCCAAAGCGAAAGACGAAAAGCGGAAGGCGAAAGGCGAAAAGCGAAAGGCGAAAGGCGAAAGGCGAAAGGCGAAAGGCGAAAGGCGAAAGGCGAAAGGCGAAAAGCGGAAAGCAAAAGGAAAAACGATTTTCAAACATGAAATGAAAATGGAGAAATTTAAAATGCCTAAACAAAAGAAAAAACGATATTCAAAAGATAAAATACAAAAGTTGAAATTGAAAATGCGAAATGGAAAATTCGAAATTATAAATTTGTATTTCAAAATGCTAAAGGCGAATTGCGAAAGGCGAAAGACGAAAGGCGAAGGGCGAAAGTCGAAAGGCGAAAGGCGAAATGCAAAAGGCGAAAGGCGAAAGGCGAAAGTCGAAAGGCGAAAGGTGAAAGGCGAAAGGCGAAAGGCGAAAGACGAAAGGCGAAAGGCGAAAGGCGAAAGGCGAAAGGCGAAAGGCGAAAGGCGAAAGGCGAAAGGCGAAAGGCGAAAGGCGAAAGGCGAAAGGCGAAAGGCGAAAGGCGAAAGGCGAAAGGCGAAAGGCGAAAGACGGAAGGCGAAAGGGGAAAGGCGAAAGGCGAAAGGGGAATGGCGAAAGGCGAAAGGCGAAAGGCGGAAGGTGACAGGCGTATGGCGAAAGGCGAAAGGGGAAAGGCGAAAGGCGAAATGCGAAAGGCGAAAGGCGAAAGGCGAAAGGCGTAAGGCGAAAGGCGAAAGGCGAAAGGCGAAAGGCGAAAGGCGAAAGGCGACAGGCGAAAGGAGAAAGGCGAAAGGCGAAAGGCGGAAGGTGAAAGGCGAAAGGCGAAAGGCGAAAGGCGAAAGGCGAAAGGCGAAAGGCGAAAGGCGAAAGGCGAAAGGCGAAAGGCGAAAGGCGAAAGGCGAAAGGCGTAAGGCGAAAGGTGAAAGGCGAAAGGCGAAAGGCGAAAGGCGAAAGGCGAAAGGCGAATGGCGAAATGCTAAAGGCGAATTGCGAAAGGCGAAAGACGAAAGGCGGAGGGCGAAAGTCGAAAGGCGAAAGGCGGAATGCAAAAGGCGAAAGGCGAAAGGCGAAAGGTGAAAGGCGAAAGGCGAAAGGTGAAAGGCGAAAGGCGAAAGGCGAAAGGCGAAAGGCGAAAGGCGAAAGGCGAAAGGCGAAAGGCGAAAGGCGAAAGGCGAAAGGCGAAAGGCGAAAGGCGAAAGGCGAAAGGCGGAAGGTGAAAGGCGAAAGGCGAAAGGCGAAAGGCGAAAGGCGAAAGGCGAAAGGCGAAAGGCGAAAGGCGAAAGGCGAAAGGCGTAAGGCGAAAGGCGAAAGGCGAAAGGCGAAAGGCGAAAGGCGAAAGGCGAAAGGCGAAAGGCGAAAGACGGAAGGCGAAAGGGGAAAGGCGAAAGGCGAAAGGGGAAAGGCGAAAGGCGAAAGGCGGAAGGTGACAGGCGTAAGGCGAAAGGCGAAAGGCGAAAGGCGAAAGGCGAAAGGCGAAAGGCGAAAGGCGAAAGGCGAAAGGCGTAAGGCGAAAGGCGAAAGGCGAAAGGCGAAAGGCGAAAGGCGAAAGGCGAAAGGAGAAAGGCGAAAGGCGAAAGGCGAAAGGCGGAAGGTGAAAGGCGAAAGGCGAAAGGCGAAAGGCGAAAGGCGAAAGGCGAAAGGCGAAAAGCGAAAGGCGAAAGGCGAAAGGCGAATTGCGAAAGGCGAAAGACGAAAGCGAAGGGCGAAAGTCGAAAGGCGAAAGGCGGAATGCAAAAGGCGAAAGGCGAAAGGCGAAAGGTGAAAGGCGAAAGGCGAAAGGTGAAAGGCGAAAAGCGAAAGGCGAAAGGCGAAAGGCGAAAAGCGAAAGGCGAAAGGCGAAAGGCGAAAGGCGAAAGGCGAAAGGCGAAAGGCGAAAGGCGAAAGGCGAAAGGCGAAAGGCGGAAGGCGAAAGGGGAAAGGCGAAAGGCGAAAGGCGAAAGGCGAAAGGCGAAAGGCGAAAGGCGAAAGGCGAAAGGCGAAAGGCGAAAGGCGAAAGGCGAAAGGCGAAAGGCGAAAGGCGAAAGGCGAAAGGCGAAAGGCGAAAGGCGAAAGGCGAAAGGCGAAAGGCGAAAGGCGAAAGGCGAAAGGCGAAAGGGGAAAGGCGAAAGGCGAAAGGCGAAAGACGAAAGGCGGAAGGTGAAAGGCGTAAGGCGAAAGGCGAAAGGCGAAAGGCGAAAGGCGAAAGGCGAAAGGCGAAAGGCGAAAGGCGAAAGGTGAAAGGCGAAAGGCGAAAGGCGAAAGGCGAAAGGCGAAAGGCGAATTGCGAAAGGCGAAAGACGAAAGCGAAGGGCGAAAGTCGAAAGGCGAAAGGCGGAATGCAAAAGGCGAAAGGCGAAAGGCGAAAGGCGAAAGGCGAATTGCGAAAGGCGAAAGACGAAAGCGAAGGGCGAAAGTCGAAAGGCGAAAGGCGGAATGCAAAAGGCGAAAGGCGAAAGGCGAAAGGTGAAAGGCGAAAGGCGAAAGGTGAAAGGCGAAAAGCGAAAGGCGAAAGGCGAAAGGCGAAAGGCGAAAGGCGAAAGGCGAAAGGCGAAAGGCGAAAGGCGAAAGGCGAAAGGCGAAAGGCGAAAGGCGAAAGGCGAAAGGCGAAAGGCGAAAGGCGAAAGGCGAAAGGCGAAAGGCGAAAGGCGAAAGGCGAAAGGCGGAAGGCGAAAGGGGAAAGGCGAAAGGGGAAAGGCGAAAGGCGAAAGGCGAAAGGCGAAAGGCGAAAGGCGAAAGGCGAAAGGCGAAAGGCGAAAGGCGAAAGGCGAAAGGCGAAAGGCGAAAGGCGAAAGGCGAAAGGCGAAAGGCGAAAGGCGGAAGGTGAAAGGCGAAAGGCGAAAGGCGAAAGGCGAAAGGCGAAAGGCGAAAGGCGAAAGGCGAAAGGCGAAAGGCGAAAGGCGAAAGGCGAAAGGCGAAAGGCGAAAGGCGAAAGGCGAAAGGCGAAAGGCGAATTGCGAAAGGCGAAAGACGAAAGCGAAGGGCGAAAGTCGAAAGGCGAAAGGCGGAATGCAAAATGCGAAAGGCGAAAGGCGAAAGGCGAAAGGTGAAAGGCGAAAGGCGAAAGGTGAAAGGCGAAAAGCGAAAGGCGAAAGGCGAAAGGCGAAAGGCGAAAGGCGAAAGGCGAAAGGCGAAAGGCGAAAGGCGAAAGGCGAAAGGCGAAAGGCGAAAGGGGAAAGGCGAAAGGCGAAAGGCGAAAGGCGAAAGGCGAAAGGCGAAAGGCGAAAGGCGAAAGGCGGAAGGCGAAAGGGGAAAGGCGAAAGGCGAAAGGCGAAAGGCGAAAGGCGAAAGGCGAAAGGCGAAAGGCGAAAGGCGAAAGGCGGAAGATGAAAGGCGAAAGGCGCAAGGCGAAAGGCGAAAGGCGAAAGGCGAAAGGCGAAAGGCGAAAGGCGAAAGGCGAAAGGCGAAAGGCGAAAGGCGAAAGGCGGAAGGCGAAAGGCGAAAGACGAAAGACGAAGGGCGAAAGTCGAAAGGCGAAAGGCGAAAGGCGAAAGGCGATAGGCGAAAGTGAAAGGCGAAAGGCGAAATGCGAAAGGCGAAAGGCGAAAGGCGAAAGGCGAAAGGCGAAAGGCGAAAGGCGAAAGGCGAAAGGCGAAAGGCGAAGGGCGAAAGGCGAAAGGCGAAAGGCGATAGGCGAAAGGCGAAAGGCGAAATGCGAAAGGCGAAAGGCGAAAGGCGAAAGGCGAAAGGCGAAAGGCGAAAGGCGAAAGGCGAAAGGCGAAGGGCGAAAGGCGAAAGGCAAAAGGCGATAGGCGAAAGGCGAAAGGCGAAAGGCGAAAGGCGAAAGGCGAAAGGCGAAAGGCGAAAGGCGAAAGGCGAAAGGCGAAAGGCGGAAGGCGAAAGGCGAAAGGCGAAAGGCGAACGGCGAAAGGCAAAAGGGGGAAGGTGAAAGGCGAAAGGCGAAAGGCGAAAGGCGAAAGGCGAAAGGCGAAAGGCGAAAGGCGAAAGGCGAAAGGCGAAAGGCGAAAGGCGAAAGGCGGAAGGCGAAAGGCGAAAGGCGAAAAGCGAAAGGCGAAAGGCGAAAGGCGAAAGGCGAAAGGCGAAAGGCGAAAGGCGAAAGGCGAAAGGCGAAAGGCGAAAGGCGAAAGGCGAAAGGCGAAGGGCGAGAGGCAAAAGTAAAAATGCCTAAGGCAAAAGGAAAAACGATTTTCAAAACATGAAATAAAAATGGAGAAATTTAAAATGCCTAAAGCAAAAGAAAAAACGATATTCAAAAGATAAAATACAAAAATTGAAATTGAAAATGCGAAATGGAAAATTCGAAATTATAAATTCGTATTTCAAAAGGCTAAAGGCGAAATGCGAAAGGCGAAAGACGAAAGGCGAAAGGCGAAAGGCGAAAGGCGAAAGGCGGAAGGTGAAAGGCGAAAGGCGAAAGGCGGAAGGCGAAATGCGAAAGGTGAAAGGCGAAAGGCGAAATGCGGAAGGCGAAAGGCGAAACGCGAAAGACGGAAAGTGAAAGGCGAAAGGCGAAAGGCGAAGGGCGAGAGGCAAAAGTCAAAATGCCTAAGGCAAAAGGAAAAACGATTTTCAAATGAAAATGGAGAAATTTAAAATGCCTAAAGCAAAAGAAAAGACGATATTCAAAAGATAATATACAAAAGTTGAAATTGAAAATGCGAAATGGAAAATTCAAAATGCTAAAGGCGAAATGCGAAAGGCGAAAGGCGAAAGGCGAAAGCCGAAAGGCGGAAGGCGAAAGGCGAAAGGCGAAAGGCGAAAGGCGAAAGGCGAAAGGCGAAAGGCGAAAAGCGAAAGGCGAAAGGCGGAAGGTGAAAGGCGAAAGGCGAAAGGCGAAAGGCGAAAGGCGAAAGGCGAAATGCGAAATGCGAAAGGCGAAAGGCGAAAGGCGAAAGGCGAAAGGCGAAAGGCGAAAGGCGAAAGGCGAAAGGCGAAAGGCGAAAGGCGAAAAGCGGAAGGCGAAAGGCGAAAGGCGGAAGGCGAAAGGCGAAAGGCGAAAGGCGAAATGCGGAAGGCGAAAGGCGAAATGCGAAAGGTGAAAGGCGAAAGGCGAAATGCGGACGGCGAAAGGCGAAAGGCGAAAGGCGGAAAGTGAAAGGCGAAAGGCGAAGGGCGAGAGGCAAAAGTCAAAATGCCTAAGGCAAAAGGAAAAACGATTTTCAAATGAAACTGGAGAAATTTAAAATGCCTAAAGCAAAAGAAAAAACGATATTCAAAAGATAATATACAAAAGTTGAAATTGAAAATGCGAAATGGAAAATTCGAAACTGTAAATTCGTATTTCAAAATGCTAAAGGCGAAATGCGAAAGGCGAAAGACGAAAGGCGAAGGGCGAAAGTCGAAAGGCGAAAGGCGAAAGGCGAAAGGCGGAAGGTGAAAGGCGAAAGGCGAAAGGCGAAAGCCGAAAGGCGAAAGGCGAAAGTTGAAAGGCGAAAGGCGAAAGGCGAAAGGCGGATGGCGAAAGGCGAAGGGCGAGAGGCAAAAGTCAGAATGCCTAAGGCAAAAGGAAAAACGATTTTCAAAACATGAAATAAAAATGGAGAAATTTAAAATGCCTAAAGCAAAAGAAAAAACGATATTCAAAAGATAAAATACAAAAGTTGAAATTGAAAATGCGAAATGGAAAATTCGAAATAATAAATTCGTATTTCAAAAGGCTAAAGGCGAAATGCGAAAGGCGAAAGACGAAAGACGAAAGGCGAAGGGCGAAAGTCGAAAGGCGAATGGCGAAAGGCGAAAGGCGAAAGGCGAAAGGCGAAAAGCGAAAAGCGAAAGGCGAAAGGCGAAAGGCGAAAGGCGAAAGCGAAAGGCGAAAGGCGAAAGGCGAAAGGCGAAAGGCGAAAGGCGAAAGGTGAAAGGCGAAAGGCAAAAGGCGAAAGGCGAAAGGCGAAAGGCGAAAGGCGAAAGGCGAAAGGCGAAAGGCGAAAGGCGAAAGGCGAAAGGCGGAAGGTGAAAGGCGAAAGGCGAAAGGCGAAAGGCGAAAGGCGAAAGGCGAAAGGCGAAAGGCGAAAGGCGAAAGGCGAAAGGCGAAAGGCGAAAGGCGAAAGGCGAAAGGCGAAAGGCGAAAGGCGAAAGGCGAAAGGCGAAAGGCGAAAGGCGAAAGGCGAAAGGCGAAATGCGAAAGGCGAAAGGCGTAAGGGGAAGGGCGAAAGGCGAAAGGCGAAAGGCGAAAGGCAAAAGTCGGAAGGAGAAAGGCGAAAGGCGAAAGGTGAAAGGCGAAAGGCGAAAGGCGAAAGGCGAAAGGCGAAAGGCGAAAGGCGAAAGGCGAAAGGCGAAAGGCGGAAAGTGAAAGGCGAAAGGCGAAGGGCGAGAGGCAAAAGTCAAAATGCCTAAGGCAAAAGGAAAAACGATTTTCAAATGAAAATGGAGAAATTTAAAATGCCTAAAGCAAAAGAAAAAACGATATTCAAAAGATAATATACAAAAGTTGAAATTGAAAATGCGAAATGGAAAATTCAAAATGCTAAAGGCGAAATGCGAAAGGCGAAAGGCGAAAGGCGATAGGCGAAAGGCGAAAGGCGGAAGGCGAAAGGCGAAAGGCGAAAGGCGAAAGGCGAAAGGCGAAAAGCGAAATGCGAAAGGCGAAAGGCGAAAGGCGAAAGGCGAAAGGCGAAAGGCGAAAGGCGAAAGGCGAAAGGCGAAAGGCGAAAGGCGAAAGGCGAAAAGCGGAAGGCGAAAGGCGAAAGGCGGAAGGCGAAAGGCGAAAGGCGAAAGGCGAAATGCGGAAGGCGAAAGGCGAAATGCGAAAGGTGAAAGGCGAAAGGCGAAATGCGGAAGGCGAAAGGCGAAAGGCGAAAGGCGGAAAGTGAAAGGCGAAAGGCGAAAGGCGAAAGGCGAAAGGCGAAAGGCGAAAGGCGAAAGGCGAAAGGCGAAAGGCGAAAGGCGAAAGGCGAAAGGCGAAAGGCGAAATGCGAAAGGCGAAAGGCGTAAGGGGAAGGGCGAAAGGCGAAAGGCGAAAGGCGAAAGGCAAAAGTCGGAAGGAGAAAGGCGAAAGGCGAAAGGTGAAAGGCGAAAGGCGAAAGGCGAAAGGCGAAAGGCGAAAGGCGAAAGGCGAAAGGCGAAAGGCGGAAAGTGAAAGGCGAAAGGCGAAGGGCGAGAGGCAAAAGTCAAAATGCCTAAGGCAAAAGGAAAAACGATTTTCAAATGAAAATGGAGAAATTTAAAATGCCTAAAGCAAAAGAAAAAACGATATTCAAAAGATAATATACAAAAGTTGAAATTGAAAATGCGAAATGGAAAATTCAAAATGCTAAAGGCGAAATGCGAAAGGCGAAAGGCGAAAGGCGATAGGCGAAAGGCGAAAGGCGGAAGGCGAAAGGCGAAAGGCGAAAGGCGAAAGGCGAAAGGCGAAAGGCGAAAAGCGAAATGCGAAAGGCGAAAGGCGAAAGGCGAAAGGCGAAAGGCGAAAGGCGAAAGGCGAAAGGCGAAAGGCGAAAGGCGAAAGGCGAAAAGCGGAAGGCGAAAGGCGAAAGGCGGAAGGCGAAAGGCGAAAGGCGAAAGGCGAAATGCGGAAGGCGAAAGGCGAAATGCGAAAGGTGAAAGGCGAAAGGCGAAATGCGGAAGGCGAAAGGCGAAAGGCGAAAGGCGGAAAGTGAAAGGCGAAAGGCGAAAGGCGAAGGGCGAGAGGCAAAAGTCAAAATGCCTAAGGCAAAAGGAAAAACGATTTTCAAATGAAAATGGAGAAATTTAAAATGCCTAAAGCAAAAGAAAAAACGATATTCAAAAGATAATATACAAAAGTTGAAATTGAAAATGCGAAATGGAAAATTCAAAATGCTAAAGGCGAAATGCGAAAGGCGAAAGGCGAAAGGCGAAAGGCGAAAGGCGAAAGGCGAAAGGCGGAAGGCGAAAGGCGAAAGGCGAAAGGCGAAGGGCGAGAGGCAAAAGTCAAAATGCCTAAGGCAAAAGGAAAAACGATTTTCGAATGAAACTGGAGAAATTTAAAATGCCTAAAGCAAAAGAAAAAACGATATTCAAAAGATAATATACAAAAGTTGAAATTGAAAATGCGAAATGGAAAATTCGAAACTGTAAATTCGTATTTCAAAATGCTAAAGGCGAAATGCGAAAGGCGAAAGACGAAAGGCGAAGGGCGAAAGTCGAAAGGCGAAAGGCGAAAGGCGAAAGGCGGAAGGTGAAAGGCGAAAGGCGAAAGGCGAAAGCCGAAAGGCGAAAGGCGAAAGTTGAAAGGCGAAAGGCGAAAGGCGAAAGGCGAAAGGCGAAAGGCGAAAGGCGAAAGGCGAAAGGCGAAAGGCGAAAAGCGGAAGGCGAAAGGCGAAAGGCGAAAGGCGGAAGGCGAAAGGCGAAAGGCGAAAGGCGAAAGGCGAAAGGCGAAAGGCGAAAGGCGAAAGGCGAAAGGCGGAAAGTGAAAGGCGAAAGGCGAAAGGCGAAGGGCGAGAGGCAAAAGTCAAAATGCCTAAGGCAAAAGGAAAAACGATTTTCAAATGAAAATGGAGAAATTTAAAATGCCTAAAGCAAAAGAAAAAACGATATTCAAAAGATAATATACAAAAGTTGAAATTGAAAATGCGAAATGGAAAATTCGAAACTGTAAATTCGTATTTCAAAATGCTAAAGGCGAAATGCGAAAGACGAAAGGCGAAAGTCGAAAGGCGAAAGGCGAAAGGCGAAAGGCGAAAGGCGGAAGGTGAAAGGCGAAAGGCGAAAGGCGAAAGTTGAAAGGCGAAAGGCGAAAGGCGAGAGGCGAAGGGTGAGAGGCAAAAGTCATTATGCCTAAGGCAAAAGGAAAAACGATTTTCAAAACATGAAATAAAAATGGAGAAATTTAAAATGCCTAAAGCAAAAGAAAAAACGATATTCAAAAGATAAAATACAAAAGTTGAAATTGAAAATGCGAAATGGAAAATTCGAAATTATAAATTCGTATTTCAAAAGGCTAAAGGCGAAATGCGAAAGGCGAAAGAAGAAAGACGAAAGGCGAAGGGCGAAAGTCGAAAGGCGAATGGCGAAAGGCGAAAGGTGAAAGGCGAAATGCGAAAAGCGAAAAGCGAAAGGCGAAAGGCGAAAGGCGAAAGGCGAAAGGCGAAAGCGAAAGGCGAAAGGCGAAAGGCGAAAGGCGAAAGGCGAAAGGCGAAAGGCGAAAGGCGAAAGGCGAAAGGCGAAAGGCGAAAGGCGAAAGGCGAAAGGCGAAAGGCGAAAGGCGAAAGGCGAAAGACGAAAGGCGAAAGGCGGAAGGTGAAAGGCGAAAGGCGAAAGGCGGAAGGCGAAATGCGAAAGGTGAAAGGCGAAAGGCGAAAGGCGAAAGGCGAAAGACGAAAGGCGAAGGGCGAAAGGCGAAAGGTAAAAGGCGAAAGGCGAAAGGCGAACGGCGAAAGGCGAAAGGCGAAAGGCGAAAGGCGAAAGGCGAAAGGTGAAAGGCGAAAGGCGAAAGGCGAAAGGCGAAAGGCGAAAGGCGAAAGGCGAAAGGCGAAAGGCGAAAGGCGAAAGGCGAAAGGCGAAAGGCGAAAGGCGAAAGGCGAAAGGCGAAAGGCGAAAGGCGAAAGGCGAAAGGCGAAAGGCGAAAGGCGAAAGGCGAAAGGCGAAAGGCGAAAGGCGAAAGGCGAAAGGCGAAAGGCGAAAGGCGAAAGGCGAAAGGCGTAAGGCGAAAGGTGAAAGGCGAAAGGCGAAAGGCGAAAGGCAAAACGCGGAAGGCAAAAGGAAAAACGATTTTCAAAACATGAAATGAAAATGGAGAAATTTAAAATGCCTAAAGCAAAAGAAGAAACGATATTCAAAAGATAAAATACAAAAGTTGAAATTGAATATGCGAAATGGAAAATTCGAAATTATAAATTTGTATTTCAAAATGCTAAAGGCAAATTGCGAAAGACGAAAGACGAAAGGCGAAGGGCGAAAGTCGAAAGGCGAAAGGCGAAATGCAAAAGGCGAAAGGCGAAAGGCGAAAGGTGAAAGGCGAAAGCCGAAAGCCGAAAGGAGGAAGGCGAAAGTCGAAAGGCGGAAGGTGAAAGGCGAAAGGCGAAAGGCGAAAGGAGGAAGGCGAAAGGCGAAAGGCGGAAGGTTAAAGGCGAAAGGCGAAAGGCGAAAGGCGAGAGGCGAAAGGCGAAAGGCGAAAGGCGAAAGTTGAAAGGCGAAAGGCGAAAAGTGAAAGGCGAAAGGCGAACGGCGAAAGGCGGAAGGCGAAAGGCGAAAGGCGAAAGGTGAAGGGCGAGAGGCAAAAGTCAAAATGCCTAAGGCAAAAGGAAAAACGATTTTCAAAACATGAAATAAAAATGGAGAAATTTAAAATGCCTAAAGCAAAAGAAGAAACGATATTCAAAAGATAAAATACAAAAGTTGAAATTGAAAATGCGAAATGGAAAATTCGAAATTATAAATTCGTATTTCAAAAGGCTAAAGGCGAAATGCGAAAGGCGAAAGACGAAAGGCGAAGGGCGATTGTCGAAAGGCGAAAGGCGAAAGGCGAAAGGCGAAAGGCGAAAGGCGAAAGGCGAAAGACGGAAGGCGAAAGGGGAAAGGCGAAAGGGGAAAGGCGAAAGGCGAAAGGCGAAAGGCGAAAGGCGAAAGGCGAAAGGCGTAAGGCGAAAGGCGAAAGGCGAAAGGCGAGAGGTGAAAGGCGGAAGGTGAAAGGCGAAAGGCGAAAGGCGAAAGGCGAAAGGCGAAAGGCGAAAGGCGAAAGGCGAAAGGCGAAAGGGGAAAGGCGAAAGGCGAAAGGCGAAAGACGGAAGGCGAAAGGGGAAAGGCGAAAGGGGAAAGGCGAAAGGCGAAAGGCGAAAGGCGGAAGGTGACAGGCGTAAGGCGAAAGGCGAAAGGCGAAAGGCGAAAGGCGAAAGGCGAAAGGCGAAAGGCGTAAGGCGAAAGGTGAAAGGCGAAAGGCGAAAGGCGAAAGGCAAAAGGCGAAATGCTAAAGGCGAATTGCGAAAGGCGAAAGACGAAAGGCGAAGGGCGAAAGTCGAAAGGCGAAAGGCGGAATGCAAAAGGCGAAAGGCGAAAGGCGAAAGGTGAAAGGCGAAAGGCGAAAGGTGAAAGGCGAAAGGCGAAAGGCGAAAGGCGAAAGGCGAAAGCGAAAGGCGGAAGGTGAAAGGCGAAAGGCGAAAGGCGAAAGGCGAAAGGCGAAAGGCGAAAGGCGAAAGGCGAAAGGCGAAAGGCGAAAGGCGAAAGGCGAAAGGCGAAAGGCGTAAGGCGAAAGGTGAAAGGCGAAAGGCGAAAGGCGAAAGGCGAAACGCGGAAGGCAAAAGGAAAAACGATTTTCAAAACATGAAATGAAAATGGAGAAATTTAAAATGCCTAAAGCAAAAGAAGAAACGATATTCAAAAGATAAAATACAAAAGTTGAAATTGAATATGCGAAATGGAAAATTCGAAATTATAAATTTGTATTTCAAAATGCTAAAGGCAAATTGCGAAAGACGAAAGACGAAAGGCGAAGGGCGAAAGTCGAAAGGCGAAAGGCGAAATGCAAAAGGCGAAAGGCGAAAGGCGAAAGGTGAAAGGCGAAAGCCGAAAGCCGAAAGGAGGAAGGCGAAAGTCGAAAGGCGGAAGGTGAAAGGCGAAAGGCGAAAGGCGAAAGGAGGAAGGCGAAAGGCGAAAGGCGGAAGGTTAAAGGCGAAAGGCGAAAGGCGAAAGGCGAGAGGCGAAAGGCGAAAGGCGAAAGGCGAAAGTTGAAAGGCGAAAGGCGAAAAGTGAAAGGCGAAAGGCGAACGGCGAAAGGCGAAAGGCGAAAGGCGAAAGGCGAAAGGCGGAAGGAAAAACAATTTTCAAAACATGAAATGAAAATGGAGAAATTTAAAATGCCTAAAGCAAAAGAAGAAACGATATTCAAAAGATAAAATACAAAAGTTGAAATTGAAAATGCGAAATGGAAAATTCGAAATTATAAATTTGTATTTCAAAATGCTAAAGGCTAAATGCGAAAGACGAAAGACGAAAGGCGAAGGGCGAAAGTCGAAAGGCGAAAGGCGAAATGCAAAAGGTGAAAGGCGAAAGGCGAAAGGCGAAAGGTGAAAGGCGAAAGGCGAAAGGCGAAAGGCGAAAGGAGGAAGGCGAAAGGCGAAAGGCGGAAGGTGAAAGGCGAAAGGCGAAAGGCGAGAGGTGAAAGGCGAAAGGCGAAAGGCGAAAGGCGAAAGGCGAAAGGCGAAAGGCGAAAGGCGAAAGGCGAAAAGCGAAAAGTGAAAGGCGAAAGGCGAACGGCGAAAGGCGAAAGGCGAAAGGCGAAAGGCGAAAGGCGAAAGGCGAAAGGCGAAAGGCGAAAGGCGAAAGGCGGAAGGCGAAAGGCGAAAGGCGAAAGGTGAAGGGCGAGAGGCAAAAGTCAAAATGCCTAAGGCAAAAGGAAAAACGATTTTCAAAACATGAAATAAAAATGGAGAAATTTGAAATGCCTAAAGCAAAAGAAGAAACGATATTCAAAAGATAAAATACAAAAGTTGAAATTGAAAATGCGAAATGGAAAATTCGAAATTATAAATTCGTATTTCAAAAGGCTAAAGGCGAAATGCGAAAGTCGAAAGACGAAAGGCGAAGGGCGATTGTCGAAAGGCGAAAGGCGTAAGGCGAAAGGCGAAAGGCGAAAGGCGAAAGGCGAAAGGCGAAAGGCGAAAGGCGAAAGGCGAAAGGCGAAAGGCGAAAGGGGAAAGGCGAAAGGCGAAAGGCGAAAGACGGAAGGCGAAAAGGGAAAGGCGAAAGGGGAAAGGCGAAAGGCGAAAGGCGAAAGGCGAAATGCGAAAGGCGAAAGGCGAAAGGTGAAAGGCGGAAGGTGAAAGGCGAAAGGCGAAAGGCGAAAGGCGAAAGGCGAAAGGCGAAAGGCGTAAGGCGAAAGGCGAAAGGCGAAAGGCGAAAGGCGAAAGGCGAAAGGCGAAAGGCGAAAGGCGAAAGGCGAAAGGCGAAAGGCGAAAGGCGAAAGGCGAAAGGCGAAAGGCGAAAGGCGAAAGGCGAAAGGCGAAAGGCGAAAGGCGAAAGGCGAAAGGCGGAAGGTGAAAGGCGAAAGGCGAAAGGCGAAAGGCGAAACGCGAAAGTCGAAAGGCGAAAGGCGAAAGGCGAAAGGCGAAAGGCGAAAGGCGAAAGGCGAAAGGCGTAAGGCGAAAGGTGAAAGGCGAAAGGCGAAATGCGAAAGGCGAAAGGCGAAAGGCGAAAGGCGAAAGGCGAAAGGCGAAACGCGGAAGGCAAAAGGAAAAACGATTTTCAAAACATGAAATGAAAATGGAGAAATTTAAAATGCCTGAAGCAAAAGAAAAAAAGATATTCAAAAGATAAAATACAAAAGTTGAAATTGAAAATGCGAAATGGAAAATTCGAAATTATAAATTTGTATTTCAAAATGCTAAAGGCTAATTGCGAAAGACGAAAGGCGAAGGGCGAAATTCGAAAGGCGAAAGGCGAAATGCAAAAGGCGAAAGGCGAAAGGCGAAAGGCGAAAGGTGAAAGGCGAAAGGCGAAAGGTGAAAGGCGAAAGGCGAAAGGCGAAAGGCGAAAGGCGAAAGGGGAAAGGCGAAAGGCGAAAGACGGAAGGTGAAAGGCGTAAGGCGAAAGGCGAAAGGCGAAAGGCGAAAGGCGAAAGGCGAAAGGCGAAAGGCGAAAGGCGAAAGGCGAAAGGCGAAAGGCGAAAGGCGAAAGGCGAAAGGCGAAAGGCGAAAGGCGAAAGGCGAAGGGCGAAAGGCGCAAGGCTAAAGGCGAAAGGCGAAAGGCGAAAGGCGAAAGGCGAAAGGCGAAAAGCGGAAGGCGAAAGGCGAAAGCCGATAGGCGAAAGGCCTAAGACAAAAGGAAAAACGATTTTCAAATGAAAATGGAGAAATTTAAAATGCCTAAAGCAAAAGAAAAAACGATATTCAAAAGATAAAATACAAAAGTTGAAATTGAAAATGCGAAATGGAAAATTCGAAATTATAAATTTGTATTTCAAAATGCTAAAGGCGAATTGCGAAAGGCGAAAGACAAAAGGCGAAGGGCGAAAGTCGAAAGGCGAAACGCGAAATTTAAAAGGCGAAGGGCGAAATGTAAAAGGCGAAGGGCGAAAGGGGAAAGGCGAAAGGCGAAAGGCGAAAGGCGGAAGGCGAAAGGGGAAAGGCGAAAGGCGAAAGGCGAAAGGCGAAAGACGAAAGGCGAAAGGCGAAAGGCGAAAGGCGAAAGGCGAAAGGCGAAAGGCGAAAGGCGAAAGGCGAAAGGCGAAAGGCGAAAGGCGAAAGGCGAAAGGCGAAAGGCGAAAGGCGAAAGGCGAAAGGGGAAAGGCGAAAGGCGAAAGGCGAAAGGCGGAAGGCGAAAGGGGAAAGGCGAAAGGCGAAAGGCGAAAGGCGAAAAGCGGAAGGCAAAAGGAAAAACGATTTTCAAAACATGAAATGAAAATGGAGAAATTTAAAATGCCTAAAGCAAAAGAAAAAACGATATTCAAAAGATAAGATACAAAAGTTGAAATTGAAAATTCGAAATTATAAATTTGTATTTCAAAGTGCTAAAGGCGAATTGCGAAAGGCGAAAGGCGAAAGGCGGAAGGTGAAAGGCGTAAGGCGAAAGGCGAAAGGCGAAAGGCGAAAGGCGAAAGGCCAAAGCGAAAGGCGAAAAGCGGAAGGCGAAAGGCGAAAGGCGAAAGGCGAAAGGCGAAAGGCGAAAGGCGTAAGGCGAAAGGCGAAAGGCGAAAGGCGAAAGGCGAAAGGCGAAAGGCGAAAGGCGAAAGGCGAAAGGCGAAAGGCGTAAGGCGAAAGGCGAAAGGCGAAAGGCGAAAGGCGAAAGGCGAAAGGCGAAAGGCGAAAGGCGAAAGGCGAAAGGCGAAAAGCGGAAGGCAAAAGGAAAAACGATTTTCAAAACATGAAATGAAAATGGAGAAATTTAAAATGCCTAAAGCAAAAGAAAAAACGATATTCAAAAGATAAGATACAAAAGTTGAAATTGAAAATGCGAAATGGAAAATTCGAAATTATAAATTTGTATTTCAAAATGCTAAAGGCGAATTGCGAAAGGCGAAAGGCGGAAGGTGAAAGGCGTAAGGCGAAAGGCGAAAGGCGAAAGGCGAAAGGCGAAAGGCGAAAGGCGAAAGGCCAAAGCGAAAGGCGAAAAGCGGAAGGCGAAAGGCGAAAGGCGAAAGGCGAAAGGCGAAAGGCGAAAGGCGAAAGGCGAAAGGCGAAAGGCGAAAGGCGATAGGCGAAAGGCGAAGGGCGTGAGGCAAAAGTCAAAATGCCTAAGGCAAAAGGAAAAACGATTTTCAAATGAAAATGGAGAAATTTAAAATGCCTAAAGCAAAAGAAAAAACGATATTCAAAAGATAAAATACAAAAGTTGAAATTGAAAATGCGAAATGGAAAATTCGAAATTATAAATTTGTATTTCAAAATGCTAAAGGCGAATTGCGAAAGGCGAAAGACGAAAGGCGAAGGGCGAAAGTCGAAAGGCGAAACGCGAAATGTAAAAGGCGAAGTGCGAAAGGGGAAAGGCGAAAGGCGAAAGGCGAAAGGCGAAAGGCGGAAGGCGAAAGGGGAAAGGCGAAAGGCGAAAGGCGAAAGGCGAAAGACGAAAGGCGAAAGGCGAAAGGCGAAAGGCGAAAGGCGAAAGGCGAAAGGCGAAAGGCGATAGGCGAAAGGCGAAGGGCGTGAGGCAAAAGTCAAAATGCCTAAGGCAAAAGGAAAAACGATTTTCAAATGAAAATGGAGAAATTTAAAATGCCTAAAGCAAAAGAAAAAACGATATTCAAAAGATAAAATACAAAAGTTGAAATTGAAAATGCGAAATGGAAAATTCGAAATTATAAATTTGTATTTCAAAATGCTAAAGGCGAATTGCGAAAGGCGAAAGACGAAAGGCGAAGGGCGAAAGTCGAAAGGCGAAACGCGAAATGTAAAAGGCGAAGTGCGAAAGGGGAAAGGCGAAAGGCGAAAGGCGAAAGGCGAAAGGCGAAAGGCGGAAGGCGAAAGGGGAAAGGCGAAAGGCGAAAGGCGAAAGGCGAAAGACGAAAGGCGAAAGGCGAAAGGCGAAAGGCGAAAGGCGAAAGGCGAAAGGCGAAAGGCGAAAGCGGAAAGGCGAAAGGCGAAAGGCGAAAGGCGGAAGGCGAAAGGGGAAAGGCCAAAGGCGAAAGGGGAAAGGCGAAAGGCGAAAGACGAAAGGCGGAAGGTGAAAGGCGTAAGGCGAAAGGCGAAAGGCGAAAGGCGAAAGGCGAAA
This sequence comes from Dioctria rufipes, assembly GCA_963924295.1. Lineage (NCBI taxonomy): Eukaryota > Metazoa > Arthropoda > Insecta > Diptera > Asilidae > Dioctria > Dioctria rufipes. Next base: position 254,287 of record CAWUPM010000673.1, on the reverse strand, counting down.
GGCGAAAGGCGAAAGGCGAAAGGCGAAAGGCGAAAGGCGAAAGGCGAAAGGCGAAAGCGGAAAGGCGAAAGGCGAAAGGCGGAAGGCGAAAGGGGAAAGGCGAAAGGCGAAAGGGGAAAGGCGAAAGGCGAAAGACGAAAGGCGGAAGGTGAAAGGCGTAAGGCGAAAGGCGAAAGGCGAAAGGCGAAAGGCGAAAGGCGAAAGGCGAAAGGCGAAAGGCGAAAGGCGAAAGGCGAAAGGCGAAAGGCGAAAGGCGAAAGGCGTAAGGCGAAAGGCGAAAGGCGAAAGGCGAAAGGCGAAAGGCGAAAGGCGAAAAGCGGAAGGCAAAAGGAAAAACGATTTTCAAAACATGAAATGAAAATGGAGAAATTTAAAATGCCTAAAGCAAAAGAAAAAACGATATTCAAAAGATAAGATACAAAAGTTGAAATTGAAAATGCGAAATGGAAAATTCGAAATTATAAATTTGTATTTCAAAATGCTAAAGGCGAATTGCGAAAGGCGAAAGACGAAAGGCGAAGGGCGAAAGTCGAAAGGCGAAACGCGAAATGTAAAAGGCGAAGTGCGAAAGGGGAAAGGCGAAAGGCGAAAGGCGAAAGGCGAAAGGCGGAAGGCGAAAGGGGAAAGGCGGAAGGTGAAAGGCGTAAGGCGAAGGGCGAAAGTCGAAAGGCGAAACGCGAAATGTAAAAGGCGAAGTGCGAAAGGCGAAAGGCGCAAGGCTAAAGGCGAAAGACGAAAGGCGGAAGGTGAAAGGCGTAAGGCGAAGGGCGAAAGTCGAAAGGCGAAACGCGAAATGTAAAAGGCGAAGTGCGAAAGGCGAAAGGCGCAAGGCTAAAGGCGAAAGGCGAAAGGCTAAAGGCGAAAGGCGAAAGGCGAAAGGCGAAAGGCGAAAGGCGAAAAGCGGAAGGCGAAAGGCGAAAGGCGATAGGCGAAAGGCGAAGGGCGTGAGGCAAAAGTCAAAATGCCTAAGGCAAAAGGAAAAACGATTTTCAAATGAAAATGGAGAAATTTAAAATGCCTAAAGCAAAAGAAAAAACGATATTCAAAAGATAAAATACAAAAGTTGAAATTGAAAATGCGAAATGGAAAATTCGAAATTATAAATTTGTATTTCAAAATGCTAAAGGCGAATTGCGAAAGGCGAAAGACGAAAGGCGAAGGGCGAAAGTCGAAAGGCGAAACGCGAAATGTAAAAGGCGAAGTGCGAAAGGGGAAAGGCGAAAGGCGAAAGGCGAAAGGCGAAAGGCGAAAGGCGGAAGGCGAAAGGGGAAAGGCGAAAGGCGAAAGGCGAAAGGCGAAAGACGAAAGGCGAAAGGCGAAAGGCGAAAGGCGAAAGGCGAAAGGCGAAAGGCGAAAGGCGAAAGCGGAAAGGCGAAAGGCGAAAGGCGAAAGGCGGAAGGCGAAAGGGGAAAGGCGAAAGGCGAAAGGGGAAAGGCGAAAGGCGAAAGACGAAAGGCGGAAGGTGAAAGGCGTAAGGCGAAAGGCGAAAGGCGAAAGGCGAAAGGCGAAAGGCGAAAGGCGAAAGGCGAAAGGCGAAAGGCGAAAGGCGAAAGGCGAAAGGCGAAAGGCGAAAGGCGTAAGGCGAAAGGCGAAAGGCGAAAGGCGAAAGGCGAAAGGCGAAAGGCGAAAAGCGGAAGGCAAAAGGAAAAACGATTTTCAAAACATGAAATGAAAATGGAGAAATTTAAAATGCCTAAAGCAAAAGAAAAAACGATATTCAAAAGATAAGATACAAAAGTTGAAATTGAAAATGCGAAATGGAAAATTCGAAATTATAAATTTGTATTTCAAAATGCTAAAGGCGAATTGCGAAAGGCGAAAGACGAAAGGCGAAGGGCGAAAGTCGAAAGGCGAAAGGCGAAATGCAAAAGGCGAAAGGTGAAAGGCGAATGGCGAAAGGTGAAAGGCGAAAGGCGAAAGGCGAAAAGCGAAAGGCGAAAGGCGAAAGGCGAAAGGCGAAAGGCGAAAGGCGAAAGGCGAAAGGCGAAAGGCGGAAGGCGAAAGGGGAAAGGCGAAAGGCGAAAGGCGAAAGGCGAAAGGCGAAAGGCGAAAGGCGGAAGGTGAAAGGCGAAAGGCGAAAGGCGAAAGGCGAAAGGCGAAAGGCGAAAGGCGGAAGGTGAAAGGCGGAGGGCGAAAGGCGAAAGGCGAAAGGCCAAAGCGAAAGACGAAAAGCGGAAGGCGAAAGGCGAAAAGCGAAAGGCGAAAGGCGAAAGGCGAAAGGCGAAAGGCGAAAGGCGAAAGGCGAAAGGCGAAAAGCGGAAAGCAAAAGGAAAAACGATTTTCAAACATGAAATGAAAATGGAGAAATTTAAAATGCCTAAACAAAAGAAAAAACGATATTCAAAAGATAAAATACAAAAGTTGAAATTGAAAATGCGAAATGGAAAATTCGAAATTATAAATTTGTATTTCAAAATGCTAAAGGCTAAATGCGAAAGACGAAAGACGAAAGGCGAAGGGCGAAAGTCGAAAGGCGAAAGGCGAAATGCAAAAGGTGAAAGGCGAAAGGCGAAAGGCGAAAGGTGAAAGGCGAAAGGCGAAAGGCGAAAGGCGAAAGGCGAAAGGAGGAAGGCGAAAGGCGAAAGGCGGAAGGTGAAAGGCGAAAGGCGAAAGGCGAGAGGTGAAAGGCGAAAGGCGAAAGGCGAAAGGCGAAAGGCGAAAGGCGAAAGGCGAAAGGCGAAAGTTGAAAGGCGAAAGGCGAAAAGTGAAAGGCGAAAGGCGAACGGCGAAAGGCGAAAGGCGAAAGGCGAAAGGCGAAAGGCGAAAGGCGAAAGGCGAAAGGCGGAAGGAAAAACAATTTTCAAAACATGAAATGAAAATGGAGAAATTTAAAATGCCTAAAGCAAAAGAAGAAACGATATTCAAAAGATAAAATACAAAAGTTGAAATTGAAAATGCGAAATGGAAAATTCGAAATTATAAATTTGTATTTCAAAATGCTAAAGGCTAAATGCGAAAGACGAAAGACGAAAGGCGAAGGGCGAAAGTCGAAAGGCGAAAGGCGAAATGCAAAAGGTGAAAGGCGAAAGGCGAAAGGCGAAAGGTGAAAGGCGAAAGGCGAAAGGCGAAAGGCGAAAGGCGAAAGGAGGAAGGCGAAAGGCGAAAGGCGGAAGGTGAAAGGCGAAAGGCGAAAGGCGAGAGGTGAAAGGCGAAAGGCGAAAGGCGAAAGGCGAAAGGCGAAAGGCGAAAGGCGAAAGGCGGAAGGCGAAAGGCGAAAGGCGAAAGGTGAAGGGCGAGAGGCAAAAGTCAAAATGCCTAAGGCAAAAGGAAAAACGATTTTCAAAACATGAAATAAAAATGGAGAAATTTGAAATGCCTAAAGCAAAAGAAGGAACGATATTCAAAAGATAAAATACAAAAGTTGAAATTGAAAATGCGAAATGGAAAATTCGAAATTATAAATTCGTATTTCAAAAGGCTAAAGGCGAAATGCGAAAGTCGAAAGACGAAAGGCGAAGGGCGATTGTCGAAAGGCGTAAGGCGAAAGGCGAAAGGCGAAAGGCGAAAGGCGAAAGGCGAAAGGCGAAAGGCGAAAGGCGAAAGGCGAAAGGCGAAAGGCGAAAGGGGAAAGGCGAAAGGCGAAAGGCGAAAGACGGAAGGCGAAAAGGGAAAGGCGAAAGGGGAAAGGCGAAAGGCGAAAGGCGAAAGGCGTAAGGCGAAAGGCGAAAGGCGAAAGGCGAAATGCGAAAGGCGAAAGGCGAAAGGTGAAAGGCGGAAGGTGAAAGGCGAAAGGCGAAAGGCGAAAGGCGAAAGGCGAAAGGCGAAAGGCGTAAGGCGAAAGGCGAAAGGCGAAGGGCGAAAGGCGAAAGGCGAAAGGCGAAAGGCGAAAGGCGGAAGGTGAAAGGCGAAAGGCGAAAGGCGAAAGGCGAAACGCGAAAGGCGAAAGGCGAAAGGCGAAAGGCGAAAGGCGAAAGGCGAAAGGCGAAAGGCGAAAGGCGAAAGGCGAAAGGCGAAAGGCGAAAGGCGTAAGGCGAAAGGTGAAAGGCGAAAGGCGAAATGCGAAAGGCGAAAGGCGAAAGGCGAAACGCGGAAGGCAAAAGGAAAAACGATTTTCAAAACATGAAATGAAAATGGAGAAATTTAAAATGCCTGAAGCAAAAGAAAAAAAGATATTCAAAAGATAAAATACAAAAGTTGAAATTGAAAATGCGAAATGGAAAATTCGAAATTATAAATTTGTATTTCAAAATGCTAAAGGCTAATTGCGAAAGACGAAAGACGAAAGGCGAAGGGCGAAAGTCGAAAGGCGAAAGGCGAAATGCAAAAGGTGAAAGGCGAAAGGCGAAAGGCGAAAGGTGAAAGGCGAAAGGCGAAAGGCGAAAGGCGAAAGGCGAAAGGAGGAAGGCGAAAGGCGAAAGGCGGAAGGTGAAAGGCGAAAGGCGAAAGGCGAGAGGTGAAAGGCGAAAGGCGAAAGGCGAAAGGCGAAAGGTGAAAGGCGAAAGGCGAAAGTTGAAAGGCGAAAGGCGAAAAGTGAAAGGCGAAAGGCGAACGGCGAAAGGCGAAAGGCGAAAGGCGAAAGGCGAAAGGCGAAAGGCGAAAGGCGAAAGGCGAAAGGCGAAAGGTGAATGGCGAGAGGCAAAAGTCAAAATGCCTAAGGCAAAAGGAAAAACGATTTTCAAAACATGAAATAAAAATGGAGAAATTTGAAATGCCTAAAGCAAAAGAAGAAACGATATTCAAAAGATAAAATACAAAAGTTGAAATTGAAAATGCGAAATGGAAAATTCGAAATTATAAATTCGTATTTCAAAAGGCTAAAGGCGAAATGCGAAAGTCGAAAGACGAAAGGCGAAGGGCGATTGTCGAAAGGCGAAAGGCGTAAGGCGAAAGGCGAAAGGCGAAAGGCGAAAGGCGAAAGGCGAAAGGCGAAAGGCGAAAGGCGAAAGGCGAAAGGCGAAAGGCGAAAGGCGAAAGGGGAAAGGCGAAAGGCGAAAGGCGAAAGACGGAAGGCGAAAAGGGAAAGGCGAAAGGGGAAAGGCGAAAGGCGAAAGGCGTAAGGCGAAAGGCGAAAGGCGAAAGGCGAAATGCGAAAGGCGAAAGGCGAAAGGTGAAAGGCGGAAGGTGAAAGGCGAAAGGCGAAAGGCGAAAGGCGAAAGGCGAAAGGCGTAAGGCGAAAGGCGAAAGGCGAAAGGCGAAAGGCGAAAGGCGAAAGGCGAAAGGCGAAAGGCGAAAGGCGAAAGGCGAAAGGCGAAAGGCGAAAGGCGAAAGGCGAAAGGCGAAAGGCGAAAGGCGAAAGGCGAAAGGCGAAAGGCGAAAGGCGGAAGGTGAAAGGCGAAAGGCGAAAGGCGAAAGGCGAAAGGCGAAACGCGGAAGGCAAAAGGAAAAACGATTTTCAAAACATGAAATGAAAATGGAGAAATTTAAAATGCCTGAAGCAAAAGAAAAAAAGATATTCAAAAGATAAAATACAAAAGTTGAAATTGAAAATGCGAAAAGGAAAATTCGAAATTATAAATTTGTATTTCAAAATGCTAAAGGCTAATTGCGAAAGACGAAAGACGAAAGGCGAAGGGCGAAATTCGAAAGGCGAAAGGCGAAATGCAAAAGGCGAAAGGCGAAAGGCGAAAGGTGAAAGGCGAAAGGCGAAAGGTGAAAGGCGAAAGGCGAAAGGCGAAAGGCGAAAGGCGAAAGGCGAAAGGCGAAAGGCGAAAGGGGAAAGGCGAAAGGCGAAAGACGGAAGGTGAAAGGCGTAAGGCGAAAGGCGAAAGGAGAAAGGCGAAAGGCGAAAGGCGAAAGGCGAAAGGCGAAAGGCGAAAGGCGAAAGGCGAAAGGCGAAAGGCGAAAGGCGAAAGGCGAAAGGCGAAGGGCGAAAGGCGCAAGGCTAAAGGCGAAAGGCGAAAGGCGAAAGGCGAAAGGCGAAAGGCGAAAGGCGAAAAGCGGAAGGCGAAAGGCGAAAGCCGATAGGCGAAAGGCGAAGGGCGTGAGGCAAAAGTCAAAATGCCTAAGGCAAAAGGAAAAACGATTTTCAAATGAAAATGGAGAAATTTAAAATGCCTAAAGCAAAAAAAAAACGATATTCAAAAGATAAAATACAAAAGTTGAAATTGAAAATGCGAAATGGAAAATTCGAAATTATAAATTTGTATTTCAAAATGCTAAAGGCGAATTGCGAAAGGCGAAAGACAAAAGGCGAAGGGCGAAAGTCGAAAGGCGAAACGCGAAATTTAAAAGGCGAAGGGCGAAATGTAAAAGGCGAAGGGCGAAAGGGGAAAGGCGAAAGGCGAAAGGCGAAAGGCGGAAGGCGAAAGGGGAAAGGCGAAAGGCGAAAGGCGAAAGACGAAAGGCGAAAGGCGAAAGGCGAAAGGCGAAAGGCGAAAGGCGAAAGGCGAAAGGCGAAAGGCGAAAGGCGAAAGGCGAAAGGCGAAAGGCGAAAGGCGAAAGGCGAAAGGCGACAGGCGAAAGGCGAAAGGCGAAAGGCGAAAGGGGAAAGGCGAAAGGCGAAAGGCGAAAGGCGGAAGGCGAAAGGGGAAAGGCGAAAGGCGAAAGGCCAAAGGCGAAAGGCGAAAAGCGGAAGGCAAAAGGAAAAACGATTTTCAAAACATGAAATGAAAATGGAGAAATTTAAAATGCCTAAAGCAAAAGAAAAAACGATATTCAAAAGATAAGATACAAAAGTTGAAATTGAAAATGCGAAATGGAAAATTCGAAATTATAAATTTGTATTTCAAAATGCTAAAGGCGAATTGCGAAAGGCGAAAGGCGAAAGGCGGAAGGTGAAAGGCGTAAGGCGAAAGGCGAAAGGCGAAAGGCGAAAGGCGAAAGGCGAAAGGCGAAAGGCCAAAGCGAAAGGCGAAAAGCGGAAGGCGAAAGGCGAAAGGCGAAAGGCGAAAGGCGAAAGGCGAAAGGCGAAAGGCGAAAGGCGAAAGGCGAAAGGCGAAAGGCGAAAGGCGTAAGGCGAAAGGCGAAAGGCGAAAGGCGAAAGGCGAAAGGCGAAAGGCGAAAGGCGAAAGGCGAAAGGCGTAAGGCGAAAGGCGAAAGGCGAAAGGCGAAAGGCGAAAGGCGAAAGGCGAAAAGCGGAAGGCAAAAGGAAAAACGATTTTCAAAACATGAAATGAAAATGGAGAAATTTAAAATGCCTAAAGCAAAAGAAAAAACGATATTCAAAAGATAAGATACAAAAGTTGAAATTGAAAATGCGAAATGGAAAATTCGAAATTATAAATTTGTATTTCAAAATGCTAAAGGCGAATTGCGAAAGGCGAAAGGCGGAAGGTGAAAGGCGTAAGGCGAAAGGCGAAAGGCGAAAGGCGAAAGGCGAAAGGCGAAAGGCGAAAGGCGAAAGGCGAAAGGCCAAAGCGAAAGGCGAAAAGCGGAAGGCGAAAGGCGAAAGGCGAAAGGCGAAAGGCGAAAGGCGAAAGGCGAAAGGCGAAAGGCGAAAGGCGAAAGGCGAAAGGCGAAAGGCGAAAGGCGAAAGGCGCAAGGCTAAAGGCGAAAGGCGAAAGGCGAAAGGCGAAAGGCGAAAGGCGAAAGGCGAAAGGCGAAAAGCGGAAGGCGAAAGGCGAAAGGCGATAGGCGAAAGGCGAAGGGCGTGAGGCAAAAGTCAAAATGCCTAAGGCAAAAGGAAAAACGATTTTCAAATGAAAATGGAGAAATTTAAAATGCCTAAAGCAAAAGAAAAAACGATATTCAAAAGATAAAATACAAAAGTTGAAATTGAAAATGCGAAATGGAAAATTCGAAATTATAAATTTGTATTTCAAAATGCTAAAGGCGAATTGCGAAAGGCGAAAGACGAAAGGCGAAGGGCGAAAGTCGAAAGGCGAAACGCGAAATATAAAAGGCGAAGTGCGAAAGGGGAAAGGCGAAAGGCGAAAGGCGAAAGGCGGAAGGCGAAAGGGGAAAGGCGAAAGGCGAAAGGCGAAAGGCGAAAGGCGAAAGACGAAAGGCGAAAGGCGAAAGGCGAAAGGCGAGAGGCGAAAGGCGAAAGGCGAAAGCGGAAAGGCGAAAGGCGAAAGGCGAAAGGCGGAAGGCGAAAGGGGAAAGGCGAAAGGCGAAAGGGGAAAGGCGAAAGGCGAAAGACGAAAGGCGGAAGGTGAAAGGCGTAAGGCGAAAGGCGAAAGGCGAAAGGCGAAAGGCGAAAGGCGAAAGGCGAAAGGCGAAAGGCGAAAGGCGAAAGGCGAAAGGCGAAAGGCGAAAGGCGAAAGGCGTAAGGCGAAAGGCGAAAGGCGAAAGGCGAAAAGCGGAAGGCAAAAGGAAAAACGATTTTCAAAACATGAAATGAAAATGGAGAAATTTAAAATGCCTAAAGCAAAAGAAAAAACGATATTCAAAAGATAAGATACAAAAGTTGAAATTGAAAATGCGAAATGGAAAATTCGAAATTATAAATTTGTATTTCAAAATGCTAAAGGCGAATTGCGAAAGGCGAAAGACGAAAGGCGAAGGGCGAAAGTCGAAAGGCGAAAGGCGAAATGCAAAAGGCGAAAGGTGAAAGGCGAAAGGCGAAAGGCGAAAGGCGGAAGGTGAAAGGGGAAAGGCGAAAGGCGAAAGGCGAAAGGCGAAAGGCGAAAGGCGGAAGGTGAAAGGCGTAAGGCGAAAGGCGAAAGGCGAAAGGCGAAAGGCGGAAGGTGAAAGGCGAAGGGCGAAAGGCGAAAGGCGAAAGGCCAAAGCGAAAGACGAAAAGCGGAAGGCGAAAGGCGAAAAGCGAAAGGCGAAAGGCGAAAGGCGAAAGGCGAAAGGCGAAAGGCGAAAGGCGAAAGGCGAAAAGCGGAAAGCAAAAGGAAAAACGATTTTCAAACATGAAATGAAAATGGAGAAATTTAAAATGCCTAAAAAAAAGAAAAAACGATATTCAAAAGATAAAATACAAAAGTTGAAATTGAAAATGCGAAATGGAAAATTCGAAATTATAAATTTGTATTTCAAAATGCTAAAGGCGAATTGCGAAAGGCGAAAGACGAAAGGCGAAGGGCGAAAGTCGAAAGGCGAAAGGCGAAATGCAAAAGGCGAAAGGCGAAAGGCGAAAGTCGAAAGGCGAAAGGTGAAAGGCGAAAGGCGAAAGGCGAAAGACGAAAGGCGAAAGGCGAAAGGCGAAAGGCGAAAGGCGAAAGGCGAAAGGCGAAAGGCGAAAGGCGAAAGGCGAAAGGCGAAAGGCGAAAGGCGAAAGGCGAAAGGCGAAAGGCGAAAGGCGAAAGGCGAAAGGCGAAAGGCGAAAGGCGAAAGGCGAAAGGCGAAAGGCGAAAGGCGAAAGGCGAAAGACGGAAGGCGAAAGGGGAAAGGCGAAAGGCGAAAGGGGAATGGCGAAAGGCGAAAGGCGAAAGGCGGAAGGTGACAGGCGTATGGCGAAAGGCGAAAGGGGAAAGGCGAAAGGCGAAATGCGAAAGGCGAAAGGCGAAAGGCGAAAGGCGTAAGGCGAAAGGCGAAAGGCGAAAGGCGAAAGGCGAAAGGCGAAAGGCGAAAGGCGACAGGCGAAAGGAGAAAGGCGAAAGGCGAAAGGCGGAAGGTGAAAGGCGAAAGGCGAAAGGCGAAAGGCGAAAGGCGAAAGGCGAAAGGCGAAAGGCGAAAGGCGAAAGGCGAAAGGCGAAAGGCGAAAGGCGAAAGGCGAAAGGCGTAAGGCGAAAGGTGAAAGGCGAAAGGCGAAAGGCGAAAGGCGAAAGGCGAAAGGCGAATGGCGAAATGCTAAAGGCGAATTGCGAAAGGCGAAAGACGAAAGGCGGAGGGCGAAAGTCGAAAGGCGAAAGGCGGAATGCAAAAGGCGAAAGGCGAAAGGCGAAAGGTGAAAGGCGAAAGGCGAAAGGTGAAAGGCGAAAGGCGAAAGGCGAAAGGCGAAAGGCGAAAGGCGAAAGGCGAAAGGCGAAAGGCGAAAGGCGAAAGGCGAAAGGCGAAAGGCGAAAGGCGAAAGGCGAAAGGCGAAAGGCGAAAGGCGAAAGGCGGAAGGTGAAAGGCGAAAGGCGAAAGGCGAAAGGCGAAAGGCGAAAGGCGAAAGGCGAAAGGCGAAAGGCGAAAGGCGAAAGGCGAAAGGCGTAAGGCGAAAGGCGAAAGGCGAAAGGCGAAAGGCGAAAGGCGAAAGGCGAAAGGCGAAAGGCGAAAGGCGAAAGACGGAAGGCGAAAGGGGAAAGGCGAAAGGCGAAAGGGGAAAGGCGAAAGGCGAAAGGCGGAAGGTGACAGGCGTAAGGCGAAAGGCGAAAGGCGAAAGGCGAAAGGCGAAAGGCGAAAGGCGAAAGGCGAAAGGCGAAAGGCGAAAGGCGAAAGGCGTAAGGCGAAAGGCGAAAGGCGAAAGGCGAAAGGCGAAAGGCGAAAGGCGAAAGGAGAAAGGCGAAAGGCGAAAGGCGAAAGGCGGAAGGTGAAAGGCGAAAGGCGAAAGGCGAAAGGCGAAAGGTGAAAGGCGAAAGGCGAAAGGCGAAAAGCGAAAGGCGAAAGGCGAAAGGCGAATTGCGAAAGGCGAAAGACGAAAGCGAAGGGCGAAAGTCGAAAGGCGAAAGGCGGAATGCAAAAGGCGAAAGGCGAAAGGCGAAAGGTGAAAGGCGAAAGGCGAAAGGTGAAAGGCGAAAAGCGAAAGGCGAAAGGCGAAAGGCGAAAGGCGAAAGGCGAAAGGCGAAAGGCGAAAGGCGAAAGGCGAAAGGCGAAAGGCGAAAGGCGAAAGGCGAAAGGCGAAAGGCGAAAGGCGAAAGGCGGAAGGCGAAAGGGGAAAGGCGAAAGGCGAAAGGCGAAAGGCGAAAGGCGAAAGGCGAAAGGCGAAAGGCGAAAGGCGAAAGGCGAAAGGCGAAAGGCGAAAGGCGAAAGGCGAAAGGCGAAAGGCGAAAGGCGAAAGGCGAAAGGCGAAAGGCGAAAGGCGAAAGGCGAAAGGGGAAAGGCGAAAGGCGAAAGGCGAAAGACGAAAGGCGGAAGGTGAAAGGCGTAAGGCGAAAGGCGAAAGGCGAAAGGCGAAAGGCGAAAGGCGAAAGGCGAAAGGCGAAAGGCGAAAGGTGAAAGGCGAAAGGCGAAAGGCGAAAGGCGAAAGGCGAAAGGCGAATTGCGAAAGGCGAAAGACGAAAGCGAAGGGCGAAAGTCGAAAGGCGAAAGGCGGAATGCAAAAGGCGAAAGGCGAAAGGCGAAAGGCGAAAGGCGAATTGCGAAAGGCGAAAGACGAAAGCGAAGGGCGAAAGTCGAAAGGCGAAAGGCGGAATGCAAAAGGCGAAAGGCGAAAGGTGAAAGGCGAAAGGCGAAAGGTGAAAGGCGAAAAGCGAAAGGCGAAAGGCGAAAGGCGAAAGGCGAAAGGCGAAAGGCGAAAGGCGAAAGGCGAAAGGCGAAAGGCGAAAGGCGAAAGGCGAAAGGCGAAAGGCGAAAGGCGAAAGGCGAAAGGCGAAAGGCGAAAGGCGAAAAGCGAAAGGCGGAAGGCGAAAGGGGAAAGGCGAAAGGGGAAAGGCGAAAGGCGAAAGGCGAAAGGCGAAAGGCGAAAGGCGAAAGGCGAAAGGCGAAAGGCGAAAGGCGAAAGGCGAAAGGCGAAAGGCGAAAGGCGAAAGGCGAAAGGCGAAAGGCGAAAGGCGAAAGGCGAAAGGCGAAAGGCGAAAGGCGAAAGGCGAAAGGCGAAAGGCGAAAGGCGAAAGGCGGAAGGTGAAAGGCGAAAGGCGAAAGGCGAAAGGCGAAAGGCGAAAGGCGAAAGGCGAAAGGCGAAAGGCGAAAGGCGAAAGGCGAAAGGCGAAAGGCGAAAGGCGAAAGGCGAAAGGCGAAAGGCGAATTGCGAAAGGCGAAAGACGAAAGCGAAGGGCGAAAGTCGAAAGGCGAAAGGCGGAATGCAAAAGGCGAAAGGCGAAAGGCGAAAGGCGAAAGGTGAAAGGCGAAAGGCGAAAGGTGAAAGGCGAAAAGCGAAAGGCGAAAGGCGAAAGGCGAAAGGCGAAAGGCGAAAGGCGAAAGGCGAAAGGCGAAAGGCGAAAGGCGAAAGGCGAAAGGCGAAAGGGGAAAGGCGAAAGGCGAAAGGCGAAAGGCGAAAGGCGAAAGGCGAAAGGCGAAAGGCGAAAGGCGAAAGGCGAAAGGCGAAAGGCGGAAGGCGAAAGGGGAAAGGCGAAAGGCGAAAGGCGAAAGGCGAAAGGCGAAAGGCGAAAGGCGAAAGGCGAAAGGCGAAAGGCGAAAGGCGAAAGGCGGAAGATGAAAGGCGAAAGGCGCAAGGCGAAAGGCGAAAGGCGAAAGGCGAAAGGCGAAAGGCGAAAGGCGAAAGGCGAAAGGCGAAAGGCGAAAGGCGAAAGGCGGAAGGCGAAAGGCGAAAGACGAAAGGCGAAGGGCGAAAGTCGAAAGGCGAAAGGCGAAAGGCGAAAGGCGATAGGCGAAAGTGAAAGGCGAAAGGCGAAATGCGAAAGGCGAAAGGCGAAAGGCGAAAGGCGAAAGGCGAAAGGCGAAAGGCGAAAGGCGAAAGGCGAAAGGCGAAAGGCGAAGGGCGAAAGGCGAAAGGCGAAAGGCGATAGGCGAAAGGCGAAAGGCGAAATGCGAAAGGCGAAAGGCGAAAGGCGAAAGGCGAAAGGCGAAAGGCGAAAGGCGAAAGGCGAAAGGCGAAAGGCGAAGGGCGAAAGGCGAAAGGCAAAAGGCGATAGGCGAAAGGCGAAAGGCGAAAGGCGAAAGGCGAAAGGCGAAAGGCGAAAGGCGAAAGGCGAAAGGCGAAAGGCGAAAGGCGGAAGGCGAAAGGCGAAAGGCGAAAGGCGAAAGGCGAACGGCGAAAGGCAAAAGGGGGAAGGTGAAAGGCGAAAGGCGAAAGGCGAAAGGCGAAAGGCGAAAGGCGAAAGGCGAAAGGCGAAAGGCGAAAGGCGAAAGGCGGAAGGCGAAAGGCGAAAGGCGAAAAGCGAAAGGCGAAAGGCGAAAGGCGAAAGGCGAAAGGCGAAAGGCGAAAGGCGAAAGGCGAAAGGCGAAAGGCGAAAGGCGAAAGGCGAAAGGCGAAGGGCGAGAGGCAAAAGTAAAAATGCCTAAGGCAAAAGGAAAAACGATTTTCAAAACATGAAATAAAAATGGAGAAATTTAAAATGCCTAAAGCAAAAGAAAAAACGATATTCAAAAGATAAAATACAAAAATTGAAATTGAAAATGCGAAATGGAAAATTCGAAATTATAAATTCGTATTTCAAAAGGCTAAAGGCGAAATGCGAAAGGCGAAAGACGAAAGGCGAAAGGCGAAATTCGAAAGGCGAAAGGCGGAAGGTGAAAGGCGAAAGGTGAAAGGCGGAAGGCGAAATGCGAAAGGTGAAAGGCGAAAGGCGAAATGCGGAAGGCGAAAGGCGAAACGCGAAAGGCGGAAAGTGAAAGGCGAAAGGCGAAAGGCGAAGGGCGAGAGGCAAAAGTCAAAATGCCTAAGGCAAAAGGAAAAACGATTTTCAAATGAAAATGGAGAAATTTAAAATGCCTAAAGCAAAAGAAAAAACGATATTCAAAAGATAATATACAAAAGTTGAAATTGAAAATGCGAAATGGAAAATTCAAAATGCTAAAGGCGAAATGCGAAAGGCGAAAGGCGAAAGGCGAAAGCCGAAAGGCGGAAGGCGAAAGGCGAAAGGCGAAAGGCGAAAGGCGAAAGGCGAAAGGCGAAAGGCGAAAGGCGAAAAGCGAAAGGCGAAAGGCGGAAGGTGAAAGGCGAAAGGCGAAAGGCGAAAGGCGAAAGGCGAAAGGCGAAAGGCGAAATGCGAAATGCGAAAGGCGAAAGGCGAAAGGCGAAAGGCGAAAGGCGAAAGGCGAAAGGCGAAAGGCGAAAAGCGGAAGGCGAAAGTCGAAAGGCGGAAGGCGAAAGGCGAAAGGCGAAAGGCGAAATGCGGAAGGCGAAAGGCGAAATGCGAAAGGTGAAAGGCGAAAGGCGAAATGCGGACGGCGAAAGGCGAAAGGCGAAAGGCGGAAAGTGAAAGGCGAAAGGCGAAAGGCGAAGGGCGAGAGGCAAAAGTCAAAATGCCTAAGGCAAAAGGAAAAACGATTTTCAAATGAAACTGGAGAAATTTAAAATGCCTAAAGCAAAAGAAAAAACGATATTCAAAAGATAATATACAAAAGTTGAAATTGAAAATGCGAAATGGAAAATTCGAAACTGTAAATTCGTATTTCAAAATGCTAAAGGCGAAATGCGAAAGGCGAAAGACGAAAGGCGAAGGGCGAAAGTCGAAAGGCGAAAGGCGAAAGGCGAAAGGCGGAAGGTGAAAGGCGAAAGGCGAAAGGCGAAAGCCGAAAGGCGAAAGGCGAAAGTTGAAAGGCGAAAGGCGAAAGGCGAAAGGCGGATGGCGAAAGGCGAAGGGCGAGAGGCAAAAGTCAGAATGCCTAAGGCAAAAGGAAAAACGATTTTCAAAACATGAAATAAAAATGGAGAAATTTAAAATGCCTAAAGCAAAAGAAAAAACGATATTCAAAAGATAAAATACAAAAGTTGAAATTGAAAATGCGAAATGGAAAATTCGAAATAATAAATTCGTATTTCAAAAGGCTAAAGGCGAAATGCGAAAGGCGAAAGACGAAAGACGAAAGGCGAAGGGCGAAAGTCGAAAGGCGAATGGCGAAAGGCGAAAGGCGAAAGGCGAAAGGCGAAAAGCGAAAAGCGAAAGGCGAAAGGCGAAAGGCGAAAGGCGAAAGCGAAAGGCGAAAGGCGAAAGGCGAAAGGCGAAAGGCGAAAGGCGAAAGGCGAAAGGCGAAAGGCGAAAGGCGAAAGGCGAAAGGCGAAAGGCGAAAGGCGAAAGGCTAAAGGCGAAAGGCGAAAGGCGAAAGGCGAAAGGCGAAATGCGAAAGGCGAAAGGCGAAAGGCGAAAGGCGAAAGGCGAAAGGCGATAGGCGAAAGGCGAAAGGCGAAAGGCGGAAGGTGAAAGGCGAAAGGCGGAAGGCGAAATGCGAAAGGTGAAAGGCGAAAGGCGAAAGGCGAAAGGCGAAAGGCGAAAGACGAAAGGCGAAGGGCGAAAGGCGAAAGGTAAAAGGCGAAAGGCGAAAGGCGAAAGGCGAAAGGCGAAAGGCGAAAGGCGAAAGGTGAAAGGCGAAAGGCGAAAGGCGAAAGGCGAAAGGCGAAAGGCGAAAGGCGAAAGGCGAAAGGCGAAAGGCGAAAGGCGAAAGGCGAAAGGCGAAAGGCGAAAGGCGAAAGGCGAAAGGCGAAAGGCGAAAGGCGAAAGGCGAAAGGCGAAAGGCGAAAGGCGAAAGGCGAAAGGTGAAAGGCGAAAGGCGAAAGGCGAAAGGCGAAAGGTGAAAGGCGAAAGGCAAAAGGCGAAAGGCGAAAGGCGAAAGGCGAAAGGCGAAAGGCGAAAGGCGAAAGGCGAAAGGCGAAAGGCGAAAGGCGAAAGGCGGAAGGTGAAAGGCGAAAGGCGAAAGGCGAAAGGCGAAAGGCGAAAGGCGAAAGGCGAAAGGCGAAAGGCGAAAGGCGAAAGGCGAAAGGCGAAAGGCGAAAGGCGAAATGCGAAAGGCGAAAGGCGTAAGGGGAAGGGCGAAAGGCGAAAGGCGAAAGGCGAAAGGCAAAAGTCGGAAGGAGAAAGGCGAAAGGCGAAAGGTGAAAGGCGAAAGGCGAAAGGCGAAAGGCGAAAGGCGAAAGGCGAAAGGCGAAAGGCGAAAGGCGAAAGGCGAAAGGCGGAAAGTGAAAGGCGAAAGGCGAAGGGCGAGAGGCAAAAGTCAAAATGCCTAAGGCAAAAGGAAAAACGATTTTCAAATGAAAATGGAGAAATTTAAAATGCCTAAAGCAAAAGAAAAAACGATATTCAAAAGATAATATACAAAAGTTGAAATTGAAAATGCGAAATGGAAAATTCAAAATGCTAAAGGCGAAATGCGAAAGGCGAAAGGCGAAAGGCGATAGGCGAAAGGCGAAAGGCGGAAGGCGAAAGGCGAAAGGCGAAAGGCGAAAGGCGAAAGGCGAAAAGCGAAATGCGAAAGGCGAAAGGCGAAAGGCGAAAGGCGAAAGGCGAAAGGCGAAAGGCGAAAGGCGAAAGGCGAAAGGCGAAAGGCGAAAGGCGAAAAGCGGAAGGCGAAAGGCGAAAGGCGGAAGGCGAAAGGCGAAAGGCGAAAGGCGAAATGCGGAAGGCGAAAGGCGAAATGCGAAAGGTGAAAGGCGAAAGGCGAAATGCGGAAGGCGAAAGGCGAAAGGCGAAAGGCGGAAAGTGAAAGGCGAAAGGCGAAAGGCGAAGGGCGAGAGGCAAAAGTCAAAATGCCTAAGGCAAAAGGAAAAACGATTTTCAAATGAAAATGGAGAAATTTAAAATGCCTAAAGCAAAAGAAAAAACGATATTCAAAAGATAATATACAAAAGTTGAAATTGAAAATGCGAAATGGAAAATTCAAAATGCTAAAGGCGAAATGCGAAAGGCGAAAGGCGAAAGGCGAAAGGCGAAAGGCGAAAGGCGAAAGGCGAAAGGCGGAAGGCGAAAGGCGAAAGGCGAAAGGCGAAGGGCGAGAGGCAAAATTCAAAATGCCTAAGGCAAAAGGAAAAACGATTTTCGAATGAAACTGGAGAAATTTAAAATGCCTAAAGCAAAAGAAAAAACGATATTCAAAAGATAATATACAAAAGTTGAAATTGAAAATGCGAAATGGAAAATTCGAAACTGTAAATTCGTATTTCAAAATGCTAAAGGCGAAATGCGAAAGGCGAAAGACGAAAGGCGAAGGGCGAAAGTCGAAAGGCGAAAGGCGAAAGGCGAAAGGCGGAAGGTGAAAGGCGAAAGGCGAAAGGCGAAAGCCGAAAGGCGAAAGGCGAAAGTTGAAAGGCGAAAGGCGAAAGGCGAAAGGCGAAAGGCGAAAGGCGAAAGGCGAAAGGCGAAAGGCGAAAGGCGAAAGGCGAAAAGCGGAAGGCGAAAGGCGAAAGGCGGAAGGCGAAAGGCGAAAGGCGAAAGGCGAAATGCGGAAGGCGAAAGGCGAAATGCGAAAGGTGAAAGGCGAAAGGCGAAATGCGGACGGCGAAAGGCGAAAGGCGAAAGGCGGAAAGTGAAAGGCGAAAGGCGAAAGGCGAAGGGCGAGAGGCAAAAGTCAAAATGCCTAAGGCAAAAGGAAAAACGATTTTCAAATGAAACTGGAGAAATTTAAAATGCCTAAAGCAAAAGAAAAAACGATATTCAAAAGATAATATACAAAAGTTGAAATTGAAAATGCGAAATGGAAAATTCGAAACTGTAAATTCGTATTTCAAAATGCTAAAGGCGAAATGCGAAAGGCGAAAGACGAAAGGCGAAGGGCGAAAGTCGAAAGGCGAAAGGCGAAAGGCGAAAGGCGAAAGGCGGAAGGTGAAAGGCGAAAGGCGAAAGGCGAAAGCCGAAAGGCGAAAGGCGAAAGTTGAAAGGCGAAAGGCGAAAGGCGAAAGGCGGATGGCGAAAGGCGAAGGGCGAGAGGCAAAAGTCAGAATGCCTAAGGCAAAAGGAAAAACGATTTTCAAAACATGAAATAAAAATGGAGAAATTTAAAATGCCTAAAGCAAAAGAAAAAACGATATTCAAAAGATAAAATACAAAAGTTGAAATTGAAAATGCGAAATGGAAAATTCGAAATAATAAATTCGTATTTAAAAAGGCTAAAGGCTAAAGGCGAAATGCGAAAGGCGAAAGACGAAAGACGAAAGGCGAAGGGCGAAAGTCGAAAGGCGAATGGCGAAAGGCGAAAGGCGAAAGGCGAAAGGCGAAAGGCGAAAAGCGAAAGGCGAAAGGCGAAAGGCGAAAGGCGAAAGCGAAAGGCGAAAGGCGAAAGGCGAAAGGCGAAAGGCGAAAGGCGAAAGGCGAAAGGCGAAAGGCGAAAGGCGAAAGGCGAAAGGCGAAAGGCGAAAGGCGAAAGGCGAAAGGCTAAAGGCGAAAGGCGAAAGGCGAAAGGCGAAAGGCGAAAGGCGAAAGGCGAAAGGCGAAAGGCGAAAGGCGAAAGGCGAAAGGCGAAAGGCGAAAGGCGATAGGCGAAAGGCGAAAGGCGGAAGGTGAAAGGCGAAAGGCGGAAGGCGAAATGCGAAAGGTGAAAAGCGAAAGGCGAAAGGCGAAAGGCGAAAGGCGAAAGACGAAAGGCGAAGGGCGAAAGGCGAAAGGTAAAAGGCGAAAGGCGAAAGGCGAAAGGCGAAAGGCGAAAGGCGAAAGGCGAAAGGTGAAAGGCGAAAGGCGAAAGGCGAAAGGCGAAAGGCGAAAGGCGAAAGGCGAAAGGCGAAAGGCGAAAGGCGAAAGGCGAAAGGCGAAAGGCGAAAGGCGAAAGGCGAAAGGCGAAAGGCGAAAGGCGAAAGGCGAAAGGCGAAAGGCGAAAGGTGAAAGGCGAAAGGCGAAAGGCGAAAGGCGAAAGGTGAAAGGCGAAAGGCAAAAGGCGAAAGGCGAAAGGCGAAAGGCGAAAGGCGAAAGGCGAAAGGCGAAAGGCGAAAGGCGAAAGGCGAAAGGCGAAAGGCGGAAGGTGAAAGGCGAAAGGCGAAAGGCGAAAGGCGAAAGGCGAAAGGCGAAAGGCGAAAGGCGAAAGGCGAAAGGCGAAAGGCGAAAGGCGAAAGGCGAAAGGCGAAAGGCGAAAGGCGAAAGGCGAAAGGCGAAATGCGAAAGGCGAAAGGCGAAAGGCGAAAGGCGGAAGGCGAAAGGCGAAAGGCGTAAGGGGAAGGGCGAAAGGCGAAAGGCGAAAGGCGAAAGGCAAAAGTCGGAAGGAGAAAGGCGAAAGGCGAAAGGCGCAAGGCGAAAGGTGAAAGGCGAAAGGCGAAAGGCGAAAGGCGAAAGGCGAAAGGCGAAAGGCGAAAGGCGAAAGGCGAAAGGCGAAAGGCGGAAAGTGAAAGGCGAAAGGCGAAGGGCGAGAGGCAAAAGTCAAAATGCCTAAGGCAAAAGGAAAAACGATTTTCAAATGAAAATGGAGAAATTTAAAATGCCTAAAGCAAAAGAAAAAACGATATTCAAAAGATAATATACAAAAGTTGAAATTGAAAATGCGAAATGGAAAATTCAAAATGCTAAAGGCGAAATGCGAAAGGCGAAAGGCGATAGGCGAAAGGCGAAAGGCGGAAGGCGAAAGGCGAAAGGCGAAAGGCGAAAGGCGAAAAGCGAAATGCGAAAGGCGAAAGGCGAAAGGCGAAAGGCGAAAGGCGAAAGGCGAAAGGCGAAAAGCGGAAGGCGAAAGGCGAAAGGCGGAAGGCGAAAGGCGAAAGGCGAAAGGCGAAATGCGGAAGGCGAAAGGCGAAATGCGAAAGGTGAAAGGCGAAAGGCGAAATGCGGAAGGCGAAAGGCGAAAGGCGAAAGGCGGAAAGTGAAAGGCGAAAGGCGAAAGGCGAAGGGCGAGAGGCAAAAGTCAAAATGCCTAAGGCAAAAGGAAAAACGATTTTCAAATGAAAATGGAGAAATTTAAAATGCCTAAAGCAAAAGAAAAAACGATATTCAAAAGATAATATACAAAAGTTGAAATTGAAAATGCGAAATGGAAAATTCAAAATGCTAAAGGCGAAATGCGAAAGGCGAAAGGCGAAAGGCGAAAGGCGAAAGGCGAAAGGCGGAAGGCGAAAGGCGAAAGGCGAAAGGCGAAAGGCGAAAGGTGAAAGGCGAAAGGCGAAAGGCGAAAGGCGAAAGGCGAAAGGCGAAAGACGAAAGGCGAAGGGCGAAAGGCGAAAGGTAAAAGGCGAAAGGCGAAAGGCGAAAGGCGAAAGGCGAAAGGCGAAAGGCGAAAGGCGAAAGGTGAAAGGCGAAAGGCGAAAGGCGAAAGGCGAAAGGCGAAAGGCGAAAGGCGAAAGGCGAAAGGCGAATGGCAAAAGGCGAAAGGCGAAAGGCGAAAGGCGTAAGGCGAAAGGCGAAAGTCGAAAGGCGTAAGGCGAAAGGCGAAAGGCGAAAGTCGAAAGGCGAAGGGCGAGAGGCAAAAGGCGAAAGGTGAAAGGCGAAAGGCGAAAGTCGAAAGGCGAAGGGCGAGAGGCAAAATTCAAAATGCCTAAGTCAAAAGGAAAAACGATTTTCAAAAATTGAAATAAAAATGGAGAAATTTAAAATGCCTAAAGCAAAAGAAAAAACGATATTCAAAATATAAAATACAAAAGTTGAAATTGAAAATTCGAAATGGAAAATTCGAAATTATAAATTCGTATTTCAAAAGGCTAAATGCGAAATGCGAAAGGCGAAAGGCGAAAGGCGAAAGCGAAAGGCGAAAGGCGAAAGGCCAAAGGGGAAAGGCGAAAGGCGAAAGGCGAAAGGCGACAGGCGGAAGGTGAAAGGCGAAAGGCGAAAGGCGAAAGGCGGAAGGTGAAGGGCGTAAGGCGAAAGGCGAAAGGCGAAAGGCGAAAGGCGGAAGGTGAAAGGCGAAAGGCGAAAGGCGAAAGGCGAAAGGCGAAAGGCGAAAGGCGAAAGGCGAAAGGCGAAAGGCGAAATGCGGAAGGCGAAAGGCGAAAGGCGAAAGGCGGAAGGCGAAAGGCGAAGGGCGAGAGGCGAAAGGCGGATGGTGAAAGGCGAAAGGCGAAAGGCGAAAGGCGAATAGCGGAAGGTGAAAGGCGAAAGGCGAAAGGCGAAAAGCGAAAGGCGAAAGGCGAAAGGCGAAAGGCGAAAGGCGAAAGGCGAAAGGCGAAAGGCGAATGGCAAAAGGCGAAAGGCGAAAGGCGAAAGGCGTAAGGCGAAAGGCGAAAGTCGAAAGGCGTAAGGCGAAAGGCGAAAGGCGAAAGTCGAAAGGCGAAGGGCGAGAGGCAAAATTCAAAATGCCTAAGTCAAAAGGAAAAACGATTTTCAAAAATTGAAATAAAAATGGAGAAATTTAAAATGCCTAAAGCAAAAGAAAAAACGATATTCAAAATATAAAATACAAAAGATGAAATTGAAAATTCGAAATGGAAAATTCGAAATTATAAATTCGTATTTCAAAAGGCTAAATGCGAAATGCGAAAGGCGAAAGGCGAAAGGCGAAAGCGAAAGGCGAAAGGCGAAAGGCCAAAGGGGAAAGGCGAAAGGCGAAAGGCGAAAGGCGACAGGCGGAAGGTGAAAGGCGAAAGGCGAAAGGCGAAAGGCGGAAGGTGAAGGGCGTAAGGCGAAAGGCGAAAGGCGAAAGGCGAAAGGCGAAAGGCGGAAGGTGAAAGGCGAAAGGCGAAAGGCGAAAGGCGAAAGGCGAAAGGCGAAAGGCGAAAGGCGAAAGGCGAAAGGCGAAAGGCGAAAGGCGGATGGTGAAAGGCGAAAGGCGAAAGACGAAAGGCGAATAGCGGAAGGTGAAAGGCGAAAGGCGAAAGGCGAAAGGCGAAAAGCGAAAGGCGAAAGGCGAAAGGCGAAAGGCGAAAGGCGAAAGGCTAAAAGCAAAAGGCGAAAGGCGAAAGGCGAAAGGCGTAAGGCGAAAGGCGAAAGTCGAAAGGCGTAAGGCGAAAGGCGAAAGGCGAAAGTCGAAAGGCGAAGGGCGAGAGGCAAAATTCAAAATGCCTAAGTCAAAAGGAAAAACGATTTTCAAAAATTGAAATAAAAATGGAGAAATTTAAAATGCCTAAAGCAAAAGAAAAAACGATATTCAAAAGATAAAATACAAAAGTTGAAATTGAAAATTCGAAATGGAAAATTCGAAATTATGAATTCGTATTTCAAAAGGCTAAATGCGAAATGCGAAAGGCGAAAGGCGAAAGCGAAAGGCGAAAGGCGAAAGGCGAAAGGCGAAAGGCGAAAGGCGGAAGGTGAAAGGCGAAAGGCGAAAGGCGAAAGGCCAAAGGGGAAAGGCGAAAGGCGAAACGCGAAAGGCGAAAGGCGAAAGGCGACAGGCGGAAGGTGAAAGGCGAAAGGCGAAAGGCGAAAGGCGGAAGGCGAAAGGCGAAAGGCGAAAGGCGAAAGGCTGAAGGTGAAAGGCGAAAGGCGAAAGGCGGAAGGCGAAAGGCCAAAGGCGAAAGGCGAAAGGCGAAAGGCGAAAGGCGAAAGGCGAAAGGCGAAAGGCGAAAGGCGAAAGGCGAAAGGCGAAAGGCGAAAGGCGAAGGGCGAAAGGCGGAAGGTGAAAGGCGAAAGGCGAATGGCGGAAGGTGAAAGGCGAAAGGCGAAAGGCGAAAGGCGAAAGGCGAAAGGCGGAAGGCGAAACGCGAATGGCGGAAGGTGAAAGGCGAAAGGCGAAAGGCGAAAGGCGAAAGGCGAAAGGCGAAAGGCGGAAAGTGAAAGGCGAAAGGCGAAAGGCGAAGGGCGGCAGGCGTAAAGTGAAAGGCGAAATGAGAAAGGCAAAAGGCGAAAGGCGAAAGGCGAAAGGCGAAAGGCGAAAGGCGAAAGGCGAAAGGCGAAAGACGAAAGGCGAAAGGCGAAAGGCGAAAGGCGAAAGGCGAAAGGCGAAAGGCGAATGGCGGAAGGTGAAAGGCGAAAGGCGAAAGGCGAAAGGCGAAAGGCGAAAGGCGGAAAGTGAAAGGCGAAAGGCGAAAGGCGAAAGGCGAAAGGTGAAAAGCGGAAGGCGAAAGGCGAAAGGCGCAAGGCGAAAGGCGAAAGGCGAAAGGAGAAAGGCGGAAGGTGAAAGGCGAAAGGCGAAAGGCGAAAGGCGAAAGGCGAAAGGCGAAAGTTGAAAGGCGAAAGGCGAAAAGTGAAAGCTAAAAGGCGAAAGGCGAAAGGCGAAAGGCGAAAAGCGGAAGGCGAAAGGCGAAAGGTGAAAGGCGAAGGGCGAGAGGCAAAAGTCAAAATGCCTAAGGCAAAAGGAAAAACGATTTTCAAATGAAAATGGAGAAATTTAAAATGCATAAAGCAAAAGAAAAAACGATATTCAAAAGATAATATACAAAAGTTGAAATTGAAAATTCGAAATGGAAAATTCGAAATTGTAAATTCGTATTTCAAAATGCTAAAGGCGAAATGCGAAAAGCGAAAGACGAAAGGCGAAGGGCGAAAGTCGAAAGGCGAAAGGCGAAAGGCGAAAGGCGAAAGGCGAAAGGCGAAAGGCGAAAGGCGAAAGGCGAAAGGCGAAAGGCGAAAGGCGAAAGGCGAAAGGCGAAAGGCGAAAGGCGAAAGGCGAAAGGCGAAAGGAGAAAGGCGAAAGGCGAAAGGCAAAAGGCGAAAGGCGGAAGGCGAAAGGCGAAAGGCGAAAGGCGGAAGGCGAAAGGCGAAAGGCGAAGGGCGAGAGGCAAAAGTCAAAATGCCTAAGGCAAAATGAAAAACGATTTTCAAAACATGAAATAAAAATGGAGAAATTTAAAATGCCTAAAGCAAAAGAAAAAACGATATTCAAAAGATAAAATACTAAAGTTGGAATTGAAAATGCGAAATGGAAAATTAGAAATTAGAAATTTGTATTTCAAAATGCTAAAGGCGAAATGCGAAAGGCGAAAGGCGAAAGACGAAAGGTGAAGGGCGAAAGGTGAAAGGCGAAAGGCGAAAGGCGAAAGGCGAAAAGCGAAAGGCGAAAGGCGAAAGGCGAAAGGCGAAAGGCGAAAGGCGAAAGGCGAAAGGCGAAAGGCGAAAGGCGAAAGGTGAAAGGCGAAAGGCGAAAAGCGAAAGGCGAAAGGCGAAAGGCGAAAGGCGAAAGGCGAAAGGCGAAAGGCGAAAGGCGAAAGGCGAAAAGCGGAAGGCGAAAGGCAAAAGGAAAAACGATTTTCAAAACATGAAATGAAAATGGAGAAATTTAAAATGCCTAAAGCAAAAGAAAAAACGATATTCAAAAGATAAAATACAAAAGTTGAAATTGAAAATGCGAAATGGAAAATTCACAATTATAAATTTGTATTTCAAAATGCTAAAAGCGAATTGCGAAATGCAAAAGACGAAAGGCGAAGGGCGAAAGTCGAAAGGTGAAAGGCGAAATGCAAAAGGCGAAAGGCGAAAGGCGAAAGGTGAAAGGCGAAAGGCGAAAGGTGAAAGGCGAAAGGCGAAAGGCGAAAGGCGAAAGGCGAAAGGCGAAAGGCGAAAGGCGAAAGGCGAAAGGTGAGAGGCGAAAGGCGAAAGGTGAAAGGGGAAAGGCGAAAGGCGAAAGGCGAAAGGCGAAAGGCGAAAGGCGAAAGGCGAAAGGCGAAAGGCGAAAGGCGGATGGTGAAAGGCGAAAGGCGAAAGGCGAAAGGCGAAAGGCGAATAGCGGAAGGTGAAAGGCGAAAGGCGAAAGGCGAAAGGCGAAAAGCGAAAGGCGAAAGGCGAAAGGCGAAAGGCGAAAGGCGAAAGGCGAAAGGCGAATGGCAAAAGGCGAAAGGCGAAAGGCGAAAGGCGTAAGGCGAAAGGCGAAAGTCGAAAGGCGTAAGGCGAAAGGCGAAAGGCGAAAGTCGAAAGGCGAAGGGCGAGAGGCAAAATTCAAAATGCCTAAGTCAAAAGGAAAAACGATTTTCAAAAATTGAAATAAAAATGGAGAAATTTAAAATGCCTAAAGCAAAAGAAAAAACGATATTCAAAAGATAAAATACAAAAGTTGAAATTGAAAATTCGAAATGGAAAATTCGAAATTATAAATTCGTATTTCAAAAGGCTAAATGCGAAATGCGAAAGGCGAAAGGCGAAAGGCGAAAGCGAAAGGCGAAAGGCGAAAGGCGAAAGGCGAAAGGCCAAAGGGGAAAGGCGAAAGGCGAAAGGCGAAAGGCGACAGGCGGAAGGTGAAAGGCGAAAGGCGAAAGGCGAAAGGCGAAAGGCGGAAGGTGAAAGGCGTAAGGCGAAAGGCGAAAGGCGAAAGGCGAAAGGCGAAAGGCAGAAGGTGAAAGGCGAAAGGCGAAAGGCGAAAGGCGAAAGGCGAAAGGCGAAAGGCGAAAGGCGAAAGGCGGATGGTGAAAGGCGAAAGGCGAAAGACGAAAGGCGAATAGCGGAAGGTGAAAGGCGAAAGGCGAAAGGCGAAAGGCGAAAGGCGAAAAGCGAAAGGCGAAAGGCGAAAGGCGAAAGGCGAAAGGCGAAAGGCGAAAACCGGAAGGCGAAAGGCGAAAGGCGAAAGGCGAAAAGCGGAAGGCAAAAGGAAAAACGATTTTCAAAACATGAAATGAAAATGGAGAAATTTAAAATGCCTAAAGCAAAAGAAAAAACGATATTCAAAAGATAAAATACAAAAGTTGAAATTGAAAATGCGAAATGGAAAATTCACAATTATAAATTTGTATTTCAAAATGCTAAAAGCGAATTGCGAAATGCAAAAGACGAAAGGCGAAGGGCGAAATTCGAAAGGTGAAAGGCGAAATGCAAAAGGCGAAAGGCGAAAGGCGAAAGGCGAAAGGCGAAAGGCGAAAGGCGAAAGGCGAAAGGCGAAAGGCGAAAGGTGAAAGGCGAAAGGCGAAAAGCGAAAGGCGAAAGGCGAAAGGCGAAAGGCGAAAGGCGAAATGCGAAAGGCGAAAGGCGAAAGGCGAAAAGCGGAAGGCGAAAGGCGAAAGGCGAAAGGCGAAAAGCGGAAGGCAAAAGGAAAAACGATTTTCAAAACATGAAATGAAAATGGAGAAATTTAAAATGCCTAAAGCAAAAGAAAAAACGATATTCAAAAGATAAAATACAAAAGTTGAAATTGAAAATGCGAAATGGAAAATTCACAATTATAAATTTGTATTTCAAAATGCTAAAAGCGAATTGCGAAATGCAAAAGACGAAAGGCGAAGGGCGAAAGTCGAAAGGTGAAAGGCGAAATGCAAAAGGCGAAAGGCGAAAGGCGAAAGGTGAAAGGCGAAAGGCGAAAGGTGAAAGGCGAAAGGCGAAAGGCGAAAGGCGAAAGGCGAAAGGCGAAAGGCGAAAGGCGAAATGCGAAAGGCGAAAGGTGAGAGGCGAAAGGCGAAAGGTGAAAGGCGAAAGGCGAAAGGCGAAAGGCGAAAGGCGAAAGGCGAAAGGCGAAAGGCGAAAGGCGAAAGGCGAAAGGCGGATGGTGAAAGGCGAAAGGCGAAAGGCGAAAGGCGAAAGGCGAAAGGCGAATAGCGGAAGGTGAAAGGCGAAAGGCGAAAGGCGAAAGGCGAAAGGCGAAAGGCGAAAGGCGAAAGGCGAAAGGCGAAAAGCGAAAGGCGAAAGGCGAAAGGCGAAAGGCGAAAGGCGAAAGGCGAAAGGCGAATGGCAAAAGGCGAAAGGCGAAAGGCGAAAGGCGTAAGGCGAAAGGCGAAAGTCGAAAGGCGTAAGGCGAAAGGCGAAAGGCGAAAGTCGAAAGGCGAAGGGCGAGAGGCAAAACTCAAAATGCCTAAGTCAAAAGGAAAAACGATTTTCAAAAATTGAAATAAAAATGGAGAAATTTAAAATGCCTAAAGCAAAAGAAAAAACGATATTCAAAAGATAAAATACAAAAGTTGAAATTGAAAATTCGAAATGGAAAATTCGAAATTATAAATTCGTATTTCAAAAGGCTAAATGCGAAATGCGAAATGCGAAAGGCGAAAGGCGAAAGGCGAAAGCGAAAGGCGAAAGGCGAAAGGCGAAAGGCGAAAGGCCAAAGGGGAAAGGCGAAAGGCGACAGGCGGAAGGTGAAAGGCGAAAGGCGAAAGGCGAAAGGCGAAAGGCGGAAGGTGAAAGGCGTAAGGCGAAAGGCGAAAGGCGAAAGGCGAAAGGCGAAAGGCGAAAGGCGAAAGGCAGAAGGTGAAAGGCGAAAGGCGAAAGGCGAAAGGCGAAAGGCGAAAGGCGAAAGGCGAAAGGCGAAAGGCGGATGGTGAAAGGCGAAAGTCGAAAGGCGAAGGGCGAGAGGCAAAATTCAAAATGCCTAAGTCAAAAGGAAAAACGATTTTCAAAAATTGAAATAAAAATGGAGAAATTTAAAATGCCTAAAGCAAAAGAAAAAACGATATTCAAAATATAAAATACAAAAGTTGAAATTGAAAATTCGAAATGGAAAATTCGAAATTATAAATTCGTATTTCAAAAGGCTAAATGCGAAATGCGAAAGGCGAAAGGCGAAAGGCGAAAGCGAAAGGCGAAAGGCGAAAGGCCAAAGGGGAAAGGCGAAAGGCGAAAGGCGAAAGGCGACAGGCGGAAGGTGAAAGGCGAAAGGCGAAAGGCGAAAGGCGGAAGGTGAAGGGCGTAAGGCGAAAGGCGAAAGGCGAAAGGCGAAAGGCGGAAGGTGAAAGGCGAAAGGCGAAAGGCGAAAGGCGAAAGGCGAAAGGCGAAAGGCGAAAGGCGAAAGGCGAAATGCGGAAGGCGAAAGGCGAAAGGCGAAAGGCGGAAGGCGAAAGGCGAAGGGCGAGAGGCGAAAGGCGGATGGTGAAAGGCGAAAGGCGAAAGGCGAAAGGCGAATAGCGGAAGGTGAAAGGCGAAAGGCGAAAGGCGAAAAGCGAAAGGCGAAAGGCGAAAGGCGAAAGGCGAAAGGCGAAAGGCGAAAGGCGAAAGGCGAATGGCAAAAGGCGAAAGGCGAAAGGCGAAAGGCGTAAGGCGAAAGGCGAAAGTCGAAAGGCGTAAGGCGAAAGGCGAAAGGCGAAAGTCGAAAGGCGAAGGGCGAGAGGCAAAATTCAAAATGCCTAAGTCAAAAGGAAAAACGATTTTCAAAAATTGAAATAAAAATGGAGAAATTTAAAATGCCTAAAGCAAAAGAAAAAACGATATTCAAAATATAAAATACAAAAGTTGAAATTGAAAATTCGAAATGGAAAATTCGAAATTATAAATTCGTATTTCAAAAGGCTAAATGCGAAATGCGAAAGGCGAAAGGCGAAAGGCGAAAGCGAAAGGCGAAAGGCGAAAGGCCAAAGGGGAAAGGCGAAAGGCGAAAGGCGAAAGGCGACAGGCGGAAGGTGAAAGGCGAAAGGCGAAAGGCGAAAGGCGGAAGGTGAAGGGCGTAAGGCGAAAGGCGAAAGGCGAAAGGCGAAAGGCGGAAGGTGAAAGGCGAAAGGCGAAAGGCGAAAGGCGAAAGGCGAAAGGCGAAAGGCGAAAGGCGAAAGGCGAAAGGCGAAAGGCGAAAGGCGGATGGTGAAAGGCGAAAGGCGAAAGACGAAAGGCGAATAGCGGAAGGTGAAAGGCGAAAGGCGAAAGGCGAAAGGCGAAAAGCGAAAGGCGAAAGGCGAAAGGCGAAAGGCGAAAGGCGAAAGGCTAAAAGCAAAAGGCGAAAGGCGAAAGGCGAAAGGCGTAAGGCGAAAGGCGAAAGTCGAAAGGCGTAAGGCGAAAGGCGAAAGGCGAAAGTCGAAAGGCGAAGGGCGAGAGGCAAAATTCAAAATGCCTAAGTCAAAAGGAAAAACGATTTTCAAAAATTGAAATAAAAATGGAGAAATTTAAAATGCCTAAAGCAAAAGAAAAAACGATATTCAAAAGATAAAATACAAAAGTTGAAATTGAAAATTCGAAATGGAAAATTCGAAATTATGAATTCGTATTTCAAAAGGCTAAATGCGAAATGCGAAAGGCGAAAGGCGAAAGCGAAAGGCGAAAGGCGAAAGGCGAAAGGCGAAAGGCGAAAGGCGGAAGGTGAAAGGCGAAAGGCGAAAGGCGAAAGGCCAAAGGGGAAAGGCGAAAGGCGAAACGCGAAAGGCGAAAGGCGAAAGGCGACAGGCGGAAGGTGAAAGGCGAAAGGCGAAAGGCGAAAGGCGGAAGGCGAAAGGCGAAAGGCGAAAGGCGAAAGGCGAAAGGCTGAAGGTGAAAGGCGAAAGGCGAAAGGCGGAAGGCGAAAGGCCAAAGGCGAAAGGCGAAAGGCGAAAGGCGAAAGGCGAAAGGCGAAAGGCGAAAGGCGAAAGGCGAAAGGCGAAAGGCGAAAGGCGAAAGGCGAAGGGCGAAAGGCGGAAGGTGAAAGGCGAAAGGCGAATGGCGGAAGGTGAAAGGCGAAAGGCGAAAGGCGAAAGGCGAAAGGCGAAAGGCGGAAGGCGAAACGCGAATGGCGGAAGGTGAAAGGCGAAAGGCGAAAGGCGAAAGGCGAAAGGCGAAAGGCGGAAAGTGAAAGGCGAAAGGCGAAAGGCGAAGGGCGGCAGGCGTAAAGTGAAAGGCGAAATGAGAAAGGCAAAAGGCGAAAGGCGAAAGGCGAAAGGCGAAAGGCGAAAGGCGAAAGACGAAAGGCGAAAGGTGAAAGGCGAAAGGCGAAAGGCGAAAGGCGAAAGGCGAATGGCGGAAGGTGAAAGGCGAAAGGCGAAAGGCGAAAGGCGAAAGGCGAAAGGCGAAAGGCGGAAAGTGAAAGGCGAAAGGCGAAAGGCGAAAGGCGAAAGGTGAAAAGCGGAAGGCGAAAGGCGAAAAGCGCAAGGCGAAAGGCGAAAGGCGAAAGGAGAAAGGCGGAAGGTGAAAGGCGAAAGGCGAAAGGCGAAAGGCGAAAGGCGAAAGGCGAAAGTTGAAAGGCGAAAGGCGAAAAGTGAAAGCTAAAAGGCGAAAGGCGAAAGGCGAAAGGCGAAAAGCGGAAGGCGAAAGGCGAAAGGTGAAAGGCGAAGGGCGAGAGGCAAAAGTCAAAATGCCTAAGGCAAAAGGAAAAACGATTTTCAAATGAAAATGGAGAAATTTAAAATGCATAAAGCAAAAGAAAAAACGATATTCAAAAGATAATATACAAAAGTTGAAATTGAAAATTCGAAATGGAAAATTCGAAATTGTAAATTCGTATTTCAAAATGCTAAAGGCGAAATGCGAAAAGCGAAAGACGAAAGGCGAAGGGCGAAAGTCGAAAGGCGAAAGGCGAAAGGCGAAAGGCGAAAGGCGAAAGGCGAAAGGCGAAAGGCGAAAGGCGAAAGGCGAAAGGCGAAAGGCGAAAGGCGAAAGGCGAAAGGCGAAAGGCGAAAGGCGAAAGGCGAAAGGAGAAAGGCGAAAGGCGAAAGGCAAAAGGCGAAAGGCGGAAGGCGAAAGGCGAAAGGCGAAAGGCGGAAGGCGAAAGGCGAAAGGCGAAGGGCGAGAGGCAAAAGTCAAAATGCCTAAGGCAAAATGAAAAACGATTTTCAAAACATGAAATAAAAATGGAGAAATTTAAAATGCCTAAAGCAAAAGAAAAAACGATATTCAAAAGATAAAATACTAAAGTTGGAATTGAAAATGCGAAATGGAAAATTAGAAATTAGAAATTTGTATTTCAAAATGCTAAAGGCGAAATGCGAAAGGCGAAAGGCGAAAGACGAAAGGTGAAGGGCGAAAGGTGAAAGGCGAAAGGCGAAAGGCGAAAGGCGAAAAGCGAAAGGCGAAAGGCGAAAGGCGAAAGGCGAAAGGCGAAAGGCGAAAGGCGAAAGGCGAAAGGTGAAAGGCGAAAGGCGAAAAGCGAAAGGCGAAAGGCGAAAGGCGAAAGGCGAAAGGCGAAAGGCGAAAGGCGAAAGGCGAAAGGCGAAAAGCGGAAGGCGAAAGGCAAAAGGAAAAACGATTTTCAAAACATGAAATGAAAATGGAGAAATTTAAAATGCCTAAAGCAAAAGAAAAAACGATATTCAAAAGATAAAATACAAAAGTTGAAATTGAAAATGCGAAATGGAAAATTCACAATTATAAATTTGTATTTCAAAATGCTAAAAGCGAATTGCGAAATGCAAAAGACGAAAGGCGAAGGGCGAAAGTCGAAAGGTGAAAGGCGAAATGCAAAAGGCGAAAGGCGAAAGGCGAAAGGTGAAAGGCGAAAGGCGAAAGGTGAAAGGCGAAAGGCGAAAGGCGAAAGGCGAAAGGCGAAAGGCGAAAGGTGAGAGGCGAAAGGCGAAAGGTGAAAGGGGAAAGGCGAAAGGCGAAAGGCGAAAGGCGAAAGGCGAAAGGCGAAAGGCGAAAGGCGAAAGGCGAAAGGCGGATGGTGAAAGGCGAAAGGCGAAAGGCGAAAGGCGAAAGGAGAATAGCGGAAGGTGAAAGGCGAAAGGCGAGGCGAAAAGCGAAAGGCGAAAGGCGAAAGGCGAAAGGCGAAAGGCGAAAGGCGAAAGGCGAATGGCAAAAGGCGAAAGGCGAAAGGCGAAAGGCGTAAGGCGAAAGGCGAAAGTCGAAAGGCGTAAGGCGAAAGGCGAAAGGCGAAAGTCGAAAGGCGAAGGGCGAGAGGCAAAATTCAAAATGCCTAAGTCAAAAGGAAAAACGATTTTCAAAAATTGAAATAAAAATGGAGAAATTTAAAATGCCTAAAGCAAAAGAAAAAACGATATTCAAAAGATAAAATACAAAAGTTGAAATTGAAAATTCGAAATGGAAAATTCGAAATTATAAATTCGTATTTCAAAAGGCTAAATGCGAAATGCGAAAGGCGAAAGGCGAAAGGCGAAAGCGAAAGGCGAAAGGCGAAAGGCGAAAGGCGAAAGGCCAAAGGGGAAAGGCGAAAGGCGAAAGGCGAAAGGCGACAGGCGGAAGGTGAAAGGCGAAAGGCGAAAGGCGAAAGGCGAAAGGCGGAAGGTGAAAGGCGTAAGGCGAAAGGCGAAAGGCGAAAGGCGAAAGGCAGAAGGTGAAAGGCGAAAGGCGAAAGGCGAAAGGCGAAAGGCGAAAGGCGAAAGGCGAAAGGCGAAAGGCGAAAGGCGGATGGTGAAAGGCGAAAGGCGAAAGACGAAAGGCGAATAGCGGAAGGTGAAAGGCGAAAGGCGAAAGGCGAAAGGCGAAAGGCGAAAAGCGAAAGGCGAAAGGCGAAAGGCGAAAGGCGAAAGGCGAAAGGCGAAAAGCGGAAGGCGAAAGGCGAAAGGCGAAAGGCGAAAAGCGGAAGGCAAAAGGAAAAACGATTTTCAAAACATGAAATGAAAATGGAGAAATTTAAAATGCCTAAAGCAAAAGAAAAAACGATATTCAAAAGATAAAATACAAAAGTTGAAATTGAAAATGCGAAATGGAAAATTCACAATTATAAATTTGTATTTCAAAATGCTAAAAGCGAATTGCGAAATGCAAAAGACGAAAGGCGAAGGGCGAAATTCGAAAGGTGAAAGGCGAAATGCAAAAGGCGAAAGGCGAAAGGCGAAAGGCGAAAGGCGAAAGGCGAAAGGCGAAAGGCGAAAGGCGAAAGGTGAAAGGCGAAAGGCGAAAAGCGAAAGGCGAAAGGCGAAAGGCGAAAGGCGAAAGGCGAAATGCGAAAGGCGAAAGGCGAAAGGCGAAAAGCGGAAGGCGAAAGGCGACAGGCGAAAGGCGAAAAGCGGAAGGCAAAAGGAAAAACGATTTTCAAAACATGAAATGAAAATGGAGAAATTTAAAATGCCCAAAGCAAAAGAAAAAACGATATTCAAAAGATAAAATACAAAAGTTGAAATTGAAAATGCGAAATGGAAAATTCACAATTATAAATTTGTATTTCAAAATGCTAAAAGCGAATTGCGAAATGCAAAAGACGAAAGGCGAAGGGCGAAAGTCGAAAGGTGAAAGGCGAAATGCAAAAGGCGAAAGGCGAAAGGCGAAAGGTGAAAGGCGAAAGGCGAAAGGTGAAAGGCGAAAGGCGAAAGGCGAAAGGCGAAAGGCGAAAGGCGAAAGGCGAAATGCGAAAGGCGAAAGGTGAGAGGCGAAAGGCGAAAGGTGAAAGGCGAAAGGCGAAAGGCGAAAGGCGAAAGGCGAAAGGCGAAAGGCGAAAGGCGAAAGGCGAAAGGCGGATGGTGAAAGGCGAAAGGCGAAAGGCGAAAGGCGAAAGGCGAATAGCGGAAGGTGAAAGGCGAAAGGCGAAAGGCGAAAGGCGAAAGGCGAAAGGCGAAAAGCGAAAGGCGAAAGGCGAAAGGCGAAAGGCGAAAGGCGAAAGGCGAAAGGCGAATGGCAAAAGGCGAAAGGCGAAAGGCGAAAGGCGTAAGGCGAAAGGCGAAAGTCGAAAGGCGTAAGGCGAAAGGCGAAAGGCGAAAGTCGAAAGGCGAAGGGCGAGAGGCAAAACTCAAAATGCCTAAGTCAAAAGGAAAAACGATTTTCAAAAATTGAAATAAAAATGGAGAAATTTAAAATGCCTAAAGCAAAAGAAAAAACGATATTCAAAAGATAAAATACAAAAGTTGAAATTGAAAATTCGAAATGGAAAATTCGAAATTATAAATTCGTATTTCAAAAGGCTAAATGCGAAATGCGAAATGCGAAAGGCGAAAGGCGAAAGGCGAAAGCGAAAGGCGAAAGGCGAAAGGCGAAAGGCGAAAGGCCAAAGGGGAAAGGCGAAAGGCGACAGGCGGAAGGTGAAAGGCGAAAGGCGAAAGGCGAAAGGCGAAAGGCGGAAGGTGAAAGGCGTAAGGCGAAAGGCGAAAGGCGAAAGGCGAAAGGCGAAAGGCGAAAGGCGAAAGGCAGAAGGTGAAAGGCGAAAGGCGAAAGGCGAAAGGCGAAAGGCGAAAGGCGAAAGGCGAAAGGCGGATGGTGAAAGGCGAAAGGCGAAAGACGAAAGGCGAATAGCGGAAGGTGAAAGGCGAAAGGCGAAAGGCGAAAGGCGAAAAGCGAAAGGCGAAAGGCGAAAGGCGAAAGGCGAAAGGCGAAAGGCGAAAGGCGAAAGGCGAAAAGCAAAAGGCGAAAGGCGAAAGGCGAAAGGCGTAAGGCGAAAGGCGAAAGTCGAAAGGCGTAAGGCGAAAGGCGAAAGGCGAAAGTCGAAAGGCGAAGGGCGAGAGGCAAAATTCAAAATGCCTAAGTCAAAAGGAAAAACGATTTTCAAAAATTGAAATAAAAATGGAGAAATTTAAAATGCCTAAAGCAAAAGAAAAAACGATATTCAAAAGATAAAATACAAAAGTTGAAATTGAAAATTCGAAATGGAAAATTCGAAATTATAAATTCGTATTTCAAAAGGCTAAATGCGAAATGCGAAAGGCGAAAGGCGAAAGGCGAAAGCGAAAGGCGAAAGGCGAAAGGCGAAAGGCGAAAGGCCAAAGGGGAAAGGCGAAAGGCGAAAGGCGAAAGGCGACAGGCGGAAGGTGAAAGGCGAAAGGCGAAAGGCGAAAGGCGAAAGGCGAAAGGCGAAAGGCGAAAGGCGAAAGGCGGAAGGTGAAAGGCGAAAGGCGAAAGGCGAAAGGCCAAAGGGGAAAGGCGAAAGGCGAAACGCGAAAGGCGAAAGGCGAAAGGCGACAGGCGAAAGATGAAAGGCGAAAGGCGAAAGGCGAAAGGCGAAAGGCGAAAGGCGGAAGGCGAAAGGCGAAAGGCGAAAGGCGAAAGGCGAAAGGCGAAAGGCGAAAGGCGAAAGGCTGAAGGTGAAAGGCGAAAGGCGAAAGGCGGAAGGCGAAAGGCGAAAGGCGAAAGGCGAAAGGCGAAAGGCGAAAGGCGAAAGGCGAAAGGCGAAAGGCGAAAGGCGAAGGGCGAAAGGCGGAAGATGAAAGGCGAAAGGCGAATGGCGGAAGGCGAAAGGCGAAAGGCGAAAGGCGAAAGGCGAATGGCGGAAGGTGAAAGGCGAAAGGCGAAAGGCGAAAGGCGGAAAGTGAAAGGCGAAAGGCGAAAGGCGAAAGGCGAAGGGCGGCAGGCGTAAAGTGAAAGGCGAAATGCGAAAGGCAAAAGGCGAAAGGCGAAAGGCGAAAGGCGAAAGGCGAAAGGCGAAAGGCGAAAGACGAAAGGCGAAAAGCGAAAGGCGAAAGGCGAATGGCGAAAGGCGAATGGCGGAAGGTGAAAGGCGAAAGGCGAAAGGCGAAAGGCGAAAGGCGAAAGGCGGAAAGTGAAAGGCGAAAGGCGAAAGGCGAAAGGCGAAAGGCGAAAGGCGAAAGGCGAAAGGCGAAAGGCGAAAGGCGAAAGGCGAAAGGCGAAGGGCGAAAGGCGGAAGGTGAAAGGCGAAAGGCGAATGGCGGAAGGTGAAAGGCGAAAGGCGAAAGGCGAAAGGCGAAAGGCGAAAGGCGAAAGGCGAAAGTGAAAGGCGAAAGGCGAAATGCGAAAGGCGAAAGGCGAAAGGCGAAAGGCGAAAGGCGAAAGGCGAAAGGCGAAAGGCGAAAGGCGAAAGGCGAAAGGCGAAAGGCGAAAGGCGAAAGGCGAAAGGCGAAAGGCGAAAGGCGAATGGCGGAAGGTGAAAGGCGAAAGGCGAAAGGCGAAAGGCGAAAGGCGAAAGGCGGAAAGTGAAAGGCGAAAGGCGAAAGGCGAAAGGCGAAGGGCGGCAGGCGTAAAGTGAAAGGCGAAATGAGAAAGGCAAAAGGCGAAAGGCGAAAGGCGAAAGGCGAAAGGCGAAAGGCGAAAGGCGAAAGACGAAAGGCGAAAGGCGAAAGGCGAAAGGCGAAAGGCGAAAGGCGAAAGGCGAAAGGCGAATGGCGGAAGGTGAAAGGCGAAAGGCGAAAGGCGAAAGGCGAAAGGCGAAAGGCGGAAAGTGAAAGGCGAAAGGCGAAAGGCGAAAGGTGAAAAGCGGAAGGCGAAAGGCGAAAGGCGCAAGGCGAAAGGCGAAAGGCGAAAGGAGAAAGGCGGAAGGTGAAAGGCGAAAGGCGAAAGGCGAAAGGCGAAAGGCGAAAGGCGAAAGTTGAAAGGCGAAAGGCGAAAAGTGAAAGCTAAAAGGCGAAAGGCGAAAGGCGAAAGGCGAAAAGCGGAAGGCGAAAGGCGAAAGGTGAAAGGCGAAGGGCGAGAGGCAAAAGTCAAAATGCCTAAGGCAAAAGGAAAAACGATTTTCAAATGAAAATGGAGAAATTTAAAATGCATAAAGCAAAAGAAAAAACGATATTCAAAAGATAATATACAAAAGTTGAAATTGAAAATTCGAAATGGAAAATTCGAAATTGTAAATTCGTATTTCAAAATGCTAAAGGCGAAATGCGAAAAGCGAAAGACGAAAGGCGAAGGGCGAAAGTCGAAAGGCGAAAGGCGAAAGGCGAAAGGCGAAAGGCGAAAGGCGAAAGGCGAAAGGCGAAAGGCGAAAGGCGAAAGGCGAAAGGCGAAAGGCGAAAGGCGAAAGGCGAAAGGCGAAAGGCGAAAGGCGAAAGGCGAAAGGCGAAAGGAGAAAGGCGAAAGGCGAAAGGCAAAAGGCGAAAGGCGGAAGGCGAAAGGCGAAAGGCGAAAGGCGGAAGGCGAAAGGCGAAAGGCGAAGGGCGAGAGGCAAAAGTCAAAATGCCTAAGGCAAAATGAAAAACGATTTTCAAAACATGAAATAAAAATGGAGAAATTTAAAATGCCTAAAGCAAAAGAAAAAACGATATTCAAAAGATAAAATACTAAAGTTGGAATTGAAAATGCGAAATGGAAAATTAGAAATTAGAAATTTGTATTTCAAAATGCTAAAGGCGAAATGCGAAAGGCGAAAGGCGAAAGACGAAAGGTGAAGGGCGAAAGGTGAAAGGCGAAAGGCGAAAGGCGAAAGGCGAAAAGCGAAAGGCGAAAGGCGAAAGGCGAAAGGCGAAAGGCGAAAGGCGAAAGGCGAAAGGTGAAAGGCGAAAGGCGAAATGCGAAAGGCGAAAGGCGAAAGGCGAAAGGCGAAAGGCGAAAGGCGAAAGGCGAAAGGCGAAAGGCGAAAAGCGGAAGGCGAAAGGCAAAAGGAAAAACGATTTTCAAAACATGAAATGAAAATGGAGAAATTTAAAATGCCTAAAGCAAAAGAAAAAACGATATTCAAAAGATAAAATACAAAAGTTGAAATTGAAAATGCGAAATGGAAAATTCACAATTATAAATTTGTATTTCAAAATGCTAAAAGCGAATTGCGAAATGCAAAAGACGAAAGGCGAAGGGCGAAAGTCGAAAGGTGAAAGGCGAAATGCAAAAGGCGAAAGGCGAAAGGCGAAAGGTGAAAGGCGAAAGGCGAAAGGTGAAAGGCGAAAGGCGAAAGGCGAAAGGCGAAAGGCGAAAGGCGAAAGGCGAAAGGCGAAAGGCGAAAGGTGAGAGGCGAAAGGCGAAAGGTGAAAGGGGAAAGGCGAAAGGCGAAAGGCGAAAGGCGAAAGGCGAAAGGCGAAAGGCGAAAGGCGAAAGGCGGATGGTGAAAGGCGAAAGGCGAAAGGCGAAAGGCGAAAGGCGAATAGCGGAAGGTGAAAGGCGAAAGGCGAAAGGCGAAAGGCGAAAGGCGAAAAGCGAAAGGCGAAAGGCGAAAGGCGAAAGGCGAAAGGCGAAAGGCGAAAGGCGAATGGCAAAAGGCGAAAGGCGAAAGGCGAAAGGCGTAAGGCGAAAGGCGAAAGTCGAAAGGCGTAAGGCGAAAGGCGAAAGGCGAAAGTCGAAAGGCGAAGGGCGAGAGGCAAAATTCAAAATGCCTAAGTCAAAAGGAAAAACGATTTTCAAAAATTGAAATAAAAATGGAGAAATTTAAAATGCCTAAAGCAAAAGAAAAAACGATATTCAAAAGATAAAATACAAAAGTTGAAATTGAAAATTCGAAATGGAAAATTCGAAATTATAAATTCGTATTTCAAAAGGCTAAATGCGAAATGCGAAAGGCGAAAGGCGAAAGGCGAAAGCGAAAGGCGAAAGGCGAAAGGCGAAAGGCGAAAGGCCAAAGGGGAAAGGCGAAAGGCGAAAGGCGAAAGGCGACAGGCGGAAGGTGAAAGGCGAAAGGCGAAAGGCGAAAGGCGAAAGGCGGAAGGTGAAAGGCGTAAGGCGAAAGGCGAAAGGCGAAAGGCGAAAGGCGAAAGGCAGAAGGTGAAAGGCGAAAGGCGAAAGGCGAAAGGCGAAAGGCGAAAGGCGAAAGGCGAAAGGCGAAAGGCGAAAGGCGAAAGGCGGATGGTGAAAGGCGAAAGGCGAAAGACGAAAGGCGAATAGCGGAAGGTGAAAGGCGAAAGGCGAAAGGCGAAAGGCGAAAGGCGAAAAGCGAAAGGCGAAAGGCGAAAGGCGAAAGGCGAAAGGCGAAAGGCGAAAAGCGGAAGGCGAAAGGCGAAAGGCGAAAGGCGAAAAGCGGAAGGCAAAAGGAAAAACGATTTTCAAAACATGAAATGAAAATGGAGAAATTTAAAATGCCTAAAGCAAAAGAAAAAACGATATTCAAAAGATAAAATACAAAAGTTGAAATTGAAAATGCGAAATGGAAAATTCACAATTATAAATTTGTATTTCAAAATGCTAAAAGCGAATTGCGAAATGCAAAAGACGAAAGGCGAAGGGCGAAATTCGAAAGGTGAAAGGCGAAATGCAAAAGGCGAAAGGCGAAAGGCGAAAGGCGAAAGGCGAAAGGCGAAAGGCGAAAGGCGAAAGGCGAAAGGTGAAAGGCGAAAGGCGAAAAGCGAAAGGCGAAAGGCGAAAGGCGAAAGGCGAAAGGCGAAATGCGAAAGGCGAAAGGCGAAAGGCGAAAAGCGGAAGGCGAAAGGCGAAAGGCGAAAGGCGAAAAGCGGAAGGCAAAAGGAAAAACGATTTTCAAAACATGAAATGAAAATGGAGAAATTTAAAATGCCTAAAGCAAAAGAAAAAACGATATTCAAAAGATAAAATACAAAAGTTGAAATTGAAAATGCGAAATGGAAAATTCACAATTATAAATTTGTATTTCAAAATGCTAAAAGCGAATTGCGAAATGCAAAAGACGAAAGGCGAAGGGCGAAAGTCGAAAGGTGAAAGGCGAAATGCAAAAGGCGAAAGGCGAAAGGCGAAAGGTGAAAGGCGAAAGGCGAAAGGTGAAAGGCGAAAGGCGAAAGGCGAAAGGCGAAAGGCGAAAGGCGAAAGGCGAAAGGCGAAATGCGAAAGGCGAAAGGTGAGAGGCGAAAGGCGAAAGGTGAAAGGCGAAAGGCGAAAGGCGAAAGGCGAAAGGCGAAAGGCGAAAGGCGAAAGGCGAAAGGCGGATGGTGAAAGGCGAAAGGCGAAAGGCGAAAGGCGAATAGCGGAAGGTGAAAGGCGAAAGGCGAAAGGCGAAAGGCGAAAGGCGAAAGGCGAAAGGCGAAAGGCGAAAGGCGAAAAGCGAAAGGCGAAAGGCGAAAGGCGAAAGGCGAAAGGCGAAAGGCGAAAGGCGAATGGCAAAAGGCGAAAGGCGAAAGGCGAAAGGCGTAAGGCGAAAGGCGAAAGTCGAAAGGCGTAAGGCGAAAGGCGAAAGGCGAAAGTCGAAAGGCGAAGGGCGAGAGGCAAAACTCAAAATGCCTAAGTCAAAAGGAAAAACGATTTTCAAAAATTGAAATAAAAATGGAGAAATTTAAAATGCCTAAAGCAAAAGAAAAAACGATATTCAAAAGATAAAATACAAAAGTTGAAATTGAAAATTCGAAATGGAAAATTCGAAATTATAAATTCGTATTTCAAAAGGCTAAATGCGAAATGCGAAATGCGAAAGGCGAAAGGCGAAAGGCGAAAGCGAAAGGCGAAAGGCGAAAGGCGAAAGGCGAAAGGCCAAAGGGGAAAGGCGAAAGGCGACAGGCGGAAGGTGAAAGGCGAAAGGCGAAAGGCGAAAGGCGAAAGGCGGAAGGTGAAAGGCGTAAGGCGAAAGGCGAAAGGCGAAAGGCGAAAGGCGAAAGGCGAAAGGCGAAAGGCAGAAGGTGAAAGGCGAAAGGCGAAAGGCGAAAGGCGAAAGGCGAAAGGCGAAAGGCGAAAGGCGGATGGTGAAAGGCGAAAGGCGAAAGGCGAAAGACGAAAGGCGAATAGCGGAAGGTGAAAGGCGAAAGGCGAAAGGCGAAAGGCGAAAAGCGAAAGGCGAAAGGCGAAAGGCGAAAGGCGAAAGGCGAAAGGCGAAAGGCGAAAGGCGAAAAGCAAAAGGCGAAAGGCGAAAGGCGAAAGGCGTAAGGCGAAAGGCGAAAGTCGAAAGGCGTAAGGCGAAAGGCGAAAGGCGAAAGTCGAAAGGCGAAGGGCGAGAGGCAAAATTCAAAATGCCTAAGTCAAAAGGAAAAACGATTTTCAAAAATTGAAATAAAAATGGAGAAATTTAAAATGCCTAAAGCAAAAGAAAAAACGATATTCAAAAGATAAAATACAAAAGTTGAAATTGAAAATTCGAAATGGAAAATTCGAAATTATAAATTCGTATTTCAAAAGGCTAAATGCGAAATGCGAAAGGCGAAAGGCGAAAGGCGAAAGCGAAAGGCGAAAGGCGAAAGGCGAAAGGCGAAAGGCCAAAGGGGAAAGGCGAAAGGCGAAAGGCGAAAGGCGACAGGCGGAAGGTGAAAGGCGAAAGGCGAAAGGCGAAAGGCGAAAGGCGAAAGGCGAAAGGCGAAAGGCGAAAGGCGGAAGGTGAAAGGCGAAAGGCGAAAGGCGAAAGGCCAAAGGGGAAAGGCGAAAGGCGAAACGCGAAAGGCGAAAGGCGAAAGGCGACAGGCGAAAGATGAAAGGCGAAAGGCGAAAGGCGAAAGGCGAAAGGCGAAAGGCGGAAGGCGAAAGGCGAAAGGCGAAAGGCGAAAGGCGAAAGGCGAAAGGCGAAAGGCTGAAGGTGAAAGGCGAAAGGCGAAAGGCGGAAGGCGAAAGGCGAAAGGCGAAAGGCGAAAGGCGAAAGGCGAAAGGCGGAAAGTGAAAGGCGAAAGGCGAAAGGCGAAAGGCGAAAGGCGAAATGCGAAAGGCGAAAGGCGAAAGGCGAAAGGCGAAGGGCGAAAGGCGGAAGGTGAAAGGCGAAAGGCGAATGGCGGAAGGTGAAAGGCGAAAGGCGAAAGGCGAAAGGCGAAAGGCGAAAGGCGGAAGGCGAAAGGCGAAAGGCGAAAGGCGAAAGGCGAAAGGCGAAAGGCGAAAGGCGAAAGGCGAAAGGCGAAGGGCGAAAGGCGGAAGATGAAAGGCGAAAGGCGAATGGCGGAAGGCGAAAGGCGAAAGGCGAAAGGCGAAAGGCGAAAGGCGAAAGGCGAAAGGCGAAAGGCGGAAGGCGAAAGGCGAAAGGCGAAAGGCGAAAGGCGAAAGGCGAAAGGCGAAAGGCTGAAGGTGAAAGGCGAAAGGCGAAAGGCGGAAGGCGAAAGGCGAAAGGCGAAAGGCGAAAGGCGAAAGGCGAAAGGCGAAAGGCGAAAGGCGAAAGGCGAAAGGCGAAAGGCGAAGGGCGAAAGGCGGAAGATGAAAGGCGAAAGGCGAATGGCGGAAGGCGAAAGGCGAAAGGCGAAGGGCGAAAGGCGAAAGGCGAAAGGCGAAAGGCGAAAGGCGAAAGGCGAAGGGCGAAAGGCGGAAGATGAAAGGCGAAAGGCGAATGGCGGAAGGCGAAAGGCGAAAGGCGAAAGGCGAAAGGCGAAAGGCGAAAGGCGAAAGGCGAAAGGCGAAAGGCGAAAGGCGAATGGCGGAAGGTGAAAGGCGAAAGGCGAAAGGCGAAAGGCGGAAAGTGAAAGGCGAAAGGCGAAAGGCGAAAGGCGAAGGGCGGCAGGCGTAAAGTGAAAGGCGAAATGCGAAAGGCAAAAGGCGAAAGGCGAAAGGCGAAAGGCGAAAGGCGAAAGGCGAAAGGTGAAAGACGAAAGGCGAAAAGCGAAAGGCGAAAGGCGAATGGCGAAAGGCGAATGGCGGAAGGTGAAAGGCGAAAGGCGAAAGGCGAAAGGCGAAAGGCGAAAGGCGGAAAGTGAAAGGCGAAAGGCGAAAGGCGAAAGGCGAAAGGCGAAAGGCGAAAGGCGAAAGGCGAAAGGCGAAAGGCGAAAGGCGAAAGGCGAAGGGCGAAAGGCGGAAGGTGAAAGGCGAAAGGCGAATGGCGGAAGGTGAATGGCGAAAGGCGAAAGGCGAAAGGCGAAAGGCGAAAGGCTGAAGGTGAAAGGCGAAAGGCGAAAGGCGGAAGGCGAAAGGCGAAAGGCGAAAGGCGAAAGGCGAAAGGCGAAAGGCGAAAGGCGAAAGGCGAAAGGCGAAAGGCGAAAGGCGAAGGGCGAAAGGCGGATGATGAAAGGCGAAAGGCGAATGGCGGAAGGCGAAAGGCGAAAGGCGAAAGGCGAAAGGCGAAAGGCGAAAGGCGAAAGGCGAAAGGCGAAAGGCGAATGGCGGAAGGTGAAAGGCGAAAGGCGAAAGGCGAAAGGCGGAAAGTGAAAGGCGAAAGGCGAAAGGCGAAAGGCGAAGGGCGGCAGGCGTAAAGTGAAAGGCGAAATGCGAAAGGCAAAAGGCGAAAGGCGAAAGGCGAAAGGCGAAAGGCGAAAGGCGAAAGGCGAAAGACGAAAGGCGAAAAGCGAAAGGCGAAAGGCGAATGGCGAAAGGCGAATGGCGGAAGGTGAAAGGCGAAAGGCGAAAGGCGAAAGGCGAAAGGCGAAAGGCGGAAAGTGAAAGGCGAAAGGCGAAAGGCGAAAGGCGAAAGGCGAAAGGCGAAAGGCGAAAGGCGAAAGGCGAAAGGCGGAAGGCGAAAGGCGAAAGGCGAAAGGCGAAAGGCGAAAGGCGAAAGGCTGAAGGTGAAAGGCGAAAGGCGAAAGGCGGAAGGCGAAAGGCGAAAGGCGAAAGGCGAAAGGCGAAAGGCGAAAGGCGAAAGGCGAAAGGCGAAAGGCGAAAGGCGAAAGGCGAAAGGCGAAAGGCGAAAGGCGAAAGGCGAAAGGCGAAAGGCTGAAGGTGAAAGGCGAAAGGCGAAAGGCGGAAGGCGAAAGGCGAAAGGCGAAAGGCGAAAGGCGACAGGCGAAAGATGAAAGGCGAAAGGCGAAAGGCGAAAGGCGAAAGGCGAAAGGCGAAAGGCGAAAGGCGAAAGGCGAAAGGCGAAAGGCGAAAGGCGAAAGGCGAAAGGCGAAAGGCTGAAGGTGAAAGGCGAAAGGGGAAAGGCGAAAGGCGAAACGCGAAAGGCGAAAGGCGAAAGGCGACAGGCGAAAGATGAAAGGCGAAAGGCGAAAGGCGAAAGGCGAAAGGCGAAAGGCGGAAGGCGAAAGGCGAAAGGCGAAAGGCGAAAGGCGAAAGGCGAAAGGCGAAAGGCTGAAGGTGAAAGGCGAAAGGCGAAAGGCGGAAGGCGAAAGGCGAAAGGCGAAAGGCGAAAGGCGAAAGGCGAAAGGCGAAAGGCGAAAGGCGAAAGGCGAAAGGCGAAGGGCGAAAGGCGGAAGATGAAAGGCGAAAGGCGAATGGCGGAAGGCGAAAGGCGAAAGGCGAAAGGCGAAAGGCGAAAGGCGAAAGGCGAAAGGCGAAAGGCGAAAGGCGAAAGGCGAATGGCGGAAGGTGAAAGGCGAAAGGCGAAAGGCGAAAGGCAGAAAGTGAAAGGCGAAAGGCGAAAGGCGAAAGGCGAAGGGCGGCAGGCGTAAAGTGAAAGGCGAAATGCGAAAGGCAAAAGGCGAAAGGCGAAAGGCGAAAGGCGAAAGGCGAAAGGCGAAAGGCGAAAGACGAAAGGCGAAAAGCGAAAGGCGAAAGGCGAATGGCGAAAGGCGAATGGCGGAAGGTGAAAGGCGAAAGGCGAAAGGCGAAAGGCGAAAGGCGAAAGGCGGAAAGTGAAAGGCGAAAGGCGAAAGGCGAAAGGCGAAAGGCGAAAGGCGAAAGGCGAAAGGCGAAAGGCGAAAGGCGAAAGGCGAAAGGCGAAGGGCGAAAGGCGGAAGGTGAAAGGCGAAAGGCGAATGGCGGAAGGTGAAAGGCGAAAGGCGAAAGGCGAAAGGCGAAA
Source organism: Dioctria rufipes (assembly GCA_963924295.1). Classification (NCBI taxonomy): domain Eukaryota; kingdom Metazoa; phylum Arthropoda; class Insecta; order Diptera; family Asilidae; genus Dioctria; species Dioctria rufipes. The sequence goes on along the minus strand of CAWUPM010000673.1, from coordinate 211,546 downwards.
GGCGAAAGGCGAAAGGCGAAAGGCGAAAGGCGAATGGCGGAAGGTGAAAGGCGAAAGGCGAAAGGCGAAAGGCGGAAAGTGAAAGGCGAAAGGCGAAAGGCGAAAGGCGAAGGGCGGCAGGCGTAAAGTGAAAGGCGAAATGCGAAAGGCAAAAGGCGAAAGGCGAAAGGCGAACGGCGAAAGGCGAAAGGCGAAAGACGAAAGGCGAAAGGCGAAAGGCGAAAGGCGAAAGGCGAATGGCGGAAGGTGAAAGGCGAAAGGCGAAAGGCGAAAGGCGAAAGGCGGAAAGTGAAAGGCGAAAGGCGAAAGGCGAAAGGCGAAAGGCGAAAGGTGAAAAGCGGAAGGCGAAAGGCGAAAGGCGAAAGGCGAAAGGCGCAAGGCGAAAGGCGAAAGGCGAAAGGCGAAAGGAGAAAGGCGGAAGGTGAAAGGCGAAAGGCGAAAGGCGAAAGGCAAAAGGCGAAAGGCGAAAGTTGAAAGGCGAAAAGTGAAAGCTAAAAGGCGAAAGGCGAAAGGCGAAAGGCGAAAGGCGAAAAGCGGAAGGCGAAAGGCGAAAGGTGAAAGGCGAAGGGCGAGAGGCAAAAGTCAAAATGCCTAAGGCAAAAGGAAAAACGATTTTCAAATGAAAATGGAGAAATTTAAAATGCATAAAGCAAAAGAAAAAACGATATTCAAAAGATAATATACAAAAGTTGAAATTGAAAATTCGAAATGGAAAATTCGAAATTGTAAATTCGTATTTCAAAATGCTAAAGGCGAAATGCGAAAAGCGAAAGACGAAAGGCGAAGGGCGAAAGTCGAAAGGCGAAAGGCGAAAGGCGAAAGAAGGCGAAAGGCGAAAGGCGAAAGGCGAAAGGCGAAAGGCGAAAGGCGAAAGGCGAAAGGCGAAAGGCGAAAGGCGAAAGGCGAAAGGCGAAAGGCGAAAGGCGAAAGGCGAAAGGCGAAAGGCGAAAGGCGAAAAGCGAAAGGCGAAAGGCGAAAGGCGAAAGGCGAAAGGCGAAAGGCGAAAGGCGAAAGGCGAAAGGCGAAAGGCGAAAGGCGAAAGGCGAAAGGCGAAAGGCGGAAGGCGAAAGCCGAAAGGCGTAGGGCGAAGGGCGAGAGGCAAAAGTCAAAATGCCTAAGGCAAAAGGAAAAACGATTTTCAAATGAAAATGGAGAAATTTAAAATGCATAAAGCAAAAGAAAAAACGATATTCAAAAGATAATATACAAAAGTTGAAATTGAAAATGCGAAATGCAAAATTTAAGTTGTAAATTCGTATTTCAAAATGCTAAAGGCGAAATGCGAAAGGCGAATGACGAAAGGCGAAGGGCGAAAGTCGAAAGGCCAAAGGCAAAAGGCGAAAGGCGAAAGGCGAAAGGCGAAAGGCGAAAGGCGAAAGGCGAAAGGCGAAAGGCGAAAGGTGAAAGGCGAAAGGCGAAAGGCGAAAGGCCAAAGGCGAAAGGCGAAAGTTGAAAGGCGAAAGGCGAAAGGCGAAAAGTGAAAGGTGAAAGGCGAAAGGCGAAAGGCGAAAGGCGAAAGGCGAATCGCGGAAGGTGAAAGGCGAAAGGCGAAAGGCGAAAGGCGAAAGGCGAAAGGCGAAAGGCGAAAGGCGAAAGGCGAAAGGCGAAAGTTAAAGGCGAAAGGCGAAAAGTGAAAGGTGAAAGGCGAAAGGCGAAAAGCGGAAGGCGAAAGGCGAAAGGCGAAAGGCGAAAGGCGAAGGGCGAGAGGCAAAAGTCAAAATGCCTAAGGCAAAAGGAAAAACCATTTTCAAATGAAAATGGAGAAATTTAAAATGCATAAAACAAAAGAAAAAACGATATGCAAAAGATAATATACAAAATTTGAAATTGAAAATGCGAAATGGAAAATTCGAAATTGTAAATTCGTATTTCAAAATGCTAAAGGCGAAGGGCGAAAGTCGAAAGGCGAAAGGCAAAAGGCGAAAGGCGAAAGGCGAAAGGCGAAAGGCGAAAGGCCAAAGGGGAAAGGCGAAAGGCGAAAGGCGAAAGGCGACAGGCGGAAGGTGAAAGGCGAAAGGCGAAAGGCGAAAGGCGAAAGGCGAAAGGCGAAAGGCGAAAGGCGAAAGGCGAAAGGCGAAAGGCGAAAGGCGAAAGGCGAAAGGCGAAAGGCGGAAGGTGAAAGGCGAAAGGCGAAAGGCGAAAGGCCAAAGGGGAAAGGCGAAAGGCGAAACGCGAAAGGCGAAAGGCGAAAGGCGAAAGGCGACAGGCGGAAGGTGAAAGGCGAAAGGCGAAAGGCGAAAGGCGAAAGGCGGAAGGCGAAAGGCGAAAGGCGAAAGGCGACAGGCGAAAGGCTGAAGGTGAAAGGCGAAAGGCGAAAGGCGAAAGGCGGAAGGCGAAAGGCGAAAGGCGAAAGGCGAAAGGCGAAAGGCGAAAGGCGAAAGGCGAAAGGCGAAAGGCGAAAGGCGAAAGGCCAAAGGGGAAAGGCGAAAGGCGAAAGGCGACAGGTGGAAGGTGAAAGGCGAAAGGCGAAAGGCGAAAGGCGAAAGGCGAAAGGCGAAAGGCGAAAGGCGAAAGGCGAAAGGCGAAAGGCGAAAGGCGGAAGGCGAAAGGCGAAAGCCGAAAGGCCAAAGGGGAAAGGAGAAAGGCGAAACGCGAAAGGCGAAAGGCGAAAGGCGACAGGCGGAAGGTGAAAGGCGAAAGGCGAAAGGCGAAAGGCGAAAGGCGGAAGGCGAAAGGCTGAAGGCGGAAGGCGAAAGGCTGAAGGTGAAAGGCGAAAGGCGAAAGGCGAAAGGCGGAAGGCGAAAGGCGAAAGGCGAAAGGCGAAAGGCGAAAGGCGAAAGGCGAAAGGCGAAAGGCGAAAGGCGAAAGGCGAAAGGCGAAAGGCGAAAGGCGAAAGGCGAAAGGCGAAAGGCGAAAGGCGAAAGGCGAAAGGCGAAAGGCGAAAGGCGAAAGGCGAAAGGCGAAAGGCGAAAGGCGAAGGGCGAAAGGCGGACGGTGAAAGGCGAAAGGCGAATGGCGGAAGGTGAAAGGCGAAAGGCGAAAGGCGAAAGGAGAAAGGCGAAAGGCGAAAGGCGAAAGGCGAAAGGCGAAAGGCGTAAGGCCAAAGGCGAAAGGCGAAAGGCGAAAGGCGGAAGGCGAAAGGCGAAAGGCGAAAGGCGAAAGGCGAAAGGCGAAAGGCGAAAGGCGAAAGGCGAAAGGCGAAAGGCGAAAGGTGAAAGGCGAAAGGCGAAAGGTGAAAGGCGGAAGGCGAAAGGCGAAAGGCGAAAGGCGAAAGGCGAAAGGCGAAAGGCGAAAGGCGAAAGGCGAAAGGCGAAAGACGAAAGGCGAAAGGCGAAAGCGAAAGGCGAAAGACGAAAGGCGAAAGGCGAAAGGCGAAAGGCGAAAGGCGTAAGGCCAAAGGCGAAAGGCGAAAGGCGAAAGGCGGAAGGCGAAAGGCGAAAGGCGAAAGGCGAAAGGCGAAAGGCGAAAGGTGAAAGGCGAAAGGCGAAAGGTGAAAGGCGGAAGGCGAAAGGCGAAAGGCGAAAGGCGAAAGGCGAAAGGCGAAAGGCGAAAGGCGAAAGACGAAAGGCGAAAGGCGAAAGCGAAAGGCGAAAGACGAAAGGCGAAAGGCGAAAGGCGAAAGGCGAAAGGCGAAAGGCGAAAGGCGAAAGGCGAAAGGCGAAAGGCGAAAGGCGAAAGGCGAAAGGCGAAAGGCGAAAGGCGAATGGCGGAAGGTGAAAGGCGAAAGGCGAAAGGCGGAAAGTGAAAGGCGAAAGGCGAACGGCGAAGGGCGGCAGGTGTAAAGTGAAAGGCGAAATGCGAAAGGCGAAAGGCGAAAGGCGATAGGCTGAACGTGAAAGGTGAAAGGCGAAAGGCGAAAGGCGAAAGGCGAAAGGCGAAAGGCGAAAGGCGAAAGGCGAAAGCCGAAAGGCGAAAGGCGAAAGGCGAAAGGCGAAAGGCGAAGGGCGAAAGGCGGACGGTGAAAGGCGAAAGGCGAATGGCGGAAGGTGAAAGGCGAAAGGCGAAAGGCGAAAGGCGAAAGGCGAAAGGAGAAAGGCGAAAGGCGAAAGGCGAAAGGCGAAAGTCAAAATGCCTAAGGCAAAAGGAAAAACGATTTTCAAATGAAAATGGAGAAATTTAAAATGCATAAAGCAAAAGAAAAAACGATATTCAAAAGATAATATACAAAAGTTGAAATTGAAAATGCGAAATGGAAAATTCGAAATTGTAAATTCGTATTTCAAAATGCTAAAGGCGAAATGCGAAAGGCGAAAGACGAAAGGCGAAGGGCGAAAGTCGAAAGGCGAAAGGCAAAAGGCGAAAGGCGAAAGGCGAAAGGCGAAAGGCGAAAGGCGAAAGGCCAAAGGGGAAAGGCGAAAGGCGAAAGGCGAAAGGCGACAGGCGGAAGGTGAAAGGCGAAAGGCGAAAGGCGAAAGGCGAAAGGCGAAAGGCGAAAGGCGAAAGGCGAAAGGCGAAAGGCGAAAGGCGAAAGGCGAAAGGCGAAAGGCGAAAGGCGGAAGGTGAAAGGCGAAAGGCGAAAGGCGAAAGGCCAAGGGGAAAAGCCAAAGGCGAAACGCGAAAGGCGAAAGGCGAAAGGCGACAGGCGGAAGGTGAAAGGCGAAAGGCGAAAGGCGAAAGGCGAAAGGCGGAAGGCGAAAGGCGAAAGGCGAAAGGCGAAAGGCGAAAGGCTGAAGGTGAAAGGCGAAAGGCGAAAGGCGAAAGGCGGAAGGCGAAAGGCGAAAGGCGAAAGGCGAAAGGCGAAAGGCGAAAGGCGAAAGGCGAAAGGCGAAAGGCGAAAGGCGAAAGGAGAAAGGCGAAAGGCGAAAGGCGAAAGGCGAAAGGCGAAAGGCGAAAGGCGAAAGGCGAAAGGCGAAAGGCGAAAGGCGAAAGGCGAAGGGCGAAAGGCGAAAGGCGACAGGCGGAAGGTGAAAGGCGAAAGGCGAAAGGCGAAAGGCGAAAGGCGGAAGGAGAAAGGCGAAAGGCGAAAGGCGAAAGGCGAAAGGCGGAAGGTGAAAGGCGAAAGGCGAAAGGCGAAAGGCCAAAGGGGAAAGGCGAAAGGCGAAACGGGAAAGGCGAAAGGCGAAAGGCGACAGGCGGAAGGTGAAAGGCGAAAGGCGAAAGGCGAAAGGCGAAAGGCGGAAGGCGAAAGGCGAAAGGCGAAAGGCGAAAGGCGAAAGGCTGAAGGTGAAAGGCGAAAGGCGAAAGGCGGAAGGCGAAAGGCGAAAGGCGAAAGGCGAAAGGCGAAAGGCGAAAGGCGAAAGGCGAAAGGCGAAAGGCGAAAGGCGAAAGGCGAAAGGCGAAAGGCGAAAGGCGAAAGGCGAAAGGCGAAAGGCGAAAGGCGAAAGGCGAAAGGCGAAGGGCGAAAGGCGAAAGGCGAAAGGCGAAAGGCGAAAGGCGAAAGGCGAAAGGCGAAAGGCGAATGGCGGAAGGTGAAAGGCGAAAGGCGAAAGGCGGAAAGTGAAAGGCGAAAGGCGAAAGGCGGAAAGTGAAAGGCGAAAGGCGAAAGGCGAAGGGCGGCAGGTGTAAAGTGAAAGGCGAAATGCGAAAGGCGAAAGGCGAAAGGCGAAAGGCGATAAGCTGAACGTGAAAGGCGAAAGGCGAAAGGCGAAAGGCGAAAGGCGAAAGGCGAAAGGCTGAAGGTGAAAGGCGAAAGGCGAAAGGCGAAAGGCGGAAGGCGGAAGGCGAAAGGCGAAAGGCGAAAGGCGAAAGGCGAAAGGCGAAAGGCGAAAGGCGAATGGCGGAAGGTGAAAGGCGAAAGGCGAAAGGCGAAAGGCCAAAGGGGAAAGGCGAAAGGCGAAACGCGAAAGGCGAAAGGCGAAAGGCGACAGGCGGAAGGTGAAAGGCGAAAGGCGAAAGGCGAAAGGCGAAAGGCGGAAGGCGAAAGGCGAAAGGCGAAAGGCGAAAGGCGAAAGGCTGAAGGTGAAAGGCGAAAGGCGAAAGGCGAAAGGCGGAAGGCGAAAGGCGAAAGGCGAAAGGCGAAAGGCGAAAGGCGAAGGGCGAAAGGCGGACGGTGAAAGGCGAAAGGCGAATGGCGGAAGGTGAAAGGCGAAAGGCGAAAGGCGAAAGGCGAAAGGAGAAAGGCGATAGGCTGAACGTGAAAGGCGAAAGGCGAAAGGCGAAAGGCTGAAGGTGAAAGGCGAAAGACGAAAGGCGAAAGGCGAAAGCGAAAGGCGAAAGACGAAAGGCGAAAGGCGAAAGGCGAAAGGCGAAAGGCGAAAGGCGAAAGGCGAAAGGCGAAAGGCGAAAGGCGAAAGGCGAAAGGTGAAAACCGGAAGGCGAAAGGCGAAAGGCGAAAGGCGAAAGGCACAAGGCGAAAGGCGAAAGGCGAAAGGCGAATGGCGGAAGGTGAAAGGCGAAAGGCGAAAGGCGGAAAGTGAAAGGCGAAAGGCGAAAGGCGAAGGGCGGCAGGTGTAAAGTGAAAGGCGAAATGCGAAAGGCGAAAGGCGAAAGGCGAAAGGCGAAAGGCGATAGGCTGAACGTGAAAGGCGAAAGGCGAAAGGCGAAAGGCGAAAGGCGAAAGGCGAAAGGCGAAAGGCGAAAGACGAAAGGCGAAAGGCGAAAGGCGAAAGGCGAAAGGCGAAAGGCGAATGGCGGAAGGTGAAAGGCGAAAGGCGAAAGGCCAAAGGCGAAAGGCGATAGGCGAAAGGCGGAAAGTGAAAGGCGAAAGGCGAAAGGCGAAAGGTGAAAAGCGGAAGGCGAAAGGCGAAAGGCGAAAGGCGAAAGGCACAAGGCGAAAGGCGAAAGGCGAAAGCTAAAAGGCGAAAGGCGAAAGGCGAAAGGCGAAAGGCGAAAGGCGAAAGGCGAAAGGCGAAAGGCGAAAGGCGAAAGTTGATAGGCGAAAGGCGAAAAGTGAAAGCTAAAAGGCGAAAGGCGAAAGGCGAAAGGCGAAAAGCGGAATGCGAAAGGCGAAAGGTGAAAGGCGAAGGGCGAGAGGCAAAAGTCAAAATGCCTAAGGCAAAAGGAAAAACGATTTTCAAATGAAAATGGAGAAATTTAAAATGCATAAAGCAAAAGAAAAAACGATATTCAAAAGATAATATACAAAAGTTGAAATTGAAAATTCGAAATGGAAAATTCGAAATTGTAAATTCGTATTTCAAAATGCTAAAGGCGAAATGCGAAAGGCGAAAGACGAAAGGCGAAGGGCGAAAGTCGAAAGGCGAAAGGCAAAAGGCGAAAGGCGAAAGGGAAAGGCGAAAGGCGAAAGGCGAAAGGCCAAAGGGGAAAGGCGAAAGGCGAAAGGCGAAAGGCGACAGGCGGAACGTGAAAGGCGAAAGGCGAAAGGCGAAAGGCGAAAGGCGAAAGGCGAAAGGCGAAAGGCGAAAGGCGAAAGGCGAAAGGCGAAAGGCGAAAGGCCAAAGGGGAAAGGCGAAAGGCGAAACGCGAAAGGCGAAAGGCGAAAGGCGACAGGCGGAAGGTGAAAGGCGAAAGGCGAAAGGCGAAAGGCGAAAGGCGAAAGGCGGAAGGCGAAAGGCGAAAGGCGTAAGGCGAAGGGCGAGAGGAAAAAGTCAAAATGCCTAAGGCAAAAGACAAAATGCCTAAGGCAAAAGTCAAAATGCCTAAGGCAAAAGTCAAAATGCCTAAGGCAAAAGGAAAAACGATTTTCAAATGAAAATGGAGAAATTTAAAATGCATAAAGCAAAAGAAAAAACGATATTCAAAAGATAATATACAAAAGTTGAAATTGAAAATGCGAAATGGAAAATTCGAAATTGTAAATTCGTATTTCAAAATGCTAAAGGCGAAATGCGAAAGGCGAAAGACGAAAGGCGAAGGGCGAAAGTCGAAAGGCGAAAGGCAAAAGGCGAAAGGCGAAAGGCGAAAGGCGAAAGGCGAAAGGCGAAAGGCGAAAGGCGAAAGGCCAAAGGGGAAAGGCGAAAGGCGAAAGGCGAAAGGCGACAGGCGGAAGGTGAAAGGCGAAAGGCGAAAGGCGAAAGGCGAAAGGCGAAAGGCGAAAGGCGAAAGGCGAAAGGCGAAAGGCGAAAGGCGAAAGGCGGAAGGTGAAAGGCGAAAGGCGAAAGGCGAAAGGCCAAAGGGGAAAGGCGAAAGGCGAAACGCGAAAGGCGAAAGGCGAAAGGCGACAGGCGGAAGGTGAAAGGCGAAAGGCGAAAGGCGAAAGGCGAAAGGCGGAAGGCGAAAGGCGAAAGGCGAAAGGCGAAAGGCTGAAGGTGAAAGGCGAAAGGCGAAAGGCGAAATGCGAAAGGCGAAAGGCGAAAGGCGAAAGGCGAAAGGCGAAAGGCGAAAGGCGAAAGGCGAAAGGCGAAAGGCGAAAGGCGAAAGGCGAAAGGCGAAAGGCGAAAGGCGAAAGGCGAAAGGCGAAAGGCGAAAGGCGAAGGGCGAAAGGCGGAAGGTGAAAGGCGAAAGGCGAATGGCGGAAGGTGAAAGGCGAAAGGCGAAAGGCGAAAGGCGAAAGGAGAAAGGCGAAAGGCGAAAGGCGAAAGGCGAAAGGCGAAAGGCGAAAGGCGAAAGGCGAAAGGCGAAAGGAGAAAGGCGTAAGGCGAAAGGCGAAAGGCGAAAGGCGAAAGGCGGAAGGCGAAAGGCGAAAGGCGAAAGGCGAAAGGCGAAAGGCGAAAGGCGAAAGGTGAAAGGCGGAAGGCGAAAGGCGAAAGGCGAAAGGCGAAAGGCGAAAGACGAAAGGCGAAAGGCGAAAGCGAAAGGCGAAAGACGAAAGGCAAAAGGCGAAAGGCGAAAGGCGAAAGGCGAAAGGCGAAAGGCGAAAGGCGAAAGGCGAAAGGCGAAAGGCGAAAGGCGAAAGGCGAAAGGCGAAAGGCGAAAGGCGAAAGGCGAAAGGCGAAAGGCGAATGGCGGAAGGTGAATGGCGAAAAGCGAAAGGCGGAAAGTGAAAGGCGAAAGGCGAAAGGCGAAAGGCGAAGGGCGGCAGGCGTGAAGTGAAAGGCGAAATGCGAAAGGCGAAAGGCGAAAGGCGAAAGGGAAAAGGCGAAAGGGGAAAGACGAAAGGCGATAGGCTGAACGTGAAAGGCGAAAGGCGAAAGGCGAAAGGCGAAAAGCGAAAGGCGAAAGGCGAAAGGCGAAATGCGAAAGGCGAAAGGCGAAAGGTGAAAGGCGAAAGGCGAAAGGCGAAAGGCGAAAGGCGAATGGCGGAAGGTGAAAGGCGAAAGGCGAAAGGCGAAAGGCGAAAGGCGAAAGGCGAAAGGCGGAAAGTGAAAGGCGAAAGGCGAAAGGCGAAAGGCGAAAGGTGAAAAGCGGAAGGCGAAAGGCGAAAGGCGAAAGGCGCAAGGCGAAAGGCGAAAGGCGAAAGGCGAAAGGAGAAAGGCGGAAGGTGAAAGGCGAAAGGCGAAAGGCGAAAGGCGAAAGTTGAAAGGCGAAAGGCGAAAAGTGAAAGCTAAAAGGCGAAAGGCGAAAGGCGAAAGGCGAAAAGCGGAAGGCGAAAGGCGAAAGGTGAAAGGCGAAGGGCGAGAGGCAAAAGTCAAAATGCCTAAGGCAAAAGGAAAAACGATTTTCAAATGAAAATGGAGAAATTTAAAATGCATAAAGCAAAAGAAAAAACGATATTCAAAAGATAATATACAAAAGTTAAAATTGAAAATTCGAAATTGTAAATTCGTATTTCAAAATGCTAAAGGCGAAATGCGAAAAGCGAAAGACGAAAGGCGAAGGGCGAAAGTCGAAAGGCGAAAGGCGAAAGGCGAAAGGCGAAAGGCGAAAGGCGAAAGGCGAAAGGCGAAAGGCGAAAGGCGAAAGGCGAAAGGCGAAAGGCGAAAGGCGAAAGGCGAAAGGCGAAAGGCGAAAGGCGAAAGGCGAAAGGCGAAAGGCGAAAGGCGAAAGGCGAAAGGCGAAAGGCGAAAGGCGCAAGGCGAAAGGCGAAAGGCGAAAGGCGAAAGGCGAAAGGCGAAAGGCGAAAGCCGAAAGGCGTAGGGCGAAGGGCGAGAGGCAAAAGTCAAAATGCCTAAGGCAAAAGGAAAAACGATTTTCAAATGAAAATGGAGAAATTTAAAATGCATAAAGCAAAAGAAAAAACGATATTCAAAAGATAATATACAAAAGTTGAAATTGAAAATGCGAAATGGAAAATTTAAGTTGTAAATTCGTATTTCAAAATGCTAAAGGCGAAATGCGAAAGGCGAAAGACGAAAGGCGAAGGGCGAAAGTCGAAAGGCGAAAGGCAAAAGGCGAAAGGCGAAAGGCGAAAGGCGAAAGGCGGAAGGTGAAAGGCGAAAGGCGAAAGGCGAAAGGCGAAAGGCGAAAGGCGACAGGCGAAAGGCGAAAGGCGAAAGGCGAAAGGCGAAAGGCGAAAGGCGAAAGGCGAAAGGCGAAAGGCGAAATGCGAAAGGCGAAAGACGAAAGGCGAAGGGCGAAAGTCGAAAGGCGAAAGGCAAAAGGCGAAAGGCGAAAGGCGAAAGGCGAAAGGCGGAAGGTGAAAGGCGAAAGGCGAAAGGCGAAAGGCGAAAGGCGAAAGGCGGAAGGTGAAAGGCGAAAGGCGAATGGCGGAAGGTGAAAGGCGAAAGGCGAAAGGCGAAAGGAGAAAGGCGAAAGGCGAAAGGCGAAAGGCGAAAGGCGAATGGCGAAAGGCGAAAGGCGAAAGGAGAAAGGCGTAAGGCGAATGGCGAAAGGCGAAAGGCGAAAGGCGGAAGGCGAAAGGCGAAAGGCGAAAGGCGAAAGGCGAAAGGCGAAAGGCGAAAGGCGAAAGGTGAAAGGCGGAAGGCGAAAGGCGAAAGGCGAAAGGCGAAAGGCGAAAGACGAAAGGCGAAAGGCGAAAGCGAAAGGCGAAAGACGAAAGGCAAAAGGCGAAAGGCGAAAGGCGAAAGGCGAAAGGCGAAAGGCGAAAGGCGAAAGGCGAAAGGCGAAAGGCGAAAGGCGAAAGGCGAAAGGCGAAAGGCGAAAGGCGAATGGCGGAAGGTGAATGGCGAAAGGCGAAAGGCGGAAAGTGAAAGGCGAAAGGCGAAAGGCGAAAGGCGAAGGGCGGCAGGCGTGAAGTGAAAGGCGAAATGCGAAAGGCGAAAGGCGAAAGGCGAAAGGCGAAAGGGAAAAGGCGAAAGGGGAAAGACGAAAGGCGATAGGCTGAACGTGAAAGGCGAAAGGCGAAAGGCGAAAGGCGAAAGGCGAAAGGCGAAAGGCGAAATGCGAAAGGCGAAAGGCGAAAGGTGAAAGGCGAAAGGCGAAAGGCGAAAGGCGAAAGGCGAAAGGCGAATGGCGGAAGGTGAAAGGCGAAAGGCGAAAGGCGAAAGGCGAAAGGCGAAAGGCGGAAAGTGAAAGGCGAAAGGCGAAAGGCGAAAGGCGAAAGGCGAAAGGCGAAAGGTGAAAAGCGGAAGGCGAAAGGCGAAAGGCGAAAGGCGCAAGGCGAAAGGCGAAAGGCGAAAGGCGAAAGGAGAAAGGCGGAAGGTGAAAGGCGAAAGGCGAAAGGCGAAAGGCGAAAGGCGAAAGTTGAAAGGCGAAAGGCGAAAAGTGAAAGCTAAAAGGCGAAAGGCGAAAGGCGAAAGGCGAAAAGCGGAAGGCGAAAGGCGAAAGGTGAAAGGCGAAGGGCGAGAGGCAAAAGTCAAAATGCCTAAGGCAAAAGGAAAAACGATTTTCAAATGAAAATGGAGAAATTTAAAATGCATAAAGCAAAAGAAAAAACGATATTCAAAAGATAATATACAAAAGTTAAAATTGAAAATTCGAAATGGAAAATTCGAAATTGTAAATTCGTATTTCAAAATGCTAAAGGCGAAATGCGAAAAGCGAAAGACGAAAGGCGAAGGGCGAAAGTCGAAAAGCGAAAGGCGAAAGGCGAAAGGCGAAAGGCGAAAGGCGAAAGGCGAAAGGCGAAAGGCGAAAGGCGAAAGGCGAAAGGCGAAAGGCGAAAGGCGAAAGGCGAAAGGCGAAAGGCGAAAGGCGAAAGGCGAAAGGCGAAAGGCGAAAGGCGAAAGGCGAAAGGCGAAAGGCGAAAGGCGAAAGGCGAAAGGCGGAAGGCGAAAGCCGAAAGGCGTAGGGCGAAGGGCGAGAGGCAAAAGTCAAAATGCCTAAGGCAAAAGGAAAAACGATTTTCAAATGAAAATGGAGAAATTTAAAATGCATAAAGCAAAAGAAAAAACGATATTCAAAAGTTAATATACAAAAGTTGAAATTGAAAATGCGAAATGGAAAATTTAAGTTGTAAATTCGTATTTCAAAATGCTAAAGGCGAAATGCGAAAGGCGAAAGACGAAAGGCGAAGGGCGAAGGGCGAAAGTCGAAAGGCGAAAGGCAAAAGGCGAAAGGCGAAAGGCGAAAGGCGAAAGGCGAAAGGCGAAAGGCGAAAGGCGAAAGGTGAAAGACGAAAGGCGAAAGGCGAAAGGCGAAAGGCGAAAGGCGAAAGGCGAAAGGCGAAAGGCGAAAGGCGAAAGGCGAAAGGCGAAAGGCGAAAGGCGAAAGGCGAAAGGCGAAAGGCGAAAGGCGGAAGGCGAAAGCCGAAAGGCGTAGGGCGAAGGGCGAGAGGCAAAAGTCAAAATGCCTAAGGCAAAAGGAAAAACGATTTTCAAATGAAAATGGAGAAATTTAAAATGCATAAAGCAAAAGAAAAAACGATATTCAAAAGATAATATACAAAAGTTGAAATTGAAAATGCGAAATGGAAAATTTAAGTTGTAAATTCGTATTTCAAAATGCTAAAGGCGAAATGCGAAAGGCGAAAGACGAAAGGCGAAGGGCGAAAGTCGAAAGGCGAAAGGCGAAAGGCGAAAGGCGAAAGGCGAAAGGCGAAAGGCGAAAGGCGAAAGGCGAAAGGCGAAAGGCGAAAGGCGAAAGGCGAAAGGCGAAAGGCGAAAGGCGAAAGGCGAAAGGCGAAAGGCGAAAGGCGAAAGGCGAAAGGCGAAAGGCGAAAGGCGAAAGGCGAAAGGCGAAAGGCGAAAGGCGAAAGGTGAAAGGCGGAAGGCGAGAGCCGAAAGGCGTAGGGCGAAGGGCGAGAGGCAAAAGTCAAAATGCCTAAGGCAAAAGGAAAAACGATTTTCAAATGAAAATGGAGAAATTTAAAATGCATAAAGCAAAAGAAAAAACGATATTCAAAAGATAATATACAAAAGTTGAAATTGAAAATGCGAAATGGAAAATTTGAGTTGTAAATTCGTATTTCAAAATGCTAAAGGCGAAATGCGAAAGGCGAAAGACGAAAGGCGAAGGGCGAAAGTCGAAAGGCGAAAGGCAAAAGGCGAAAGGCGAAAGGCGAAAGGCGAAAGGCGAAAGGCGAAAGGCGAAAGGCGAAAGGCGAAAGGCGAAAGGTGAAAGGCGAAAGGCGAAAGGCGAAAGGCAAAAGGCGAAAGGCGAAAGGCGAAAGGCGAAAGTTGAAAGGCGAATGGCGAAAAGTGAAAGGTGAAAGGCGAAAGGCGAAAGGCGAAAGGCGAAAGGCGAAACGCGAAAGGCGAATCGCGGAAGGTGAAAGGCGAAAGGCGAAAGGCGAAAGGCGAAAATTGAAAGGCGAAAGGCGAAAAGTGAAAGGTGAAAGGCGAAAGGCGAAAAGCGGAAGGCGAAAGGCGAAAGGCGAAAGGCGAAAGGCGAAAGGCGAAAGGCGAAGGGCGAGAGGCAAAAGTCAAAATGCCTAAGGCAAAAGGAAAAACCATTTTCAAATGAAAATGGAGAAATTTAAAATGCATAAAACAGAAGAAAAAACGATATGCAAAAGATAATATACAAAAGTCGAAATTGAAAATGCGAAATGGAAAATTCGAAATTGTAAATTCGTATTTCAAAATGCTAAAGGCGAAATGCTAAAGGCGAAAGACGAAAGGCGAAGGGAGAAAGTCGAAAGGCGAAAGGCGAAAGGAAAAAGGCGAAAGGCGAAAGGCAAAAGGCGAAAGGCGAAAGGCGAAAGGCGAAAGGCGAAAGGCGAAAGGCGAAAGGCGAAAGGCGAAAGGCGAATGGCGAAAGGCGAAAGGCGAAAGGCGAAAGGCGAAAGACGAAAGGCGAAAGGCGAAAGGCGAAAGGCGGAAGGCGAAAGGCGAAAGGCGTAAGGCGAAGGGCGAGAGGCAAAAGTCAAAATGCCTAAGGCAAAAGTCAAAATGCCTAAGGCAAAAGTCAAAATGCCTAAGGCAAAAGTCAAAATGCCTAAGGCAAAAGGAAAAACGATTTTCAAATGAAAATGGAGAAATTTAAAATGCATAAAGCAAAAGAAAAAACGATATTCAAAAGATAATATACAAAAGTTGAAATTGAAAATGCGAAATGTAAAATTCGAAATTGTAAATTCGTATTTCAAAATGCTAAAGGCGAAATGCGAAAGGCGAAAGACGAAAGGCGAAGGGCGAAAGTCGAAAGGCGAAAGGCAAAAGGTGAAAGGCGAAAGGCGAAAGGCGGAAGGCGAAAGGCGAAAGGCGAAAGGAGAAAGGCGAAAGGCGAAAGGCGAAAGCTGAAAGGCGAAAGGTGAAAGGCGAAAGGCGAAAGGCGAAAGGCGAAAGGCGAAAGGCGAAAGGCGAAAGGCGAAAGGCGAACGGCGAAAGGCGAAAGGCGAAAGGCGAAAGGCGAAAGGCGGAAGGTGAAAGGCGAAAGGCGAAAGGCGAAAGGCGAAAGGCGAAAGGCGAAATGCGAAAGGCGAAAGACGAAAGGCGAAAGGCGAAAGTCGAAAGGCGAAAGGCGAAAGGCTAAAGGCGAAAGGCGAAAGGCGAAAGGCGAAAGGCGAAAGGCGAAAGGCGAAAGGCGAAAGGCGAAAGGCGAAAGGCGAAAGGCGAAAGGCGCAAGGCGAAAGGCGAAAGGCGAAAGGAGAAAGGCGGAAGGTGAAAGGCGAAAGGCGAAAGGCGAAAGGCGAAAGGCGAAAGGCGAAAGGCGAAAGGCGAAAGGCGAAAGGCGAAAGGCGAAAGGCGAAAGTTGAAAGGCGAAAGGCGAAAAGTGAAAGCTAAAAGGCGAAAGGCGAAAGGCGAAAGCCGAAACGCGAAAAGCGGAAGGCGAAAGGCGAAAGGTGAAAGGCGAAGGGCGAGAGGCAAAAGTCAAAATGCCTAAGGCAAAAGGAAAAACGATTTTCAAATGAAAATGGAGAAATTTAAAATGCATAAAGCAAAAGAAAAAACGATATTCAAAAGATAATATACAAAAGTTGAAATTGAAAATTCGAAATGGAAATTTCGAAATTGTAAATTCGTATTTCAAAATGCTAAAGGCGAAATGCGAAAAGCGAAAGACGAAAGGCGAAGGGCGAAAGTCGAAAGGCGAAAGGCGAAAGGCGAAAGGCGAAAGGCGAAAGGCGAAAGGCGGAAGGCGAAAGGCGAAAGGCGAAAGGCGAAAGGCGAAAGGCGAAAGGCGAAAGGCGAAAGGCGAAAGGCGGAAGGCGAAAGCCGAAAGGCGTAGGGCGAAGGGCGAGAGGCAAAAGTCAAAATGCCTAAGGCAAAAGGAAAAAGGATTTTCAAATGAAAATGGAGAAATTTAAAATGCATAAAGCAAAAGAAAAAACGATATTCAAAAGATAATATACAAAAGTTGAAATTGAAAATGCGAAATGGAAAATTTAAGTTGTAAATTCGTATTTCAAAATGCTAAAGGCGAAATGCGAAAGGCGAAAGACGAAAGGCGAAGGGCGAAAGTCGAAAGGCGAAAGGCAAAAGGCGAAAGGCGAAAGGCGAAAGGCGAAAGGAGAAAGGCGAAAGGCGAAAGGCGAAAGGCGAAAGGCGAAAGGCGAAAGGCGAAAGGCGAAAGGCGAAAGGCGAAAGGCGAAAGGTGAAAGGCGAAAGGCGAAAGGCGAAAGGCGAAAGGCGAAAGGCGAAAGGCGAAAGGCGAAAGGCGAAAGGCGAAACGCGAAAGGCGAAGGGCGGAAGGTGAAAGTCGAAAGGCGAAAGGCGAAAGGCGAAAGGCGAAAGGCGAAAGGCGAAAGGCGAAAGTTGAAAGGCGAAAGGCGAAAAGTGAAAGGTGAAAGGCGAAAGGCGAAAGGCGAAAGGCGAAAGGCGAAAGGCGAAAGGCGAAAGGCGAAAGGCGAAAGGCGAAAGGCGAAAGGTGAAAGGCGAAAGGCGAAAGGCGAAAGGCGAAAGGCGAAAGGCGAAAGTTGAAAGGCGAAAGGCGAAAAGTGAAAGGTGAAAGGCGAAAGGCGAAAGGCGAAAGGCGAAAGGCGAAAAGCGGAAGGCGAAAGGCGAAAGGCGAAAGGCGAAGGGCGAGAGGCAAAAGTCAAAATGCCTAAGGCAAAAGGAAAAACCATTTTCAAATGAGAATGGAGAAATTTAAAATGCATAAAGCAAAAGAAAAAACGATATTCAAAAGATAATATACAAAAGTTGAAATTGAAAATGCGAAATGGAAAATTCGAAATTGTAAATTCGTATTTCAAAATGCTAAAGGCGAAATGCTAAAGGCGAAAGACGAAAGGCGAAGGGCGAAAGTCGAAAGGCAAAAGGCGAAAGGAAAAAGGCGAAAGGCGAAAGGCAAAAGGCGAAAGGCGAAAGGCGAAAGGCGAAAGGCGAAAGGCGAAAGGCGAAAGGCGAAAGGCGAAAGGCGAAAGGCGGAAGGCGAAAGGCGAAAGGCGTAAGGCGAAGGGCGAGAGGCAAAAGTCAAAATGCCTAAGGCAAAAGGAAAAACGATTTTCAAATGAAAATGGAGAAATTTAAAATGCATAAAGCTAAAGAAAAAACGATATTCAAAAGATAATATACAAAAGTTGAAATTGAAAATGCGAAATGGAAAATTTAAGTTGTAAATTCGTATTTCAAAATGCTAAAGGCGAAATGCGTAAGGCGAAAGACGAAAGGCGAAGGGCGAAAGTCGAAAGGCGAAAGGCAAATGGCGAAAGGCGAAAGGCGAAAGGCGAAAGGCGAAAGGAGAAAGGCGAAAGGCGAAAGGCGCAAGGCGAAAGGCGAAAGGCGAAAGGCGAAAGGAGAAAGGCGGAAGGTGAAAGGCGAAAGGCGAAAGGCGAAAGGCGAAAGGCGAAAGGCGAAAGGCGAAAGGCGAAAGGCGAAAGGCGAAAGGCGAAAGGCGAAAGGCGAAAGGCGAAAGGCGGAAGGTGAAAGGCGAAAGGCGAAAGGCGAAAGGCGAAAGGCGAAAGGCGAAAGGCCAAAGGCGCAAGGCGAAAGGCGAAAAGCGGAAGGCGAAAGGCGAAAGGCGAAAGGCGAAAGGCGAAAGGCGAAAGGCGAAAGGCGAAAGGTGAAAGGCGAAAGGTGACAGGCGAAAGGCGAAAGGCGAAAGGCGAAAGGCGAAAGGCGAAAGGCGGAAGGCGAAAGGCGTAAGGCGATGGGCGAGAGGCAAAAGTCAAAATGCCTAAGGCAAAAGGAAAAACGATTTTCAAATGAAAATGGAGAAATTTAAAATGCATAAAGCAAAAGAAAAAACGATATTCAAAAGATAATATACAAAAGTTGAAATTGAAAATGCGAAATGGAAAATTCGAAATTGTAAATTCGTATTTCAAAATGCTAAAGGCGAAATGCGAAAGGCGAAAGACGAAAGGCGAAGGGCGAAAGTCGAAAGGCGAAAGGCGAAAGGCAAAATGCGAAAGGCGACAGGCGAAAGGCGAAAGGCGAAAGGCGAAAGGCGAAAGGCGAAAGGCGAAAGGCGAAAGGCGAAAGGCGAAAGGCGAAAGGCGAAAGGCGAAAGGTGACAGGCGAAAGGCGAAAGGTGAAAGGCGAAAGGCGAAAGGCGAAAGGCGAAAGGCGAAAGGCGAAAGGCGAAAGGCGAAAGGCGAAAGGCGAAAGGCGAAAGGCGAAAGGCAAAAGGCGAAAGGCGAAAGGCGAAAGGCGAAAGGCGAAAGGCGAAAGGCGAAAGGCGAAATGCGGAAGGTGAAAGGCGAAAGGCGAAAGGCGAAAGGCGAAAGGCGAAAGGCGAAAGGCGAAAGTTGAAAGGCGAAAGGCGAAAAGTGAAAGGTGAAAGGCGAAAGGCGAAAGGCGAAAGGCGAAAGGCGAAAGGCGAAAGGCGAAAGGCGAAAGGCGAAAAGCGGAAGGTGACAGGCGAAAGGCGAAAGGCGAAAGGCGAAAGGCGAAGGGCGAGAGGCAAAAGTCAAAATGCCTAAGGCAAAAGGAAAAACGATTTTCAAATGAAAATGGAGAAATTTAAAACGCATAAAGCAAAAGAAAAAACGATGTTCAAAAGATAATATACAAAAGTTGAAATTGAAAATGCGAAATGGAAAATTCTAAATTGTAAATTCGTATTTCAAAATGCTAAAGGCGAAATGCTAAAGGCGAAAGACGAAAGGCGAAGGGCGAAAGTCGAAAGGCGAAAGGCAAACGGCGAAATGCGAAAGGCGAAAGGCGAAAGGCGAAAGGCGAAAGGCGAAAGGCGAAAGGCGAAAGGCGAAAGGCGAAAGGCGAAAGGCGAAAGGCGAAAGGCGAAAGGCGAAAGACGAAAGGCGAAAGGCGAAAGGCGAAAGGCGAAAGGCGAAAGGCGAAAGGCGAAAGGCGAAAGGCGAAAGGCGAAAGGCGAAAGGCGAAAGGCGAAAGGCGGAAGGCGAAAGGCGTAAGGCGATGGGCGAGAGGCAAAAGTCAAAATGCCTAAGGCAAAAGGAAAAACGATTTTCAAATGAAAATGGAGAAATTTAAAATGCATAAAGCAAAAGAAAAAACGATATTCAAAAGATAATATACAAAAGTTGAAATTGAAAATGCGAAATGGAAAATTCGAAATTGTAAATTCGTATTTCAAAATGCTAAAGGCGAAATGCGAAAGGCGAAAGACGAAAGGCGAAGGGCGAAAGTCGAAAGGCGAAAGGCGAAAGGCGAAAGGCGAAAGGCGAAAGGCGAAAGTCGAAAGGCGAAAGGCGAAAGGCAAAAGGCGAAAGGCGAAAGGCGAAAGGCGAAAGGCGAAAGGCGGAACGTGAAAGGCGAAAGGCGAAAGGCGAAAGGCGAAAGGCGAAAGGCGAAAGGCGAAAGGCGAAAGGCGAAAGGCGAAAGGCGGAAGGTGAAAGGCGAAAGGCGAAAGGCGAAAGGCGAAAGGCGAAAGGCGAAAGGCGAAAGGCGAAAGGCGAAAGTTGAAAGGCGAAAGGCGAAAAGTGAAAGGTGAAAGGCGAAAGGCGAAAGGCGAAAGGCGAAAGGCGAAAAGCGGAAGGTGACAGGCGAAAGGCGAAAGGCGAAAGGCGAAAGGCGAAAGGCGAAAGGCGAAGGGCGAGAGGCAAAAGTCAAAATGCCTAAGGCAAAAGGAAAAACGATTTTCTAATGAAAATGGAGAAATTTAAAATGCATAAAGCAAAAGAAAAAACGATGTTCAAAAGATAATATACAAAAGTTGAAATTGAAAATGCGAAATGGAAAATTCGAAATTGCAAATTCGTATTTCAAAATGCTAAAGGCGAAATGCTAAAGGCGAAAGACGAAAGGCGAAGGGCGAAAGTCGAAAGGCGAAAGGCAAAAGGCGAAAGGCGAAAGGCGAAAGGCGAAAGGCGAAAGGCGAAAGGCGAAAGGCGAAAGGCGAAAGGCGAAAGGCGAAAGGCGAAATTCGAAAGGCGGAAGGCGAAAGGCGTAAGGCGATGGGCGAGAGGCAAAAGTCAAAATGCCTAAGGCAAAAGGAAAAACGATTTTCAAATGAAAATGGAGAAATTTAAAATGCATAAAGCAAAAGAAAAAACGATATTCAAAAGATAATATACAAAAGTTGAAATTGAAAATGCGAAATGGAAAATTCGAAATTGTAAATTCGTGTTTCAAAATGCTAAAGGCGAAATGCGAAAGGCGAAAGACGAAAGGCGAAAGGCGAAAGACGAAAGGCGAAGGGCGAAAGTCGAAAGGCGAAAGGCGAAAGGCAAAAGGCGAAAGGCGAAAGGCGAAAGGCGAAAGGCGAAAGGCGAAAGGCGAAAGGCGAAAGGCGAAAGGCGAAAGGCGAAAGCCGAAAGGCGAAAGGTGAAAGGCGAAAGGCGAAAGGCGAAAGGCGAAAGGCGAAAGGCGAAAGGTAAAAGGCGAAAGGCGAAAGGTGAAAGGCGAAAGGCGAAAGGCGAAAGGCGAAAGGCGAAAGGCGAAAGGCGAAAGGCGAAAGGCGAAAGGCGAAAGGCGAAAGGTGAAAGGCGAAAGGCGAAATGCGAAAGGCGGAAGGTGAAAGGCGAAAGGCGAAAGGCGAAAGGCGAAAGGCGAAAGGCGAAAGGCGAAAGGCGAAAGGCGAAAGGCGAAAGGCGAAAGGCGAAAGGCGAAAGTTGAAAGGCGAAAGGCGAAAAGTGAAAGGTGAAAGGCGAAAGGCGAAAGGCGAAAAGCGGAAGGTGACAGGCGAAAGGCGAAAGGCGAAAGGCGAAAGGCGAAAGGCGAAGGGCGAGAGGCAAAAGTCAAAATGCGTAAGGCAAAAGGAAAAACGATTTTCAAATGAAAATGGAGAAATTTAAAATGCATAAAGCAAAAGAAAAAACGATATTCAAAAGATAATATACAAAAGTTGAAATTGAAAATGCGAAATGGAAAATTCGAAATTGTAAATTCGTATTTCAAAATGCTAAAGGCGAAATGCTAAAGGCGAAAGACGAAAGGCGAAGGGCGAAATTCGAAAGGCGAAAGGCCAAAGGCAAAAGGCGAAAGGCTAAGGCGAATGGCGAAATGTGAAAGGCGAAAGGCGAAAGGCGAAAGGTGAAAGGCGAAAGGCGAAAGGCGAACGGCGAAAGGCGAAAGGCGAAAAGCGAAAGGCGGAAGGTGAAAGGCGAAAGGCGAAAGGCGAAAGTTGAAAGGCGAAAGGCGAAAAGTGAAAGGTGAAAGGCGAAAGGCGAAAGGCGAAAGGCGAAAGGCGAAAGGCGGAGGGCGAAAGGCGAAAGGCGAAAGGCGAAGGGCGAGAGGCAAAAGTCAAAATGCCTAAGGCAAAAGGAAAAACGATTTTCAAAACATGAAATAAAAAAGGAGAAATTTAAAATGCCTAAAGCAAAAGAAAAAACGATATTCAAAAGATAAAATACAAAGGTTGAAATTGAAATTGCGAAATGGAAAATTCGAAATTATAAATTCGTATTTCAAAAGGCTAAAGGCGAAATGCGAAAGGCGAAAGGCGAAAGTCGAAAGGCGAATGGCGAAAGGAGAAAGGCGAAAGGCGAAAGGCGAAAGGCGAAAGGCGAAAGGCGAAAGGCGAAAGCTGAAAGGCGAAAGGGGAAAGGCGAAAGGCGAAAGGCGAAAGGCGAAAGGCGAAAGGCGAAAGGCGAAAGGCGAAAGGCGAAAGTTGAAAGGCGAAAGGCGAAAGGCGGAACGTGAAAGGCGAAAGGCGAAAGGCGAAAGGCGAAAGTTGAAAGGCGAAAGGCGAAAAGTGAAAGGTGAAAGGCGAAAGGCGAAAGGCGAAAGGCGAAAGGCGAAAGGCGAAAGGCGAAAGGCGAAAGGCGAAAGGCGAAATGCGAAAAGCGAAAGGCGAAAGGCGAAAGGCGGAGGGCGAAAGGCGAAAGGCGAAAGGCGAAGGGCGAGAAGCAAAAGTCAAAATGCCTAAGGCAAAAGGAAAAACGATTTTCAAAACATGAAATAAAAATGGAGAAATTTAAAATGCCTAAAGCAAAAGAAAAACGATATTCAAAAGATAAAATACAAAAGTTGAAATTGAAAATGCGAAATGGAACATTCGAAATTATAAATTCGTATTTCAAAAGGCTAAAGGCGAAATCCGAAAGGCGAAAGACGAAAGGCGAAGGGCGAAAGTCGAAAGGCAAAAGGCGAAAGGCAAAAGGCGAAAGGCGAAAGGCGAAAGGCGAAAGGCGAAAGGCGGAACGTGAAAGGCGAAAGGCGAAAGGCGAAAGGCGAAGGGCGAAAGTCGAAAGGCGAAAGGCGAAAGGCAAAAGGCGAAAGGCGAAAGGCGAAAGGCGAAAGGCGAAAGGCGGAACGTGAAAGGCGAAAGGCGAAAGGCGAAAGGCGAAAGGCGAAAGGCGAAAGGCGAAAGGCGAAAGGCGAAAGGCGAAAGGCGGAAGGTGAAAGGCGGAAGGTGAAAGGCGGAAGATGAAAAGCGAAAGGCGAAAGGCGGAAGGCGAAATTCGAAAGGCGAATGGCGAAAGGCGAAAGCGAAAGGCGAAAGGCGAAAGGCGAAAGGCGAAAGGCGAAAGGCGAAAGGCGAAAGGCGAAAGGCGAAAGGCGAAAGGCGAAAGGCGGAAGGCGAAAGGCGAAGGGCGAGAGGCAAAAGTCAAAATGTCTAAGGCAAAAGGAAAAACGATTTTCAAAGCATGAAATGAAAATGGAGAAATTTAAAATGCCTAAAGCAAAAGAAAAAACGATATTCAAAAGATAAAATACAAAAGTTGAAATTGAAAATGCGAAATGGAACATTCGAAATTATAAATTCGTATTTCAAAAGGCTAAAGGCGAAATCCGAAAGGCGAAAGACGAAAGGCGAAGGGCGAAAGTCGAAAGGCGAAAGGCGAAAGGCAAAAGGCGAAAGGCGAAAGGCGAAAGGCGAAAGGCGAAACGTGAAAGGCGAAAGGCGAAAGGCGAAAGGCGGAAGGTGAAAGGCGAAAGGCGAAAGGCGAAAGGCGAAAGGCGAAAGGCGAAAGGCGAAAGGCGAAAGGCGAAAGGCGAAAGGCGAAAGGCGGAAGGTGAAAGGCGGAAGGTGAAAGGCGGAAGATGAAAAGCGAAAGGCGAAAGGCGGAAGGCGAAATTCGAAAGGCGAAAGGCGAAAGGCGAAAGCGAAAGGCGAAAGGCGAAAGGCGAAAGGCTAAACGCGAACGGCGAAAGGCGAAAGGCGAAAGCGAAAGGCGAAAGGCGAAAGGCGAAAGGTGAAAGGTGAAAGGCGAAAGGCGAAAGGCGAAAGGCGAAAGGCGAAAGGCGAAAGGCGAAAGGCGAAAGGCGAAAGGCGAAAGGCGAAAGGCGTAAGGCGAAAGGCGAAAGGCGAAAGGCGGAAGGTGAAAGGCGGAAGGTGAAAGGCGGAAGGTGAAAGGCGAAAGGCGAAAGGCGGAAGGCGAAATGCGAAAGGCGAAAGGCGAAAGGCGAAAGGCGAAAGGCGAAAGGCGAAAGGCGAAAGGCGAAAGGCGAAAGGCGAAAGGCGACAGGCGAAAGGCGGAAGGCGAAAGGCGAAAGGCAAAAGGCGAAAGGCGGAAGGCGAAAGGCGAACTGCGAGAGGCAAAAGTCAAAATGTCTAAGGCAAAAGGAAAAACGATTTTCAAAGCATGAAATGAAAATGGAAAAATTTAAAATGCCTAAAGCAAAAGAAAAAACGATATTCAAAAGATAAAATACAGAAGTTGAAATTGAAAATGCGAAATGGAAAATTCGAAATTATAAAATCGTATTTCAAAATGCTAAAGGCGAAATGCGAAAGGCGAAAGACGAAAGGCGAAGGGCGAAAGTTGAAAGGCGAAAGGCGAAAGGCAAAAGGCGAAAGGCGAAAGGCGAAAGGCGAAAGGCGAAAGGCGAAAGGCGAAAGGGGAAAGGCGAAAGGCGAAAGGCGAAAGGCGAAAGGTGAAAGGCGAAAGGCGAAAGGCGAAAGGCGAAAGGCGAAAGGCGAAAGGCGAAAGGCGAAAGGCGACAGGCGAAAGGCGAAAGGCGAAAGGCGAAAGGCGAAAGGCGAAAGGCGAAAGGCGAAAGGCGAAAGACGAAAGGCGAAAGGCGAAATGCGAAAGGCGAAAGGCGGAAGGTGAAAGGCGAAAGGCGAAAGGCGAAAGGCGAAAGGCGAAAGGCGAAAGGCGAAAGACGAAAGGCGAAAGGCGAAAGGCGAAAGGCGAAAAGCGAAAGGCGAAAGGCGAAGGGCCAAAGGCGAAAGGCGAAAGGCGGAAGGCGAAAGGCGAAAGGCGAAAGGCGAAAGGCGAAAGGCGAAAGGCGAAAGGCGACAGGCGAAAGGCGAAAGGCGAAAGGCGGAAGGCGAAAGGCGGAAGGCGAAGGGCGAGAGGCAAAAGTCAAAATATCTAAGGCAAAAGGAAAAACGATTTTCAAAACATGAAATGAAAATGGAGAAATTTAAAATGCCTAAAGCAAAAGAAAAAAAGATATTCAGAAGATAAAATACAAAAGTTGAAATTGAAAATGCGAAATGGAAAACTCGAAATTATAAATTCGTATTACAAAATGCTAAAGGCGAAATGCGAAAGGCGAAAGGCAAAAGGCGAAAGGCGAAAGGCAAAAGGCGAAAGGCGTAAGGCGAAGGGCGAGAGGCAAAAGTCAAAATGTCTAAGGCAAAAGGAAAAACGATTTTCAAAACAGGAAATGAAAATGGAGAAATTTAAAATGCCTAAAGCAAAAGAAAAAACGATATTCAAAAGATAAAATACAAAAGTTGAAATTGAAAATGCGAAATGGAAAATTCGAAATTATAAATTCGTATTTCAAAATGCTAAAGGCGAAATGCGAAAGGCGAAAGACGAAAGGCGAAGGGCGAAATTCGAAAGGCGAAAGGCGAAAGGTAAAAGGCGAAAGGCGAAAGGCGAAAGGCGAAAGGCGAAAGGTGAAAGGCGAAAGGCGAAAGGCGAAAGGCGAAAGGCGAAAGGCGAAAGGCGAAAGGCGAAAGGCGAAAGGCGAAAGGCGAAAGGCAAAAGTCGGAAGGAGAAAGGCGAAAGGCGAAAGGCGAAAGGCGAAAGGCGAAAGGCGAAAGGCAAAAGTCGGAAGGAGAAAGGCGAAAAGCGAAAGGCGCAAGGCGAAAGGCGAAAGGCGAAAAGCGAAAGGCGAAAGGCGAAAGGCGAAAGGCGAAAGGCGAAAGGCGAAAGGCGAAAAGCGAAAGGCGAAAGGCGAAAGGCGAAATGCGAAAGGCGAAAGGCGGAAGGTGAAAGGCGAAAGGCGAAAGGCGAAAGGCGAAAGGCGAAAGGCGAAAGGCGAAAGGCGAAAGGCGAAAGGCGAAAGGCGAAAGGCGAAAGGCAAAAGTCGGAAGGAGAAAGGCGAAAAGCGAAAGGCGAAAGGCGAAAGGCGAAAGGCGAAAGGCGAAAGGCGAAGGGCGAAAGGCGAAAGGCGAAAGGCGAAAGGCGAAAGGCGAAAGTCGAAAGGCGAAAGGCGAAAGGCGAAAGGCGAAAGGCGAAAGGCGAAAGGCGAAAGCCGAAAGGCGGAAGGTGAAAGGCGAAAGGCGAAAGGCGAAAGGCGAAAGGCGAAAGGCGAAAGGCGAAAGGCAAAAGTCGGAAGGAGAAAGGCGAAAAGCGAAAGGCGCAAGGCGAAAGGCGAAAGGCGAAAAGCGAAAGGCGAAAAGCGAAAGGCGAAAGGCGAAAGGCGAAAGGCGAAAGGCAAAAGGCGAAATGCGAAAGGCGAAAAACGAAAGGCGAAGGGCGAAAGTCGAAAGGCGAAAGGCGAAAGGCGAAAGCGAAAAGCGAAAGGCGAAAGGCGAAAGGCGATAGGCGAAAGGCGAAAGGCGAAAGGCGAAAGGCAAAAGTCGGAAGGAGAAAGGCGAAAAGCGAAAGGCGCAAGGCGAAAGGCGAAAGGCGAAAGGCGAAAGGCGAAAGGCGAAAGGCGAAAGGCGAAAGGCGAAAGGCGAAAGGCGAAAGGCGAAAGGCGAAAGGCGAAAGGCGAAAGGCGAAAGGCGAAAGGCGAAATGCGAAAGGCGGAAGGTGAAAGGTGAAAGGCGAAAGGCGAAAGGCGAAAGGCGAAAGGCGAAAGGCGAAAGGCGAAAGGCGAAAGGCGAAAGGCGAAAGGCGAAAGGCGAAGGGCGAAAGGCGAAAGGCGAAAGGCGAAAGGCGAAAGGCGAAAGGCGAAAAGCGAAAGGCGAAAGGCGGAGGGCCAAAGGCGAAAGGCGAAAGGCGGAAGGTGAAAGGCGAAAGGCGAAAGGCGAAAGGCGAAAGGCGAAAGGCGAAAGGCGAAAAGCGAAAGGCGAAAGGCGAAGGGCCAAAGGCGAAAGGCGGAAGGCGAAAGGCGAAAGGCGAAAGGCGAAAGGCGAAAGGCGAAAGGCGAAAGGCGACAGGCGAAAGGCGAAAGGCGAAAGGCGGAAGGCGAAAGGCGGAAGGCGAAGGGCGAGAGGCAAAAGTCAAAATATCTAAGGCAAAAGGAAAAACGATTTTCAAAACAGGAAATGAAAATGGAGAAATTTAAAATGCCTAAAGCAAAAGAAAAAACGATATTCAAAAGATAAAATACAAAAGTTGAAATTGAAAATGCGAAATGGAAAATTCGAAATTATAAATTCGTATTTCAAAATGCTAAATGCGAAAGGCGAAAGACGAAAGGCGAAGGGCGAAATTCGAAAGGCGAAAGGCGAAAGGTAAAAGGCGAAAGGCGAAAGGCGAAAGGCGAAAGGCGAAAGGTGAAAGGCGAAAGGCGAAAGGCGAAAGGCGAAAGGCGAAAGGCGAAAGGCGAAAGGCGAAAGGCGAAAGGCGAAAGGCAAAAGTCGGAAGGAGAAAGGCGAAAGGCGAAAGGCGAAAGGCGAAAGGCGAAAGGCAAAAGTCGGAAGGAGAAAGGCGAAAAGCGAAAGGCGCAAGGCGAAAGGCGAAAGGCGAAAAGCGAAAGGCGAAAGGCGAAGGCGAAAGGCGAAAGGCGAAAGGCGAAAGGCGAAATGCGAAAGGCGAAAGGCGGAAGGTGAAAGGCGAAAGGCGAAAGGCGAAAGGCGAAAGGCGAAAGGCGAAAGGCGAAAGGCGAAAGGCGAAAGGCGTAATGCGAAAGGCGAAAGGCGGAAGGTGAAAGGCGAAAGGCGAAAGGCGAAAGGCGAAAGGCGAAAGGCGAAAGGCGAAGGGCGAAAGGCGAAAGGCGAAGGGCGAAAGGCGAAAGGCGAAAGGCGAAAGGCGAAAGGCGAAAGGCGAAAGGCGAAAGGCGAAAAGCGAAAGGCGAAAGGCGAAAGGCGAAAGGCGAAAGGCGAAAGGCGAAAGGCGAAAGGCGAAAGGCGAAAGGCGAAAAGCGAAAGGCGAAAGGCGAAAGGCGAAAGGCGAAAGGCGAAAGGCGAAAGGCGAAAGGCGAAAGGCGAAAGGCGAAAGGCGAAAGGCAAAAGTCGGAAGGAGAAAGGCGAAAAGCGAAAGGCGCAAGGCGAAAGGCGAAAGGCGAAAGGCGAAAGGCGAAAGGCGAAAGGCGGAAGGCGAAAGGCGAAAGGCGAAAGGCGAAAGGCGAAAGGCGAAAGGCGAAAGGCGAATGGCGAAAAGCGAAAGGCGAAAGGCGAAAGGCGAAAGGCGAAAGGCGAAATGCGAAAGGCGAAAGTCGGAAGGTGAAAGGCGAAAGGCGAAAGGCGAAAGGCGAATGGCGAAAGGCGAAAGGCAAAAGTCGGAAGGAGAAAGGCGAAAAGCGAAAGGCGCAAGGCGAAAGGCGAAAGGCGAAAAGCGAAAGGCGAAAAGTGAAAGGCGAAAGGCGAAAGGCGAAAGGCGAAATGCGAAAGGCGAAAGGCGGAAGGTGAAAGGCGAAAGGCGAAAGGCGAAAGGCGAAAGGCGAAAGGCGAAAGGCGAAGGGCGAAAGGCGAAAGGCGAAGGGCGAAAGGCGAAAGGCGAAAGGCGAAAGGCGAAAGGCGAAAGGCGAAAGGCGAAAGGCGAAAGGCGAAAAGCGAAAGGCGAAAGGCGAAAGGCGAAAGCCGAAAGGCGAAAGGCGAAAGGCGAAAGGCGAAAGGCGAAAGGCGAAAGGCGAAAGGCGAAAGGCGAAAGGCGAAAAGCGGAAGGCGAAAGGCGAAAGGCGAAAGGCGAAAGGCGAAAGGCGAAAGGCGAAAGGCGAAAGGCGAAAGGCGAAAAGCGAAAGGCGAAAGGCGAAAGGCGAAAGGCGAAAGGCGAAAGGCGAAATGCGAAAGGCGAAAGTCGGAAGGTGAAAGGCGAAAGGCGAAAGGCGAAAGGCGAAAGGCGAAAGGCGAAAGGCGAAAGGCGAAAGGCGAAAGGCGAAAGGCAAAAGTCGGAAGGAGAAAGGCGAAAAGCGAAAGGCGCAAGGCGAAAGGCGAAAGGCGAAAAGCGAAAGGCGAAAAGCGAAAGGCGAAAGGCGAAAGGCGAAAGGCGAAAGGCAAAAGGCGAAATGCGAAAGGCGAAAGACGAAAGACGAAAGGCGAAAGTCGAAAGGCGAAAGGCGAAAGGCGAAAGGCGAAAAGCGAAAGGCGAAAGGCGAAAGGCGATAGGCGAAAGGCGAAAGGCGAAAGGCGAAAGGCAAAAGTCGGAAGGAGAAAGGCGAAAAGCGAAAGGCGCAAGGCGAAAGGCGAAAGGCGAAAGGCGAAAGGCGAAAGGCGAAAGGCGAAAGGCGAAAGGCGAAAGGCGAAAGGCGAAAGGCGAAAGGCGAAATGTGAAAGGCGGAAGGTGAAAGGTGAAAGGCGAAAGGCGAAAGGCGAAAGGCGAAAGGTGAAAGGCGAAAGGCGAAAGGCGAAAGGCGAAAGGCGAAAGGCGAAAGGCGAAAGGCGAAGGGCGAAAGGCGAAAGGCGAAGGGCGATAGGCAAAAGTCGAAATGCCTAAGGCAAAAGGAAAAACGATTTTCAAATGAAAATGGAGAAATTTAAAATGCATAAAACAAAAGAAAAAACGATATTCAAAAGATAATATACAAAAGTTGAAATTGAAAATGCGAAATGGAAAATTCGAAATTGTAAATTCGTATTTCAAAATGCTAAAGGCGAAATGCTAAAGGCGAAAGACGAAAGGCGAAGGGCGAAAGTCGAAAGGCGAAAGGCAAAAGGCGAAAGGCTAAGGCGAAAGGCGAAATGTGAAAGGCGAAAGGCGAAAGGCGAAAGGTGAAAGGCGAAAGGCGAAAGGCGAAATGCGAAAGGCGGAAGGTGAAAGGCGAAAGGCGAAAGGCGAAGGGCGAAAGTCGAAAGGCGAAAGGCAAAAGGCGAAAGGCTAAGGCGAAAGGCGAAATGTGAAAGGCGAAAGGCGAAAGGTGAAAGGCGAAAGGCGAAAGGCGAAATGCGAAAGGCGGAAGGTGAAAGGCGAAAGGCGAAAGGCGAAAGGCGAAAGTTGAAAGGCGAAAGGCGAAAAGTGAAAGGTGAAAGGCGCAAGGCGAAAGGCGAAAGGCTAAAGGCGAAAGGCGGAGGGCGAAAGGCGACCGGGAAAGCGAAGGGCGAGAGGCAAAAGTCAAAATGCCTAAGGCAAAAGGAAAAACGATTTTCAAAACATGAAATAAAAATGGAGAAATTTAAAATGCCTAAAGCAAAAGAAAAAACGATATTCAAAAGATAAAATACAAAAGTTGAAATTGAAAATGCGAAATGGAAAATTCGAAATTATAAATTCGTATTTCAAAAGGCTAAAGGCGAAATGCTAAAGACGAAAGGCGAAGGGCGAAAGTCGAAAGGCGAAAGGCGAAAGGCAAAAGGCGAAAGGCTAAGGCGAAAGGCGAAATGTGAAAGGCGAAACGCGAAAGGCGAAATGCCTAAGGCAAAAGGAAAAACGATTTTCAAATGAAAATGGAGAAATTTAAAATGCATAAAGCAAAAGAAAAAACGATATTCAAAAGATAATATACAAAAGTTGAAATTGAAAATGCGAAATGGAAAATTCGAAATTGTAAATTCGTATTTCAAAATGCTAAAGGCGAAATGCTAAAGGCGAAAGGCGAAAGGCGAAAGGCGAAAGGCGAAAGGCGAAAGGCGAAAGCGAAAGGCGAATAGCGAAAGGCGAAAGGCGAAAGGCGAAAGGCGAAAGGCGAAAGGCGAAAGGCGAAAGGCGAAAGGCGAAATTCGAAAGGCGAAAGGCGAAAGGCGAAAGGCGAAAGGCGAAAGGCGAGAGGCGAAAGGCGAAAGGCGAAAGGCGAAAGGCGAAAGGCGACAGGCGAAAGGCGAAAGGCGAAAGGCGAAAGGCGAAAGGCGAAAGGCGAAAGGCGAAAGGCGGAAGGTGAAAGGCGGAAGGTGACAGGCGAAAGGCGAAAGGCGGAAGGCGAAATGCGAAAGGCGAAAGGCGAAAGGCGAAAGGCGAAAGGCGAAAGGCGAAAGACGAAAGGCGGAAGGTGAAAGGCGAAAGGCGAAAGCCTAAAGGCGAAAGGCGAAAGGCGAAAGGCGAAAGGCCAAAAGTGAAAGGCGAAAGGCGAAAGGCGAAAGGCGAAAGACGAAAGGCGAAAGGCGGAAGGCGAAAGGCGAAAGGCGAAAGGCGAAAGGCGGAAGGTGAAAGGCGGAAGGTGAAAGGCGAAAGGCGAAAGGCGGAAGGCGAAATGCGAAAGGCGAAAGGCGAAAGGCGAAAGGCGAAAGGCGAAAGGCGAAATCCTAAAGGCGAAAGGCGAAAGGCGAAAGGCGAAAGGCGAAAGGCGAAAGGCGAAAGGCGAAAGGCGAAAGGCGAAAGGCGAAAGGCGAAAGGCGAAAAGTGAAAGGCGAAAGGCGAAAGGCGAAAGGCGAAAGACGAAAGGCGAAAGGCGAAAGGCAAAAGGCGAAAGGCGAAAGGCAAAAGTCGGAAGGAGAAAGGCGAAAGGCGAAATGCGAAAGGCGGAAGGCGAAAGGCGAAAGGCGAAAGGCGAAAGGCGAAAGGCGAAAGGCGAAAGGCGAAAGGCGAAAGGCGAAAGACGAAAGGCGAAAGGCGAAAGGCGAAAGGCGAAAGGCGAAAGGCGAAAGGCGAAATGTGAAAGGCGAAAGGCGAAAGGCGAAAGGCGAAAGGCGAAAGGCGAAAGGCGAAAGGCGAAAGGCGAAATGCGAAAGGCGAAAGTCGGAAGGTGAAAGGCGAAAGGCGAAAGGCGAAAGGCGAAAGGCGAAAGGCGAAAGGCGAAAGGCGAAAGGCGAAAGGCAAAAGTCGGAAGGAGAAAGGCGAAAAGCGAAAGGCGCAAGGCGAAAGGCGAAAGGCGAAAAGCGAAAAGCGAAAGGCGAAAGGCGAAAGGCGAAAGGCGAAAGGCGAAAGGCAAAAGGCGAAATGCGAAAGGCGAAAGACGAAAGGCGAAGGGCGAAAGTCGAAAGGCGAAAGGCGAAAGGCGAAAGGCAAAAGTCGGAAGGAGAAAGGCGAAAAGCGAAAGGCGCAAGGCGAAAGCCGAAAGGCGAAAGGCAAAAGTCGGAAGGAGAAAGGCGAAAAGCGAAAGGCGCAAGGCGAAAGGCGAAAGGCGAAAGGCGAAAGGCGAATGGCGAAAGGCGAAAGGCGAAAGGCGAAAGGCGAAAGGCGAAAGGCGAAAGGCGAAAGGCGAAAGGCGAAAGGCGAAAGGCGAAAGGCGAAAGGCGAAAGGCGAAATGCGAAAGGCGAAAGTCGGAAGGTGAAAGGCGAAAGGCGAAAGGCGAAAGGCGAAAGGCGAAAGGCGAAAGGCGAAAGGCGGAAGGCGAAAGGCGGAAGGCGAAGGGCGAGAGGCAAAAGTCAAAATATCTAAGGCAAAATGAAAAACGATTTTCAAAACATGAAATGAAAATGGAGAAATTTAAAATGCCTAAAGCAAAAGAAAAAAAGATATTCAGAAGATAAAATACAAAAGTTGAAATTGAAAATGCGAAATGGAAAACTCGAAATTATAAATTCGTATTTCAAAATGCTAAAGGCGAAATGCGAAAGGCGAAAGGCAAAAGGCGAAAGGCGAAAGGCAAAAGGCGAAAGGCGTAAGGCGAAGGGCGAGAGGCGAAAGGCGAAAGGCGAAAGGCGAAAGGCGAAAGGCGAAAGGCGAAATGTGAAAGGCGAAAGGCGAAAGGCGAAAGGCGAAAGGCGAAAGGCGAAAGGCGAAAGGCGAAAGGCGAAATGCGAAAGGCGAAAGTCGGAAGGTGAAGGGCGAAAGGCGAAAGGCGAAAGGCGAAAGGCGAAAGGCGAAAGGCGAAAGGCGAAAGGCGAAAGGCGAAAGGCGAAAGGCGAAAGGCGAAAGGCAAAAGTCGGAAGGAGAAAGGCGAAAAGCGAAAGGCGAAAGGCGAAAGGCGAAAGGCGAAAGGCGAAAGGCGAAGGGCGAAAGGCGAAAGGCGAAAGGCGAAAGGCGAAAGGCGAAAGTCGAAAGGCGAAAGGCGAAAGGCGAAAGGCGAAAGGCGAAAGGCGAAAGCCGAAAGGCGGAAGGTGAAAGGCGAGAGGCGAAAGGCGAAAGGCGAAAGGCGAAAGGCGAAAGGCGACAGGCGAAAGGCGAAAGGCGAAAGGCGAAAGGCGAAAGGCGAAAGGCGAAAGGCGGAAGGTGAAAGGCGGAAGGTGAAAGGCGAAAGGCGAAAGGCGAAAGGCGAAAGGCGAAAGACGAAAGGCGAAAGGCGAAAGGCGAAAGGCGAAAGGCGAAAGGCGAAAGGCGAAAGGCGAAAGGCGAAATGTGAAAGGCGAAAGGCGAAAGGCGAAAGGCGAAAGGCGAAAGGCGAAAGGCGAAATGCGAAAGGCGAAAGTCGGAAGGTGAAAGGCGAAAGGCGAAAGGCGAAAGGCGAAAGGCGAAAGGCGAAAGGCAAAAGTCGGAAGGAGAAAGGCGAAAAGCGAAAGGCGCAAGGCGAAAGGCGAAAGGCGAAAAGCGAAAAGCGAAAGGCGAAAGGCGAAAGGCGAAAGGCGATGTAATGAGCCTACAGACTCATCACCTTCTCCAAAGCTCCAAAGAACCTAAAAACGCCAAATCAATCAACTTCATCAATTCATTATCCAGATTTCATATTTTGCCCTTGGCATGAATCTCAATTCTGCATTAGTTCCACTTTCCAAAGAACAAATATTTCCGCATAAACAATATGCAACATATTCCCACATTAGTTCCGCTTGCCCAAAGATTTCAGCATAACCATTCCCCATATGTGAAAATGCATTCACATCACAACTAAAACAATTCAAGTAAGCCATAAAATGTCACAACTCATTTTCAAGTACACAATGCATATGCACTTGAAAAAGTTGACCGTCATATATCTCACAGTGCCGGGTCTTGCACCATAAAAAGTAAACAAGCATACCGCACATGTTTACTTTTTACCATGATACAAGCTACCGCACTGCTGGTCATGACTAAGTGACGGTATATTGACAAAAATTATATACTTACTATTGCCCAATAGCGGATATTTCTCGCTCATGCCTAAACGGCTTAAGAGAAGTTATGTATAATGTTGCCCAATAGCAGCAATTCAGCTCTTTCGGCTTATGTGCCTGTACGGCTTACTGCGGCAATGCAATTATGCAGCTGGGCGTGTTTTACCTTTTGAAGATGAGGAAGTAAATTCCCTCCACTCAGATTTCCGTGTTTTACGCATGAAACATGTGAAACTGCCCAAATAAATAGGCTGTGGGCAAACTAAGAAAGTCAGTCAGTTTTCGGCGTTCAGCTCGGAGGAGTCAAGTTTCGTTCAATTAATCTCAAAAGCAATAACTAATACAGTGTCAGTCAGTGTAAAATAATTTACCACTTAAGAAGGAAAACTATCAAATAAAGTAACAAAGGATTGTTGTAATATCCGTTATCAGTGAACTAATAAAGTGAAAAGACAAATTCAGTGTTTTATTACCGAAAATTCTAATACTAAATACTAAACTAAGGGCCAGCGACCTTCTCCTCACGGAAAGTACATCGCAGTCCTTGTCACGACGAAAGTGAAGGAAACCCGTGACAGAACAACTGGTGGCAGCGGTGGGATTTTGTTTAACGCAAATCAGCCAATCAGACAAGAAACAATAAGCAAAGATCATATACCCTTTTGCTTATCTGACACCAACACTGAAGAAAGGCGAAAGGCGAAAGGCGAAAGGCGAAAGGCGAAAGGCGAAAGGCGAAAGGCGAAAAGCGAAAGGCGAAAGGCGAAAGGCGAAAGGCGAAAGGCGAAAGGCGAAAGGCGAAAGGCGAAAGGCAAAAGTCGGAAGGAGAAAGGCGAAAAGCGAAAGGCGCAAGGCGAAAGGCGAAAGGCGAAAGGCGAAAGGCGGAAGGCGAAAGGCGAAAGGCGAAAGGCGAAAGGCGAAAGGCGAAAGGCGAAAGGCGAAAGGCGAAAGGCGAAAAGCGAAAGGCGAAAGGCGAAAGGCGAAAGGCGAAAGGCGAAATGCGAAAGGCGAAATGCGAAAGGCGAAAGTCGGAAGGTGAAAGGCGAAAGGCGAAAGGCGAAAGGCGAAAGGCGAAAGGCGAAAGGCGAAAGGCGAAAGGCGAAAGGCAAAAGTCGGAAGGAGAAAGGCGAAAAGCGAAAGGCGCAAGGCGAAAGGCGAAAGGCGAAAAGCGAAAGGCGAAAAGCGAAAGGCGAAAGGCGAAAGGCGAAAGGCGAAAGGCAAAAGGCGAAATGCGAAAGGCGAAAGACGAAAGACGAAAGGCGAAAGTCGAAAGGCGAAAGGCGAAAGGCGAAAGGCGAAAAGCGAAAGGCGAAAGGCGAAAGGCGATAGGCGAAAGGCGAAAGGCGAAAGGCGAAAGGCAAAAGTCGGAAGGAGAAAGGCGAAAAGCGAAAGGCGCAAGGCGAAAGGCGAAAGGCGAAAGGCGAAAGGCGAAAGGCGAAAGGCGAAAGGCGAAAGGCGAAAGGCGAAAGGCGAAAGGCGAAAGGCGAAATGCGAAAGGCGGAAGGTGAAAGGTGAAAGGCGAAAGGCGAAAGGCGAAAGGCGAAAGGTGAAAGGCGAAAGGCGAAAGGCGAAAGGCGAAAGGCGAAAGGCGAAAGGCGAAAGGCGAAGGGCGAAAGGCGAAAGGCGAAGGGCGATAGGCAAAAGTCGAAATGCCTAAGGCAAAAGGAAAAACGATTTTCAAATGAAAATGGAGAAATTTAAAATGCATAAAACAAAAGAAAAAACGATATTCAAAAGATAATATACAAAAGTTGAAATTGAAAATGCGAAATGGAAAATTCGAAATTGTAAATTCGTATTTCAAAATGCTAAAGGCGAAATGCTAAAGGCGAAAGACGAAAGGCGAAGGGCGAAAGTCGAAAGGCGAAAGGCAAAAGGCGAAAGGCTAAGGCGAAAGGCGAAATGTGAAAGGCGAAAGGCGAAAGGCGAAAGGTGAAAGGCGAAAGGCGAAAGGCGAAATGCGAAAGGCGGAAGGTGAAAGGCGAAAGGCGAAAGGCGAAGGGCGAAAGTCGAAAGGCGAAAGGCAAAAGGCGAAAGGCTAAGGCGAAAGGCGAAATGTGAAAGGCGAAAGGCGAAAGGTGAAAGGCGAAAGGCGAAAGGCGAAATGCGAAAGGCGGAAGGTGAAAGGCGAAAGGCGAAAGGCGAAAGGCGAAAGTTGAAAGGCGAAAGGCGAAAAGTGAAAGGTGAAAGGCGCAAGGCGAAAGGCGAAAGGCTAAAGGCGAAAGGCGGAGGGCGAAAGGCGACCGGGAAAGCGAAGGGCGAGAGGCAAAAGTCAAAATGCCTAAGGCAAAAGGAAAAATGATTTTCAAAACATGAAATAAAAATGGAGAAATTTAAAATGCCTAAAGCAAAAGAAAAAACGATATTCAAAAGATAAAATACAAAAGTTGAAATTGAAAATGCGAAATGGAAAATTCGAAATTATAAATTCGTATTTCAAAAGGCTAAAGGCGAAATGCTAAAGACGAAAGGCGAAGGGCGAAAGTCGAAAGGCGAAAGGCGAAAGGCAAAAGGCGAAAGGCTAAGGCGAAAGGCGAAATGTGAAAGGCGAAACGCGAAAGGCGAAATGCCTAAGGCAAAAGGAAAAACGATTTTCAAATGAAAATGGAGAAATTTAAAATGCATAAAGCAAAAGAAAAAACGATATTCAAAAGATAATATACAAAAGTTGAAATTGAAAATGCGAAATGGAAAATTCGAAATTGTAAATTCGTATTTCAAAATGCTAAAGGCGAAATGCTAAAGGCGAAAGGCGAAAGCCGAAAGGCGAAAGGCGAAAGGCGAAAGGCGAAAGCGAAAGGCGAATAGCGAAAGGCGAAAGGCGAAAGGCGAAAGGCGAAAGGCGAAAGGCGAAAGGCGAAAGGCGAAAGGCGAAATTCGAAAGGCGAAAGGCGAAAGGCGAAAGGCGAAAGGCGAAAGGCGAGAGGCGAAAGGCGAAAGGCGAAAGGCGAAAGGCGAAAGGCGAAAGGCGACAGGCGAAAGGCGAAAGGCGAAAGGCGAAAGGCGAAAGGCGAAAGGCGAAAGGCGAAAGGCGGAAGGTGAAAGGCGGAAGGTGACAGGCGAAAGGCGAAAGGCGGAAGGCGAAATGCGAAAGGCGAAAGGCGAAAGGCGAAAGGCGAAAGGCGAAAGGCGAAAGGCGAAAGACGAAAGGCGGAAGGTGAAAGGCGAAAGGCGAAAGCCTAAAGGCGAAAGGCGAAAGGCGAAAGGCGAAAGGCCAAAAGTGAAAGGCGAAAGGCGAAAGGCGAAAGGCGAAAGACGAAAGGCGAAAGGCGGAAGGCGAAAGGCGAAAGGCGAAAGGCGAAAGGCGAAAGGCGGAAGGTGAAAGGCGGAAGGTGAAAGGCGAAAGGCGAAAGGCGGAAGGCGAAATGCGAAAGGCGAAAGGCGAAAGGCGAAAGGCGAAAGGCGAAAGCCTAAAGGCGAAAGGCGAAAGGCGAAAGGCGAAAGGCGAAAGGCGAAAGGCGAAAGGCGAAAGGCGAAAGGCGAAAGGCGAAAGGCGAAAGGCGAAAAGTGAAAGGCGAAAGGCGAAAGGCGAAAGGCGAAAGACGAAAGGCGAAAGGCGAAAGGCAAAAGGCGAAAGGCGAAAGGCAAAAGTCGGAAGGAGAAAGGCGAAAGGCGAAATGCGAAAGGCGGAAGGCGAAAGGCGAAAGGCGAAAGGCGAAAGGCGAAAGGCGAAAGGCGAAAGGCGAAAGGCGAAAGGCGAAAGACGAAAGGCGAAAGGCGAAAGGCGAAAGGCGAAAGGCGAAAGGCGAAAGGCGAAATGTGAAAGGCGAAAGGCGAAAGGCGAAAGGCGAAAGGCGAAAGGCGAAAGGCGAAAGGCGAAATGCGAAAGGCGAAAGTCGGAAGGTGAAAGGCGAAAGGCGAAAGGCGAAAGGCGAAAGGCGAAAGCCGAAAGGCGAAAGGCAAAAGTCGGAAGGAGAAAGGCGAAAAGCGAAAGGCGCAAGGCGAAAGGCGAAAGGCGAAAAGCGAAAAGCGAAAGGCGAAAGGCGAAAGGCGAAAGGCGAAAGGCGAAAGGCAAAAGGCGAAATGCGAAAGGCGAAAGACGAAAGGCGAAGGGCGAAAGTCGAAAGGCGAAAGGCGAAAGGCGAAAGGCAAAAGTCGGAAGGAGAAAGGCGAAAAGCGAAAGGCGCAAGGCGAAAGCCGAAAGGCGAAAGGCAAAAGTCGGAAGGAGAAAGGCGAAAAGCGAAAGGCGCAAGGCGAAAGGCGAAAGGCGAAAGGCGAAAGGCGAATGGCGAAAGGCGAAAGGCGAAAGGCGAAAGGCGAAAGGCGAAAGGCGAAAGGCGAAAGGCGAAAGGCGAAAGGCGAAAGGCGAAAGGCGAAAGGCGAAAGGCGAAAGGCGAAATGCGAAAGGCGAAAGTCGGAAGGTGAAAGGCGAAAGGCGAAAGGCGAAAGGCGAAAGGCGAAAGGCGAAAGGCGGAAGGCGAAAGGCGGAAGGCGAAGGGCGAGAGGCAAAAGTCAAAATATCTAAGGCAAAATGAAAAACGATTTTCAAAACATGAAATGAAAATGGAGAAATTTAAAATGCCTAAAGCAAAAGAAAAAAAGATATTCAGAAGATAAAATACAAAAGTTGAAATTGAAAATGCGAAATGGAAAACTCGAAATTATAAATTCGTATTTCAAAATGCTAAAGGCGAAATGCGAAAGGCGAAAGGCAAAAGGCGAAAGGCGAAAGGCAAAAGGCGAAAGGCGTAAGGCGAAGGGCGAGAGGCGAAAGGCGAAAGGCGAAAGGCGAAAGGCGAAAGGCGAAATGTGAAAGGCGAAAGGCGAAAGGCGAAAGGCGAAAGGCGAAAGGCGAAAGGCGAAAGGCGAAAGGCGAAATGCGAAAGGCGAAAGTCGGAAGGTGAAGGGCGAAAGGCGAAAGGCGAAAGGCGAAAGGCGAAAGGCGAAAGGCGAAAGGCGAAAGGCGAAAGGCGAAAGGCGAAAGGCGAAAGGCAAAAGTCGGAAGGAGAAAGGCGAAACGCGAAACGCGAAAGGCGCAAGGCGAAAGGCGAAAGGCGAAAAGCGAAAAGCGAAAGGCGAAAGGCGAAAGGCGAAAGGCGAAAGGCGAAAGGCGAAAGGCAAAAGGCGAAATGCGAAAGGCGAAAGACGAAAGGCGAAGGGCGAAAGGCGAAAGGCGGAAGGTGAAAGGCGAGAGGCGAAAGGCGAAAGGCGAAAGGCGAAAGGCGAAAGGCGACAGGCGAAAGGCGAAAGGCGAAAGGCGAAAGGCGAAAGGCGAAAGGCGAAAGGCGAAAGGCGGAAGGTGAAAGGCGGAAGGTGAAAGGCGAAAGGCGAAAGGCGAAAGGCGAAAGGCGAAAGACGAAAGGCGAAAGGCGAAAGGCGAAAGGCGAAAGGCGAAAGGCGAAAGGCGAAAGGCGAAATGTGAAAGGCGAAAGGCGAAAGGCGAAAGGCGAAAGGCGAAAGGCGAAATGCGAAAGGCGAAAGTCGGAAGGTGAAAGGCGAAAGGCGAAAGGCGAAAGGCGAAAGGCGAAAGGCGAAAGGCGAAAGGCGAAAGGCGAAAGGCAAAAGTCGGAAGGAGAAAGGCGAAAAGCGAAAGGCGCAAGGCGAAAGGCGAAAGGCGAAAAGCGAAAAGCGAAAGGCGAAAGGCGAAAGGCGAAAGGCGATGTAATGAGCCTACAGACTCATCACCTTCTCCAAAGCTCCAAAGAACCTAAAAACGCCAAATCAATCAACTTCATCAATTCATTATCCAGATTTCATATTTTGCCCTTGGCATGAATCTCAATTCTGCATTAGTTCCACTTTCCAAAGAACAAATATTTCCGCATAAACAATATGCAACATATTCCCACATTAGTTCCGCTTGCCCAAAGATTTCAGCATAACCATTCCCCATATGTGAAAATGCATTCACATCACAACTAAAACAATTCAAGTAAGCCATAAAATGTCACAACTCATTTTCAAGTACACAATGCATATGCACTTGAAAAAGTTGACCGTCATATATCTCACAGTGCCGGGTCTTGCACCATAAAAAGTAAACAAGCATACCGCACATGTTTACTTTTTACCATGATACAAGCTACCGCACTGCTGGTCATGACTAAGTGACGGTATATTGACAAAAATTATATACTTACTATTGCCCAATAGCGGATATTTCTCGCTCATGCCTAAACGGCTTAAGAGAAGTTATGTATAATGTTGCCCAATAGCAGCAATTCAGCTCTTTCGGCTTATGTGCCTGTACGGCTTACTGCGGCAATGCAATTATGCAGCTGGGCGTGTTTTACCTTTTGAAGATGAGGAAGTAAATTCCCTCCACTCAGATTTCCGTGTTTTACGCATGAAACATGTGAAACTGCCCAAATAAATAGGCTGTGGGCAAACTAAGAAAGTCAGTCAGTTTTCGGCGTTCAGCTCGGAGGAGTCAAGTTTCGTTCAATTAATCTCAAAAGCAATAACTAATACAGTGTCAGTCAGTGTAAAATAATTTACCACTTAAGAAGGAAAACTATCAAATAAAGTAACAAAGGATTGTTGTAATATCCGTTATCAGTGAACTAATAAAGTGAAAAGACAAATTCAGTGTTTTATTACCGAAAATTCTAATACTAAATACTAAACTAAGGGCCAGCGACCTTCTCCTCACGGAAAGTACATCGCAGTCCTTGTCACGACGAAAGTGAAGGAAACCCGTGACAGAACAACTGGTGGCAGCGGTGGGATTTTGTTTAACGCAAATCAGCCAATCAGACAAGAAACAATAAGCAAAGATCATATACCCTTTTGCTTATCTGACACCAACACTGAAGAAAAAGTAAAAACGTAACAAATGTGCTACCCTAAACCCCTGGACGATACCATTGAGGCCCCAGAGGAAGTGATTGCAGCCATAATAGAGGATCCAGAAGCAGAAAATAGCGAAGGGGAAGAAGAATACGACTACGAGTTCGAAATCAGCATCGATTCAGAGGAGGAAACGCCAACAGTAGAAGAAGTTTATCTGGAAGTTCACCAACACATCACTCCAGAAAGCGACGACGAAGCAACGTGGGACTTCGATACGTACAGCCAGATAAAAAGCATATTAGAAAGTAGACAGAACAATAGGAATAATATGTAAGTAAAAAAAAAAACAGATATCTTTCTATTATATTACTATTATATTTAACTATATATATATATAAATTTTTATAATAAATCATTA
The DNA here is from genome assembly GCA_963924295.1 of Dioctria rufipes. Classification (NCBI taxonomy): domain Eukaryota; kingdom Metazoa; phylum Arthropoda; class Insecta; order Diptera; family Asilidae; genus Dioctria; species Dioctria rufipes. The sequence continues at coordinate 172,013 of CAWUPM010000673.1, read as the reverse complement.
GATTAGCCTAGACAATACAAAAAAAAAAACAACGAAAAGTGAGTGGAATTCTTTTAAAAAAAATATACATAACTCATCAACATAAAATTTTTTTTTTAAATTTCTCTGACCCAAGTGATTTTTTGTTACTTTCATTACTTTCACCAATTCTTTTTCAAGTTCCTACAAGTGAGAAAAACAAAACAAACCGCATTTTATAAAAAAAAAAATCTCTTGTGTATCAAGTTCAATCAAGTGGATAATTAGTAAAGTTTTTTTTTTACCACAAACGGCGTCGAATTCTGTTCCTTGTTCTTTTCTCTAGTGTTCCAAAATTGTTGTTACGCGAGCTAAGAGCTACCCAGCTCCGACAAATCAAAGCCGCAAACGCAACGAAAATAAGTTTGCTCGAGTTTCCCGCTACTTACGCCTCCCCAAAATGTCAAATCCACAAGGCCAAGGCGTTGGTAATGTAGCTGCGAATAACGCTGGGCAAGGTGCACCTCCACCCCGCCCACAAACTTCACCTGCAACAAGCAGACTCTCCACTAGTGAGGCACGAAACCTCATACCTGAATATGACGGTAATACTGAGGAGCTTCACAGATTTTTGGCTTGTTGCGATATATTGTTCTCACAAGCCCAAACTCCTGTAGATAAACTCCTGTATCTCAGCTTATTAAAGACAAAGCTGACAGGACCAGCCTATGACTTATTTAAGTATAGGGATTATTCTACCTGGGAAGACCTGAAAGCAGAGCTCAAGTCTCATTTCCAAGAGCATCGCCCCCGAATAGCCATACAGGGTGAACTCTTACGCTTAAAACAAAATCCCAGAGAGAATGTGCATGACTTTGCTCGCAGGGTAACTAAGCACTTGGCAGATTTAAATAACGCCACTTTAAATGAAGCATCCCAGTTAGAGTCAAGAGAGTTTCTGCTTAACGAAAACGAGCAAAATGCCATCAGAGTATTTGAAGATGGTATTAGGAATGACCAATTAAAAGTCATTATTAAAGCTCGCGCCGAAACTAAACTGCGTACTTTGATCACTTTCGCTATAGAGCACGATCAGAGAATAGAGGAGACTCAACAACATCATTCTCGCTCACCTCAAAATACTCCAATCGTCACATGCGAATTTTGTGGAAAAAGGGGCCATCGCAAAGAAAGTTGTTTTAAACGAAAACAACTTCCCCCATTTCCCTCGTTTTCAAACGTTAAAAATGAGGTTCACAGAATTATTTGTGGCTATTGCCAAAAGGCAAATCATCGCACCCATGAGTGCAGAAAGAAGATGTATGATGAACGTTTTTCTCTCAGGCCGTCATCCATCAGCAACCGCTGAATTAGTAATGTCCAGAATAAGACTACCTATAAGCTTAGAGCTTAACACCCTTCTAATCTCGTTACCTCTAAGCATATCTACTAAACCCAGTACTACTTTTATAATAGATACTGGAGCTGAGATTAGTCTCTACAAAGCCGAATCAACCCATGATCTTGCCCTCGTATACGAAAACGAGCGCTGCACAATTTCGACTCTTGCAGGAGCCTATACTCCTACAATCGGCATAACTTATGGCCAATTGAATTTATCAAACGGAATTGTAATTGAACATCCGTTCCACTTAATCCCAGGGGGTAGTAAATTAACTTATGATGGAATTTTGGGCATAGATTTTTTGACCAAATATAAATGCAATCTTAATTGCTCAGAAGGATATATAGAGCTATTAATTCAAACAGTAGTAGGCATGAACAAAACAGTACTAATGAAAGAAAACGGAATCACTAATAAATTCATAAAAAATAAAAATATACAAAACAATAAAGATAAAGAAATCAATAAAGAAGAAATTGAAGAAAGTGCAAAAGAGGTTAAAAAACAGAATGAAAATAAGACAGAGCGTGATAGATTAAAAGGAAATAATTTAAAGGAACCAAATGAAATTCTACAAAACTTGGAACCTACATCAAGTAAGTACATTGACTTGGACACGCGACGCTACGACTGCGGTTCAAGCCAAGTCATTTCATGTGATAGTAAGCTAGGTACGCGACGCTACGACTGCGGCCTAACTCAAACTAGTTCATGTGACAGCAATTTAGGTACACGACGCTACGACAGTGGCCTAAATGAAGCTGACTTAAACGATAGGCATATCCAAATTAATCCCTTACAAAAGGAAGAACCAGAAAAAACTGGTAAAACTAATAAAGAAAACGCAGCTCTGATCGTCTTACAAATTATATATTACCTCTTTTTAATAATTATAAAAAACTCAAAACTTTCATTGGAGAAAACCATCAGTTCAAATTCCGTTGTTCATCGCATAAAAGAAGACAAGAATCCGATAAAAGTAGGCAATGAGCCTAGGACAAAAGGCAGCAAAGTAGGAAATAATGATAGCCCAAGCAATTCAAACGAAAAATCTCTCACTCAAAATTTGATTAAATTACCACCAAGATCAGAAGTTATTGTTACGGTACCTAAAGCCGAGAATAGGGAATTATACTGTAAAAAGGAAGAAATTCTACCAGGAATTTTTATAGGGAATACTTTAACCAAACCTGAAAATCAGGTCACTAAAATATTGATGCTGAATACGAATGAAGAAGAAGCCATTATACCTATGGAAGAAATTAACCCATCTTGGGAATATCTAGAAGATTATGACATTCTACAAGCTCAATACAATGCAGACCCAGTAGAGAATCGGTTGAAGAAACTGGAAGATACACTAAGACTAGAGCATTGTAACAGCGAAGAAAGAAAAACTATACTGGATGTATGCCGACAATACAATGAATTATTCTTTCTAGAAAATGATTCTCTTACGTGTACAGATGCAGCAGCACACACAATACCAGTCAAAGTAGATACGACACCAATATATGTAAAACCTTATCGTTTGCCAGAGTCCCAGAGAGATGAAATCGACAAGCAAATAGGCGAGATGCTAGACCAAGGAATAATAAGTCCAAGCCGAAGCCCCTGGAATTCGCCCCTACTAATAGTTCCGAAGAAACCAGACGAAACTGGAAAAAAACGATGGCGAATCGTAGTGGATTTTAGGCGCCTGAATGAAGTCACTCTAGGAGATGCCTATCCATTGCCAAACATAACTGACATATTAGATCAGTTGGGACGATCCAGGTATTTTACAACTTTAGATTTAGCAAGCGGATTTCATCAGATTCCCATGGACGAAAACGACAAGGAAAAGACAGCCTTCAGTACACCATTTGGTCATTACCAGTATAACCGTATGCCATTTGGACTGAAAGGAGCACCAGCCACCTTCCAGCGGCTGATGAACAATGTCCTAACTGGTTTGCAGGGATTACATTGCTTCGTGTATCTCGATGATATCGTAATCTACGGGTATAATTTAAAAGACCACAATACAAAATTAATTCAGGTGTTCGACCGGTTAAAAAGTCATCTGTTAAAATTACAGCCTGATAAATGCCATTTTCTAAAAAAAGAAATTGCTTATTTAGGGCATGTCGTAAGCGCAAAAGGAGTTCAACCAGACCCTTCTAAAATAACTGTAGTCAAAACTTATCCAAGACCTAAAAAGCCTAGGGATGTCAAAGCATTCCTTGGATTTGTAGGTTACTATAGACGATTTATACCAAATTTCTCGAAATTAGCCAAACCTTTGACAAAACTGCTAAAAAAAGATGTACCATTTCTATGGGACAGTTTTTGTGACGAATCTTTTAGAATTCTAAAAGAAAAATTAATCACCTCTCCCATACTTGCATACCCAGAATTTGATAAGCAATTTATCATTACAACTGACGCAAGTGATATAGCAGTTGGAGCAGTTCTATCACAAGGCGAAATTGGCAAAGACCGACCCATATGCTATGCTAGTAGAACCTTAAATCCAGCAGAAACCAGGTATTCTACTATCGAAAAGGAGTTACTAGCCATCGTATATGCAGTAGAACAATTTCGACCTTATGTGTATGGTAGAAATTTTACTATCATAACAGATCACAAACCACTAGTCTGGCTAATGAAATTAAAAGATTCCACCTCTCGGCTCATGAGATGGCGAATCAAGCTGGAAGAGTATGACTACACTATTATACACAAACCAGGCACATCGAATGCTAACGCTGACGCCCTAAGCAGAATAATTCCTACAGAAAAAACAGTAGATGAAGAAAAGATTGTAAACGTAATGACCCGAAATCAAGCTAAAAATCAAGCTAATACGATAAATTTACCGAAACAAGATGACCTATACAGTAAATATATTTCAGCTGTTAACCCAGCCAATAATCCAATAATTGAAAACAGCGAACACTTGTTGAACCAAAAAGGTATCAACCATAAATTTTTCCTATTACCAAAGTCTGAAGATGAAACCGAGTCTTATTTAAAAAACCTCTTTCCCACAATGGAAAAAGATCTTACTACGGATAATGTAAAATATTATCAGTTACAAAAACATAACTACATAATAGCCAAAAGTGAGATTCCTATGCGAACCATAGACGATCACAAGCAAGTATTAAACATACTGACTCGAATCAAAAGTCACTGCACTGAAAATAAGCTCGATGAAATAAATATATCGCTTCCAAACGTAGATTTATTAGCGCTTTCAGAACTGAAAAATATGATTTATTTTATATTTGGAAGCCAATTTTCTATAAGAATTTTCTTATCTCGCGTAAAGGTCATAAAAATTCCAGACGATCAAAAAAGGATCATGGAAACATTTCACCTATCTCCAATAGGTGGACACCAGGGAATCACGCGTACAATTAAAAGGATCCAAACAATGTATACTTGGCCCGGACTTAGTCAAGACGTGGAAAATTTCATAAAGAAATGTCCATCCTGTCAGGCCAATAAGCTCTCTAAGAATCCAAAAATCCCGATGAAAATAACTACAACGAGTTACAGACCATTCGAGAGGGTATCATTAGATATAGTTGGACCACTCCCGGTTAGTCACGAAGGTAATAAATTCCTTTTGACCTTCCAGGATGATCTTACAAAATATACTGAAGCCACACCCCTGTACAATGCTGAAGCTCGAACGGTTGCTGAAGCATTTACTATAAAAATTGTCTGTAAACATGGCATACCAGAATCAATATTAACTGATCAAGGAACTAACTTCCTGAGCGAATTATTTTCTCAAATGTGTAAATTATTGAAAATTTCCAAACTTCAAACCACCCCATATCATCCTCAAACAAACGGAGCCTTAGAGCGAAGTCATAGAACTTTGGCCGAGTACTTACGCCATTACGTGAATCGTGATCCTTTAACATGGGATACTTGGATCCCCTATGCAATGTTCGTATACAATACTAGCATACACTCTAGTACTGGATACTCCCCTTACGAACTCCTATACGGATTTCCCCCAAAAATACCCTCTACTATCAAAACTTCTCCTGTCATAAATTATAACTATGACAATTACGCGAATGAACTCAGAGCAAGACTCCAGCATAGTCATCAAATTGCTCGAGAGAGTTTAATAAATTCCAAGGAAAAATCGAAACTCGCATATGATAAAAGTACTCGATTAAAATCATATAATATCGGCGACAAAGTACTTCTAAAAAATCATGCGAAAAAGAATAAACTATCTTCCTTATGGATTGGTCCATATGAGATAGTCGGAATTAATTCCACTGAAAACTCTACAGTTAAAATTGGAAACAGGACTAAAACAGTCCATAACAACAACTTAAAATTATACATAGAATAAAATTTTAACCAAGCATCCTTACTACAGGATTATCATATTGGCGATTGTTTTCTGGCATGCAATCCTGGCAAAAGCAGCTAACGTGGAACCATTAAGCGTTACCCAATTAGGCGCTAACCCCGGAATATATTTTGAAGAAGTAGGACGTGTGGGATTATTCAGCAACGATTGGCAAGTAATTATCTATTATGAGCTTAAAGAATTTAACTTCGAATTAGAAAAACTAAGTAACTGTACAGAAGATGCGCGTATTCTTTGTGATCTAATAGAACGATATCATGATAGGTTACCCTTATGTAGTGACATTACACACCAATTACACACAATTAATAGGGCACTAAGGCAAAATTCACTCCTATTAAAACCCGAAACCGGACGGTTTAAGAGAGGATTGTTTAACGCAGTAGGTATATTGAGCAAAACCTTATTCGGAACACTAGATGAAGACGATGCAATAGAACTAAATTCACACATCGAAAAATTAAACGATGACCATGAATATCTATCACATTTAATTAAAAACCAAACTCTCATAATAGACACCACAATAAACATTTTTAACAAAACACGTTTAGCAATTAAAGAACAGTTTATTCACATTGAAGACAAACTGGAGGCCCTAAGATCGGCAGTGAATAGAGTTAATACTCAGGTACTCCACCAAAACATAACCACGGACTTAGAAACTATGGTCTCCTTAACAGCCTTAATGATGCTACGGTTTCAGTCTACCCAAAATCTCTTAATCGACCTAGTAACTGATGTACGCCATGGTAAACCTCATCCTTCAATTATTACACCAGATCAAATGAGAATGATTTTGGAAACAATCCAGAAAGAAATCCCCGACACCCTGACATTACCCATTAATAAAGATAAAAATAGCTTATTACAATTATATCAAATTAGTAACGTCCGTACAGCCATTGTTGATAATAGAATAATATTCCACCTAAAAATTCCTCTCCCTTTCAAATTAAAATATCAATTAATAAAAGCATATCCACTCCCCACTTCGTACACAGATCAATTTGCATATATTAAACCTTCATTAGAATATCTTGTCGTTGATTATAACAGAGAACATTATTACCCCTTAAATACAATAGATTTACAAAATTGTCAAACACATGATCTAGTATCATATCTGTGTCGAATAATTCATCCAATTTTTAATGTTCATTCAAGCAACAACCTGTGCGAAATAGACTTACTAAAACATAGCAACAAGATACCATCTCATTGTAAAATTCAAACAGTACCTCAATTAGATTTCTGGATTCAACTTTCTCAACCAAACAAATGGTTATTCTCCATGCAAAACCCAGTTACTATCGATACAGTTTGTGGCGATGAAATTAGCTCTAAAACGCTACAAAACACTGGAGTAGCTCAAATAGCATCTGGCTGTTACTTAAGAACCAAAGATCTAGTCATACAAGCACACAATGTAAAACAAACAGAGCTCAACAACCATTACCTACCGTCTCTTAACCTTACATACACACCCCCACAAATAAAACAAGAAAACCTTTTAACAAAACAAGTGCATGTAATTAGGTTTCACGACAATCAAGAACTACAAGAACTTAATGTCGCAATAAAACAGGAAGAAAAAGACCTAGAATCCCATAGATTAAAAAACTTGTCATTCCATGACATACATCACTACACCCTATCATACTCATTAATTATCATCATAATAATTATCGTCGGAGCGATTTTTTTAAGAAATAATTTGCTAAAGAAAAAGAAAGAAGAAGATAATAATGATCACTTGGAAGAAGTTAAGCACGATACTTCCGATCAAACAAACATGCAAGCTGAACACTTATATGCATGCTAAGAAAACAATTCCACAAGCTTTTCATTACTGAGATAAAAAAAAAAAACTCACAAATCACGTAAAGTTTTTATATCACTAAGCTTAATAATGTTAAACTTAAGGAAACTCCTAACAATAGTGAAATTAATTTTTAGTAGTTAACGCCTAAGCATATGCAAAATTATTCTAAAAATAAAAAGTTTTTTTTTTCATGTTATTTTAATTATGCAAGTAGTTAGGAAGAAACAAACAAACAAAACTGGTTATGAGGATATTATAGTGCCATGTACCATTTTAATATTGCAATCTTCTAATTTTTAATGTATGTAGTTAAATCCTAAGAATATGCTACTAAGTAAAATCTTTAAATAAGTAAAATCATTCCTAAAAATATGCAAATAAGCTACTAAGTAAAGCTTTAGATAAGTAAACTTATTCATTACCTAATCCTAAAAATACGCAAGTAAGCAAGAAAAGATCTAGTAAGTAAAGCTTTAGATAAATAAATTACAATTGTTCTAATAATAAAATACCTAACCTAGATAATTAGAAAAGAGAGCACAATTTTTTTAACTAAAATAGATTTGTAGAAACTGACGAATGGCACAACTGAACCCCACTTTTCTCCTTCTTCAGAAAGTTCTTCACGTTGCACTTATGAACTTTCTTTTTCTAAGGGGGATGGTGTAATGAGCCTACAGACTCATCACCTTCTCCAAAGCTCCAAAGAACCTAAAAACGCCAAATCAATCAACTTCATCAATTCATTATCCAGATTTCATATTTTGCCCTTGGCATGAATCTCAATTCTGCATTAGTTCCACTTTCCAAAGAACAAATATTTCCGCATAAACAATATGCAACATATTCCCACATTAGTTCCGCTTGCCCAAAGATTTCAGCATAACCATTCCCCATATGTGAAAATGCATTCACATCACAACTAAAACAATTCAAGTAAGCCATAAAATGTCACAACTCATTTTCAAGTACACAATGCATATGCACTTGAAAAAGTTGACCGTCATATATCTCACAGTGCCGGGTCTTGCACCATAAAAAGTAAACAAGCATACCGCACATGTTTACTTTTTACCATGATACAAGCTACCGCACTGCTGGTCATGACTAAGTGACGGTATATTGACAAAAATTATATACTTACTATTGCCCAATAGCGGATATTTCTCGCTCATGCCTAAACGGCTTAAGGGAAGTTATGTATAATGTTGCCCAATAGCAGCAATTCAGCTCTTTCGGCTTATGTGCCTGTACGGCTTACTGCGGCAATGCAATTATGCAGCTGGGCGTGTTTTACCTTTTGAAGATGAGGAAGTAAATTCCCTCCACTCAGATTTCCGTGTTTTACGCATGAAACATGTGAAACTGCCCAAATAAATAGGCTGTGGGCAAACTAAGAAAGTCAGTCAGTTTTCGGCGTTCAGCTCGGAGGAGTCAAGTTTCGTTCAATTAATTTCAAAAGCAATAACTAATACAGTGTCAGTCAGTGTAAAATAATTTACCACTTAAGAAGGAAAACTATCAAATAAAGTAACAAAGGATTGTTGTAATATCCGTTATCAGTGAACTAATAAAGTGAAAAGACAAATTCAGTGTTTTATTACCGAAAATTCTAATACTAAATACTAAACTAAGGGCCAGCGACCTTCTCCTCACGGAAAGTACATCGCAGTCCTTGTCACGACGAAAGTGAAGGAAACCCGTGACAGAACAGCGAAAGGCGAAAGGCAAAAGGCGAAATGCGAAAGGCGAAAGACGAAAGGCGAAGGGCGAAAGTCGAAAGGCGAAAGGCGAAAGGCGAAAGGCGAAAGGCGAAAGGCAAAAGTCGGAAGGAGAAAGGCGAAAAGCGAAAGGCGCAAGGCGAAAGGCGAAAGGCGAAAGGCAAAAGTCGGAAGGAGAAAGGCGAAAAGCGAAAGGCGCAAGGCGAAAGGCGAAAGGCGAAAGGCGAAAGGCGAATGGCGAAAGGCGAAAGGCGAAAGGCGAAAGGCGAAAGGCGAAAGGCGAAAGGCGAAAGGCGAAAGGCGAAAGGCGAAAGGCGAAAGGCGAAAGGCGAAAGGCGAAAGGCGAAAGGCGAAAGGCGAAATGCGAAAGGCGAAAGTCGGAAGGTGAAAGGCGAAAGGCGAAAGGCGAAAGGCGAAAGGCGAAAGGCGAAAGGCGAAAGGCGAAAGGCGGAAGGCGAAAGGCGGAAGGCGAAGGGCGAGAGGCAAAAGTCAAAATATCTAAGGCAAAATGAAAAACGATTTTCAAAACATGAAATGAAAATGGAGAAATTTAAAATGCCTAAAGCAAAAGAAAAAAAGATATTCAGAAGATAAAATACAAAAGTTGAAATTGAAAATGCGAAATGGAAAACTCGAAATTATAAATTCGTATTTCAAAATGCTAAAGGCGAAATGCGAAAGACGAAAGGCAAAAGGCGAAAGGCGAAAGGCAAAAGGCGAAAGGCGTAAGGCGAAGGGCGAGAGGCAAAAGTCAAAATGTCTAAGGCAAAAGGAAAAACGATTTTCAAAAGAGGAAATGAAAATGGAGAAATTTAAAATGCCTAAAGCAAAAGTAAAAACGATATTCAAAAGATAAAATACAAAAGTTGAAATTGAAAATGCGAAATGGAAAATTCGAAATTATAAATTCGTATTTCAAAATGCTAAAGGCGAAATGCGAAAGGCGAAAGACGAAAGGCGAAGGGCGAAATTCGAAAGGCGAAAGGCGAAAGGTAAAAGGCGAAAGGCGAAAGGCGAAAGGCGAAAGGTGAAAGGCGAAAGGCGAAAGGCGAAAGGCGAAAGGCGAAAGGCGAAAGGCGAAAGGCGAAAGGCGAAAGGCGAAAGGCGAAAGGGGAAGGCGAAAGGCAAAAGTCGGAAGGAGAAAGGCGAAAGGCGAAAGGCGAAAGGCGAAAGGCGAAAGGCGAAAGGCGAAAGGCGAAAGGCGAAAGGCAAAAGTCGGAAGGAGAAAGGCGAAAAGCGAAAAGCGAAAGGCGAAAGGCGAAAGGCGAAAGGCGAAAGGCGAAAGGCGAAAGGCGAAAGGCGAAAGGCGAAATGCGAAAGGCGAAAGGCGGAAGGTGAAAGGCGAAAGGCGAAAGGCGAAAGGCGAAAGGCGAAAGGCGAAAGGCGAAAGGCGAAATGCGAAAGGCGAAAGGCGGAAGGTGAAAGGCGAAAGGCGAAAGGCGAAAGGCGAAAGGCGAAAGGCGAAAGGCGAAAGGCGAAAGGCGAAAGGCGAAAGGCAAAAGTCGGAAGGAGAAAGGCGAAAAGCGAAAGGCGCAAGGCGAAAGGCGAAAGGCGAAAGGCGAAAGGCGAAAGGCGGAAGGCGAAAGGCGAAAGGCGAAAGGCGAAAAGCGAAAGGCGAAAGGCGAAAGGCGAAAGGCGAAAGGCGAAAGGCGAAAGGCGAAAGGCGAAAGGCGAAAGGCAAAAGTCGGAAGGAGAAAGGCGAAAAGCGAAAGGCGCAAGGCGAAAGGCGAAAGGCGAAAGGCGAATGGCGAAAGGCGAAAGGCGAAAGGCGAAAGGCGAAAGGCGAAAGGCAAAAGGCGAAAGGCGAAAGGCGAAAGGCGAAAGGCGAAAGGCGAAAGGCGAAAGGCGAAATGCGAAAGGCGAAAGTCGGAAGGTGAAAGGCGAAAGGCGAAAGGCGAAAGGCGAAAGGCGAAAGGCAAAAGTCGGAAGGAGAAAGGCGAAAAGCGAAAGGCGCAAGGCGAAAGGCGAAAGGCGAAAAGCGAAAGGCGAAAAGCGAAAGGCGAAAGGCGAAAGGCGAAAGGCGAAAGGCGAAAGGCAAAAGGTGAAATGCGAAAGGCGAAAGACGAAAGGCGAAGGGCGAAAGTCGAAAGGCGAAAGGCGAAAGGCGAAAGGCGAAAAGCGAAAGGCGAAAGGCGAAAGGCGAAAGGCAAAAGTCGGAAGGAGAAAGGCGAAAAGCGAAAGGCGCAAGGCGAAAGGCGAAAGGCGAAAGGCGAAAGGCGAAAGGCGAAAGGCGAAAGGCGAAAGGCGAAAGGCGAAAGGCGAAAGGCGAAAGGCGAAAGGCGAAATGCGAAAGGCGGAAGGTGAAAGGTGAAAGGCGAAAGGCGAAAGGCGAAAGGCGAAAGGTGAAAGGCGAAAGGCGAAAGGCGAAAGGCGAAAGGCGAAAGGCGAAAGGCGAAAGGCGAAAGGCGAAAGGCGAAAGGCGAAGGGCGAAAGGCGAAGAGCGAGAGGCAAAAGTCGAAATGCCTAAGGCAAAAGGAAAAACGATTTTCAAATGAAAATGGAGAAATTTAAAATGCATAAAGCAAAAGAAAAAACGATATTCAAAAGATAATATACAAAAGTTGAAATTGAAAATGCGAAATGGAAAACTCGAAATTGTAAATTCGTATTTCAAAATGCTAAAGGCGAAATGCTAAAGGCGAAAGACGAAAGGCGAAGGGCGAAAGTCGAAAGGCGAAAGGCGAAAGGCAAAAGGCGAAAGGCTAAGGCGAAAGGCGAAATGTGAAAGGCGAAAGGCGAAAGGCGAAAGGCGAAAGGTGAAAGGCGAAAGGCGAAAGGCGAAATGCGAAAGGCGGAAGGTGAAAGGCGAAAGGCGAAAGGCGAAAGGCGAAAGTTGAAAGGCGAAAGGCGAAAAGTGAAAGGTGAAAGGCGCAAGGCGAAAGGCGAAAGGCTACAGGCGAAAGGCGAAAGGCGGAGGGCGAAAGGCGACCGGGAAAGCGAAGGGCGAGAGGCAAAAGTCAAAATGCCTAAGGCAAAAGGAAAAACGATTTTCAAAACATGAAATAAAAATGGAGAAATTTAAAATGCCTAAAGCAAAAGAAAAAACGATATTCAAAAGATAAAATACAAAAGTTGAAATTGAAAATGCGAAATGGAAAATTCGAAATTATAAATTCGTATTTCAAAAGGCTAAAGGCGAAATGCTAAAGGCGAAAGGCGAAAGGCGAAAGGCGAAAGGCGAAAGGCGAAAGGCGAAAGGCGAAAGGCAAAAGTCGGAAGGAGAAAGGCGAAAAGCGGAAGGCGCAAGGCGAAAGGCGAAAGGCGAAAGGCGAAAGGCGAAAGGCGAAAGGCGAAAGGCGAAAGGCGGAAGGCGAAAGGCGAAAGGCGAAAGGCGAAAGGCGAAAAGCGAAAGGCGAAAGGCGAAAGGCGAAGGGCGAAAGGCGAAAGGCGAAAGGCGAAAGGCGAAAGGCGAAAGGCGAAAGGCAAAAGTCGGAAGGAGAAAGGCGAAAAGCGAAAGGCGAAAGGCGAAAGGCGAAAGGCGAATGGCGAAAGGCGAAAGGCGAAAGGCGAAAGGCGAAAGGCGAAAGGCGAAAGGCGAAAGGCGAAAGGCGAAAGGCGAAAGGCGAAAGGCGAAAGGCGAAAGGCGAAATGCGAAAGGCGAAAGTCGGAAGGTGAAAGGCGAAAGGCGAAAGGCGAAAGGCGAAAGGCGAAAGGCAAAAGTCGGAAGGAGAAAGGCGAAAAGCGAAAGGCGCAAGGCGAAAGGCGAAAGGCGAAAAGCGAAAGGCGAAAAGCGAAAGGCGAAAGGCGAAAGGCGAAAGGCGAAAGGCGAAAGGCGAAAGGCGAAGGGCGAAAGGCGAAAGGCGAAGGGCGAAAGGCGAAAGGCGAAAGGCGAAAGGCGAAAGGCGAAAGGCGAAAGGCGAAAGGCGAAAGGCGAAAGCCGAAAGGCGAAAGGCGAAAGGCGAAAGGCGAAAGGCGAAAGGCGAAAGGCGAAAGGCGAAAGGCGAAAAGCGAAAGGCGAAAGGCGAAAGGCGAAAGGCGAAAGGCGAAAGGCGAAAGGCGAAAGGCGAAAGGCGAAAGGCGAAAGGCAAAAGTCGGAAGGAGAAAGGCGAAAAGCGGAAGGCGCAAGGCGAAAGGCGAAAGGCGAAAGGCGAAAGGCGAAAGGCGAAAGGCGAAAGGCGAAAGGCGGAAGGCGAAAGGCGAAAGGCGAAAGGCGAAAGGCGAAAGGCGAAAAGCGAAAGGCGAAAGGCGAAAGGCGAAGGGCGAAAGGCGAAAGGCGAAAGGCGAAAGGCGAAAGGCGAAAGGCGAAAGGCAAAAGTCGGAAGGAGAAAGGCGAAAAGCGAAAGGCGAAAGGCGAAAGGCGAAAGGCGAATGGCGAAAGGCGAAAGGCGAAAGGCGAAAGGCGAAAGGCGAAAGGCGAAAGGCGAAAGGCGAAAGGCGAAAGGCGAAAGGCGAAAGGCGAAAGGCGAAAGGCGAAAGGCGAAATGCGAAAGGCGAAAGTCGGAAGGTGAAAGGCGAAAGGCGAAAGGCGAAAGGCGAAAGGCGAAAGGCAAAAGTCGGAAGGAGAAAGGCGAAAAGCGAAAGGCGCAAGGCGAAAGGCGAAAGGCGAAAAGCGAAAGGCGAAAAGCGAAAGGCGAAAGGCGAAAGGCGAAAGGCGAAAGGCGAAAGGCAAAAGGTGAAATGCGAAAGGCGAAAGACGAAAGGCGAAGGGCGAAAGTCGAAAGGCGAAAGGCGAAAGGCGAAAGGCGAAAAGCGAAAGGCGAAAGGCGAAAGGCGATAGGCGAAAGGCGAAAGGCGAAAGGCGAAAGGCAAAAGTCGGAAGGAGAAAGGCGAAAAGCGAAAGGCGCAAGGCGAAAGGCGAAAGGCGAAAGGCGAAAGGCGAAAGGCGAAAGGCGAAAGGCGAAAGGCGAAAGGCGAAAGGCGAAAGGCGAAATGCGAAAGGCGGAAGGTGAAAGGTGAAAGGCGAAAGGCGAAAGGCGAAAGGCGAAAGGTGAAAGGCGAAAGGCGAAAGGCGAAAGGCGAAAGGCGAAAGGCGAAAGGCGAAAGGCGAAGGGCGAAAGGCGAAAGGCGAAGAGCGAGAGGCAAAAGTCGAAATGCCTAAGGCAAAAGGAAAAACGATTTTCAAATGAAAATGGAGAAATTTAAAATGCATAAAGCAAAAGAAAAAACTATATTCAAAAGATAATATACAAAAGTTGAAATTGAAAATGCGAAATGGAAAACTCGAAATTGTAAATTCGTATTTCAAAATGCTAAAGGCGAAATGCTAAAGGCGAAAGACGAAAGGCGAAGGGCGAAAGTCGAAAGGCGAAAGGCGAAAGGCAAAAGGCGAAAGGCTAAGGCGAAAGGCGAAATGTGAAAGGCGAAAGGCGAAAGGCGAAAGGCGAAAGGTGAAAGGCGAAAGGCGAAAGGCGAAATGCGAAAGGCGGAAGGTGAAAGGCGAAAGGCGAAAGGCGAAAGGCGAAAGTTGAAAGGCGAAAGGCGAAAAGTGAAAGGTGAAAGGCGCAAGGCGAAAGGCGAAAGGCTAAAGGCGAAAGGCGAAAGGCGGAGGGCGAAAGGCGACCGGGAAAGCGAAGGGCAAGAGGCAAAAGTCAAAATGCCTAAGGCAAAAGGAAAAACGATTTTCAAAACATGAAATAAAAATGGAGAAATTTAAAATGCCTAAAGCAAAAGAAAAAACGATATTCAAAAGATAAAATACAAAAGTTGAAATTGAAAATGCGAAATGGAAAATTCGAAATTATAAATTCGTATTTCAAAAGGCTAAAGGCGAAATGCTAAAGACGAAAGGCGAAGGGCGAAAGTCGAAAGGCGAAAGGCGAAAGGCAAAAGGCGAAAGGCTAAGGCGAAAGGCGAAATGTGAAAGGCGAAAGGCGAAAGGCGAAATGCCTAAGGCAAAAGGAAAAACGATTTTCAAATGAAAATGGAGAAATTTAAAATGCATAAAGCAAAAGAAAAAACGATATTCAAAAGATAATATACAAAAGTTGAAATTGAAAATGCGAAATGGAAAATTCGAAATTGTAAATTCGTATTTCAAAACGCTAAAGGCGAAATGCTAAAGGCGAAAGGCGAAAGGCGAAATGCGAAAGGCGAAAGGCGAAAGCGAAAGGCGAATAGCGAAAGGCGAAAGGCGAAAGGCGAAAGGCGAAAGGCGAAAGGCGAAAGGCGAAAGGCGAAAGGCGAAAGGCGAAAGGCGAAAGGCGAAATTCGAAAGGCGAAAGGCGAAAGGCGAAAGGCGAGAGGCGAAAGGCGAAAGGCGAAAGGCGAAAGGCGAAAGGCGAAAGGCGAAAGGCGACAGGCGAAAGGCGAAAGGCGAAAGGCGAAAGGCGAAAGGCGAAAGGCGGAAGGTGAAAGGCGGAAGGTGAAAGGCGAAAGGCGAAAGGCGGAAGGCGAAATGCGAAAGGCGAAAGGCGAAAGGCGAAAGGCGAAAGGCGAAAGGCGAAAGGCGAAAGGCGAAAGGCGAAAGACGAAAGGCGGAAGGTGAAAGGCGAAAGGCGAAAGGCGAAAGGCGAAAGGCGAAAGCCTAAAGGCGAAAGGCGAAAGGCGAAAGGCGAAAGGCGAAAGGCGAAAGGCGAAAGGCGAAAGGCGAAAAGTGAAAGGCGAAAGGCGAAAGGCGAAAGGCGAAAGGCGAAAGGCAAATGGCGAAAGGCGAAAAGCAAAAGTCGGAAGGAGAAAGGCGAAAGGCGAAAGGCGAAAGGCGAAAGGCGAAAGGCGAAAGGCGGAAGGCGAAAGGCGAAAGGCGAAAGGCGAAAGGCGAAAGGCGAAAGGCGAAAGGCGAAAGGCGAAAGGCGAAAGGCGAAAGACGAAAGGCGAAAGGCGAAAGGCGAAAGGCGAAAGGCGAAAGGCGAAAGGCGAAAGGCGAAATGTGAAAGGCGAAAGGCGAAAGGCGAAAGGCGAAAGGCGAAAGGCGAAAGGCGAAATGCGAAAGGCGAAAGTCGGAAGGTGAAAGGCGAAAGGCGAAAGGCGAAAGGCGAAAGGCGAAAGGCAAAAGTCGGAAGGAGAAAGGCGAAAAGCGAAAGGCGCAAGGCGAAAGGCGAAAGGCGAAAAGCGAAAGGCGAAAAGCGAAAGGCGAAAGGCGAAAGGCGAAAGGCGAAAGGCGAAAGGCGAAAGGCAAAAGGCGAAATGCGAAAGGCGAAAGACGAAAGGCGAAGGGCGAAAGTCGAAAGGCGAAAGGCGAAAGGCGAAAGGCGAAAAGCGAAAGGCGAAAGGCGAAAGGCGATAGGCGAAAGGCGAAAGGCGAAAGGCAAAAGTCGGAAGGAGAAAGGCGAAAAGCGAAAGGCGCAAGGCGAAAGGCGAAAGGCGAAAGGCGAAAGGCGAAAGGCGAAAGGCGAAAGGCGAAAGGCGAAAGGCGAAAGGCGAAAGGCGAAAGGCGAAAGGCGAAAGGCGAAAGGCGAAAGGCGAAAGGCGAAATGCGAAAGGCGGAAGGTGAAAGGTGAAAGGCGAAAGGCGAAAGGCGAAAGGCGAAAGGTGAAAGGCGAAAGGCGAAAGGCGAAAGGCGAAAGGCGAAAGGCGAAAGGCGAAAGGCGAAAGGCAAAAGTCGGAAGGAGCAAGGAGAAAGGCGGAAGGCGAAAGGCGAAAGGCAAAAGGCAAAAGGCGTAAGGCGAAGGGCGAGAGGCAAAAGTCAAAATGTCTAAGGAAAAGGAAAAACGATTTTCAAAACATGAAATGAAAATGGAGAAATTTAAAATGCCTAAAGCGAAAGAAAAAAAGATATTCAAAAGATAAAATACAAAAGTTGAAATTTAAAATGCGAAATGGAAAACTCGAAATTATAAATTCGTATTTCAAAATGCTAAAGGCGAAATGCGAAAGGCGAAAGGCAAAAGGCGAAAGGCGAAAGGCGAAAGGCGAAAGGCGAAAGGCGAAAGGCGAAAGGCGAAAGGCGAAAGGTGAAAGGCGAAAGGCGAAAGGCGAAAGACGAAAGGCGAAAGGCGAATGGCGAAAGGCGAAAGGCAAAAGTCGGAAGGAGAAAGGAGAAGGCGAAAGGCGAAAGGCGGAAAGTGAAAGGCGAAAGGCGAAAGGCGAAAGGCGAAAGGCGAAAGGCGAAAGGCGACAGGCGAAAGGCGGAAGGCGAAAGGCGAAAGGCAAAAGGCGAAAGGCGTAAGGCGAAGGGCGAGAGGCAAAAGTCAAAATGTCTAAGGAAAAGGAAAAACGATTTTCAAAACATGAAATGAAAATGGAGAAATTTAAAATGCCTAAAGCGAAAGAAAAAAAGATATTCAAAAGATAAAATACAAAAGTTGAAATTGAAAATGCGAAATGGAAAACTCGAAATTATAAATTCGTATTTCAAAATGCTAAAGGCGAAATGCGAAAGGCGAAAGGCAAAAGGCGAAAGGCGAAAGGCAAAAGGCGAAAGGCGTAAGGCGAAGGGCGAGAGGCAAAATTCAAAATGTCTAAGGCAAAAGGAAAAACGATTTTCAAAACATGAAATGAAAATGGAGAAATTTAAAATCCCTAAAGCAAAAGAAAAAACGATATTCAAAAGATAAAATACAAAAGTTGAAATTGAAAATGCGAAATGGAAAATTCGAAATTATAAATTCGTATTTCAAAATGCTAAAGGCGAAATGCGAAAGGCGAAAGACGAAAGGCGAAGGGCGAAAGTCGAAAGGCGAGAGGCGAAAGGCGAAAGGCGAAAGGCGAAAGGTGAAAGGCGAAAGGCGAAAGGTGAAAGGCGAAAGGCGAATGGCCAAAGGATAAAGGCGAAAGGCGAAAGGCGAAAGGCGAAAGGCGAAAGGCGAAAGGCGAAAGGCGAAAGGCGAAAGGCGAAAGGCGAAAGGCGAAAGGCGAAAGGCGAAAGGCGAAAGGCGAAAGGCGAAATGCGAAAGGCGAAAGGCGGAAGGTGAAAGGCGAAAGGCGAAAGGCGAAAGGCGAAAGGCGAAAGGCGAAAAGCGAAAGGCGAAAGGCGAAAGGCGAAAGGCGAAAAGCGAAAGGCGAAAGGCGAAGGGCGAAAGGCGAAAGGCGAAAGGCGGAAGGCGAAAGGCGAAAGGCGAAAGGCGAAAGGCGACAGGCGAAATGCGAAAGGCGGAAGGCGAAGGGCGAGAGGCAAAAGTCAAAATATCTAAGGCAAAAGGAAAAACGATTTTCAAAACATGAAATGAAAATGGAGAAATTTAAAATGCCTAAAGCAAAAGAAAAAAAGATATTCAGAAGATAAAATACAAAAGTTGAAATTGAAAATGCGAAATGGAAAACTCGAAATTATAAATTCGTATTTCAAAATGCTAAAGGCGAAATGCGAAAGGCGAAAGGCAAAAGGCGAAATGCGAAAGGCAAAAGGCGAAAGGCGTAAGGCGAAGGGCGAGAGGCAAAAGTCAAAATGTCTAAGGCAAAAGGAAAAACGATTTTCAAAACAGGAAATGAAAATGGAGAAATTTAAAATGCCTAAAGCAAAAGAAAAAACGATATTCAAAAGATAAAATACAAAAGTTGAAATTGAAAATGCGAAATGGAAAATTCGAAATTATAAATTCGTATTTCAAAATGCTAAAGGCGAAATGCGAAAGGCGAAAGACGAAAGGCGAAGGGCGAAAGTCGAAAGGCGAAAGGCGAAAGGCAAAAAGCGAAAGGCGCAAGGCGAAAGGCGAAAGGCGAAAAGCGAAAGGCGAAAGGCGAAAGGCGAAAGGCGAAAGGCGAAATGCGAAAGGCGAAAGGCGAAAGGCTGAAGGTGAAAGGCGAAAGGCGAAAGGCGAAAGGCGAAAGGCGAAGGGCGAAAGGCGAAAGGCGAAAGGCGAAAGGCGAAAGGCGAAAGGCGACAGGCGAAAGGCGAAAGGCGAAAGGCGAAAGGCGAAAGGCGAAAGGCGAAAGGCGGAAGGTGAAAGGCGGAAGGTGAAAGGCGAAAGGCGAAAGGCGGAAGGCGAAATGCGAAAGGCGAAAGGCGAAAGGCGAAAGGCGAAAGGCGAAAGGCGAAAGGCGAAAGGCGAAAGGCGAAAGGCGAAAGACGAAAGGCGGAAGGTGAAAGGCGAAAGGCGAAAGGCGAAAGGCGAAAGCCTAAAGGCGAAAGGCGAAAGGCGAAAGGCGAAAGGCGAAAGGCGAAAGGCGAAAGGCGAAAGGCGGAAGGTGAAAGGCGAAAGGCGAAAGGCGAAAGGCGAAAGGCGAAAGGCGAAAGGCGAAAGGCGAAAGGCGAAAGGCGAAAGGCGAAAGGCGAAAGGCGAAAGGCGAAAAGTGAAAGGCGAAAGGCGAAAGGCGAAAGGCGAAAGACGAAAGGCGAAAGGCGAAAGGCAAAAGGCGAAAGGCGAAAGGCAAAAGTCGGAAGGAGAAAGGCGAAAGGCGAAAGGCGAAAGGCGAAAGGCGGAAGGCGAAAGGCGAAAGGCGAAAGGCGAAAGGCGAAAGGCGAAAGGCGAAAGGCGAAAGGCGAAAGGCGAAAGACGAAAGGCGAAAGGCGAAAGGCGAAAGGCGAAAGGCGAAAGGCGAAAGGCGAAAGGCGAAAGGCGAAAGGCGAAATGTGAAAGGCGAAAGGCGAAAGGCGAAAGGCGAAAGGCGAAAGGCGAAAGGCGAAAGGCGAAATGCGAAAGGCGAAAGTCGGAAGGTGAAAGGCGAAAGGCGAAAGGCGAAAGGCGAAAGGCGAAAGGCGAAAGGCGAAAGGCAAAAGTCGGAAGGAGAAAGGCGAAAAGCGAAAGGCGCAAGGCGAAAGGCGAAAGGCGAAAAGCGAAAGGCGAAAAGCGAAAGGCGAAAGGCGAAAGGCGAAAGGCGAAAGGCGAAAGGCAAAAGGCGAAATGCGAAAGGCGAAAGACGAAAGGCGAAGGGCGAAAGTCGAAAGGCGAAAGGCGAAAGGCGAAAGGCGAAAAGTGAAAGGCGAAAGGCGAAAGGCGATAGGCGAAAGGCGAAAGGCGAAAGGCAAAAGTCGGAAGGAGAAAGGCGAAAAGCGAAAGGCGCAAGGCGAAAGGCGAAAGGCGAAAGGCGAAAGGCGAAAAGCGAAAGGCGAAAGGCGAAAGGCGAAAGGCAAAAGGCGAAAGGCGAAAGGCGAAAGGCGAAAGGCGAAAGGCGAAAGGCGAAAGGCGAAAGGCGAAAGGCGAAATGCGAAAGGCGGAAGGTGAAAGGTGAAAGGCGAAAGGCGAAAGGCGAAAGGCGAAAGGCGAAAGGTGAAAGGCGAAAGGCGAAAGGCGAAAGGCGAAAGGCGAAAGGCGAAAGGCGAAAGGCAAAATTCGGAAGGTGAAAGGAGAAAGGCGGAAGGCGAAAGGCGAAAGGCAAAAGGCAAAAGGCGTAAGACGAAGGGCGAGAGGCAAAAGTCAAAATGTCTAAGGAAAAGGAAAAACGATTTTCAAAACATGAAATGAAAATGGAGAAATTTAAAATGCCTAAAGCGAAAGAAAAAAAGATATTCAAAAGATAAAATACAAAAGTTGAAATTGAAAATGCGAAATGGAAAACTCGAAATTATAAATTCGTATTTCAAAATGCTAAAGGCGAAATGCGAAAGGCGAAAGGCAAAAGGCGAAAGGCGAAAGGCGAAAGGCGAAAGGCGAAAGGCGAAAGGCGAAGGGCGAAAGGCGAAAGGCGAAAGGCGGAAGGCGAAAGGCGAAAGGTGAAAGGCGAAAGGCGAAAGGCGACAGGCGAAAGGCGAAAGGCGAAAGGCGAAAGGCGAAAGGCGAAAGGCGAAAGGCGAAAGGCGAAAGGCGAAAGGCGAAAGGCGGAAGGTGAAAGGCGAAAGGCGAAAGGCGAATGGCCAAAGGCTAAAGGCGAAAGGCGAAAGGCGAAAAGCGAAAGGCGAAAGGCGAAATGCGAAAGGCGAAAGGCGGAAGGTGAAAGGCGAAAGGCGAAAGGCGAAAGGCGAAAGGCGAAAAGCGAAAGGCGAAAGGCGAAAGGCGAAAGGCGAAAAGCGAAAGGCGAAAGGCGAAGGGCGAAAGGCGAAAGGCGAAAGGCGGAAGGCGAAAGGCGAAAGGTGAAAGGCGAAAGGCGAAAGGCGACAGGCGAAATGCGAAAGGCGAAAGGCGAAAGGCGAAAGGCGAAAGGCGAAAGGCGAAAGGCGAAAGGCGAAAGGCGAAAGGCGAAAGGCGAAAGGCGAAAGGCGAAACGCGAAAGGCGAAAGGCGAAAGGCGAAAGGCGAAAGGCGGAAGGTGAAAGGCGAAAGGCGAAAGGCGAAAGGCGAAAGGCGAAAGGCGAAAGGCGAAAGGCGAAAGGCGAAAGGCGAAAGGCGAAAGGCGAAAGGCGAAAGGCGAAAGGCGAAAGGCGGAAGGTGAAAGGCGAAAGGCGAAAGGCGAAAGGCGAAAGGCGAAAGGCGAAAGGCGGAAGGTGAAAGGCGAAAGGCGAAAGGCGAAAGGCGAAATGCGAAAGGCGAAAGGCGGAAGGTGAAAGGCGAAAGGCGAAAGGCGAAAGGCGAAAGGCGAAAGGCGAAAGGCGGAAGGCGAAAGGCGAAAGGCGAAAGGCGAAAGGCGAAAGGCGAAAGGCGAAAGGCGAAAGGCGAAAGGCGAAAGGCGAAAGGCGAAAGGCGAAAGGCGAAAGGCGAAAGGCGAAAGGCGAAAGGCGAAAGGCGAAAGGCGAAATGCGAAAGGCGAAAGGCGGAAGGTGAAAGGCGAAAGGCGAAAGGCGAAAGGCGAAAGGCGAAATGCGAAAGGCGAAGGGCGAAAGGCGAAAGGCGAAAGGCGGAAGGCGAAAGGCGAAAGGCGAAAGGCGAAAGGCGAAAGGCGACAGGCGAAATGCGAAAGGCGAAAGGCGAAAGGCGAAAGGCGAAAGGCGAAAGGCGAAAGGCGAAAGGCGAAAGGCGAAAGGCGAAAGGCGAAAGGCGAAAGGCGAAAGGCGAAACGCGAAAGGCGAAAGGCGAAAGGCGAAAGGCGAAAGGCGGAAGGTGAAAGGCGAAAGGCGAAAGGCGAAAGGCGAAAGGCGAAAGGCGAAAGGCGAAAGGCGAAAGGCGAAAGGCGAAAGGCGAAAGGCGAAAGGCGAAAAGCGAAAGGCGAAAGGCGAAAGGCGAAAGGCGAAAGGCGAAAGGCGAAAGGCGAAAGGCGAAAGGCGAAAGGCGAAAGGCGAAAGGCGAAAGGCGAAAGGCGAAAGGCGAAAGGCGAAAGGCGAAAGGCGAAAGGCGAAAGGCGAAAGGCGAAAGGCGAAATGCGAAAGGCGAAAGGCGGAAGGTGAAAGGCGAAAGGCGAAAGGCGAAAGGCGAAAGGCGAAATGCGAAAGGCGAAAGGCGGAAGGTGAAAGGCGAAAGGCGAAAGGCGAAAGGCGAAAGGCGAAAGGCGAAAGGCGGAAGGCGAAAGGCGAAAGGCGAAAGGCGAAAGGCGAAAGGCGAAAAGCGAAAGGCGAAAGGCGAAAGGCGAAAGGCGAAAAGCGAAAGGCGAAAGGCGAAGGGCGAAAGGCGAAAGGCGAAAGGCGGAAGGCGAAAGGCGAAAGGCGAAAGGCGAAAGGCGACAGGCGAAATGCGAAAGGCGAAAGGCGAAAGGCGAAAGGCGAAAGGCGAAAGGCGAAAGGCGAAAGGCGAAAGGCGAAAGGCGAAAGGCGAAAGGCGAAAGGCGAAAGGCGAAAGGCGAAACGCGAAAGGCGAAAGGCGAAAGGCGAAAGGCGAAAGGCGGAAGGTGAAAGGCGAAAGGCGAAAGGCGAAAGGCGAAAGGCGAAAGGCGAAAGGCGAAAGGCGAAAGGCGAAAGGCGAAAGGCGAAAGGCGAAAGGCGAAAGGCGAAAGGCGAAAGGCGAAAGGCGGAAGGTGAAAGGCGAAAGGCGAAAGGCGAAAGGCGAAAGGCGAAAGGCGAAAGGCGAAAGGCGGAAGGTGAAAGGCGAAAGGCGAAAGGCGAAAGGCGAAAGGCGAAATGCGAAAGGCGAAAGGCGGAAGGTGAAAGGCGAAAGGCGAAAGGCGAAAGGCGAAAGGCGAAAGGCGAAAGGCGGAAGGCGAAAGGCGAAAGGCGAAAGGCGAAAGGCGAAAGGCGAAAGGCGAAAGGCGAAAGGCGAAAGGCGAAAGGCGAAAGGCGAAAGGCGAAAGGCGAAAGGCGAAAGGCGAAAAGCGAAAGGCGAAAGGCGAAAGGCGAAAGGCGAAAGGCGAAAGGCGAAAGGCGAAAGGCGAAAGGCGAAAGGCGAAAAGCGAAAGGCGAAAGGCGAAAGGCGAAAGGCGAAAGGCGAAAGGCGAAAGGCGAAAGGCGAAAGGCGAAAGGCGAAAGGCGAAAGGCGAAAGGCGAAAGGCGAAAGGCGAAAGGCGAAAGGCGAAAGGCGAAAGGCGAAAGGCGAAAGGCGAAAGGCGAAAGGCGAAAGGCGAAAGGCGAAAGGCGAAAGGCGAAATGCGAAAGGCGAAAGGCGGAAGGTGAAAGGCGAAAGGCGAAAGGCGAAAGGCGAAAGGCGAAATGCGAAAGGCGAAAGGCGGAAGGTGAAAGGCGAAAGGCGAAAGGCGAAAGGCAAAAGTCGGAAGGAGAAAGGCGAAAAGCGAAAGGCGCAAGGCGAAAGGCGAAAGGCGAAAGGCGAAAGGCGAAAAGCGAAAGGCGAAAGGCGAAAGGCGAAAGGCGAAAGGCGAAAGGCGAAAGGCGAAAGGCGAAAGGCGAAAGGCGAAAGGCGAAAGGCGAAAGGCGAAAGGCGAAAGGCGAAAGGCGAAAGGCGAAAGGCGAAAGGCGAAAGGCGAAAGGCGAAAGGCGAAAGGCGAAATGCGAAAGGCGAAAGGCGAAAGGCGAAAGGCGAAAGGCGAAAGGCGGAAGGTGAAAGGCGAAAGGCGAAAGGCGAAAGGCGAAAGGCGAAGGGCGAAAGGCGAAAGGCGAAGGGCGAGAGGCGAAAGGCGAAAGGCGAAAGGCGAAAGTCGAAAGGCGAAAAGCGAAAGGCGAAAGGCGAAAGGCGAAAGGCGAAAGGCGAAAGGCGAAAGGCGAAAGGCGAAAGGCGAAAGGCGAAAGGCGAAAAGCGAAAGGCGAAAGGCGAAAGGCGAAAGGCGAAAGGCGAAAGGCGAAAGGCGAAAGGCGAAAGGCGAAAGGCGAAAGGCGAAAGGCGAAAGGCGAAAGGCGAAAGGCGAAAGGCGAAAGGCGAAAGGCGAAAGGCGCAAGGCAAAAGTCGGAAGGAGAAAGGCGAAAAGCGAAAGGCGCAAGGCGAAAGGCAAAAGGCGAAAGGCGAAAGGCGAAAAGCGAAAGGCGAAAGGCGAATGGCGAAAGGCGAAAGGCGAAAGGCGAAAGGCGAAAGGCGAAAGGCGAAAGGCGAAAGGCGAAAGGCGAAAGGCAAAAGTCGGAAGGAGAAAGGCGAAAAGCGAAAGGCGCAAGACGAAAGGCAAAAGGCGAAAGGCGAAAGGCGAAAAGCGAAAGGCGAAAGGCGAAAGGCGAAAGGCGAAATGCGAAAGGCGAAAGGCGGAAAGTAAAAGGCGAAAGGCGAAAGGCGAAAGGCGAAAGGCGAAAGGCGAAAGGCGAAAGGCGAAAGGCGAAAGGCGAAAGGCGAAAGGCGAAAGGCGAAAGGCGAAAGGCGAAAGGCGAAAGGCGAAAGGCGAAAGGCGAAAGGCGAAAGGCGAAAGGCGAAAGGCGAAATGCGAAAGGCGAAAGGCGGAAGGTGAAAGGCGAAAGGCGAAAGGCGAAAGGCGAAAGGCGAAAGGCGAAAGGCGGAAGGTGAAAGGCGAAAGGCGAAAGGCGGAAGGCGAAATGCGAAAGGCGAAAGGCGGAAGGTGAAAGGCGAAAGGCGAAAGGCGAAAGGCGAAAGGCGAAAGGCGAAAGGCGAAAGGCGAAAGGCGAAAGGCGAAAGGCGAAAGGCGAAAGGCGAAAGGCGAAAGGCGAAAGGCGAAAGGCGAAAGGCGAAATGCGAAAGGCGAAAGGCGGAAGGTGAAAGGCGAAAGGCGAAAGGCGAAAGGCGAAAGGCGAAAGGCGGAAGGTGAAAGGCGAAAGGCGAAAGGCGAAAGGCGAAATGCGAAAGGCGAAAGGCGGAAGGTGAAAGGCGAAAGGCGAAATGCGAAAGGCGAAAGGCGGAAGGTGAAAGGCGAAAGGCGAAAGGCGAAAGGCGAAAGGCGAAAGGCGAAAGGCGGAAGGTGAAAGGCGAAAGGCGAAAGGCGAAAGGCGAAATGCGAAAGGCGAAAGGCGGAAGGTGAAAGGCGAAAGGCGAAAGGCGAAAGGCGAAAGGCGAAAGGCGAAAGGCGAAAGGCGAAAGGCGAAAGGCGAAAGGCGAAAGGCGAAAGGCGAAAGGCGAAAGGCGAAAGGCGAAAGGCGAAAGGCGAAATGCGAAAGGCGAAAGGCGGAAGGTGAAAGGCGAAAGGCGAAAGGCGAAAGGCGAAAGGCGAAAGGCGAAAGGCGGAAGGTGAAAGGCGAAAGGCGAAAGGCGAAAGGCGAAATGCGAAAGGCGAAAGGCGGAAGGTGAAAGGCGAAAGGCGAAAGGCGAAAGGCGAAAGGCGAAAGGCGAAAGGCGAAAGGCGGAAGGCGAAAGGCGAAAGGCGAAAGGCGAAAGGCGAAAGGCGAAAGGCGAAAGGCGAAAGGCGAAAGGCGAAAGGCGAAAGGCGAAAAGCGAAAGGCGAAAGGCGAAAGGCGAAAGGCGAAAGGCGAAAGGCGAAAGGCGAAAGGCGAAAGGCGAAAGGCGAAAGGCGAAAGGCGAAAAGCGAAAGGCGAAAGGCGAAAGGCGAAAGGCGAAAGGCGAAAGGCGAAAGGCGAAAGGCGAAAGGCGAAAGGCGAAAGGCGAAAGGCGAAAGGCGAAAGGCGAAAGGCGAAAGGCGAAAGGCGAAAGGCGAAAGGCGAAAGGCGAAAGGCGAAAGGCGAAAGGCGAAAGGCGAAAGGCGAAAGGCGAAAGGCGAAAGGCGAAAGGCGAAATGCGAAAGGCGAAAGGCGGAAGGTGAAAGGCGAAAGGCGGAAGGTGAAAGGCGAAAGGCGAAAGGCGAAAGGCGAAAGGCGAAAGGCGAAAGGCGAAATGCGAAAGGCGAAAGGCGGAAGGTGAAAGGCGAAAGGCGAAAGGCGAAAGGCGAAAGGCAAAAGTCGGAAGGAGAAAGGCGAAAAGCGAAAGGCGCAAGGCGAAAGGCGAAAGGCGAAAGGCGAAAGGCGAAAAGCGAAAGGCGAAAGGCGAAAGGCGAAAGGCGAAAGGCGAAAGGCGAAAGGCGAAAGGCGAAAGGCGAAAGGCGAAAGGCGAAAGGCGAAAGGCGAAAGGCGAAAGGCGAAAGGCGAAAGGCGAAAGGCGAAAGGCGAAAGGCGAAAGGCGAAAGGCGAAATGCGAAAGGCGAAAGGCGGAAGGCGAAAGGCGAAAGGCGAAAGGCGAAAGGCGAAAGGCGAAAGGCGAAAGGCGAAAGGCGAAAGGCGAAAGGCGAAAGGCGAAAGGCGAAAGGCGAAAGGCGGAAGGTGAAAGGCGAAAGGCGAAAGGCGAAAGGCGAAAGGCGAAGGGCGAAAGGCGAAAGGCGAAGGGCGAGAGGCAAAGGCGAAAGGCAAAAGGCGAAAGTCGAAAGGCGAAAAGCGAAAGGCGAAAGGCGAAAGGCGAAAGGCGAAAGGCGAAAGGCGAAAGGCGAAAGGCGAAAGGCGAAAGGCGAAAGGCGAAAGGCGAAAGGCGAAAGGCGAAAAGCGAAAGGCGAAAGGCGAAAGGCGAAAGGCGAAAGGCGAAAGGCGAAAGGCGAAAGGCGAAAGGCGAAAGGCGAAAGGCGAAAGGCGAAAGGCGAAAGGCGAAAGGCGAAAGGCGAAAGGCAAAAGTCGGAAGGAGAAAGGCGAAAAGCGAAAGGCGCAAGGCGAAAGGCAAAAGGCGAAAGGCGAAAGGCGAAAAGCGAAAGGCGAAAGGCGAATGGCGAAAGGCGAAAGGCGAAAGGCGAAAGGCGAAAGGCGAAAGGCGAAAGGCGAAATGCGAAAGGCGAAAGGCGAAAGGCGAAAGGCGAAAGGCGAAAGGCGATATGCGAAAGGCGAAAGGCGGAAGGTGAAAGGCGAAAGGCGAAAGGCGAAAGGCGAAAGGCGAAAGGCGAAAGGCGAAATGCGAAAGGCGAAAGGCGGAAGGTGAAAGGCGAAAGGCGAAAGGCGAAAGGCGAAAGGCGAAAGGCGAAAGGCGAAAGGCAAAAGTCGGAAGGAGAAAGGCGAAAGGCGAAAAGCGAAAGGCGCAAGGCGAAAGGCAAAAGGTGAAAGGCGAAAGGCGAAAAGCGAAAGGCGAAAGGCGAAAGGCGAAAGGCGAAAGGCGAAAGGCGAAATGCGAAAGGCGAAAGGCGAAAGGCGGAAAGTAAAAGGCGAAAGGCGAAAGGCGAAAGGCGAAAGGCGAAAGGCGAAAGGCGAAAGGCGAAAGGCGAAAGGCGAAAGGCGAAAGGCGAAAGGCGAAAGGCGAAAGGCGAAAGGCGAAAGGCGAAAGGCGAAAGGCGAAAGGCGAAAGGCGAAATGCGAAAGGCGAAAGGCGGAAGGTGAAAGGCGAAAGGCGAAAGGCGAAAGGCGAAAGGCGAAATGCGAAAGGCGAAAGGCGGAAGGTGAAAGGCGCAAGGCAAAAGTCGGAAGGAGAAAGGCGAAAAGCGAAAGGCGCAAGGCGAAAGGCAAAAGGCGAAAGGCGAAAGGCGAAAAGCGAAAGGCGAAAGGCGAATGGCGAAAGGCGAAAGGCGAAAGGCGAAAGGCGAAAGGCGAAAGGCGAAAGGCGAAAGGCGAAAGGCGAAAGGCGGAAAGTAAAAGGCGAAAGGCGAAAGGCGAAAGGCGAAAGGCGGAAGGTGAAAGGCGAAAGGCGAAAGGCGAAAGGCGAAAGGCGAAATGCGAAAGGCGAAAGGCGGAAGGTGAAAGGCGAAAGGCGAAAGGCGAAAGGCGAAAGGCGAAAGGCGAAAGGCGGAAGGTGAAAGGCGAAAGGCGAAAGGCGAAAGGCGAAATGCGAAAGGCGAAAGGCGGAAGGTGAAAGGCGAAAGGCGAAAGGCGAAAGGCGAAAGGCGAAAGGCGAAAGGCGAAAGGCGAAAGGCGAAAGGCGAAAGGCGAAAGGCGAAAGGCGAAAGGCGAAAGGCGAAAGGCGAAAGGCGAAAGGCGAAAGGCGAAATGCGAAAGGCGAAAGGCGGAAGGTGAAAGGCGAAAGGCGAAAGGCGAAAGGCGAAAGGCGAAAGGCGGAAGGTGAAAGGCGAAAGGCGAAAGGCGAAAGGCGAAATGCGAAAGGCGAAAGGCGGAAGGTGAAAGGCGAAAGGCGAAATGCGAAAGGCGAAAGGCGGAAGGTGAAAGGCGAAAGGCGAAAGGCGAAATGCGAAAGGCGAAAGGCGGAAGGTGAAAGGCGAAAGGCGGAAGGTGAAAGGCGAAAGGCGAAAGGCGAAAGGCGAAAGGCGAAAGGCGAAAGGCGGAAGGTGAAAGGCGAAAGGCGAAAGGCGAAAGGCGAAATGCGAAAGGCGAAAGGCGGAAGGTGAAAGGCGAAAGGCGAAAGGCGAAAGGCGAAAGGCGAAAGGCGAAAGGCGAAAGGCGGAAGGCGAAAGGCGAAAGGCGAAAGGCGAAAGGCGAAAGGCGAAAGGCGAAAGGCGAAAGGCGAAAGGCGAAAGGCGAAAGGCGAAAGGCGAAAAGCGAAAGGCGAAAGGCGAAAGGCGAAAGGCGAAAGGCGAAAGGCGAAAGGCGAAAGGCGAAAGGCGAAAGGCGAAAGGCGAAAGGCGAAAAGCGAAAGGCGAAAGGCGAAAGGCGAAAGGCGAAAGGCGAAAGGCGAAAGGCGAAAGGCGAAAGGCGAAAGGCGAAAGGCGAAAGGCGAAAGGCGAAAGGCGAAAAGCGAAAGGCGAAAGGCGAAAGGCGAAAGGCGAAAGGCGAAAGGCGAAAGGCGAAAGGCGAAAGGCGAAAGGCGAAAGGCGAAAGGCGAAAGGCGAAAGGCGAAAGGCGAAAGGCGAAAGGCGAAAGGCGAAAGGCGAAAGGCGAAAGGCGAAAGGCGAAAGGCGAAATGCGAAAGGCGAAAGGCGGAAGGCGAAAGGCGAAAGGCGAAAGGCGAAATGCGAAAGGCGAAAGGCGAAAGGCGAAAGGCGAAAGGCGAAAGGCGATATGCGAAAGGCGAAAGGCGGAAGGTGAAAGGCGAAAGGCGAAAGGCGAAAGGCGAAAGGCGAAAGGCGAAAGGCGAAATGCGAAAGGCGAAAGGCGGAAGGTGAAAGGCGAAAGGCGAAAGGCGAAAGGCGAAAGGCGAAAGGCGAAAGGCGAAAGGCGAAAGGCAAAAGTCGGAAGGAGAAAGGCGAAAGGCGAAAAGCGAAAGGCGCAAGGCGAAAGGCAAAAGGTGAAAGGCGAAAGGCGAAAAGCGAAAGGCGAAAGGCGAAAGGCGAAAGGCGAAAGGCGAAAGGCGAAATGCGAAAGGCGAAAGGCGAAAGGCGGAAAGTAAAAGGCGAAAGGCGAAAGGCGAAAGGCGAAAGGCGAAAGGCGAAAGGCGAAAGGCGAAAGGCGAAAGGCGAAAGGCGAAAGGCGAAAGGCGAAAGGCGAAAGGCGAAAGGCGAAAGGCGAAAGGCGAAAGGCGAAAGGCGAAATGCGAAAGGCGAAAGGCGGAAGGTGAAAGGCGAAAGGCGAAAGGCGAAAGGCGAAAGGCGAAAGGCGAAAGGCGAAGGGCGAAAGGCGAAAGGCGAAGGGCGAGAGGCAAAGGCGAAAGGCAAAAGGCGAAAGTCGAAAGGCGAAAAGCGAAAGGCGAAAGGCGAAAGGCGAAAGGCGAAAGGCGAAAGGCGAAAGGCGAAAGGCGAAAGGCGAAAGGCGAAAGGCGAAAGGCGAAAGGCGAAAGGCGAAAGGCGAAAAGCGAAAGGCGAAAGGCGAAAGGCGAAAGGCGAAAGGCGAAAGGCGAAAGGCGAAAGGCGAAAGGCGAAAGGCGAAAGGCGAAAGGCGAAAGGCGAAAGGCGAAAGGCGAAAGGCGAAAGGCAAAAGTCGGAAGGAGAAAGGCGAAAAGCGAAAGGCGCAAGGCGAAAGGCAAAAGGCGAAAGGCGAAAGGCGAAAAGCGAAAGGCGAAAGGCGAATGGCGAAAGGCGAAAGGCGAAAGGCGAAAGGCGAAAGGCGAAAGGCGAAAGGCGAAAGGCGAAAGGCGAAAGGCGAAAGGCGAAAGGCGAAAGGCGATATGCGAAAGGCGAAAGGCGGAAGGTGAAAGGCGAAAGGCGAAAGGCGAAAGGCGAAAGGCGAAAGGCGAAATGCGAAAGGCGAAAGGCGGAAGGTGAAAGGCGAAAGGCGAAAGGCGAAAGGCGAAAGGCGAAAGGCGAAAGGCGAAAGGCAAAAGTCGGAAGGAGAAAGGCGAAAGGCGAAAAGCGAAAGGCGCAAGGCGAAAGGCAAAAGGTGAAAGGCGAAAGGCGAAAAGCGAAAGGCGAAAGGCGAAAGGCGAAAGGCGAAAGGCGAAAGGCGAAATGCGAAAGGCGAAAGGCGAAAGGCGGAAAGTAAAAGGCGAAAGGCGAAAGGCGAAAGGCGAAAGGCGAAAGGCGAAAGGCGAAAGGCGAAAGGCGAAAGGCGAAAGGCGAAAGGCGAAAGGCGAAAGGCGAAAGGCGAAAGGCGAAAGGCGAAAGGCGAAAGGCGAAAGGCGAAAGGCGAAATGCGAAAGGCGAAAGGCGGAAGGTGAAAGGCGAAAGGCGAAAGGCGAAAGGCGAAATGCGAAAGGCGAAAGGCGGAAGGTGAAAGGCGCAAGGCAAAAGTCGGAAGGAGAAAGGCGAAAAGCGAAAGGCGCAAGGCGAAAGGCAAAAGGCGAAAGGCGAAAGGCGAAAAGCGAAAGGCGAAAGGCGAATGGCGAAAGGCGAAAGGCGAAAGGCGAAAGGCGAAAGGCGAAAGGCGAAAGGCGAAAGGCGAAAGGCGAAAGGCGAAAGGCGGAAAGTAAAAGGCGAAAGGCGAAAGGCGAAAGGCGAAAGGCGGAAGGTGAAAGGCGAAAGGCGAAAGGCGAAAGGCGAAAGGCGAAATGCGAAAGGCGAAAGGCGGAAGGTGAAAGGCGAAAGGCGAAAGGCGAAAGGCGAAAGGCGAAAGGCGAAAGGCGAAAGGCGGAAGGTGAAAGGCGAAAGGCGAAAGGCGAAAGGCGAAATGCGAAAGGCGAAAGGCGGAAGGTGAAAGGCGAAAGGCGAAAGGCGAAAGGCGAAAGGCGAAAGGCGAAAGGCGAAAGGCGAAAGGCGAAAGGCGAAAGGCGAAAGGCGAAAGGCGAAAGGCGAAAGGCGAAAGGCGAAAGGCGAAAGGCGAAAGGCGAAAGGCGAAAGGCGAAATGCGAAAGGCGAAAGGCGGAAGGTGAAAGGCGAAAGGCGAAAGGCGAAAGGCGAAAGGCGAAAGGCGGAAGGTGAAAGGCGAAAGGCGAAAGGCGAAAGGCGAAATGCGAAAGGCGAAAGGCGGAAGGTGAAAGGCGAAAGGCGAAATGCGAAAGGCGAAAGGCGGAAGGTGAAAGGCGAAAGGCGAAAGGCGAAAGGCGAAAGGCGAAAGGCGAAAGGCGGAAGGTGAAAGGCGAAAGGCGAAAGGCGAAAGGCGAAATGCGAAAGGCGAAAGGCGGAAGGTGAAAGGCGAAAGGCGAAAGGCGAAAGGCGAAAGGCGAAAGGCGAAAGGCGAAAGGCGAAAGGCGAAAGGCGAAAGGCGAAAGGCGAAAGGCGAAAGGCGAAAGGCGAAAGGCGAAAGGCGAAAGGCGAAAGGCGAAAAGCGAAAGGCGAAAGGCGAAAGGCGAAATGCGAAAGGCGAAAGGCGGAAGGTGAAAGGCGAAAGGCGAAAGGCGAAAGGCGAAAGGCGAAAGGCGAAAGGCGAAAGGCGAAAGGCGAAAGGCGGAAGGCGAAAGGCGAAAGGCGAAATGCGAAAGGCGACAGGCGGAAGGTGAAAGGCGAAAGGCGAAAGGCGAAAGGCGAAAGGCGAAAGGCGAAAGGCGGAAGGCGAAAGGCGAAAGGCGAAAGGCGAAAGGCGAAAGGCGAAAGGCGAAAGGCGAAAGGCGAAAGGCGAAAGGCGAAAGGCGAAAGGCGAAAGGCGAAAGGCGAAAAGCGAAAGGCGAAAGGCGAAAGGCGAAAGGCGAAAGGCGAAAGGCGAAAGGCGAAAGGCGAAAGGCGAAAGGCGAAAAGCGAAAGGCGAAAGGCGAAAGGCGAAAGGCGAAAGGCGAAAGGCGAAAGGCGAAAGGCGAAAGGCGAAAGGCGAAAGGCGAAAGGCGAAAGGCGAAAGGCGAAAGGCGAAAGGCGAAAGGCGAAAGGCGAAAGGCGAAAGGCGAAAGGCGAAAGGCGAAATGCGAAAGGCGAAAGGCGGAAGGTGAAAGGCGAAAGGCGAAAGGCAAAAGTCGGAAGGAGAAAGGCGAAAAGCGAAAGGCGCAAGGCGAAAGGCGAAAGGCGAAAGGCGAAAGGCGAAAAGCGAAAGGCGAAAGGCGAAAGGCGAAAGGCGAAAGGCGAAAGGCGAAAGGCGAAAGGCGAAAGGCGAAAGGCGAAAGGCGAAAGGCGAAAGGCGAAAGGCGAAAGGCGAAAGGCGAAAGGCGAAAGGCGAAAGGCGAAAGGCGAAAGGCGAAAGGCGAAAGGCGAAAGGCGAAAGGCGAAAGGCGAAATGCGAAAGGCGAAAGGCGAAAGGCAAAAGGCGAAATGCGAAAGGCGAAAGACGAAAGCGAAGGGCGAAAGTCGAAAGGCGAAAGGCGAAAGGCGAAAGGCGAAAAGCGAAAGGCGAAAGGCGAAAGGCGAAAGGCGAAAGGCAAAAGGCGAAAGGCGAAAGGCGAAAGGCGAAAGGCGAAAGGCGAAAGGCGAAAGGCGAAAGGCGAAAGGCGAAGTCGAAAGGCGAAAGGCGAAATGCGAAAGGCGGAAGGTGAAAGGCGAAAGGCGAAAGGCGAAAGGCGAAAGGCGAAAGGCGAAGGGCGAAAGGCGAAAGGCGAAGGGCGAGAGGCAAAAGTCGAAATGCCTAAGGCAAAAGGAAAAACGATTTTCAAATGAAATGGAGAAATTTAAAATGCATAAAGCAAAAGAAAAAACGATATTCAAAAGATAATATACAAAAGTTGAAATTGAAAATGCGAAATGGAAAATTCGAAATTGTAAATTCGTATTTCAAAATGCTAAAGGCGAAAGACGAAAGGCGAAGGGCGAAAGTCGAAAGGCGAAAGGCGAAAGGCAAAAGGCGAAAGGCTAAGGCGAAAGGCGAAATGTGAAAGGCGAAAGGCGAAAGGCGAAAGGCGAAAGGTGAAAGGCGAAAGGCGAAAGGCGAAATGCGAAAGGCGGAAGGTGAAAGGCGAAAGGCGAAAGGCGAAAGGCGAAAGTTGAAAGGTGAAAGGCGAAAAGTGAAAGGTGAAAGGCGAAAGGCGAAAGGCGAAAGGCGAAAGGCGAAAGGCGAAAGGCGGAGGGCGAAAGGCGAACGGCGAAAAGCGAAGGGCGAGAGGCAAAATTCAAAATGCCTAAGGCAAAAGGAAAAACGATTTTCAAAACATGAAATAAAAATGGAGAAATTTAAAATGCCTAAAGCAAAAGAAAAAACGATATTCAAAAGATAAAATACAAAAGTTGAAATTGAAAATGCGAAATGGAAAATTCGAAATTATGAATTCGTATTTCAAAAGGCTAAAGGCGAAATGCTAAAGACGAAAGGCGAAGGGCGAAAGTCGAAAGGCGAAAGGCGAAAGGCAAAAGGCGAAAGGCTAAGGCGAAAGGCGAAATGTGAAAGGCGAAAGGCGAAAGGCGAAATGCCTAAGGCAAAAGGAAAAACGATTTTCAAATGAAAATGGAGAAATTTAAAATGCATAA
This sequence comes from Dioctria rufipes, assembly GCA_963924295.1. Taxonomy (NCBI): domain Eukaryota; kingdom Metazoa; phylum Arthropoda; class Insecta; order Diptera; family Asilidae; genus Dioctria; species Dioctria rufipes. Next base: position 138,355 of record CAWUPM010000673.1, on the reverse strand, counting down.
AGCAAAAGAAAAAACGATATTCAAAAGATAATATACAAAAGTTGAAATTGAAAATGCGAAATGGAAAATTCGAAATTGTAAATTCGTATTTCAAAATGCTAAAGGCGAAATGCTAAAGGCGAAAGGCGAAAGGCGAAAGGCGAAAGGCGAAAGGCGAAAGGCGAAAGCGAAAGGCGAAAAGCGAAAGGCGAAAGGCGAAAGGCGAAAGGCGAAAGGCGAAAGGCGAAAGGCGAAAGGCGAAAGGCGAAAGGCGAAAGGCAAAAGGCGAGAGGCGAAAGGCGAAAGGCGAAAGGCAAAAGGCGAAAGGCGAAAGGCGAAAGGCGAAAGGCGAAAGGCGAAAGGCGAAAGGCGAAAGGCGAAAGGCGAAAGGCGAAAGGCGAAAGGCGAAAGGCGGAAGGTGAAAGGCGGAAGGTGAAAGGCGAAAGCCGAAAGGCGGAAGGCGAAATGCGAAAGGCGAAAGGCGAAAGGCGAAAGGCGAAAGGCGAAAGGCGAAAGGCGAAAGGCGAAAGGCGAAAGACGAAAGGCGGAAGGTGAAAGGCGAAAGGCGAAAGGCGAAAGGCGAAAGGCGAAAGGCGAAAGGCGAATGGCGAAAGGCGAAAGACGAAAGGCGAAAGGCGAAAGGCGAAAGGCGAAAGGCGAAAGGCGAAAGGCGAAATGTGAAAGGCGAAAGGCGAAAGGCGAAAGGCGAAAGACGAAAGGCGAAAGGCGAAAGGCGAAAGGCGAAAGGCGAAAGGCGAAAGGCGAAAGGCGAAAGGCGAAAGGCAAAAGTCGGAAGGAGAAAGGAGAAAGGCGAAAGGCGAAAGGCGAAAGGCGAAAGTTGAAAGGTGAAAGGCGAAAAGTGAAAGGTGAAACGCGAAAGGCGAAAGGCGAAAGGCGAAAGGCGAAAGGCGGAGGGCGAAAGGCGAAAAGCGAAAGGCGAAAGGCGAAAGGCAAAAGGCGAAATGCGAAAGGCGAAAGACGAAAGCGAAGGGCGAAAGTCGAAAGGCGAAAGGCGAAAGGCGAAAGGCGAAAAGCGAAAGGCGAAAGGCGAAAGGCGAAAGGCGAAAGGCAAAAGGCGAAAGGCGAAAGGCGAAAGGCGAAAGGCGAAAGGCGAAAGGCGAAAGGCGAAAGGCGAAAGGCGAAAGGCGAAAGGCGAAGTCGAAAGGCGAAAGGCGAAATGCGAAAGGCGGAAGGTGAAAGGCGAAAGGCGAAAGGCGAAAGGCGAAAGGCGAAAGGCGAAGGGCGAAAGGCGAAAGACGAAAGCGAAGGGCGAAAGGCGAAAGGCGAAAGGCGAAAAGCGAAAGGCGAAAAGCGAAAGGCGAAAGGCGAAAGGCGAAAGGCAAAAGGCGAAATGCGAAAGGCGAAAGACGAAAGCGAAGGGCGAAAGTCGAAAGGCGAAAGGCGAAAGGCGAAAGGCGAAAAGCGAAAGGCGAAAGGCGAAAGGCGAAAGGCGAAAGGCAAAAGGCGAAAGGCGAAAGGCGAAAGGCGAAAGGCGAAAGGCGAAAGGCGAAAGGCGAAAGGCGAAGTCGAAAGGCGAAAGGCGAAATGCGAAAGGCGGAAGGTGAAAGGCGAAAGGCGAAAGGCGAAAGGCGAAAGGCGAAAGGCGAAGGGCGAAAGGCGAAAGGCGAAGGGCGAGAGGCAAAAGTCGAAATGCCTAAGGCAAAAGGAAAAACGATTTTCAAATGAAAATGGAGAAATTTAAAATGCATAAAGCAAAAGAAAAAACGATATTCAAAAGATAATATACAAAAGTTGAAATTGAAAATGCGAAATGGAAAATTCGAAATTGTAAATTCGTATTTCAAAATGCTAAAGGCGAAAGACGAAAGGCGAAGGGCGAAAGTCGAAAGGCGAAAGACGAAAGGCAAAAGGCGAAAGGCTAAGGCGAAAGGCGAAATGTGAAAGGCGAAAGGCGAAAGGCGAAAGGTGAAAGGCGAAAGGCGAAAGGCGAAATGCGAAAGGCGGAAGGTGAAAGGCGAAAGGCGAAAGGCGAAAGGCGAAAGTTGAAAGGTGAAAGGCGAAAAGTGAAAGGTGAAAGGCGAAAGGCGAAAGGCGAAAGGCGAAAGGCGAAAGGCGGAGGGCGAAAAGCGAACGGCGAAATGCGAAGGGCGAGAGGCAAAATTCAAAATGCCTAAGGCAAAAGGAAAAACGATTTTCAAAACATGAAATAAAAATGGAGAAATTTAAAATGCCTAAAGCAAAAGAAAAAACGATATTCAAAAGATAAAATACAAAAGTTGAAATTGAAAATGCGAAATGGAAAATTCGAAATTATGAATTCGTATTTCAAAAGGCTAAAGGCGAAATGCTAAAGACGAAAGGCGAAGGGCGAAAGTCGAAAGGCGAAAGGCGAAAGGCGAAAGGCAAAAGGCGAAAGGCTAAGGCGAAAGGCGAAATGTGAAAGGCGAAAGGCGAAAGGCGAAATGCCTAAGGCAAAAGGAAAAACGATTTTCAAATGAAAATGGAGAAATTTAAAATGCATAAAGCAAAAGAAAAAACGATATTCAAAAGATAATATACAAAAGTTGAAATTGAAAATGCGAAATGGAAAATTCGAAATTGTAAATTCGTATTTCAAAATGCTAAAGGCGAAATGCTAAAGGCGAAAGGCGAAAGGCGAAAGGCGAAAGGCGAAAGCGAAAGGCGAAAAGCGAAAGGCGAAAGGCGAAAGGCGAAAGGCGAAAGGCGAAAGGCGAAAGGCGAAAGGCGAAAGGCGAAAGGCAAAAGGCGAGAGGCGAAAGGCGAAAGGCGAAAGGCGAAAGGCGAAAGGCGAAAGGCGAAAGGCGAAAGGCGAAAGGCGAAAGGCGAAAGGCGAAAGGCGAAAGGCGAAAGGCGAAAGGCGAAAGGCGAAAGGCGAAAGGCGAAAGGCGGAAGGTGAAAGGCGGAAGGTGAAAGGCGAAAGCCGAAAGGCGGAAGGCGAAATGCGAAAGGCGAAAGGCGAAAGGCGAAAGGCGAAAGGCGAAAGGCGAAAGGCGAAAGGCGAAAGGCGAAAGGCGAAAGACGAAAGGCGGAAGGTGAAAGGCGAAAGGCGAAAGGCGAAAGGCGAAAGGCGAAAGGCGAAAGGCGAAAGGCGAAAGACGAAAGGCGAAAGGCGAAAGGCGAAAGGCGAAAGGCGAAAGGCGAAAGGCGAAAGGCGAAATGTGAAAGGCGAAAGGCGAAAGGCGAAAGGCGAAAGACGAAAGGCGAAAGGCGAAAGGCGAAAGGCGAAAGGCGAAAGGCGAAAGGCGAAAGGCGAAAGGCAAAAGTCGAAAGGAGAAAGGAGAAAGGCGAAAGGCGAAAGGCGAAAGGCGAAAGTTGAAAGGTGAAAGGCGAAAAGGGAAAGGTGAAAGGCGAAAGGCGAAAGGCGAAAGGCGAAAGGCGGAGGGCGAAAGGCGAACGGCGAAAGGCGAAGGGCGAGAGGCAAAAGTCAAAATGCCTAAGGCAAAAGGAAAAACGATTTTCAAAACATGAAATAAAAATGGAGAAATTTAAAATGCCTAAAGCAAAAGAAAAAACGATATTCAAAAGATAAAATACAAAAGTTGAAAATGAAAATGCGAAATGGAAAATTCGAAATTATGAATTCGTATTTCAAAAGGCTAAAGGCGAAATGCTAAAGGCGAAAAGCGAAAGGCGAAAGGCGAAAGGCGAAAGGCGAAAGCGAAAGGCGAAAGGCGAAAGGCGAAAGACGAAAGGCGAAAGGCGAAAGGCGAAAGGCGAAAGGCGAAAGGCGAAAGGCAAAAGTCGGAAGGAGAAAGGCGAAAGGCGGAAGGCGAAAGGCGAAAGGCGAAAGGCGAAAGGCGAAAGGCGAAAGGCGAAAGGCGAAAGGCGAAAGGCGAAAGGCGAAAGGCGAAATGCGAAAGGCGAAAGGCGAAAGGCGAAAGGCGAAAGGCGAAAGGCGAAAGGCGAAAGACGAAAGGCGAAAGGCGAAAGGCGAAAGGCGAAAGGCGAAAGGCGAAACGTGAAAGGCGAAAGGCGAAAGGCGAAAGGCGAAAGACGAAAGGCGAAAGGCGAAAGGCGAAAGGCGAAAGGCGAAAGGTGAAAGGCGAAAGGCGAAAGGCGAAATGCGAAAGGCGGAAGGTGAAAGGCGAAAGGCGAAAGGCGAAAGGCGAAAGTTGAAAGGTGAAAGGCGAACGGCGAAAGGCGGAAGGTGGAAGGCAAAAGGGGGAAGGTGAAAGGCGAAGGGCGAGATGCAAAAGTCAAAATGCCTAAGGCAAAGGGAAAAACGATTTTCAAAAAATGAAATAAAAATGGAGAAGTTTAAAATGCCTAAAGCAAATGAAAAAACGATATTCAAAAGATAATATACAAAAGTTGAAATTGAAAATGCGAAATGGAAAATTCGAAATTATAAATTCGTATTTCAAAATGCTAAAGGCGAAATGCGAAAGGCGAACGACGAAAGGCGAAAGGCAAAAGGCGAAAGGCGAAAGGCGAAAGGCGAAAGGCGAAAGGCGAAAGATGAAAGGCGAAAGGCGAAAGGTGAAAGGCGAAAGGCGAAAGGCGAAAGGCGAAAGGCGAAAGGCGAAAGGCGAAAGGCGAAAGGCGAAAGGCGAAAGGCGAAAGGCGAAAGGCGAAAGGCGAAAGGGGGAAGGTGAAAGGCGAATGGCGAAAGGCGAAAAGCGAAAGGCGAAAGGCGAAAGGCGAAAGGCGAAAGGCGAAAGGCGAAAGGTGAAAGGCGAAAGGCGAAAGGTGAAAGGCGAAAGGCGAAAGGCGAAAGGCGAAAGGCGAAAGGCGAAAGGCGAAAGGCGAAAGGCGAAAGGCGAAAGGCGAAAGGCGAAAGGCGAAAGGCGAAAGCCGAAAGGCGAAAGGCGAAGCCGAAAGGCGAAAGGCGAATGGCGAAAGGCGAATGGCGAAAGGCGAAAGGCGAAATGCGAGAGGCGAAAGGCGAAAGGCGAAAGGCGAAAGGCGAAAGGCGAAAGGCGAAAGGCGAAAGGCGAAAGGCAAAAGGCGGAAGGTGAAAGGCGAAAGGCGAAGGGCGAGATGCAAAAGTCAAAATTCCTAAGGCAAAAGGAAAAACGATTTTCAAAACATGAAATAAAAATGGAGAAATTTAAAATGCCTAAGGCAAAAGAAAAAACGATATTCAAAAGATAATATACAAAAGTTGAAATTGAAAATGCGAAATGGAAAATTCGAAATTATAAATTCGTATTTCAAAATGCTAAAGGCTAAATGCGAAAGGCGAAAGACGAAAGGCGAAGGGCGAAAATCGAAGGGCGAAAGGCAAAAGGCGAAAGGCGAAAGGCGAAAGGCGAAAGGCGAAAGGCGAAAGGCGAAAGGTGAAAGGCGAAAGGTGAAAGGCGAAAGGCGAAAGGTGAAAGGCGAAAGGCGGAAGGCGAAAGGCGAAAGGCGAAAGGCAAAAGGCGAACGTTGAAAGGCGAAAGGCGAAAAGGGAAAGGCGAAAGGCGAAAGGCGAAAGGCGATAGGCGGAAGGCGAAAGGCGAAAGGCGAAAGGCGGAAAGTGAAAGGCGAAAGGCGAGAGGCGAAGGCGAATGGGGAAAGGCGAAAACTGAAAGGCAAAAGGCGAAAGGTGAAAGGCGAAAGGCGAAAGGTGAAAGGCGAAAGGCGAAAAGCGAATGGCGGAAGGCGAAAGGCGATAGGCGAAATGCGAAAAGCGAAAGGCGAAAGGCGAAAGGCGAAAGGCGAAAGGCGAAAGGCGAAAGGCGAAAGGCGAAAGGCGAAAGGCGAAAGCGAAATGCGAAAGGCGAAAGGCGGAAAGTGAAAGGCGAAAGGCGAAAGGCGAAGGCGAATGGGGAAAGGCGAAAGCTGAAAGGCAAAAGGCGAAAGGTGAAAGGCGAAAGGCGAAAGGCGAAAGGTGAAAGGCGAAAGGCGAAAAGCGAATGGCGGAAGGCGAAAGGCGATAGGCGAAATGCGAAAGGCGAAAGGCGAAAGGCGAAAGGCGAAAGGCGAAAGGCGAAAGGCGAAAGGCGAAAGGCGAAAGGCGAAAGGCGAAAGGCGAAAGGCAAAAGGCGAAAGGCGAAAGGCGAAAGGCGAAAGGCGAAAGGCGAAAGGCGAATGGTGAAAGGCGAAAGGCGAAAGGCGAAAGGCGGAAGGTGAAAGGCGAAAGGCGATAGGCGAAAGGCGAAAGGCGAAAGGCGAAAGGCGAAAGGCGAAAGGCGAAAGGCGAAAGGCGAAAGGCGAAAAGCGAAAGGTGAAAAGCGAATGGCGAAAGGCGAAAGGCGAAAGGCGAAAGGCGAAAGGCGAAAGGCGAAAGGCGAAAGGCGAAAGGCGAAAGGCGAAAGGCGAAAGGCGAAAGGCGAAAGGCGAAAGGCGAAAGGCGAAAGGCGAAAGGCGAAAGGCGAAAGGCGAAAGGCGAAAGGCGAAAGGCGAAAGGCGAAAGGCGAAAGGCGAAATGCGAAAGGCGAAAGGCGGAAGGTGAAAGGCGAAAGGCGAAAGGAGGAATGTGAAAGGCGAAAGGCGGAAGGCGAAAGGCGAAAGGCGAAAGGCGAAAGGCGAAAGGCGAAAGCTGAAAGGCAAAAGGCGAAAGGTGAAAGGCGAAAGGCGAAAGGCGAAAGGCGCAAGGCGAAAGGCGAATGGTGAAAGGCGAAAGGCGAAACGTGAATGGCGAAAGGCGAAAGGCGAAAGGCGAAAGGCGAAAGGCGAAAGGCGAAAGGCGAAAGGCGAAAGGCGAAAAGCGAATGGCGAAAGGCGAAAGGCGAAAGGCGAAAGGCGAAAGGCGAAAGCCGAAAGGCGAAGGCGAATGGGGAAAGGCGAAAGCTGAAAGGCAAAAGGCGAAAGGTGAAAGGCGAAAGGCGAAAGGTGAAAGGCGAAAGGCGAAAAGCGAATGGCGGAAGGCGAAAGGCGATAGGCGAAATGCGAAAGGCGAAAGGCGAAAGGCGAAAGGCGATAGGCGAAATGCGAAAGGCGAAAGGCGAAAGGCGAAAGGCGCAAGGCGAAAGGCGAAAGGCGAAAGGCGAAATCCGAAAGGCGAAAGGCGAAAGGCAAAAGGCGAAAGGCGAAAGGCGAAAGGCGAAAGGCGAATGGTGAAAGGCGAAAGGCGAAATGCGAAAGGCGAAAGGCGAAAGGCGGAAGGTGAAAGGCGAAAGGCGAAACGTGAATGGCGAAAGGCGAAAGGCGAAAGGCGAAAGGCGAAAGGCGAAAGGCGAAAGGCGAAAAGCGGAAGGCGAAAGGCGAAAGGCGAAAGGCGAAGGGCGAGAGGCGAAAGGCGAAAGGCGAAAGGCGAAAGGCGAAAGGCGAAAGGCGAAAGGCGAAGGCGAATGGCGAAAGGCGAAAGGTGAAAGGCGAAAGTCGAAAGGTGAAAGGCGAAAGGCGAAAGGTGAAAGGCGAAAGGCGAAAAGCGAATGGCGGAAAGCGAAAGGCGATATGCGAAAGGCGAAAGGCGAAAGGCGAAAGGCGAAAGGCGAAAGGCGAAAGGCGAAAAGCGGAAGGCGAAAGGCGAAAGGCGAAAGGCGAAGGGCGAGAGGCGAAAGGCGGAATGTGAAAGGCGAAAGGCGAAAGGCGAAAGGCGAAAGGCGAAAGGCGAAAGGCGAAAGGCGAAAGGCGAAGGCGAATGGCGAAAGGCGAAAGGTGAAAGGCGAAAGTCGAAAGGTGAAAGGCGAAAGGCGAAAGGTGAAAGGCGAAAGGCGAAAAGCGAATGGCGGAAAGCGAAAGGCGATAGGCGAAAGGCGAAAGGCGAAAGGCGAAAGGCGAAAGGCGAAAGGCGAAAAGCGAAAAGCGAAAGGCGAAAGGCGGAAGGTGAAAGGCGAAAGGCGAAAGGCGAAAGGCGAAAGGCGAAAGGCGAAAGGCGAAAAGCGGAAGGCGAAAGCCGAAAGGCGAAAGGCGAAGGGCGAGAGGCGAAAGGCGGAATGTGAAAGGCGAAAGGCGGAAGGCGAAAGGCGAAAGGCGAAAGGCGAAAGGCGAAAGGCGAAAGGCGAAAGGCGAAAGGCGAAAGGCGAAAGGCGAAAGGCGAAAGGCGAAGGGCGAGAGGCGAAAGGCGGAATGGAAAGGCGAAAGGCGAAAGGCGAAAGGCGAATGGCGAAAGGCGAAGGCGAAAGGCGAAAGGCGAATGGCGAAAGGCGAAAGGCGAAAGGTGAATGGCGAAAGGCGAAAGGTGAAAGGCGAAAGGCGAATAGCGAATGGCGAAAGGCGAAAGGCGAAAGGCGAAAGGCGAAAGGCGAAAGGCGAAAGGCGAAAGGCGAAAGGCGAAAGGCGAAAGGCGAAAGGCGAAAGGCGAAAGGCGAAAGGCGAAATGCGAAAGGCGAAAGGCGGAAGGTGAAAGGCGAAAGGCGAAAGGCGGAATGTGAAAGGCGAAAGGCGAAAGGCGGAAGGCGAAAGGCGAAAGGCGAAATGTGAAAGGCGAAAGGCGAAGGCGAATGGCGAAAAGCGAAAGGTGAAAGGCGAAAGGCGAAAGGTGAAAGGCGAAAGGCGAAAAGCGAATGGCGGAAGGCGAAAGGCGATAGGCGAAAGGCGAAAGGCGAAAGGCGAAAGGCGAAAGGCGAAAGGCGAAAGGCGAAAGGCGAAAAGCGAAAGGTGAAAAGCGAATGGCGAAAGGCGAAAGGTGAAAGGCGAAAGGCGAAAGGCGAAAGGCGAAAGGCGAAAGGCGAAAGGCGAAAGGCGAAAGGCGAAAGGCGAAAGGCGAAAGGCGAAAGGCGAAAGGCGAAAGGCGAAATGCGAAAGGCGAAAGGCGGAAGGTGAAAGGCGAAAGGCGAAAGGAGGAATGTGAAAGGCGAAAGGCGAAAGGCGGAAGGCGAAAGGCGAAAGGCGAAAGGCGAAAGGCGAAAGGCGAAGGCGAATGGCGAAAGGCGAAAGGTGAAAGGCGAAAGGCGAAAGGTGAAAGGCGAAAGGCGAAAGGTGAAAGGCGAAAAGCGAATGGCGGAAGGCGAAAGGCAATAGGCGAAAGGCGAAAGGCGAAAGGCGAAAGGCGAAAGGCGAAAGGCGAAAGGCGAAAGGCGAAAGGCGAAAAGCGAATGGCGAAAGGCGAAAGGCGAAAGGCGAAAGGCGAAAGGCGAAAGCCGAAAGGCGAAAGGCGAAAGGCGAAAGGCGAAAGGCGGAAGGTGAAAGGCAAAAGGCGGAAGGTGAAAGGCGAAGGGCGAGATGCAAAAGTCAAAATGCCTAAGGCAAAAGGAAAAACGATTTTCAAAAAATGAAATTAAAATGGAGAAATTTAAAATGACCAAAGCAAAAGAAAAAACGATATTCAAAAGGTAATATACAAAAGTTGAAATTGAAAATGCGAAATGGAAAATTCGAAATTATAAATTCGTATTTCAAAATGCTAAAGGCGAAATGCGAAAAGCGAAAGGCGAAGGGCGAAATTCGAAAGGCGAATGTCGAAAGGCGAAAGGCGAAATCGAAAGGCGAAAGGCGAAAGGCGAAAGGCGAAAGGCGAAAGGCGAAAGGCGAAAGGCGAAATGCGAAAGGCGAAAGGCGGAAGGTGAAAGGCGAAAGGCGAAAGGCTGAATGTGAAAGGCGAAAGGCGAAAGGCGGAAGGCGAAAGGCGAAAGGCGAAAGGCGGAAGGCGAAAGACCAAAGGCGAAAGGCGAAAGGCGAAAGGCGAAAGGCGAAAGGCGAAAGGCGAAAGGTGAAAGGCGAAAGGCGAAAGGTGAAAGGCGAAAGGCGATAGGCGAAAGGCGAAAGGCGAAAGGCGAAAGGCGAAAGGCGAAAGGCGAAAGGCAAAAGGCGAAAGTTGAAAGGCGAAAGGCGAAAAGTGAAAGGCGAAAGGCGAAAGGCGAAAGGCGAAAGGCGATAGGCTGAAGGCGAAAGGCGAGAGGCAAAAGTCAAAATGCCTAAGGCAAAAGGAAAAACTATTTTCAAAACATGAAATAAAAATGGAGAAATTTAAAATGCCTAAAGCAAAAGAAAAAACGATATTCAAAAGATAAAATACAAAAGTTGAAATTGAAAATGCGAAATGGAAAATTCGACATTATAAATTCGTATTTCAAAAGGCTAAAGGCGAAATGCGAAAAGCGAAAGGCGAAGGGCGAAATTGGAAAGGCGAATGTCGAAAGGCGAAAGGCGAAATCGAAAGGCGAAAGGCGAAAGGCGAAAGGCGAATGTCGAAAGGCGAAAGGCGAAATCGAAAGGCGAAAGGCGAAAGGCGAAAGGCGAAAGGCGAAAGGCGAAAGGCGAAAGGCGAAAGGCGAAATGCGAAAGGCGAAAGGCGGAAGGTGAAAGGCGAAAGGCGAAAGGCGGAATGTGAAAGTCGAAAGGCGAAAGGCGGAAGGCGAAAGGCGAAAGGCGAAAGGCGGAAGGCGAAAGACCAAAGGCGAAAGGCGGAAGGCGAAAGGCGAAAGGCGAAAGGCGGAAGGCGAAAGACCAAAGGCGAAAGGCGAAAGGCGAAAGGCGAAAGGCGAAAGGTGAAAGACGAAAGGCGAAAGGTGAAAGGCGAAAGGCGATAGGCGAAAGGCGAAAGGCGAAAGGCGAAAGGCGAAAGGCGAAAGGCGAAAGGCGAAAGGCGGAAGGCGAAAGGCGAAAGGCGAGGGGCGAGAGGCAAAAGTTAAAATGCCTAAGGCAAAAGGAAAAACGATTTTCAAAACATGAAATAAAAATGGAGAAATTTGAAATGCCTAAAGCAAAAAAAAAAACGATATTCAAAAGATAAAATACAAAAGTTGAAATTGAAAATGCGAAATGGAAAATTCGAAATTATAAATTCGTATTTCAAAAGGCTAAAGGCGAAATGCGAAAGGCGAAATGCGAAAGGCGAAGGGCGAAAGTCGAAAGTCGAAAGGCGAAAGGCGAAAGGCAAAAGGCGAAAGGCCAAAGGCGAAAGGCCAAAGGCGAAAGGCGGAAGGCCAAAGGCGAAAGGCGAAAGGCGAAAGGCGAGAGGCAAAAGTCAAAATGCCTAAGGCAAAAGGCGGAAGGCGAAAGGCGAAAGGCGAAATGCGAAAGGCGAAAGGCGGAAGGTGAAAGGCGAAAGGCGAAAGGCGAAAGGCGAAAGGCGAAAGGCGAAATGCGAAAGGCGAAAGGCGGAAGGTGAAAGGCGAAAGGCGAAAGGCGAAAGGCGAAAGGCGAAAGGCGAAAGGCAAAAGTCGGAAGGAGAAAGGCGAAAAGCGAAAGGCGCAAGGCGAAAGGCAAAAGGCGAAAGGCGAAAAGCGAAAGGCGAAAGGCGAAAGGCGAAAGGCGAAAGGCGAAATGCGAAAGGCGAAAGGCGGAAAGTAAAAGGCGAAAGGCGAAAGGCGAAAGGCGAAAGGCGAAAGGCGAAAGGCGAAAGGCGAAAGGCGAAAGGCGAAAGGCGAAAGGCGAAAGGCGAAAGGCGAAAGGCGAAAGGCGAAAGGTAAAAGTCGGAAGGAGAAAGGCGAAAAGCGAAAGTCGCAAGGCGAAAGGCGAAAGGCGAAAGGCGAAAGGCGAAAGGCGAAAGGCGAAAGGCGAAAGGCGAAAGGCGAAATGTGAAAGGCGAAAGGCGAAAGGCGAAATGCCTAAGGCAAAAGGAAAAACGATTTTCAAATGAAAATGGAGAAATTTAAAATGCATAAAGCAAAAGAAAAAACGATATTCAAAAGATAATATACAAAAGTTGAAATTGAAAATGCGAAATGGAAAATTCGAAATTGTAAATTCGTATTTCAAAATGCTAAAGGCGAAATGCTAAAGGCGAAAGGCGAAAGGCGAAAGGCGAAAGGCGAAAGGCGAAAGGCGAAAGGCGAAAGGCGAAAGGCGAAAGGCGAAAGGCGAAAGGCGAAATGCGAAAGGCGAAAGGCGAAAGGCGAAATGCGAAAGGCGAAAGGCGGAAGGTGAAAGGCGAAAGGCGAAAGGCGAAAGGCGAAAGGCGAAAGGCGAAATGCGAAAGGCGAAAGGCGGAAGGTGAAAGGCGAAAGGCGAAAGGCGAAAGGCGAAAGGCGAAAGGCGAAAGGCAAAAGTCGGAAGGAGAAAGGCGAAAAGCGAAAGGCGCAAGGCGAAAGGCAAAAGGCGAAAGGCGAAAGGCGAAAGGCGAAAAGCGAAAGGCGAAAGGCGAAAGGCGAAAGGCGAAAGGCGAAATGCGAAAGGCGAAAGGCGGAAAGTAAAAGGCGAAAGGCGAAAGGCGAAAGGCGAAAGGCGAAAGGCGAAAGGCGAAAGGCGAAAGGCGAAAGGCGAAAGGCGAAAGGCGAAAGGCGAAAGGCGAAATGCGAAAGGCGAAAGGCGGAAGGTGAAAGGCGAAAGGCGAAAGGCGAAAGGCGAAAGGCGAAAGGCGGAAGGTGAAAGGCGAAAGGCGAAAGGCGAAAGGCGAAATGCGAAAGGCGAAAGGCGGAAGGTGAAAGGCGAAAGGCGAAAGGCGAAAGGCGAAAGGCGAAAGGCGAAAGGCGAAAGGCGAAAGGCGAAAGGCGAAAGGCGCAAGGCGAAAGGCGAAAGGCGAAAGGCGAAAGGCGAAAGGCGAAAGGCGAAAGGCGGAAGGTGAAAGGCGAAAGGCGGAATGCGAAAGGCGAAAGGCGGAAGGTGAAAGGCGAAAGGCGAAAGGCGAAAGGCGAAAGGCGAAAGGCGAAAGGCGAAAGGCGAAAGGCGAAAGGCGGAAGGTGAAAGGCGAAAGGCGAAAGGCGAAAGGCGAAATGCGAAAGGCGAAAGGCGGAAGGTGAAAGGCGAAAGGCGAAAGGCGAAAGGCGAAAGGCGAAAGGCGAAAGGCGAAAGGCGAAAGGCGAAAGGCGAAAGGCGAAAGGCGAAAGGCGAAAGGCGAAAGGCGAAAGGCGAAAGGCGAAAGGCGAAAGGCGAAAGGCGAAAGGCGAAAGGCGAAAGGCGAAAGGCGAAAGGCGAAAGGCGGAAGGTGAAAGGCGAAAGGCGAAATGCGAAAGGCGAAAGGCGGAAGGTGAAAGGCGAAAGGCGAAAGGCGAAAGGCGAAAGGCGAAAGGCGAAAGGCGAAAGGCGAAAGGCGAAAGGCGAAAGGCGAAAGGCGAAAGGCGAAAGGCGAAAGGCGAAAGGCGAAAGGCGAAAGGCGAAAGGCGAAAGGCGAAAGGCGGAAGGTGAAAGGCGAAAGGCGAAATGCGAAAGGCGAAAGGCGGAAGGTGAAAGGCGAAAGGCGAAAGGCGAAAGGCGAAAGGCGAAAGGCGGAAGGTGAAAGGCGAAAGGCGAAAGGCGAAAGGCGAAATGCGAAAGGCGAAAGGCGGAAGGCGAAAGGCGAAAGGCGAAAGGCGAAAGGCGAAAGGCGAAAGGCGAAAGGCGAAAGGCGAAAGGCGAAAGGCGAAAGGCGAAAGGCGAAAGGCGAAAGGCGAAAGGCGAAAGGCGAAAGGCGAAAGGCGAAAGGCGAAAGGCGAAAAGCGAAAGGCGAAAGGCGAAAGGCGAAAGGCGAAAGGCGAAAGGCGAAAGGCGAAAGGCGAAAGGCGAAAGGCGAAAGGCGAAAGGCGAAAGGCGAAAGGCGGAAGGTGAAAGGCGAAAGGCGAAATGCGAAAGGCGAAAGGCGGAAGGTGAAAGGCGAAAGGCGAAAGGCGAAAGGCGAAAGGCGAAAGGCGAAAGGCGGAAGGCGAAAGGCGAAATGCGAAAGGCGAAAGGCGAAAGGCGAAAGGCGAAAGGCGAAAGGCGAAAGGCGAAAGGCGAAAGGCGAAAGGCGAAAAGCGAAAGGCGAAAGGCGAAAGGCGAAAGGCGAAAGGCGAAAGGCGAAAGGCGAAAGGCGAAAGGCGAAAGGCGAAAGGCGAAAGGCGAAAGGCAAAAGGCGAAAGGCGAAAGGCGAAAAGCGAAAGGCGAAAGGCGAAAGGCGAAAGGCGAAAGGCGAAAGGCGAAAGGCGAAAGGCGAAAGGCGAAAGGCGAAAGGTAAAAGTCGGAAGGAGAAAGGCGAAAAGCGAAAGTCGCAAGGCGAAAGGCGAAAGGCGAAAGGCGAAAGGCGAAAGGCGAAAGGCGAAAGGCGAAAGGCGAAAGGCGAAATGCGAAAGGCGAAAGGCGAAAGGCGGAAGGTGAAAGGCGAAAGGCGAAAGGCGAAAGGCGAAAGGCGAAAGGCGAAAGGCAAAAGTCGGAAGGAGAAAGGCGAAAAGCGAAAGGCGCAAGGCGAAAGGCGAAAGGCGAAAGGCGAAAGGCGAAAAGCGAAAGGCGAAAGGCGAAAGGCGAAAGGCGAAAGGCGGAAGGTGAAAGGCGAAAGGCGAAAGGCGAAAGGCGAAAGGCGAAAGGCGGAAGGTGAAAGGCGAAAGGCGAAAGGCGAAAGGCGAAAGGCGAAGGGCGAAAGGCGAAAGGCGAAGGGCGAGAGGCGAAAGGCGAAAGGCGAAAGGCGAAAGGCGAAAGGCGAAAGGCGAAAGGCGAAATGCGAAAGGCGAAAGGCGGAAGGTGAAAGGCGAAAGGCGAAAGGCGAAAGGCGAAAGGCGAAAGGCGAAAGGCGAAAGGCGAAAGGCGAAATGCGAAAGGCGAAAGGCGGAAGGTGAAAGGCGAAAGGCGAAAGGCGAAAGGCGAAAGGCAAAAGTCGGAAGGCGAAAGGCAAAAGTCGGAAGGAGAAAGGCGAAAAGCGAAAGGCGCAAGGCGAAAGGCGAAAGGCGAAAGGCGAAAGGCGAAAGGTAAAAGTCGGAAGGAGAAAGGCGAAAAGCGAAAGTCGCAAGGCGAAAGGCGAAAGGCGAAAGGCGAAAGGCGAAAGGCGAAAGGCGAAAGGCGAAAGGCGAAAGGCGAAAGGCGAAAGGCGAAAGGCGAAATGCGAAAGGCGAAAGGCGGAAGGTGAAAGGCGAAAGGCGAAAGGCGAAAGGCGAAAGGCAAAAGTCGGAAGGAGAAAGGCGAAAAGCGAAAGGCGCAAGGCGAAAGGCGAAAGGCGAAAGGCGAAAGGCGAAAAGCGAAAGGCGAAAGGCGAAAGGCGAAAGGCGAAAGGCGAAGGCGAAAGGCGAAAGGCGAAAGGCGAAAGGCGAAAGGCGAAAGGCGAAAGGCGAAAGGCGAAACGCGAAAGGCGAAAGGCGAAAGGCGAAAGGCGAAAGGCGAAAGGCGAAAGGCGAAATGCGAAAGGCGAAAGGCGGAAGGTGAAAGGCGAAAGGCGAAAGGCGAAAGGCGAAAGGCGAAAGGCGAAAGGCGGAAGGTGAAAGGCGAAAGGCGAAAGGCGAAAGGCGAAAGGCGAAGGGCGAAAGGCGAAAGGCGAAGGGCGAGAGGCGAAAGGCGAAAGGCGAAAGGCGAAAGGCGAAAGGCGAAAGGCGAAAGGCGAAAGGCGAAAGGCGAAAGGCGGAAGGTGAAAGGCGAAAGGCGAAAGGCGAAAGGCGAAAGGCAAAAGTCGGAAGGAGAAAGGCGAAAAGCGAAAGGCGCAAGGCGAAAGGCGAAAGGCGAAAGGCGAAAGGCGAAAGGCGAAAAGCGAAAGGCGAAAGGCGAAAGGCGAAAGGCGAAAGGCGAAAGGCGACAGGCGAAAGGCGAAAGGCGAAAGGCGAAAGGCGAAAGGCGAAAGGCGAAAGGCGAAAGGCGAAAGGCGAAAGGCGAAAGGCGAAAGGCGAAAGGCGAAATGCGAAAGGCGAAAGGCGGAAGGTGAAAGGCGAAAGGCGAAAGGCGAAAGGCGAAAGGCGAAAGGCGAAAGGCGAAAGGCGGAAGGTGAAAGGCGAAAGGCGAAAGGCGAAAGGCGAAAGGCGAAGGGCGAAAGGCGAAAGGCGAAGGGCGAGAGGCGAAAGGCGAAAGGCGAAAGGCGAAAGTCGAAAGGCGAAAAGCGAAAGGCGAAAGGCGAAAGGCGAAAGGCGAAAGGCGAAAGGCGAAAGGCGAAAGGCGAAAGGCGAAAGGCGAAAGGCGAAAGGCGAAAGGCAAAAGTCGGAAGGAGAAAGGCGAAAAGCGAAAGGCGCAAGGCGAAAGGCAAAAGGCGAAAGGCGAAAAGCGAAAGGCGAAAGGCGAATGGCGAAAGGCGAAAGGCGAAAGGCGAAAGGCGAAAGGCGAAAGGCGAAAGGCGAAATGCGAAAGGCGAAAGGCGAAAGGCGAAAGGCGAAAGGCGATATGCGAAAGGCGAAAGGCGGAAGGTGAAAGGCGAAAGGCGAAAGGCGAAAGGCGAAAGGCGAAAGGCGAAAGGCGAAATGCGAAAGGCGAAAGGCGGAAGGTGAAAGGCGAAAGGCGAAAGGCGAAAGGCGAAAGGCGAAAGGCGAAAGGCGAAAGGCGAAAGGCGAAAGGCGAAATGCGAAAGGCGAAAGGCGGAAGGTGAAAGGCGAAAGGCGAAAGGCGAAAGGCGAAAGGCGAAATGCGAAAGGCGAAAGGCGGAAGGTGAAAGGCGAAAGGCGAAAGGCGAAAGGCGAAAGGCGAAAGGCGAAAGGCGAAAGGCGAAGGGCGAAAGGCGAAGGGCGAGAGGCGAAAGGCGAAAGGCGAAAGGCGAAAGTCGAAAGGCGGAAAGCGAAAGGCGAAAGGCGAAAGGCGAAAGGCGAAAGGCGAAAGGCGAAAGGCGAAAGGCGAAAGGCGAAAGGCGAAAGGCGAAAGGCGAAAGGCGAAAGGCGAAAGGCGAAAGGCGAAAGGCGAAAGGCGAAAGGCGAAAGGCGAAAGGCGAAAGGCGAAAGGCGAAAGGCGAAAGGCAAAAGTCGGAAGGAGAAAGGCGAAAAGCGAAAGGCGCAAGGCGAACGGCGAAAGGCGAAAGGCGAAAGGCGAAAGGCGAAAGGCGAAAGGCGAAAGGCGAAAGGCGAAAGGCGAAAGGCGAAAGGCGAAAGGCGAAAGGCGAAAAGCGAAAGGCGAAAGGCGAAAGGCGAAAGGCGAAAGGCGAAAGGCGAAAGGCGAAAGGCGAAAGGCGAAAGGCGAAAGGCGAGAGGCGAAAGGCGAAAGGTAAAAGTCGGAAGGAGAAAGGCGAAAAGCGAAAGTCGCAAGGCGAAAGGCGAAAGGCGAAAGGCGAAAGGCGAAAGGCGAAAGGCGAAAGGCGAAAGGCGAAAGGCGAAAGGCGAAAGGCGAAAGGCGAAAGGCGAAAAGCGAAAGGCGAAAGGCGAAAGGCGAAAGGCGAAAGGCGAAAGGCGAAAGGCGAAAGGCGAAAGGCGAAAGGCGAAAGGCGAAAGGCGAAAGGCGAAATGCGAAAGGCGAAAGTCGGAAGGTGAAAGGCGAAAGTCGGAAGGTGAAAGGCGAAAGGCGAAAGGCGAAAGGCGAAAGGCGAAAGGCGAAAGGCGAAAGGCGAAAGGCGAAAGGCGAAAGGCGAAAGGCGAAAGGCGAAAGGCGAAAGGCGAAAGGCGAAAGGCGAAAGGCGAAAGGCAAAAGTCGGAAGGAGAAAGGCGAAAAGCGAAAGGCGCAAGGCGAAAGGCGAAAGGCGAAAAGCGAAAGGCGAAAAGCGAAAGGCGAAAGGCGAAAGGCGAAAGGCAAAAGGCGAAATGCGAAAGGCGAAAGACGAAAGCGAAGGGCGAAAGTCGAAAGGCGAAAGGCGAAAGGCGAAAGGCGAAAAGCGAAAGGCGAAAGGCGAAAGGCGAAAGGCGAAAAGCAAAAGGCGAAAGGCGAAAGGCGAAAGGCGAAAGGCGAAAGGCGAAAGGCGAAAGGCGAAAGGCGAAGTCGAAAGGCGAAAGGCGAAATGCGAAAGGCGGAAGGTGAAAGGCGAAATGCGAAAGGCGAAAGGCGAAAGGCGAAGGGCGAAAGGCGAAAGGCGAAGGGCGAGAGACAAAAGTCGAAATGCCTAAGGCAAAAGGAAAAACGATTTTCAAATGAAAATGGAGAAATTTAAAATGCATAAAGCAAAAGAAAAAACGATATTCAAAAGATAATATACAAAAGTTGAAATTGAAAATGCGAAATGGAAAATTCGAAATTGTAAATTCGTATTTCAAAATGCTAAAGGCGAAAGACGAAAGGCGAAGGGCGAAAGTCGAAAGGCGAAAGGCGAAAGGCAAAAGGCGAAAGGCTAAGGCGAAAGGCGAAATGTGAAAGGCGAAAGGCGAAAGGCGAAAGGCGAAAGGTGAAAGGCGAAAGGCGAAAGGCGAAATGCGAAAGGCGGAAGCTGAAAGGCGAAAGGCGAAAGGCGAAAGGCGAAAGTTGAAAGGTGAAAGGCGAAAAGTGAAAGGTGAAAGGCGAAAGGCGAAAGGCGAAAGGCGAAAGGCGAAAGGCGGAGGGCGAAAGGCGAACGGCGAAAGGCGAAGGGCGAGAGGCAAAATTCAAAATGCCTAAGGCAAAAGGAAAAACGATTTTCAAAACATGAAATAAAAATGGAGAAATTTAAAATGCCTAAAGCAAAAGAAAAAACGATATTCAAAAGATAAAATACAAAAGTTGAAATTGAAAATGCGAAATGGAAAATTCGAAATTATGAATTCGTATTCCAAAAGGCTAAAGGCGAAATGCTAAAGACGAAAGGCGAAGGGCGAAAGTCGAAAGGCGAAAGGCGAAAGGCAAAAGGCGAAAGGCTAAGGCGAAAGGCGAAATGTGAAAGGCGAAAGGCGAAATGCCTAAGGCAAAAGGAAAAACGATTTTCAAATGAAAATGGAGAAATTTAAAATGCATAAAGCAAAAGAAAAAACGATATTCAAAAGATAATATACAAAAGTTGTACAATTCTCTTACTTAGCAGAATGAATAATTACCAGAATCAACCTTAAGTTAATTCTATTAAGGTAAGTGTATGACGCCTCGAAGAGAAATTGTATGTTAGAGATCGCGTAGTATTAAATTAACACTCCGTTTTTTTTGAACTCTGAAAAACTTTATTTCGTGCACTTATTTATATACATAAAAATTTGCTGGGTTAGGTAAATAATTGATTGAACTAATTGTTTACGAAAGAAATTAAATTGGTTTGATTGTTTACATTGCTTAATGCAATTGACCCATAACATTTATTGCGCACTTGCTGTGTCAGCAAATTGTGCCGCAGAAATTGTTGCAAAACATAATCGAATTAAATTTCTTTTCATGTTATGAGTCAATTGCATGCAAAAAGAAATGCTTATGCTAGTTAAACAAAACAAAACAGAAAAAATAGAAATATGTTGAAGTATTTTGAAAGCTTAAGCATATGACGATAAAAAATAATTGTTCACGTGTGAACATGCTGGGGGGCGGCGGAAGTTAAAACTCGGTCAAAATGTTGTCCAATCTGGCTAGTGGAATGACTTTCTTCATGTGGCTCCTGTTCGCTTTTCTGCCGTGACTTGAAAATCCTTATGATGCTCAAGCGATATTTGAATACCAGTACTCCTAGTCCAAGTACAAGTAGTATTCCTGAAGCTGATGTGATTGAGTAAATGGCGACAGCCCTCCTCAGGCTCTTGATGTGTGGTACCTCAGGAGGCTGGGTGTATTCTAATAGTTGTTCGTCAGCTCGTATTAAGGCTCCTGCCTTTAAAATTAATGGTGGCTCATTAAAATGGATATCAGCAATTTTTGGAGGTACCTCTCTCACGTGACTGGCTACAACCTCTATTGATTGTTCCATAGTGGCCTTTAAGACTAGCTCCTTTGTTTGTAAATAGCATTGATTATTGAGATGTATGATTCCAGTATCGTTGAGTTGTAAATCGACCCTTTTTCCCTTACAAATGACTGCCACGATCTTCGGGCTCATTGTGATGTATAGCCAGCTATTCTTTGTTGTAAGTTCCTTCCAAGAGGTACCAAATAGATGAAACTTCTTCGTCTGGCATTCTGTTTTTTCGTAGCGATCGTAAATTATATCGACAATGCAGGATGGGCTATCTTCTATGTTGTACACAATGGTGGGTGTGCAAAGATAGATATTTTTGCTTACAATAGAGCATGATTTCCTTTGCTGTTCTTCTAGAGTGAAGTATAACTGCTGATTGTAATCGATCGCAAGAGTTGAAACTTCTAAGTTTATAGTTGTAAAGGAGTTATTGCTAGTCTTCCTTGGTATTGGCGTGACGTGTATCAAATCATAAACATTACTCTCTACTATATTTAGATACCCATGCAGCACTATTGTATTATTTTCTGCGGCTATGTCTAAGTGTAATTGTGGTGAACTTTGAACAAAAAGCTTCGGTCCTAATAAGTTTGAAGTGTTTTGCGCTATTTCGTTGATATGACGCGAAGTAATGAACTCTGATAGATGTCCATGCTGATGAATAGCTTTGAGCCACTTTTCATATTTGTCCTGTAATTCTGTGTAGTATTCCTCGGCGCTAATGTACGTGGATATGACCTCGACACTAATTCTATTGTGGTCTGCCTGAGAATACCAGGTCTTCATTTCGTTTATTGTGGCGATGACTTGTGATAGCCTGGAGTCGAACTGTTTTAACTTTTCCCAAGTGATGCTTGCTGATTGATTTATTTTGGTGTTGAACAATAGTGTTTGCTGATTGTACGAATGTAGCAGTCCTTGCTGATTGTGCTGCAGCGTTTCCAAATCTGCATATACTTCGTCATTCACTCCGAAGATGCTAGTTAGTAAATTTCCTAAGACACCTCGTCTTAGCCTGTCCTTGCGTTTGACCGTTTGGATGATTTCATCAGTAGCTTCTAGGAGATGGCTTTTTCTTAAGGACATATGCTTGAACAGCACGTCACAGTGAGTGATTTGAGTGAGCTCCTTTGTTTCCTGACACATGTGCTGGATCTGGTTCCACGTGTTGTTGATCATTCTTTGATCTTCAAATATCTCCTCTATTGGGAAGGATAATTGTAGCCGGAGCTCACCTCGCTTAATTCGTGCATGACCCAAGCTTTCTATGTAAAGTCCTGACCTTGGCTGTACCACAGTGTAGTCCTGAGCAAAGACCAACTGTAGGAAGTATAATATAACTAGTACTGATTTCAATAAATTGGAAGCCCAAGTGCAGGGCGCCACTCTTGCCTTCCTTTTTAGTTGACGATTTGGAGATGAGCTGGCCTTCCTTTTACTACTTTGCCCTTTTATTCTGTCGAAGTGTTCTGGCTTGGACCAGAGCTCTTGCTCGCAATTCGCAACTGAACGATTTTTATTTTTATTCAGTGCTCTGGAGGTAGTTCCTTTTATTGTCGTTGCCACTGTATTAAATTCCGTAGAAGGATTTTCGGTACTAGTGATGCTGATAGGAAGTTGACAGAGCTTATTTACGGGAACCTTTTTGGTACCATTCTGGGTTTTGACAGACACTATTCGCACAACGCCATCTTCTCCGGGATGGATTTCCTGAATCCGTCCTAAAGACCATCTTTGAGGGGGTAGAATGTCGTTTTTAACAATTACCAGCTCGTCTATTCTTGGGTTTCCCTTCTGACACATCCATTTACTGCGTTGTTGTAAGAGTGACAAATACTCCTTTGACCACCTCCTCCAAATGTCTTGCTGTAGTCTCGTGAGAAGTTTCCACCTCTGATGTATTTCTTTGTCGCTGACATCAGGTTCAGGAGGTGCTATTAGAGGTCGCCCAATTAGAAAATGGCCAGGAGTTAGGGGTTCCAGATCGTTAGGATCGCTTGATTGCTGACCGATTGGACGTGAGTTCAGACATGCTTCTACCTGGTGCAACACTGTAGTAAACTCCTCGTAAGTGAGAAGCGTTTCTCCTAAAACACGTTTTAGATGTCCCTTGACTGATTTAACGCCAGCCTCCCATAGTCCTCCAATGTGTGGACTGGCAGGAGGAATGAATTTCCAATCTGTTCCGTCATTTGCAATAATTTCTGCTGCCTGTTTTGTGGCGCAATTTATGGCACCTTTTAATTCCTTTTCTAATTTGTTCCGTGCACCGACAAAGTTGGTTGCGTTGTCACTGTATATCTGCTTGCAGTTTCCCCGGCGCGCCACAAACCTTTTGTAGGCAGCCAAGAAGGCATCTGTTGTTAGGTCACTGACAAGCTCTAGATGAATCGCTTTCGTAACCATACATATGAATAGTGCTATGTAGCCCTTCATCGTTTTGGTGCTTCTTCCCTTGGAGATTTTTGTTAGAAAGGGCCCAGCATAGTCAACTCCACAGTGCGAAAATGGAGGTGAAGGTGTTATACGTACTGACGGAAGGTTACCCATTAATTGTGATGTTGAGTTTTGTCTGTATCTGAGACATTTTATACATTTCCGGGTCCTGTTTTGTATGATGCTTTTGGCGTTGATTATCCAGAATTGCGCTCTGATATAATTGAGTGTTAGCAGGGTCCCTCCGTGAAGAGTTTGGCGATGAGCGTGGTCAATAAGTAAGTTTGTAATATGATGTTTCTGTGGCAACAGTACTTGGTGTTTGGCGTCTGCAGATAGGTTCGAGTTACTTATTCTGCCACCTACACGCAAGATGCCTCTTGTGTCCAAGAATGGATGTAGCGAAAGAATTTTGCTCGATTTTTTAATGGCTTTTTGCTTTCCTAGAGCCTCTAGTTCATCACTGAATGTTTCTTGTTGGACAATTCTGATAATGCAGTCCTTTGCCTTTTGTAACTCGTCTGATGTTAGATTACCAATGTTCCTAGCAGATTGTGGATGATTGCAGTTTTGTACGAATCTTTTACAATATGCTATTACTCTAGTTTGGCGAGTGTAGGTTGAACAATTTAATATTTCGGAGGATCCTGTAAATATTGTTGTATTTAGCGTAACCGCTGTCTTCTTAACTTCTTCATTAGTTAGTATATTGAATTTATTTGTCGGCCATGCTTCCGGAGGCTGAGATAACCATGATGGGCCCTTCCACCATATATTATGTGCTACAAGCTTTGTTGGAGTCGATCCTCTTGATGCGATGTCTGCAGGGTTTTCTTGCGAAGATACGTGCCTCCATATGTTTTTAGGTGTCAAATTTTGTATCTCTGATACCCGATTAGCTACAAAAGAATTCCATTTATTGGGATCCTTTGCAATCCAGGCTAATGCTATTTCTGAGTCACACCAAGCAGTCAACGCGGTTGGCTTTAAATTTAATGTGTTGACTGTTGCCTTCATTAGTTGTGCCAACAAGAGAGCTCCACAAAGCTCTAGCCGAGGAAGCGTAATTTTTTGCCTTAGTGGAGCCACTTTTGTTCTGGCCGTAAGAAGTGTTGTATGGCTTTTTCCGAACGAATCTACTGTTCTTGAGTAGACTACTGCTGCATAACCCTTTTCTGAGGCATCACAGAATCCATGGATTTGTATCTCCTGTGTCTCTCTATAATTGATCCATCTAGGAATTCTTAAATCTTCAAGCTTCGTTAGTTCGTTTCTGAGTTTTTCCCAGGCACTTAGTATTTCCGACGGAAGTTGTTGATCCCAATCTGTACCGGTCTTCCAGAGAGATTGCATTAATAATTTGGCTGAAAATGATACAGGTGCTAGCCATCCCAGAGGATCGAAAATTGTAGATATGTTTGATAGGAGATGTCGTTTGGTTAGTCTTGATTCAATTTTTTCTGGCTTGAGCTTAAATTGAAATTCATCTCTCTTGGGATTCCAATGTATTCCCAGAGTTTTTATTGTGTCTTGTTCTTTAATCTCCAATATTCCCTTTTCTCTTATATCTTCAGGAATGTTTTCTAGTAACTCTTCATCATTCGAAGTCCACTTTCTGAGGTTGAAATGGCCCTTGTTTAGCAAGGCCTTTATTTCATGTTGTAGTATCTTAGCTTCTGCTTTTGTGTCTGCTCCTGTTAACATATCATCGACATAAAAATCGTTAACGAGAACCTTTTTTCCAACAGGAAAATGGCCTCCTTCATCCTCAGCAAGCTGTTTTAATGTTCTTACTGCAAGATATGTGGCTGGAGCGGTGCCATACGTGACGGTATTTAGTTGATACTCCTGAATGGGTTCCGATGGTTTTCTTCGCCATAAAATTCGTTGGTAGTTCTTATCTTCTTCAGAAATTTTGATCTGCCTGAACATCTTTTCAATGTCGGCTGTGTAGGCATACCTATATCTTCGCCAACGCAGCAATATTTGCGCGAGATCCTGTTGAAGCCTTGGCCCAGTGTGCAGTAAGTCGTTCAAACTCAACCCAGAAGTTGTTCTAGATGATGCATCGAACACCACACGTAATTTGGTGGTAGTGCTGTCTTTTTTGAATACAGCGTGATGTGGTAGATAGAAGATTCTTTTTAGATCACCTTCAAAAGGTTTTACTGGGGTCATATGTCCCAATTCTTCATATTCGCAGATAAAACCGTTGTACTCGGCCATGTCAGTTGGATTGTTTTTTAGTTTCTTCTCTATCTGCAGTAAACGGGCTATGGCTTTATTTCTCGATTCTCCTAGTTCTCCCTTATTTGGTATAAACGGAAGCTGGACAATGTATCTCCCTTCTTGATCTCTCTTGTATGTGGTTTTGAAATGGATGTCACAATTTTCTTCATCTTGATTAGGAGTAGAGCTTTCTTGGACTTCCCAAAAGCTTTCAAGTTTTCGATCTAACTCAGCCAATGAAAGGAAAGTTGATACCCTTGTCGTTTCTTTATAGTAGTTAGAAACGCCTCCAAAGAGAATCCATCCGAGTTTTGTGTTTTGAGCTACAGGTTGTTTTCCTTTAAATCCGTCTGTAATTATGTTGGCGTAGACGTCAGCTCCTAAGAGCAAATCAATCCGACCTGGCGTGTCGAATGTTGGATCCGCTAATACGATGTCGCCGAATTGATTCATGTCTATTCCCTTTAAATTTGTTTCCGGAAGAAGAGAATTGAGCTTGGGTAGTACAAAGGCTTCGACAGATAGATAGGAATTCTGAAAACGTAGTTGTATTTTTACGTTCACCTTGCTAAATGTTTTCGCTGTTTCTGACTCTCCGACCCCTAATATGGTTGCCCTCACCTTTTGTTTCACTAGCTTCAATGTTTGAACTGCTTCTTCAGTTATTAGAGATACTTGCGATCCAGGATCGATTAGCGCTCTGAATAGGTCTGATTGTCCAAATTGATTCTGTATTCTCACAATGGCCGTTGGCAGTAGTACGTTTGGAACGGCTGTGTTACTTGCGTGAAATGCTAATACATCTTTAGTAGACTGCTCTTGAGCATGTTTATGTACTGCCATGGTCGTATTGAGATTATTGGCCTCGGTTGTCTTTGATTTTGCACCGGAAGGTTCTTCGTTATTCCGATGGAGTAATGTATGGTGCTTTTTCTTGCAATAAGCACATGATCTTGTTGATTTGCACCTTTCTGCCTTGTTATGGAGCAGGCAATTTTGGCAAAGATTTTTCTTGGAAACATAAGCAGCTCGATCTTTTACATCCTTCTTCCTAAATTCAGCACACTGATAGATGTAATGATCTTTATTGCACAAACTGCATGAGTGTTTCATGGTCATGTGATATAACTTTTTAGAGTGTTTTGTGGCTGTATCAAATCTATGTTGCTTGGAATTCTTGATACAGTCCAACACTTGATGGCGTTTATCTAAAAACTTCAACAGCTCATTTATCGATGGCATTTCTTTTGGGTTGGAGAGACCTTCCTCAAATAATCTCAAGCTTTCTGTGTCCAACTTTCTCATTGATAAGCACACTATTATCGGACCCCACTCATCTGTGTTGCAACTGAGATTTTTTAGAGCTTCAAGGCATTCACGTATAAGATCATACAACATTATGATATCTTCCTGGCATCTATACTCCACTTTCTTTGCATCAATTATGGTATTTACATATGTTGTTATGATTTTTCTGTTGTTGTTGAATCTGTCACTTATTAAACGTAGTGCTGTATTGTAATTTTTGCTGTTAATCTGAAGATGCCCTATTACACGTCTAGCATCCCCTTCTAAGTGGTATAACAAATACTGCATTTTCTCCACGTCACTAATATATTGATTGTTGTGAATCACATTAGTGAATAAATCAAAAAAAGACTTCCATTCTTTATAATCCCCAGCGAACTTTGGGATCTTGATTGGTGGAAGTTTTGGTAGGTTGTTATGCTTGATCATGTCTTGATATGATAAGGCTTGTTGTTGCGGAGCAAACTTTGTAGCATTATCCCAGTTTTCAGTTTGACGATCATATGTCAGTGGGTTTGAAGGTGCTGATGTTGGTGTCTCCACAGGAACTTCTTTTGAAGCTAGTTCGCGCTGGTGATCCGTTATTTTCTTTAACGCTTTATCATATATCTTTCTGGTTTTTTCATAAAGTTCTCCTGTGATATATGGATGATCCTCAGCAACTTGCTTTTTTATTGCCTTGTGTAGTTTGCTGAACTCTTCCCAGAAACTCTCTAGCGCCTGACCTTTCTTTTGCAGGTACTCCTTATGTTTACGATCAGCCGAGTCTTTGTCGAAGTTTGTCAGGAGTCGCTCAATTTCCCCAGCTAAATCCTTCTGTGTTTTGATCATTTGATCTGTAGTTGCAGTCATCTTGGGCTTTAAATGCAGATAATGGCTTTTAATCCCTAATGTACTTGCTCTTGCAATTTGTTTTTTATTAGAATCAACCTTAAGCTGATTCTATCTTGGTAAACGTTTCGCCTTTGAAAGCGTTTGTATGGCAGATGTACGTTGTAGTAGATTCAACAGGTTTTGAATCTTTTTCGGTATGGTTACTGACTTTCCGCAATAACTTGGTAGTGAACTGTTTCTGCACTGTTCCTTGGCTCGAAGGACCATGTACAATTCTCTTACTTAGCAGAATGAATAATTACCAGAATCAACCTTAAGTTAATTCTATTAAGGTAAGTGTATGACGCCTCGAAGAGAAATTGTATGTTAGAGATCGCGTAGTATTAAATTAACACTCCGTTTTTTTTGAACTCTGAAAAACTTTATTTCGTGCACTTATTTATATACATAAAAATTTGCTGGGTTAGGTAAATAATTGATTGAACTAATTGTTTACGAAAGAAATTAAATTGGTTTGATTGTTTACATTGCTTAATGCAATTGACCCATAACATTTATTGCGCACTTGCTGTGTCAGCAAATTGTGCCGCAGAAATTGTTGCAAAACATAATCGAATTAAATTTCTTTTCATGTTATGAGTCAATTGCATGCAAAAAGAAATGCTTATGCTAGTTAAACAAAACAAAACAGAAAAAATAGAAATATGTTGAAGTATTTTGAAAGCTTAAGCATATGACGATAAAAAATAATTGTTCACGTGTGAACAAAAGTTGAAATTGAAAATGCGAAATGGAAAATTCGAAATTGTAAATTCGTATTTCAAAATGCTAAAGGGGAAATGCTAAAGGCGAAAGGCGAAAGGCGAAAGGCGAAAGGCGAAAGGCGAAAGGCGAAAGGCGAAAGCGAAAGGCGAAAACGAAAGGCGAAAGGCGAAAGGCGAAAGGCGAAAGGCGAAAGGCGAAAGGCGAAAGGCGAAAGGCGAAAGGCGAAAGGCGAAAGGCGAAAGGCAAAAGGCGAGAGGCGAAAGGCGAAAGGCGAAAGGCGAAAGGCGAAAGGCGAAAGGCGAAAGGCGAAAGGCGAAAGGCGAAAGGCGAAAGGCGAAAGGCGAAAGGCGAAAGGCGAAAGGCGAAAGGCGAAAGGCGAAAGGCGAAAGGCGGAAGGTGAAAGGCGGAAGGTGAAAGGCGAAAGCCGAAAGGCGGAAGGCGAAATGCGAAAGGCGAAAGGCGAAAGGCGAAAGGCGAAAGGCGAAAGGCGAAAGGCGAAAGGCGAAAGGCGAAAGGCGAAAGACGAAAGGCGGAAGGTGAAAGGCGAATGGCGAAAGGCGAAAGGCGAAAGGCGAAAGGCGAAAGGCGAAAGACGAAAGGCGAAAGGCGAAAGGCGAAAGGCGAAAGGCGAAAGGCCAAATGTGAAAGGCGAAAGGCGAAAGGCGAAAGGCGAAAGGCGAAAGACGAAAGGCGAAAGGCGAAAGGCGTAAGGCAAAAGGCGAAAGGCGAAAGGCGAAAGGCGAAAGGCGAAAGGCGAATGGTGAAAGGCGAAAGGCGAAATGCGAAAGGCGAAAGGCGAAAGGCGGAAGGTGAAAGGCGAAAGGCGAAACGTGAATGGCGAAAGGCGAAAGGCGAAAGGCGAAAGGCGAAAGGCGAAAGGCGAAAGGCGAAAGGCGAAAAGCGGAAGGCGAAAGGCGAAAGGCGAAGGGCGAGAGGCGAAAGGCGGAATGTGAAAGGCGAAAGGCGAAAGGCGGAAGGCGAAAGGCGAAAGGCGAAAGGCGAAAGGCGAAAGGCGAAAGGCGAAAGGCGAAAGGCGAAAGGCGAAAGGCGAAAGGCGAAGGCGAATGGCGAAAGGCGAAAGGTGAAAGGCGAAAGTCGAAAGGTGAAAGGCGAAAGGCGAAAGGTGAAAGGCGAAAGGCGAAAAGCGAATGGCGGAAAGCGAAAGGCGATAGGCGAAAGGCGAAAGGCGAAAGGCGAAAGGCGAAAGGCGAAAGGCGAAAGGCGAAAAGCGAAAAGCGAAAGGCGAAAGGCGGAAGGTGAAAGGCGAAAGGCGAAAGGCGAAAGGCGAAAGGCGAAAGGCGAAAGGCGAAAAGCGGAAGGCGAAAGCCGAAAGGCGAAAGGCGAAGGGCGAGAGGCGAAAGGCGGAATGTGAAAGGCGAAAGGCGGAAGGCGAAAGGCGAAAGGCGAAAGGCGAAAGGCGAAAGGCGAAAGGCGAAAGGCGAAAGGCGAAGGGCGAGAGGCGAAAGGCGGAATGGAAAGGCGAAAGGCGAAAGGCGAAAGGCGAATGGGGAAAGGCTAAAGGCGAAATGCGAAAGGCGAAAGGCGAAAGGCGAATGGCGAAAGGCGAAGGCGAAAGGCGAAAGGCGAATGGCGAAAGGCGAAAGGCGAAAGGTGAATGGCGAAAGGCGAAAGGCGAATGGCGAAAGGCGAAAGGCGAAAGGTGAATGGCGAAAGGCGAAAGGTGAAAGGCGAAAGGCGAATAGCGAATGGCGAAAGGCGAAAGGCGAAAGGCGAAAGGCGAAAGGCGAAAGGCGAAAGGCGAAAGGCGAAAGGCGAAAGGCGAAAGGCGAAAGGCGAAATGCGAAAGGCGAAAGGCGGAAGGTGAAAGGCGAAAGGCGAAAGGCGGAATGTGAAAGGCGAAAGGCGAAAGGCGGAAGGCGAAAGGCGAAAGGCGAAATGCGAAAGGCGAAAGGCGAAGGCGAATGGCGAAAAGCGAAAGGTGAAAGGCGAAAGGCGAAAGGTGAAAGGCGAAAGGCGAAAAGCGAATGGCGGAAGGCGAAAGGCGATAGGCGAAAGGCGAAAGGCGAAAGGCGAAAGGCGAAAGGCGAAAGGCGAAAGGCGAAAAGCGAAAGGTGAAAAGCGAATGGCGAAAGGCGAAAGGCGAAAGGCGAAAGGCGAAAGGCGAAAGGCGAAAGGCGAAAGGCGAAAGGCGAAAGGCGAAAGGCGAAAGGCGAAAGGCGAAAGGCGAAAGGCGGAAGGTGAAAGGCGAAAGGCGAAAGGAGGAATGTGAAAGGCGAAAGGCGAAAGGCGGAAGGCGAAAGGCGAAAGGCGAAAGGCGAAAGGCGAAAGGCGAAGGCGAATGGCGAAAGGCGAAAGGTGAAAGGCGAAAGGCGAAAGGTGAAAGGCGAAAGGCGAAAGGTGAAAGGCGAAAGGCGAAAAGCGAATGGCGGAAGGCGAAAGGCAATAGGCGAAAGGCGAAAGGCGAAAGGCGAAAGGCGAAAGGCGAAAGGCGAAAGGCGAAAGGCGAAAGGCGAAAGGCGAAAGGCGAAAGGCGAAAAGCGAATGGCGAAAGGCGAAAGGCGAAAGGCGAAAGGCGAAAGGCGAAAGCCGAAAGGCGAAAGGCGAAAGGCGAAAGGCGAAAGGCGAAAGGCGAAAGGCGAAAGGCGAAAGGCGAAAGGCGAAAGGCGAAAGGCGAAAGGCGGAAGGTGAAAGGCAAAAGGCGGAAGGTGAAAGGCGAAGGGCGAGATGC
This sequence comes from Dioctria rufipes, assembly GCA_963924295.1. Classification (NCBI taxonomy): domain Eukaryota; kingdom Metazoa; phylum Arthropoda; class Insecta; order Diptera; family Asilidae; genus Dioctria; species Dioctria rufipes. The sequence continues at coordinate 108,986 of CAWUPM010000673.1, read as the reverse complement.
AAAAGTCAAAATGCCTACGGCAAAAGGAAAAACGATTTTCAAAAAATGAAATTAAAATGGAGAAATTTAAAATGACCAAAGCAAAAGAAAAAACGATATTCAAAAGGTAATATACAAAAGTTGAAATTGAAAATGCGAAATGGAAAATTCGAAATTATAAATTCGTATTTCAAAATGCTAAAGGCGAAATGCGAAAAGCGAAAGGCGAAGGGCGAAATTCGAAAGGCGAATGTCGAAAGGCGAAAGGCGAAATCGAAAGGCGAAAGGCGAAAGGTGAAAGGCGAAAGGCGAAAGGCGAAAGGCGAAAGGCGAAAGGCGAAAGGCGAAAGGCGAAAGGCGAAATGCGAAAGGCGAAAGGCGGAAGGTGAAAGGCGAAAGGCGAAAGGCTGAATGTGAAAGGCGAAAGGCGAAAGGCGGAAGGCGAAAGGCGAAAGGCGAAAGGCGGAAGGCGAAAGACCAAAGGCGAAAGGCGAAAGGCGAAAGGCGAAAGGCGAAAGGCGAAAGGCGAAAGGTGAAAGGCGAAAGGCGAAAGGTGAAAGGCGAAATGCGATAGGCGAAAGGCGAAAGGCGAAAGGCGAAAGGCGAAAGGCGAAAGGCAAAAGGCGAAAGTTGAAAGGCGAAAGGCGAAAGGCGGAAGGTGAAAGGCGAAAGGCGAAAGGCGGAATGTGAAAGTCGAAAGGCGAAAGGCGGAAGGCGAAAGGCGAAAGGCGAAATGCGAAAGGCGAAAGGCGGAAGGTGAAAGGCGAAAGGCGAAAGGCGAAAGGCGGAATGTGAAAGTCGAAAGGCGAAAGGCGGAAGGCGAAAGGCGAAAGGCGAAAGGCGGAAGGCGAAAGACCAAAGGCGAAAGGCGAAAGGCGAAAGGCGAAAGGCGAAAGGTGAAAGACGAAAGGCGAAAGGTGAAAGGCGAAAGGCGATAGGCGAAAGGCGAAAGGCGAAAGGCGAAAGGCGAAAGGCGAAAGGCGAAAGGCGAAAGGCGAAAGGCGAAAGGCGAAAGGTGAAAGGCGGAAGGCGAAAGGCGAAAGGCGAGGGGCGAGAGGCAAAAGTTAAAATGCCTAAGGCAAAAGAAAAAACGATATTCAAAAGATAAAATACAAAAGTTGAAATTGAAAATGCGAAATGGAAAATTCGACATTATAAATTCGTATTTCAAAAGGCTAAAGGCGAAATGCGAAAAGCGAAAGGCGAAGGGCGAAATTCGAAAGGCGAATGTCGAAAGGCGATAGGCGAAATCGAAAGGCGAAAGGCGAAAGGCGAAAGGCGAAAGGCGAAAGGCGAAAGGCGAAAGGCGAAAGGCGAAAAGCGAAAGGCGAAAGGCGAAAGGCGAAAGGCGAAAGGCGAAATGCGAAAGGCGAAAGGCGGAAGGTGAAAGGCGAAAGGCGAAAGGCGGAATGTGAAAGTCGAAAGGCGAAAGGCGGAAGGCGAAAGGCGAAAGGCGAAAGGCGGAAGGCGAAAGACCAAAGGCGAAAGGCGAAAGGCGAAAGGCGAAAGGCGAAAGGTGAAAGACGAAAGGCGAAAGGTGAAAGGCGAAAGGCGATAGGCGAAAGGCGAAAGGCGAAAGGCGAAAGGCGAAAGGCGAAAGGCGAAAGGCGAAAGGCGAAAGGTGAAAGGCGGAAGGCGAAAGGCGAAAGGCGAGGGGCGAGAGGCAAAAGTTAAAATGCCTAAGGCAAAAGGAAAAACGATTTTCAAAACATGAAATAAAAATGGAGAAATTTGAAATGCCTAAAGCAAAAGAAAAAACGATATTCAAAAGATAAAATACAAAAGTTGAAATTGAAAATGCGAAATGGAAAATTCGAAATTATAAATTCGTATTTCAAAAGGCTAAAGGCGAAATGCGAAAGGCGAAATGCGAAAGGCGAAGGGCGAAAGTCGAAAGTCGAAAGGCGAAAGGCGAAAGGCAAAAGGCGAAAGGCCAAAGGCGAAAGGCCAAAGGCGAAAGGCGGAAGGCCAAAGGCGAAAGGCGAAAGGCGAAAGGCGAGAGGCAAAAGTCAAAATGCCTAAGGCAAAAGGCGGAAGGCGAAAGGCGAAAGGCGAAAGGCGAAAGGCGAAAGGCGAAAGGCGAAAGGCGAAAGCGAAAGGCGAAAGGTGAAAAGCGAAAGGCGAAAGGCGAAAGGCGAAAGGCGAAAGGCGAAAGGCGAAAGGCGAAAGGCGAAAGGCGAAAGGCGAAAGGCGAAAGGCGAAAGGCGAAAGGTGAAAGGCGAAAGGCGAAAGGTGAAAGGCGAAAGGCGAAAGGCGAAAGGCGAAAGGCGAATGGCGAAAGGCGAAAGGCGAAAGGCGAAAGGCGAAAGGCGAAAGGCGAAAGGCGAAAGGCGAAAGGCGAAAGGCGGAAGGCGAAAGGCGAAAGGCGAGGGGCGAGAGGCAAAAGTCAAAATGCCTAAGGCAAAAGGAAAAACGATTTTCAAAACATGAAATAAAAATGGAGAAATTTGAAATGCCTAAAGCAAAAGAAAAAACGATATTCAAAAGATAAAATACAAAAGTTGAAATTGAAAATGCGAAATGGAAAATTCGAAATTATAAATTCGTATTTCAAAAGGCTAAAGGCGAAATGCGAAAGGCGAAATGCGAAAGGCGAAAGACGAAAGGCGAAGGGCGAAAGTCGAAAGTCGAAAGGGGAATGGCGAAAGGCAAAAGGCGAAAGGCCAAAGGCGAAAGGCGGAAGGTGAAAGGCGAAAGGCGAAATTCGAAAGGCGAAAGGCGAAAGGCGAAAGGCGAAGGGCGAAGGGCGAAAGGCGGAAGGTGAAAGGCGAAAGGTGAAAGGCGAAAGGCGAAAGGTGAAAGGCGAAAGGCGAAAGGTGAAAGGCGAAAGGCGAAAAGCGAATGGCGGAAGGCGAAAGGCGAAAGGCGAAAGGCGAGAGGCGAAAGGCGAAAGGCGAAAGGCGAAAGGCGAAAAGCGAATGGCGAAAGGCGAAAGGCGAAAGGCGAAAGGCGAAAGGCGAAAGGCGAAAGGCGAAAGGCGAAAGGCGAAAGGCGAAAGGCGAACGGCGAAAGGCGGAAGGTGGATGGCAAAAGGGGGAAGGTGAAAGGCGAAGGGCGAGATGCAAAAGTCAAAATGCCTAAGGCAAAGGGAAAAACGATTTTCAAAAAATGAAATAAAAATGGAGAAGTTTAAAATGCCTAAAGCAAATGAAAAAACGATATTCAAAAGATAATATACAAAAGTTGAAATTGAAAATGCGAAATGGAAAATTCGAAATTATAAATTCGTATTTCAAAATGCTAAAGGCGAAATGCGAAAGGCGAAAGACGAAAGGCGAAAGGCAAAAGGCGAAAGGCGAAAGGCGAAAGGCGAAAGGCGAAAGGCGAAAGATGAAAGGCGAAAGGTGAAAGGCGAAAGGCGAAAGGCGAAAGGCGAAAGGCGAAAGGCGAAAGGCGAAAGGCGAAAGGCGAAAGGCGAAAGGCGAAAGGCGAAAGGCGAAAGGCGAAAGGCGAAAGGCGAAAGGCGAAAGGGGGAAGGCGAAAGGGGGAAGGTGAAAGGCGAAAGGCGAAAGGCGAAAGGCGAAAGGCGAAAGGCGAAAGGTGAAAGGCGAAAGGCGAAAGTTGAAAGGCGAAAGGTGAAAGGCGAAAGGCGAAAGGCGAAAGGCGAAAGGCGAAAGGCGAAAGGCGAAAGGCGAAAGGCGAAAGGCGAAAGGCGAAAGGCGAAAGGCGAAAGGCGAAAGCCGAAAGGCGAAAGGCGAAGCCGAAAGGCGAAAGGCGAATGGCGAAAGGCGAATGGCGAAAGGCGAAAGGCGAAATGCGAGAGGCGAAAGGCGAAAGGCGAAAGGCGAAAGGCGAGATGCAAAAGTCAAAATTCCTAAGGCAAAAGGAAAAACGATTTTCAAAACATGAAATAAAAATGGAGAAATTTAAAATGCCTAAGGCAAAAGAAAAAACGTTATTCAAAAGATAATATACAAAAGTTGAAATTGAAAATGCGAAATGGAAAATTCGAAATTATAAATTCGTATTTCAAAATGCTAAAGGCTAAATGCGAAAGGCGAAAGACGAAAGGCGAAGGGCGAAAATCGAAAGGCGAAAGGCAAAAGGCGAAAGGCGAAAGGCGAAAGGCGAAAGGCGAAAGGCGAAAGGCGAAAGGCGAAAGGCGAAAGGTGAAAGGCGAAAGGTGAAAGGCGAAAGGCGAAAGGTGAAAGGCGAAAGGCGGAAGGCGAAAGGCGAAATGCAAAAGGCGAACGTTGAAAGGCGAAAGGCGAAAAGGGAAAGGCGAAAGGCGAAAGGCGAAAGGCGATAGGCGGAAGGCGAAAGGCGAAAGGCGAAAGGCGGAAAGTGAAAGGCGAAAGGCGAAAGGCGAAGGCGAATGGGGAAAGGCGAAAGCTGAAAGGCAAAAGGCGAAAGGTGAAAGGCGAAAGGCGAAAGGTGAAAGGGGAAAGGCGAAAAGCGAATGGCGGAAGGCGAAAGGCGATAGGCGAAAGGCGAAAGGCGAAAGGCGAAAGCGAAATGCGAAAGGCGAAAGGCGGAAAGTGAAAGGCGAAAGGCGAAAATCGAAGGCGAATGGGGAAAGGCGAAAGCTGAAAGGCAAAAGGCGAAAGGTGAAAGGCGAAAGGCGAAAGGTGAAAGGCGAAAGGCGAAAAGCGAATGGCGGAAGGCGAAAGGCGATAAGCGAAATGCGAAAGGCGAAAGGCGAAAGGCGAAAGGCGAAAGGCGAAAGGCGAAAGGCGAAAGGCGAAAGGCGAAAGGCGAAAGGCGAAAGGCGAAAGGCGAAAGGCGAAAGGCAAAAGGCGAAAGGCGAAAGGCGAAAGGCGAAAGGCGAAAGGCGAAAGGCGAATGGTGAAAGGCGAAAGGCGAAATGCGAAAGGCGAAAGGCGAAAGGCGGAAGGTGAAAGGCGAAAGGCGAAAGGCGAAAGGCGAAAGGCGAAAGGCGAAAGGCGAAAGGCGAAAGGCGAAAGGCGAAAGGCGAAAGGCGAAAGGCGAAAAGCGAAAAGTGAAAAGCGAATGGCGAAAGGCGAAAGGCGAAAGGCGAAAGGCGAAAGGCGAAAGGCGAAAGGCGAAAGGCGAAAGGCGAAAGGCGAAAGGCGAAAGGCGAAAGGCGAAAGGCGAAAGGCGAAAGGCGAAAGGCGAAAGGCGAAAGGCGAAAGGCGAAAGGCGAAATGCGAAAGGCGAAAGGCGGAAGGTGAAAGGCGAAAGGCGAAAGGAGGAATGTGAAAGGCGAAAGGCGAAAGGCGGAAGGCGAAGGGCGAAAGGCGAAAGGCGAAAGGCGAAAGGCGAAAGGCGAAAGGCGAAAGCGAAATGCGAAAGGCGAAAGGCGGAAAGTGAAAGGCGAAAGGCGAAAGGCGAAAGGCGAAGGCGAATGGGGAAAGGCGAAAGCTGAAAGGCAAAAGGCGAAAGGTGAAAGGCGAAAGGCGAAAGGTGAAAGGCGAAAGGCGAAAAGCGAATGGCGGAAGGCGAAAGGCGATAGGCGAAATGCGAAAGGCGAAAGGCGAAAGGCGAAAGGCGCAAGGCGAAAGGCGAAAGGCGAAAGGCGAAATGCGAAAGGCGAAAGGCGAAAGGCGAAAGGCAAAAGGCGAAAGGCGAAAGGCGAAAGGCGAAAGGCGAAAGGCGAATGGTGAAAGGCGAAAGGCGAAATGCGAAAGGCGAAAGGCGAAAGGCGGAAGGTGAAAGGCGAAAGGCGAAACGTGAATGGCGAAAGGCGAAAGGCGAAAGGCGAAAGGCGAAAGGCGAAAGGCGAAAGGCGAAAGGCGAAAGGCGAAAAGCGGAAGGCGAAAGGCGAAAGGCGAAAGGCGAAGGGCGAGAGGCGAAAGGCGGAATGGAAAGGCGAAAGGCGAAAGGCGAAAGGCGAAAGGCGAATGGCGAAATGCGAAAGGCGAAAGGCGAAAGGCGAAAGGCGAATGGCGAAAGGCGAAGGCGAAAGGCGAAAGGCGAATGGCGAAAGGCGAAAGGCGAAAGGTGAATGGCGAAAGGCGAAAGGTGAAAGGCGAAAGGCGAATAGCGAATGGCGAAAGGCGAAAGGCGAAAGGCGAAAGGCGAAAGGCGAAAGGCGAAAGGCGAAAGGCGAAAGGCGAAAGGCGAAAGGCGAAAGGCGAAATGCGAAAGGCGAAAGGCGGAAGGTGAAAGGCGAAAGGCGAAAGGCGGAATGTGAAAGGCGAAAGGCGAAAGGCGGAAGGCGAAAGGCGAAAGGCGAAAGGCGAAAGGCGAAAGGCGAAGGCGAATGGCGAAAAGCGAAAGGTGAAAGGCGAAAGGCGAAAGGTGAAAGGCGAAAGACGAAAAGCGAATGGCGGAAGGCGAAAGGCGATAGGCGAAAGGCGAAAGGCGAAAGGCGAAAGGCGAAAGGCGAAAGGCGAAAAGCGAAAGGTGAAAAGCGAATGGCGAAAGGCGAAAGGCGAAAGGCGAAAGGCGAAAGGCGAAAGGCGAAAGGCGAAAGGCGAAAGGCGAAAGGCGAAAGGCGAAAGGCGAAAGGCAAAAGGCGAAAGGCGAAATGCGAAAGGCGAAAGGCGGAAGGTGAAAGGCGAAAGGCGAAAGGAGGAATGTGAAAGGCGAAAGGCGAAAGGCGGAAGGCGAAAGGCGAAAAGCGAATGGCGGAAGGCGAAAGGCAATAGGCGAAAGGCGAAAGGCGAAAGGCGAAAGGCGAAAGGCGAAAGGCGAAAGGCGAAAGGCGAAAGGCGAAAGGCGAAAGGCGAAAGGCGAAAGGCGAAAAGCGAATGGCGAAAGGCGAAAGGCGAAAGGCGAAAGGCGAAAGGCGAAAGGCGAAAGGCGAAAGGCGAAAGGCGAAAGGCGAAAGGCGAAAGGCGAAAGGCGAAAGGCGGAAGGTGAAAGGCAAAAGGCGGAAGGTGAAAGGCGAAGGGCGAGATGCAAAAGTCAAAATGCCTAAGGCAAAAGGAAAAACGATTTTCAAAAAATGAAATTAAAATGGAGAAATTTAAAATGCCCAAAGCAAAAGAAAAAACGATATTCCAAAGGTAATATACAAAAGTTGAAATTGAAAATGCGAAATGGAAAATTCGAAATTATAAATTCGTATTTCAAAATGCTAAAGGCGAAATGCGAAAAGCGAAAGGCGAAGGGCGAAATTCGAAAGGCGAATGTCGAAAGGCGAAAGGCGAAATCGAAAGGCGAAAGGCGAAAGGCGAAAGGCGAAAGGCGAAAGGCGAAAGGCGAAAGGCGAAAGGCGAAAGGCGAAAGGCGAAAGGCGAAATGCGAAAGGCGAAAGGCGGAAGGTGAAAGGCGAAAGGCGAAAGGCTGAATGTGAAAGGCGAAAGGCGAAAGGCGGAAGGCGAAAGGCGAAAGGCGAAAGGCGGAAGGTGAAAGACCAAAGGCGAAAGGCGAAAGGCGAAAGGCGAAAGGCGAAAGGTGAAAGGCGAAAGGTGAAAGGCGAAAGGCGATAGGCGAAAGGCGAAAGGCGAAAGGCGAAAGGCGAAAGGCGAAAGGCGAAAGGCAAAAGGCTGAAGGCGAAAGGCGAGAGGCAAAATTCAAAATGCCTAAGGCAAAAGGAAAAACTATTTTCAAAACATGAAATAAAAATGGAGAAATTTAAAATGCCTAAAGCAAAAGAAAAAACGATATTCAAAAGATAAAATACAAAAGTTGAAATTGAAAATGCGAAATGGAAAATTCGACATTATAAATTCGTATTTCAAAAGGCTAAAGGCGAAAGGCGGAAGGCGAAAGGCGAAAGGCGAAAGGCGAATTGCGAAAGGCGAAAAGCGTAAGGTGAAAGGCGAAAGGCGAAAGGCGGAATGTGAAAGGCGAAAGGCGAAAGACGAAAGGCGAAAGGCGAAAGGCGAAAGGCGAAAGGCGAAAGGCGAAAGGCGAAAGGCGAAGGCGAATGGCGAAAGGCGAAAGGTGAAAGGCGAAAGGCGAAAGGTGAAAGGCGAAGGGCGAGATGCAAAAGTCAAAATGCCTAAGGCAAAGGGAAAAACGATTTTCAAAAAATGAAATAAAAATGGAGAAGTTTAAAATGCCTAAAGCAAATGAAAAAACGATATTCAAAAGATAATATACAAAAGTTGAAATTGAAAATGCGAAATGGAAAATTCGAAATTATAAATTCGTATTTCAAAATGCTAAAGGCGAAATGCGAAAGGCGAAAGACGAAAGGCGAAAGGCAAAAGGCGAAAGGCGAAAGGCGAAAGGCGAAAGGCGAAAGGCGAAAGATGAAAGGCGAAAGGCGAAAGGTGAAAGGCGAAAGGCGAAAGGCGAAAGGCGAAAGGCGAAAGGCGAAAGGCGAAAGGCGAAAGGCGAAAGGCAAAAGGCGAAAGGCGAAAGGCGAAAGGCGAAAGGGGGAAGGTGAAAGGCGAAAGGCGAAAGGCGAAAAGCGAAAGGCGAAAGGCGAAAGGCGAAAGGCGAAAGGTGAAAGGCGAAAGGCGAAAGGTGAAAGGCGAAAGGCGAAAGGCGAAAGGCGAAAAGCGAAAGGCGAAAGGCGAAAGGCGAAAGGCGAAAGGTGAAAGGCGAAAGGTGAAAGGCGAAAGGCGAAAGGTGAAAGGCGAAAGGCGGAAGGCGAAAGGCGAAAGGCAAAAGGCGAACGTTGAAAGGCGAAAGGCGAAAAGGGAAAGGCGAAAGGCGAAAGGCGAAAGGCGATAGGCGGAAGGCGAAAGGCGAAAGGCGAAAGGCGAAAGGCGGAAAGTGAAAGGCGAAAGGCGAAAGGCGAAGGCGAATGGGGAAAGGCGAAAGCTGAAAGGCAAAAGGCGAAAGGTGAAAGGCGAAAGGCGAAAGGTGAAAGGGGAAAGGCGAAAAGCGAATGGCGGAAGGCGAAAGGCGATAGGCGAAATGCGAAAGGCGAAAGGCGAAAGGCGAAAGGCGAAAGGCGAAAGGCGAAAGGCGAAAGGCGAAAGGCGAAAGCGAAATGCGAAAGGCGAAAGGCGGAAAGTGAAAGGCGAAAGGCGAAAGGCGAAGGCGAATGGGGAAAGGCGAAAGCTGAAAGGCAAAAGGCGAAAGGTGAAAGGCGAAAGGCGAAAGGTGAAAGGCGAAAGGCGGAAGGCGAAAGGCGAAAGGCAAAAGGCGAACGTTGAAAGGCGAAAGGCGAAAAGGGAAAGGCGAAAGGCGAAAGGCGAAAGGCGATAGGCGGAAGGCGAAAGGCGAAAGGCGAAAGGCGGAAAGTGAAAGGCGAAAGGCGAAAGGCGAAGGCGAATGGGGAAAGGCGAAAGCTGAAAGGCAAAAGGCGAAAGGTGAAAGGCGAAAGGCGAAAGGTGAAAGGGGAAAGGCGAAAAGCGAATGGCGGAAGGCGAAAGGCGATAGGCGAAATGCGAAAGGCGAAAGGCGGAAAGTGAAAGGCGAAAGGCGAAAGGCGAAGGCGAATGGGGAAAGGCGAAAGCTGAAAGGCAAAAGGCGAAAGGCGAAAGGCGAAAGGCGAAAGGTGAAAGGGGAAAGGCGAAAAGCGAATGGCGGAAGGCGAAAGGCGATAGGCGAAATGCGAAAGGCGAAAGGCGAAAGGCGAAAGGCGCAAGGCGAAAGACGAAAGGCGAAAGGCGAAATGCGAAAGGCGAAAGGCGAAAGGCGAAAGGCAAAAGGCGAAAGGCGAAAGGCGAAAGGCGAAAGGCGAAAGGCGAATGGTGAAAGGCGAAAGGCGAAATGCGAAAGGCGAAAGGCGAAAGGCGGAAGGTGAAAGGCGAAAGGCGAAACGTGAATGGCGAAAGGCGAAAGGCGAAAGGCGAAAGGCGAAAGGCGAAAGGCGAAAGGCGAAAGGCGAAAGGCGAAAGGCGAAAGGCGAAAGGCGAAAAGCGGAAGGCGAAAGGCGAAAGGCGAAAGGAGAAGGGCGAGAGGCGAAAGGCGGAATGGAAAGGCGAAAGGCGAAAGGCGAAAGGCGAATGGCGAAATGCGAAAGGCGAAAGGCGAAACGCGAAAGGCGAATGGCGAAAGGCGAAGGCGAAAGGCGAAAGGCGAATGGCGAAAGGCGAAAGGCGAAAGGTGAATGGCGAAAGGCGAAAGGTGAAAGGCGAAAGGCGAAAGGCGGAATGTGAAAGGCGAAAGGCGAAAGGCGAAATGCGAAAGGCGAAAGGCGGAAGGTGAAAGGCGAAAGGCGAAAGGCGGAATGTGAAAGGCGAAAGGCGAAAGGCGGAAGGCGAAAGGCGAAAGGCGAAATGCGAAAGGCGAAAGGCGGAAGGTGAAAGGCGAAAGGCCAAAGGCGAAAGGCGGAAGGCCAAAGGCGAAAGGCGAAAGGCGAATTCGAGAGGCAAAAGTCAAAATGCCTAAGGCAAAAGGCGGAAGGCGAAAGGCGAAAGGCGAAAGGCGAAAGGCGAAAGGCGAAAGGCGAAAGCGAAAGGCGAAAGGCGAAAGGCGAAAGGCGAAAGGCGAAAGGCGAAAGGTGAAAGGCGAAAGGCGAAAGGCGGAATGTGAAAGGCGAAAGGCGAAAGGCGAAAGGCGAAATGCGAAAGGCGAAAGGCGGAAGGTGAAAGGCGAAAGGCGAAAGGCGGAATGTGAAAGGCGAAAGGCGAAAGGCGGAAGGCGAAAGGCGAAAGGCGAAATGCGAAAGGCGAAAGGCGGAAGGTGAAAGGCGAAAGGCCAAAGGCGAAAGGCGGAAGGCCAAAGGCGAAAGGCGAAAGGCGAATTCGAGAGGCAAAAGTCAAAATGCCTAAGGCAAAAGGCGGAAGGCGAAAGGCGAAAGGCGAAAGGCGAAAGGCGAAAGGCGAAAGGCGAAAGCGAAAGGCGAAAGGCGAAAGGCGAAAGGCGAAAGGCGAAAAGCGGAATGTGAAAGGCGAAAGGCGAAAGACGAAAGGCGAAAGGCGAATGTCGAAAGGCGAAAGGCGAAATCGAAAGGCGAAAGGCGAAAGGCGAAAGGCGAAAGGCGAAAGGCGAAAGGCGAAAGGCGAAAGGCGAAAGGCGAAAGGCGAAAGGCGAAATGCGAAAGGCGAAAGGCGGAAGGTGAAAGGCGAAAGGCGAAAGGCTGAATGTGAAAGGCGAAAGGCGAAAGGCGGAAGGCGAAAGGCGAAAGGCGAAAGGCGGAAGGTGAAAGACCAAAGGCGAAAGGCGAAAGGCGAAAGGCGAAAGGCGAAAGGTGAAAGGCGAAAGGTGAAAGGCGAAAGGCGATAGGCGAAAGGCGAAAGGCGAAAGGCGAAAGGCGAAAGGCGAAAGGCGAAAGGCGAAAGGCAAAAGGCTGAAGGCGAAAGGCGAGAGGCAAAATTCAAAATGCCTAAGGCAAAAGGAAAAACTATTTTCAAAACATGAAATAAAAATGGAGAAATTTAAAATGCCTAAAGCAAAAGAAAAAACGATATTCAAAAGATAAAATACAAAAGTTGAAATTGAAAATGCGAAATGGAAAATTCGACATTATAAATTCGTATTTCAAAAGGCTAAAGGCGAAAGGCGGAAGGCGAAAGGCGAAAGGCGAAAGGCGAATTGCGAAAGGCGAAAAGCGTAAGGTGAAAGGCGAAAGGCGAAAGGCGGAATGTGAAAGGCGAAAGGCGAAAGACGAAAGGCGAAAGGCGAAAGGCGAAAGGCGAAAGGCGAAAGGCGAAAGGCGAAAGGCGAAGGCGAATGGCGAAAGGCGAAAGGTGAAAGGCGAAAGGCGAAAGGTGAAAGGCGAAGGGCGAGATGCAAAAGTCAAAATGCCTAAGGCAAAGGGAAAAACGATTTTCAAAAAATGAAATAAAAATGGAGAAGTTTAAAATGCCTAAAGCAAATGAAAAAACGATATTCAAAACATAATATACAAAAGTTGAAATTGAAAATGCGAAATGGAAAATTCGAAATTATAAATTCGTATTTCAAAATGCTAAAGGCGAAATGCGAAAGGCGAAAGACGAAAGGCGAAAGGCAAAAGGCGAAAGGCGAAAGGCGAAAGGCGAAAGGCGAAAGGCGAAAGATGAAAGGCGAAAGGCGAAAGGTGAAAGGCGAAAGGCGAAAGGCGAAAGGCGAAAGGCGAAAGGCGAAAGGCGAAAGGCGAAAGGCGAAAGGCAAAAGGCGAAAGGCGAAAGGCGAAAGGCGAAAGGGGGAAGGTGAAAGGCGAAAGGCGAAAGGCGAAAAGCGAAAGGCGAAAGGCGAAAGGCGAAAGGCGAAAGGTGAAAGGCGAAAGGCGAAAGGTGAAAGGCGAAAGGCGAAAGGCGAAAGGCGAAAAGCGAAAGGCGAAAGGCGAAAGGCGAAAGGCGAAAGGTGAAAGGCGAAAGGTGAAAGGCGAAAGGCGAAAGGTGAAAGGCGAAAGGCGGAAGGCGAAAGGCGAAAGGCAAAAGGCGAACGTTGAAAGGCGAAAGGCGAAAAGGGAAAGGCGAAAGGCGAAAGGCGAAAGGCGATAGGCGGAAGGCGAAAGGCGAAAGGCGAAAGGCGAAAGGCGGAAAGTGAAAGGCGAAAGGCGAAAGGCGAAGGCGAATGGGGAAAGGCGAAAGCTGAAAGGCAAAAGGCGAAAGGTGAAAGGCGAAAGGCGAAAGGTGAAAGGGGAAAGGCGAAAAGCGAATGGCGGAAGGCGAAAGGCGATAGGCGAAATGCGAAAGGCGAAAGGCGAAAGGCGAAAGGCGAAAGGCGAAAGGCGAAAGGCGAAAGGCGAAAGGCGAAAGCGAAATGCGAAAGGCGAAAGGCGGAAAGTGAAAGGCGAAAGGCGAAAGGCGAAGGCGAATGGGGAAAGGCGAAAGCTGAAAGGCAAAAGGCGAAAGGTGAAAGGCGAAAGGCGAAAGGTGAAAGGCGAAAGGCGGAAGGCGAAAGGCGAAAGGCAAAAGGCGAACGTTGAAAGGCGAAAGGCGAAAAGGGAAAGGCGAAAGGCGAAAGGCGAAAGGCGATAGGCGGAAGGCGAAAGGCGAAAGGCGAAAGGCGGAAAGTGAAAGGCGAAAGGCGAAAGGCGAAGGCGAATGGGGAAAGGCGAAAGCTGAAAGGCAAAAGGCGAAAGGTGAAAGGCGAAAGGCGAAAGGTGAAAGGGGAAAGGCGAAAAGCGAATGGCGGAAGGCGAAAGGCGATAGGCGAAATGCGAAAGGCGAAAGGCGGAAAGTGAAAGGCGAAAGGCGAAAGGCGAAGGCGAATGGGGAAAGGCGAAAGCTGAAAGGCAAAAGGCGAAAGGCGAAAGGCGAAAGGCGAAAGGTGAAAGGGGAAAGGCGAAAAGCGAATGGCGGAAGGCGAAAGGCGATAGGCGAAATGCGAAAGGCGAAAGGCGAAAGGCGAAAGGCGCAAGGCGAAAGACGAAAGGCGAAAGGCGAAATGCGAAAGGCGAAAGGCGAAAGGCGAAAGGCAAAAGGCGAAAGGCGAAAGGCGAAAGGCGAAAGGCGAAAGGCGAATGGTGAAAGGCGAAAGGCGAAATGCGAAAGGCGAAAGGCGAAAGGCGGAAGGTGAAAGGCGAAAGGCGAAACGTGAATGGCGAAAGGCGAAAGGCGAAAGGCGAAAGGCGAAAGGCGAAAGGCGAAAGGCGAAAGGCGAAAGGCGAAAGGCGAAAGGCGAAAAGCGGAAGGCGAAAGGCGAAAGGCGAAAGGAGAAGGGCGAGAGGCGAAAGGCGGAATGGAAAGGCGAAAGGCGAAAGGCGAAAGGCGAATGGCGAAATGCGAAAGGCGAAAGGCGAAACGCGAAAGGCGAATGGCGAAAGGCGAAGGCGAAAGGCGAAAGGCGAATGGCGAAAGGCGAAAGGCGAAAGGTGAATGGCGAAAGGCGAAAGGTGAAAGGCGAAAGGCGAAAGGCGGAATGTGAAAGGCGAAAGGCGAAAGGCGAAAGGCGAAATGCGAAAGGCGAAAGGCGGAAGGTGAAAGGCGAAAGGCGAAAGGCGGAATGTGAAAGGCGAAAGGCGAAAGGCGGAAGGCGAAAGGCGAAAGGCGAAATGCGAAAGGCGAAAGGCGGAAGGTGAAAGGCGAAAGGCCAAAGGCGAAAGGCGGAAGGCCAAAGGCGAAAGGCGAAAGGCGAATTCGAGAGGCAAAAGTCAAAATGCCTAAGGCAAAAGGCGGAAGGCGAAAGGCGAAAGGCGAAAGGCGAAAGGCGAAAGGCGAAAGGCGAAAGCGAAAGGCGAAAGGTGAAAAGCGAAAGGCGAAAGGCGAAAGGCGAAAGGCGAAAGGCGAAAGGCGAAAGACGAAAGGCGAAAGGCGAAAGGCGAAAGGTGAAAGGCGAAAGGCGAAAGGTGAAAGGCGAAAGGCGAAAGGCGAAAGGCGAATGGCGAAAGGCGAAAGTCGCAAGGCGAAAGGCGAAAGGCGAAAGGCGAAAGGCGAAAGGCGAAAGGCGAAAGGCGAAAGGCGAAAGGCGAAAGGCGAAAGGCGAAAGGCGGAAGGCGAAAGGCGAAAGGCGAGGGGCGAGAGGCAAAAGTCAAAATGCCTAAGGCAAAAGGAAAAACGATTTTCAAAACATGAAATAAAAATGGAGAAATTTGAAATGCCTAAAGCAAAAGAAAAAACGATATTCAAAAGATAAAATACAAAAGTTGAAATTGAAAATGCGAAATGGAAAATTCGAAATTATAAATTCGTATTTCAAAAGGCTAAAGGCGAAATGCGAAAGGCGAAATGCGAAAGGCGAAAGACGAAAGGCGAAGGGCGAAAGTCGAAAGTCGAAAGGGGAAAGGCGAAAGGCAAAAGGCGAAAGGCCAAAGGCGAAAGGCGGAAGGTGAAAGGCGAAAGGCGAAATTCGAAAGGCGAAAGGCGAAAGGCGAAAGGCGAAAGGCGAAGGGCGAAGGGCGAAGGGCGAAAGGCGGAAGGTGAAAGGCGAAAGGCGAAAGGCGAAAGGCGAAAGGCGAAAGGCGAAGGGCGAAAGGCGAAAGGCGAAAGGCGAAAGGCGAAAGGCGAAAGGCGAAAGGCGAAAGGCGAAATGCAAAAGGCGAAAGGCGAAAGGCGAAAGGCGAAAGGTGAAATGGAGAAATTTAAAATGCCTAAAGCAAAAGAAAAAAACGATATTCAAAAGATAAAATACAAAAGTTGAAATTGAAAATGCGAAATGGAAAATTCGAAATTATAAATTTGTATTTCAAAATGCTAAAGGCGAATTGCGAAAGGCGAAAGACGAAAGGCGAAGGGCGAAAGTCGAAAGGCGAAAGGCGAAAGGCGAAAGGCGAAAGGCGAAAGGCGAAAGGCGAAAGGCGAAAGGTGAAAGGCGAAAGGCGAAAAGCGAATGGCGGAAGGCGAAAGGCAATAGGCGAAAGGCGAAAGGCGAAAGGCGAAAGGCGAAAGGCGAAAGGCGAAAGGCGAAAGGCGAAAGGCGAAAAGCGAATGGCGAAAGGCGAAAGGCGAAAGGCGAAAGGCGAAAGGCGAAAGGCGAAAGGCGAAAGGCGAAAGGCGAAAGGCGAAAGGTGAAAGGCGAAAGGCGAAAGGCGAAAGGCGACAGGCGAATGGCGAAAGGCGAAAGGCGAAAGGCGAAAGGCGAAAGGCGAAAGGCGAAAGGCGAAAGGCGAAAGGCGGAAGGCGAAAGGCGAGGGGCGAGAGGCAAAAGTCAAAATGCCTAAGGCAAAAGGAAAAACGATTTTCAAAACATGAAATAAAAATGGAGAAATTTGAAATGCCTAAAGCAAAAGAAAAAACGATATTCAAAAGATAAAATACAAAAGTTGAAATTGAAAATGCGAAATGGAAAATTCGAAATTATAAATTTGTATTTCAAAATGCTAAAGGCGAATTGCGAAAGGCGAAAGACGAAAGGCGAAGGGCGAAAGTCGAAAGGCGAAAGGCGAAAGGCGAAAGGCGAAAGGCGAAAGGCGAAAGGCGAAAGGCGAAAGGTGAAAGGCGAAAGGCGAAAGGTGAAAAGCGAAAGGCGAAAAGCGAATAGCGGAAGGCGAAAGGCAATAGGCGAAAGGCGAAAGGCGAAAGGCGAAAGGCGAAAGGCGAAAGGCGAAAGGCGAAAGGCGAAAAGCGAATGGCGAAAGGCGAAAGGCGAAAGGCGAAAGGCGAAAGGCGAAAGGCGAAAGGCGAAAGGCGAAAGGCGAAAGGCGAAAGGTGAAAGGCGAAAGGCGAAAGGCGAAAGGCGACAGGCGAATGGCGAAAGGCGAAAGGCGAAAGGCGAAAGGCGAAAGGCGAAAGGCGAAAGGCGAAAGGCGAAAGGCGGAAGGCGAAAGGCGAGGGGCGAAAAGCGAATGGCGAAAGGCGAAAGGCGAAAGGCGAAAGGCGAAAGGCAATAGGCGAAAGGCGAAAGGCGAAAGGCGAAAGGCGAAAGGCGAAAGGCGAAAGGCGAAAGGCGAAAGGCGAAAAGCAAATGGCGAAAGGCGAAAGGCGAAAGGCGAAAGGCGAAAGGCGAAAGGCGAAAGGCGAAAGGCGAAAGGCGAAAGGCGAAAGGTGAAAGGCGAAAGGCGAAAGGCGAAAGGCGACAGGCGAATGGCGAAAGGCGAAAGGCGAAAGGCGAAAGGCGAAAGGCGAAAGGCGAAAGGCGAAAGGCGAAAGGCGAAAGGCGAAAGGTGAAAGGCGAAAGGCGAAAGGCGAAAGGCGACAGGCGAATGGCGAAAGGCGAAAGGCGAAAGGCGAAAGGCGAAAGGCGAAAGGCGAAAGGCGAAAGGCGAAAGGCGGAAGGCGAAAGGCGAGGGGCGAGAGGCAAAAGTCAAAATGCCTAAGGCAAAAGGAAAAACGATTTTCAAAACATGAAATAAAAATGGAGAAATTTGAAATGCCTAAAGCAAAAGAAAAAACGATATTCAAAAGATAAAATACAAAAGTTGAAATTGAAAATGCGAAATGGAAAATTCGAAATTATAAATTTGTATTTCAAAATGCTAAAGGCGAATTGCGAAAGGCGAAAGACGAAAGGCGAAGGGCGAAAGTCGAAAGGCGAAAGGCGAAAGGCGAAAGGCGAAAGGCGAAAGGCGAAAGGCGAAAGGCGAAAGGCGAAAGGCGAAAGGCGAAAGGCGAAAGGCGGAAGGTGAAAGGCAAAAGGCGGAAGGTGAAAGGCGAAGGGCGAGATGCAAAAGTCAAAATGCCTAAGGCAAAATGAAAAACGATTTTCAAAAAATGAAATTAAAATGGAGAAATTTAAAATGCCCAAAGCAAAAGAAAAAACGATATTCAAAAGGTAATATACAAAAGTTGAAATTGAAAATGCGAAATGGAAAATTCGAAATTATAAATTCGTATTTCAAAATGCTAAAGGCGAAATGCGAAAAGCGAAAGGCGAAGGGCGAAATTCGAAAGGCGAATGTCGAAAGGCGAAAGGCGAAATCGAAAGGCGAAAGGCGAAAGGCGAAAGGCTAAAGGCGAAAGGCGAAAGGCGAAAGGCGAAAGGCGAAAGGCGAAAGGCGAAAGGCGAAAGTCGAAAGGCGAAAGGCGAAAGGCGAAATGCGAAAGGCGAAAGGCGGAAGGTGAAAGGCGAAAGGCGAAAGGCGGAATGTGAAAGGCGAAAGGCGAAATGCGGAAGGCGAAAGGCGAAAGGCGAAAGGCGGAAGGCGAAAGACCAAAGGCGAAAGGCGAAAGGCGAAAGGCGAAAGGCGAAAGGTGAAAGGCGAAAGGCGAAAGGTGAAAGGCGAAAGGCGATAGGCGAAAGGCGAAAGGCGAAAGGCGAAAGGCGAAAGGCGAAAGGCGAAAGGCAAAAGGCGAAAGTTGAAAGGCGAAAGGCGAAAAGTGAAAGGCGAAAGGCGAAAGGCGAAAGGCGAAAGGCGAAAGGCGATAGGCTGAAGGCGAAAGGCGAGAGGCAAAAGTCAAAATGCCTAAGGCAAAAGGAAAAACTATTTTCAAAACATGAAATAAAAATGGAGAAATTTAAAATGCCTAAAGCAAAAGAAAAAACGATATTCAAAAGATAAAATACAAAAGTTGAAATTGAAAATGCGAAATGGAAAATTCGACATTATAAATTCGTATTTCAAAAGGCTAAAGGCGAAATGCGAAAAGCGAAAGGCGAATGGCGAAATTCGAAAGGCGAATGTCGAAAGGCGAAAGGCGAAATCGAAAGGCGAAAGGCGAAAGGCGAAAGGCGAAAGGCGAAAGGCGAAAGGCGAAAGGCGAAAGGCGAAAGGCGAAAGGCGAAAGGCGAAAGGCGAAAGGCGAAAGGCGAAAGGCGAAAGGCGAAATGCGAAAGGCGAAAGGCGGAAGGTGAAAGGCGAAAGGCGAAAGGCGGAATGTGAAAGGCGAAAGGCGAAAGGCGGAAGGCGAAAGGCGAAAGGCGAAAGGCGGAAGGCGAAAGACCAAAGGCGAAAGGCGAAAGGCGAAAGGCGAAAGGCGAAAGGTGAAAGGCGAAAGGCGAAAGGTGAAAGGCGAAAGGCGATAGGCGAAAGGCGAAAGGCGAAAGGCGAAAGGCGAAAGGCGAAAGGCGAAAGGCGAAAGGCGGAAGGCGAAAGGCGAAAGGCGAGGGGCGAGAGGCAAAAGTCAAAATGCCTAAGGCAAAAGGAAAAACGATTTTCAAAACATGAAATAAAAATGGAGAAATTTGAAATGCCTAAAGCAAAAGAAAAAACGATATTCAAAAGATAAAATACAAAAGTTGAAATTGAAAATGCGAAATGGAAAATTCGAAATTATAAATTCGTATTTCAAAAGGCTAAAGGCGAAATGCGAAATGCGAAAGGCGAAAGACGAAAGGCGAAGGGCGAAAGTCGAAAGTCGAAAGGCGAAAGGCGAAAGGCAAAAGGCGAAAGGCCAAAGGCGAAAGGCGGAAGGCCAAAGGCGAAAGGCGAAAGGCGAGAGGCAAAAGTCAAAATGCCTAAGGCAAAAGGCGGAAGGCGAAAGGCGAAAGGCGAAAGGCGAAAGGCGAAAGGCGAAAGGCGAAAGGCGAAAGGCGAAAGGCGAAAGCGAAAGGCGAAAGGTGAAAAGCGAAAGGCGAAAGGCGAAAGGCGAAAGGCGAAAGGCGAAAGGCGAAAGGCGAAAGGCGAAAGGCGAAAGGCGAAAGGCGAAAGGCGAAAGGCGAAAGGCGAAAGGTGAAAGGCGAAAGGCGAAAGGTGAAAGGCGAAAGGCGAAAGGCGAAAGGCGAAAGGCGAAAGGCGAAAGGCGAAAGGCGAGGGGCGAGAGGCAAAAGTC
Organism: Dioctria rufipes; assembly: GCA_963924295.1. Taxonomy (NCBI): domain Eukaryota; kingdom Metazoa; phylum Arthropoda; class Insecta; order Diptera; family Asilidae; genus Dioctria; species Dioctria rufipes. The sequence goes on along the minus strand of CAWUPM010000673.1, from coordinate 90,240 downwards.
AAAATGCCTAAGGCAAAAGGAAAAACGATTTTCAAAACATGAAATAAAAATGGAGAAATTTGAAATGCCTAAAGCAAAAGAAAAAACGATATTCAAAAGATAAAATACAAAAGTTGAAATTGAAAATTCGAAATGGAAAATTCGAAATTATAAATTCGTATTTCAAAAGGCTAAAGGCGAAATGCGAAAGGCGAAATGCGAAAGGCGAAAGACGAAAGGCGAAGGGCGAAAGTCGAAAGTCGAAAGGGGAAAGGCGAAAGGCAAAAGGCGAAAGGCCAAAGGCGAAAGGCGGAAGGTGAAAGGCGAAAGGCGAAATTCGAAAGGCGAAAGGCGAAAGGCGAAAGGCGAAAGGCGAAAGGCGAAGGGCGAAGGGCGAAAGGCGGAAGGTGAAAGGCGAAAGGCGAAAGGCGAAAGGCGAAAGGCGAAGGGCGAAAGGCGAAAGGCGAAAGGCGAAAGGCGAAAGGCGAAAGGCGAAAGGCGAAAGGCGAAATGGAGAAATTTAAAATGCCTAAAGCAAAAGAAAAAAACGATATTCAAAAGATAAAATACAAAAGTTGAAATTGAAAATGCGAAATGGAAAATTCGAAATTATAAATTTGTATTTCAAAATGCTAAAGGCGAATTGCGAAAGGCGAAAGACGAAAGGCGAAGGGCGAAATTCGAAAGGCGAAATGCGAAATGCAAAAGGCGAAAGGCGAAAGGTGAAAGGCGAAAGGCGAAAGGTGAAAGGCGAAAGGCGAAAGGCGAAAGGCGAAAGGCGAAAGGCGAAAGGCGAAAGGCGAAAGGCGAAAGGCGAAAGGCGAAAGGCGAAAGGCGAAAGGCGAAAGGCGAAAGGCGAAAGGCGAAAGGCGAAAGGCGAAAGGCGAAAGGCGAAATGCGAAAGGCGAAAGGCGAAAGGGGAAAGGCGAAAGGCGAAAGGCGGAAGGTCAAAGGCGAAAGGCGAAAGGCGAAAGGCGAAATGCGAAAGGCGAAAAGCGAAAGGCGAAAGGCGGAAGGTGAAAGGCGAAAGGCGAAAGGCGAAAGGCGAAAGGCGAAAGGCGGAAGGCGAAAGGCGAAAGGCGAAAGGTGAAACGAGAAATGCGAATAGTGAAAGGCGAAAGGCGAAAGGCGGAAGGTAAAAGACGAAAGGCAAAAGGCGAAAGGCGAAAGGCGAAAGGCGAAAGGCGGAAGGCGAAAAGCGAAAGGCGAAAGGCGAAAGGCGAAAGGCGAAATGCGAAAGGCGAAAGGCGAAAGGCGGAAGGCGAAAAGCGGAAGGCGAAAGGCGAAATTCGAAAGGCGAAATGCGAAATGCAAAAGGCGAAAGGCGAAAGGTGAAAGGCGAAAGGCGAAAGGTGAAAGGCGAAAGGCGAAAGGCGAAAGGCGAAAGGCGAAAGGCGAAAGGCGAAAGGCGAAAGGCGAAAGGCGAAAGGCGAAAGGCGAAAGGCGAAAGGCGAAAGGCGAAAGGCGAAAGGCGAAAGGCGAAAGGCGAAAGGCGAAAGGCGAAAGGCGAAAGGCGAAAGGCGAAATGCGAAAGGCGAAAGGCGAAAGGGGAAAGGCGAAAGGCGAAAGGCGAAAGGCGGAAGGTCAAAGGCGAAAGGCGAAAGGCGAAAGGCGAAATGCGAAAGGCGAAAAGCGAAAGGCGAAAGGCGGAAGGTGAAAGGCGAAAGGCGAAAGGCGAAAGGCGAAAGGCGGAAGGCGAAAGGCGAAAGGCGAAAGGTGAAACGAGAAATGCGAATAGTGAAAGGCGAAAGGCGGAAGGTAAAAGACGAAAGGCAAAAGGCGAAAGGCGAAAGGCGAAAGGCGAAAGGCGGAAGGCGAAAAGCGAAAGGCGAAAGGCGAAAGGCGAAAGGCGAAATGCGAAAGGCGAAAGGCGAAAGGGGAAAGGCGAAAGGCGAAAGGCGAAAGGCGAAAGGCGGAAGGTCAAAGGCGAAAGGCGAAAGGCGAAAGGCGAAAAGCGAAAGGCGAAAGGCGGAAGGTGAAAGGCGAAAGGCGAAAGGCGAAAGGCGAAAGGCGAAAGGCGAAAGGCGAAAGGCGAAAGGCGAAAGGCGAAAGGCGAAAGGCGAAAGGCGAAAGGCGAAAGGCGAAAGGCGAAAGGCGGAAGGCGAAAGGCGAAAGGCGAGGGGCGAGAGGCAAAAGTCAAAATGCCTAAGGCAAAAGGAAAAACGATTTTCAAAACATGAAATAAAAATGGAGAAATTTGAAATGCCTAAAGCAAAAGAAAAAACGATATTCAAAAGATAAAATACAAAAGTTGAAATTGAAAATGCGAAATGGAAAATTCGAAATTATAAATTCGTATTTCAAAAGGCTAAAGGCGAAATGCGAAAGGCGAAATGCGAAAGGCGAAAGACGAAAGGCGAAGGGCGAAAGTCGAAAGTCGAAAGGGGAAAGGCGAAAGGCAAGAGGAGAAAGGCCAAAGGCGAAAGGCGGAAGGTGAAAGGCGAAAGGCGAAATTCGAAAGGCGAAAGGCGAAAGGCGAAAGGCGAAAGGCGAAGGGCGAAGGGCGAAAGGCGGAAGGTGAAAGGCGAAAGGCGAAAGGCGAAAGGCGAAAGGCGAAAGGCGAAAGGCGAAGGGCGAAAGGCGAAAGGCGAAAGGCGAAAGGCGAAAGGCGAAATGGAGAAATTTAAAATGCCTAAAGCAAAAGAAAAAAACGATATTCAAAAGATAAAATACAAAAGTTGAAATTGAAAATGCGAAATGGAAAATTCGAAATTATAAATTTGTATTTCAAAATGCTAAAGGCGAATTGCGAAAGGCAAAAGACGAAAGGCGAAGGGCGAAAGTCGAAAGGCGAAAGGCGAAAGGCGAAAGGCGAAAGGCGAAAGGCGAAAGGCGAAAGGCGAAAGGCGAAAGGCGAAAGGTGAAAGGCGAAAGGCGAAAAGCGAATGGCGGAAGGCGAAAGGCAATAGGCGAAAGGCGAAAGGCGAAAGGCGAAAGGCGAAAGGCGAAAAACGAAAGGCGAAAGGCGAAAAGCGAATGGCGAAAGGCGAAAGGCGAAAGGCGAAAGGCGAAAGGCGAAAGGCGAAAGGCGAAAGGCGAAAGGCGAAAGGCGAAAGGCGAAAGGCGAAAGGCGAAAGGCGAAAGGCGAAAGGTGAAAGGCGAAAGGCGAAAGGCGAAAGGCGAAAGGCGAATAGCGAAAGGCGAAAGGCGAAAGGCGAAAGGCGAAAGGCGAAAGGCGAAAGGCGAAAGGCGAAAGGCGAAAGGCGAAAGGCGAAAGGCGGAAGGCGAAAGGCGAGGGGCGAGAGGCAAAAGTCAAAATGCCTAAGGCAAAAGGAAAAACGATTTTCAAAACATGAAATAAATATGGAGAAATTTGAAATGCCTAAAGCAAAAGAAAAAACGATATTCAAAAGATAAAATACAAAAGTTGAAATTGAAAATGCGAAATGGAAAATTCGAAATTATAAATTTGAATTTCAAAATGCTAAAGGCGAATTGCGAAAGGCGAAAGGCGAAAGGCGAAAGGCGAAAGGCGAAAGGCGAAAGGCGAAAGGCGAAAGGCGAAAGGCGAAAGGCGAAAGGCGAAAGGCGAAAGGCGAAAGGCGAAAGGCGAAAGGCGAAAGGCGAAAGGCGAAAGGCGAAAGGCGAAAGGCGAAAGGCGAAAGGCGAAAGGCGAAAGGCGAAATGCGAAAGGCGAAAGGCGAAAGGGGAAAGGCGAAAGGCGAAAGGCGAAAGGCGGAAGGTCAAAGGCGAAAGGCGAAAGGCGAAAGGCGAAATGCGAAAGGCGAAAAGCGAAAGGCGAAAGGCGGAAGGTGAAAGGCGAAAGGCGAAAGGCGAAAGGCGAAAGGCGGAAGGCGAAAGGCGAAAGGCGAAAGGTGAAACGAGAAATGCGAATAGTGAAAGGCGAAAGGCGGAAGGTAAAAGACGAAAGGCAAAAGGCGAAAGGCGAAAGGCGAAAGGCGAAAGGCGGAAGGCGAAAAGCGAAAGGCGAAAGGCGAAAGGCGAAAGGCGAAATGCGAAAGGCGAAAGGCGAAAGGGGAAAGGCGAAAGGCGAAAGGCGAAAGGCGAAAGGCGGAAGGTCAAAGGCGAAAGGCGAAAGGCGAAAGGCGAAAAGCGAAAGGCGAAAGGCGGAAGGTGAAAGGCGAAAGGCGAAAGGCGAAAGGCGAAAGGCGAAAGGCGAAAGGCGAAAGGCGAAAGGCGAAAGGCGAAAGGCGAAAGGCGAAAGGCGAAAGGCGAAAGGCGAAAGGCGAAAGGCGGAAGGCGAAAGGCGAAAGGCGAGGGGCGAGAGGCAAAAGTCAAAATGCCTAAGGCAAAAGGAAAAACGATTTTCAAAACATGAAATAAAAATGGAGAAATTTGAAATGCCTAAAGCAAAAGAAAAAACGATATTCAAAAGATAAAATACAAAAGTTGAAATTGAAAATGCGAAATGGAAAATTCGAAATTATAAATTCGTATTTCAAAAGGCTAAAGGCGAAATGCGAAAGGCGAAATGCGAAAGGCGAAAGACGAAAGGCGAAGGGCGAAAGTCGAAAGTCGAAAGGGGAAAGGCGAAAGGCAAGAGGAGAAAGGCCAAAGGCGAAAGGCGGAAGGTGAAAGGCGAAAGGCGAAATTCGAAAGGCGAAAGGCGAAAGGCGAAAGGCGAAAGGCGAAAGGCGAAGGGCGAAGGGCGAAAGGCGGAAGGTGAAAGGCGAAAGGCGAAAGGCGAAAGGCGAAAGGCGAAAGGCGAAAGGCGAAGGGCGAAAGGCGAAAGGCGAAAGGCGAAAGGCGAAAGGCGAAGGGCGAAAGGCGAAAGGCGAAGGGCGAAAGGCGAAAGGCGAAAGGCGAAAGGCGAAAGGCGAAATGGAGAAATTTAAAATGCCTAAAGCAAAAGAAAAAAACGATATTCAAAAGATAAAATACAAAAGTTGAAATTGAAAATGCGAAATGGAAAATTCGAAATTATAAATTTGTATTTCAAAATGCTAAAGGCGAAAGGCGAAAGGCGAAAGGCGAAAGGCGAAGGGCGAAAGGCGAAAGGCGAAAGGCGAAAGGCGAAAGGCGAAATGGAGAAATTTAAAATGCCTAAAGCAAAAGAAAAAAACGATATTCAAAAGATAAAATACAAAAGTTGAAATTGAAAATGCGAAATGGAAAATTCGAAATTATAAATTTGTATTTCAAAATGCTAAAGGCGAATTGCGAAAGGCAAAAGACGAAAGGCGAAGGGCGAAAGTCGAAAGGCGAAAGGCGAAAGGCGAAAGGCGAAAGGCGAAAGGCGAAAGGCGAAAGGCGAAAGGCGAAAGGCGAAAGGTGAAAGGCGAAAGGCGAAAAGCGAATGGCGGAAGGCGAAAGGCAATAGGCGAAAGGCGAAAGGCGAAAGGCGAAAGGCGAAAGGCGAAAAACGAAAGGCGAAAGGCGAAAAGCGAATGGCGAAAGGCGAAAGGCGAAAGGCGAAAGGCGAAAGGCGAAAGGCGAAAGGCGAAAGGCGAAAGGCGAAAGGCGAAAGGCGAAAGGCGAAAGGCGAAAGGCGAAAGGCGAAAGGTGAAAGGCGAAAGGCGAAAGGCGAAAGGCGAAAGGCGAATAGCGAAAGGCGAAAGGCGAAAGGCGAAAGGCGAAAGGCGAAAGGCGAAAGGCGAAAGGCGAAAGGCGAAAGGCGAAAGGCGAAAGGCGGAAGGCGAAAGGCGAGGGGCGAGAGGCAAAAGTCAAAATGCCTAAGGCAAAAGGAAAAACGATTTTCAAAACATGAAATAAAAATGGAGAAATTTGAAATGCCTAAAGCAAAAGAAAAAACGATATTCAAAAGATAAAATACAAAAGTTGAAATTGAAAATGCGAAATGGAAAATTCGAAATTATAAATTTGAATTTCAAAATGCTAAAGGCGAATTGCGAAAGGCGAAAGGCGAAAGGCGAAAGGCGAAAGGCGAAAGGCGAAAGGCGAAAGGCGAAAGGCGAAAGGCGAAAGGCGAAAGGCGAAAGGCGAAAGGCGAAAGGCGAAAGGCGAAAGGCGAAAGGCGAAAGGCGAAAGGCGAAAGGCGAAAGGCGAAAGGCGAAAGGCGAAAGGCGAAATGCGAAAGGCGAAAGGCGAAAGGGGAAAGGCGAAAGGCGAAAGGCGAAAGGCGGAAGGTCAAAGGCGAAAGGCGAAAGGCGAAAGGCGAAATGCGAAAGGCGAAAAGCGAAAGGCGAAAGGCGGAAGGTGAAAGGCGAAAGGCGAAAGGCGAAAGGCGAAAGGCGGAAGGCGAAAGGCGAAAGGCGAAAGGTGAAACGAGAAATGCGAATAGTGAAAGGCGAAAGGCGGAAGGTAAAAGACGAAAGGCGAAAGGCGAAAGGCGAAAGGCGGAAGGCGAAAAGCGAAAGGCGAAAGGCGAAAGGCGAAAGGCGAAATGCGAAAGGCGAAAGGCGAAAGGGGAAAGGCGAAAGGCGAAAGGCGAAAGGCGAAAGGCGAAAGGCGAAAGGCGGAAGGTCAAAGGCGAAAGGCGAAAGGCGAAAGGCGAAAAGCGAAAGGCGAAAGGCGGAAGGTGAAAGGCGAAAGGCGAAAGGCGAAAGGCGAAAGGCGAAAGGCGAAAGGCGAAAGGCGAAAGGCGAAAGGCGAAAGGCGAAAGGCGAAAGGCGAAAGGCGAAAGGCGAAAGGCGAAAGGCGGAAGGCGAAAGGCGAAAGGCGAGGGGCGAGAGGCAAAAGTCAAAATGCCTAAGGCAAAAGGAAAAACGATTTTCAAAACATGAAATAAAAATGGAGAAATTTGAAATGCCTAAAGCAAAAGAAAAAACGATATTCAAAAGATAAAATACAAAAGTTGAAATTGAAAATGCGAAATGGAAAATTCGAAATTATAAATTCGTATTTCAAAAGGCTAAAGGCGAAATGCGAAAGGCGAAATGCGAAAGGCGAAAGACGAAAGGCGAAGGGCGAAAGTCGAAAGTCGAAAGGGGAAAGGCGAAAGGCAAGAGGAGAAAGGCCAAAGGCGAAAGGCGGAAGGTGAAAGGCGAAAGGCGAAATTCGAAAGGCGAAAGGCGAAAGGCGAAAGGCGAAAGGCGAAAGGCGAAGGGCGAAGGGCGAAAGGCGGAAGGTGAAAGGCGAAAGGCGAAAGGCGAAAGGCGAAAGGCGAAAGGCGAAAGGCGAAGGGCGAAAGGCGAAAGGCGAAAGGCGAAAGGCGAAAGGCGAAATGGAGAAATTTAAAATGCCTAAAGCAAAAGAAAAAAACGATATTCAAAAGATAAAATACAAAAGTTGAAATTGAAAATGCGAAATGGAAAATTCGAAATTATAAATTTGTATTTCAAAATGCTAAAGGCGAATTGCGAAAGGCAAAAGACGAAAGGCGAAGGGCGAAAGTCGAAAGGCGAAAGGCGAAAGGCGAAAGGCGAAAGGCGAAAGGCGAAAGGCGAAAGGCGAAAGGCGAAAGGCGAAAGGCGAAAGGTGAAAGGCGAAAGGCGAAAAGCGAATGGCGGAAGGCGAAAGGCAATAGGCGAAAGGCGAAAGGCGAAAGGCGAAAGGCGAAAGGCGAAAAACGAAAGGCGAAAGGCGAAAAGCGAATGGCGAAAGGCGAAAGGCGAAAGGCGAAAGGCGAAAGGCGAAAGGCGAAAGGCGAAAGGCGAAAGGCGAAAGGCGAAAGGCGAAAGGCGAAAGGCGAAAGGCGAAAGGCGAAAGGTGAAAGGCGAAAGGCGAAAGGCGAAAGGCGAAAGGCGAATAGCGAAAGGCGAAAGGCGAAAGGCGAAAGGCGAAAGGCGAAAGGCGAAAGGCGAAAGGCGAAAGGCGAAAGGCGAAAGGCGAAAGGCGGAAGGCGAAAGGCGAGGGGCGACAGGCAAAAGTCAAAATGCCTAAGGCAAAAGGAAAAACGATTTTCAAAACATGAAATAAAAATGGAGAAATTTGAAATGCCTAAAGCAAAAGAAAAAACGATATTCAAAAGATAAAATACAAAAGTTGAAATTGAAAATGCGAAATGGAAAATTCGAAATTATAAATTTGAATTTCAAAATGCTAAAGGCGAATTGCGAAAGGCGAAAGACGAAAGGCGAAGGGCGAAAGTCGAAAGGCGAAAGGCGAAAGGCGAAAGGCGAAAGGCGAAAGGCGAAAGGTGAAAGGCGAAAGGCGAAAGGTGAAAAGCGAAAGGCGAAAAGCGAATGGCGGAAGGCGAAAGGCAATAGGCGAAAGGCGAAAGGCGAAAGGCGAAAGGCGAAAGGCGAAAGGCGAAAGGCGAAAGGCGAAAGGCGAAAAGCGAATGGCGAAAGGCGAAAGGCGAAAGGCGAAAGGCGAAAGGCGAAAGGCGAAAGGCGAAAGGCGAAAGGCGAAAGGCGAAAGGCGAAAGGCGAAAGGCGAAAGGCGAAAGGCGAAAGGCGGAAGGTGAAAGGCAAAAGGCGGAAGGTGAAAGGCGAAGGGCGAGATGCAAAAGTCAAAATGCCTAAGGCAAAATGAAAAACGATTTTCAAAAAATGAAATTAAAATGGAGAAATTTAAAATGCCCAAAGCAAAAGAAAAAACGATATTCAAAAGGTAATATACAAAAGTTGAAATTGAAAATGCGAAATGGAAAATTCGAAATTATAAATTCGTATTTCAAAATGCTAAAGGCGAAATGCGAAAAGCGAAAGGCGAAGGGCGAAATTCGAAAGGCGAATGTCGAAAGGCGAAAGGCGAAATCGAAAGACGAAAGGCGAAAGGCGAAAGGCGAAAGGCGAAAGGCGAAAGGCGAAAGGCGAAAGGCGAAAGGCGAAAGGCGAAAGGCGAAAGTCGAAAGGCGAAAGGCGAAAGGCGAAATGCGAAAGGCGAAAGGCGGAAGGTGAAAGGCGAAAGGCGAAAGGCGGAATGTGAAAGGCGAAAGGCGAAATGCGGAAGGCGAAAGGCGAAAGGCGAAAGGCGGAAGGCGAAAGACCAAAGGCGAAAGGCGAAAGGCGAAAGGCGAAAGGCGAAAGGTGAAAGGCGAAAGGCGAAAGGTGAAAGGCGAAAGGCGATAGGCGAAAGGCGAAAGGCGAAAGGCGAAAGGCGAAAGGCGAAAGGCGAAAGGCGAAAGGCGAAAGGCGAAAGGCAAAAGGCGAAAGTTGAAAGGCGAAAGGCGAAAAGTGAAAGGCGAAAGGCGAAAGGCGATAGGCTGAAGGCGAAAGGCGAGAGGCAAAAGTCAAAATGCCTAAGGCAAAAGGAAAAACTATTTTCAAAACATGAAATAAAAATGGAGAAATTTAAAATGCCTAAAGCAAAAGAAAAAACGATATTCAAAAGATAAAATACAAAAGTTGAAATTGAAAATGCGAAATGGAAAATTCGACATTATAAATTCGTATTTCAAAAGGCTAAAGGCGAAATGCGAAAAGCGAAAGGCGAAGGGCGAAATTCGAAAGGCGAATGTCGAAAGGCGAATGGCGAAATCGAAAGGCGAAAGGCGAAAGGCGAAAGGCGAAAGGCGAAAGGCGAAAGGCGAAAGGCGAAAGGCGAAAGGCGAAAGGCGAAAGGCGAAAGGCGAAAGGCGAAAGGCGAAAGGCGAAATGCGAAAGGCGAAAGGCGGAATGTGAAAGGCGAAAGGCGAAAGGCGGAATGTGAAAGGCGAAAGGCGAAAGGCGGAAGGCGAAAGGCGAAAGGCGAAAGGCGGAAGGCGAAAGACCAAAGGCGAAAGGCGAAAGGCGAAAGGCGAAAGGCGAAAGGCGAAAGGCGAAAGGTGAAAGGCGAAAGGCGAAAGGTGAAAGGCGAAAGGCGATAGGCGAATGGCGAAAGGCGAAAGGCGAAAGGCGGAAGGCGAAAAGCGAAAGGCGAGGGGCGAGAGGCAAAAGTCAAAATGCCTAAGGCAAAAGGAAAAACGATTTTCAAAACATGAAATAAAAATGGAGAAATTTGAAATGCCTAAAGCAAAAGAAAAAACGATATTCAAAAGATAAAATACAAAAGTTGAAATTGAAAATGCGAAATGGAAAATTCGAAATTATAAATTCGTATTTCAAAAGGCTAAAGGCGAAATGCGAAAGGCGAAATGCGAAAGGCGAAAGACGAAAGGCGAAGGGCGAAAGGCGAAGGGCGAAAGGCGAAAGGCGGAAGGTGAAAGGCAAAAGGCGGAAGGTGAAAGGCGAAGGGCGAGATGCAAAAGTCAAAATGCCTAAGGCAAAATGAAAAACGATTTTCAAAAAATGAAATTAAAATGGAGAAATTTAAAATGCCCAAAGCAAAAGAAAAAACGATATTCAAAAGGTAATATACAAAAGTTGAAATTGAAAATGCGAAATGGAAAATTCGAAATTATAAATTCGTATTTCAAAATGCTAAAGGCGAAATGCGAAAAGCGAAAGGCGAAGGGCGAAATTCGAAAGGCGAATGTCGAAAGGCGAAAGGCGAAATCGAAAGACGAAAGGCGAAAGGCGAAAGGCGAAAGGCGAAAGGCGAAAGGCGAAAGGCGAAAGGCGAAAGGCGAAAGGCGAAAGGCGAAAGGCGAAAGGCGAAAGTCGAAAGGCGAAAGGCGAAAGGCGAAATGCGAAAGGCGAAAGGCGGAAGGTGAAAGGCGAAAGGCGAAAGGCGGAATGTGAAAGGCGAAAGGCGAAATGCGGAAGGCGAAAGGCGAAAGGCGAAAGGCGGAAGGCGAAAGACCAAAGGAGAAAGGCGAAAGGCGAAAGGCGAAAGGCGAAAGGTGAAAGGCGAAAGGCGAAAGGTGAAAGGCGAAAGGCGATAGGCGAAAGGCGAAAGGCGAAAGGCGAAAGGCGAAAGGCGAAAGGCGAAAGGCGAAAGGCGAAAGGCGAAAGGCGAAAGGCAAAAGGCGAAAGTTGAAAGGCGAAAGGCGAAAAGTGAAAGGCGAAAGGCGAAAGGCGATAGGCTGAAGGCGAAAGGCGAGAGGCAAAAGTCAAAATGCCTAAGGCAAAAGGAAAAACTATTTTCAAAACATGAAATAAAAATGGAGAAATTTAAAATGCCTAAAGCAAAAGAAAAAACGATATTCAAAAGATAAAATACAAAAGTTGAAATTGAAAATGCGAAATGGAAAATTCGACATTATAAATTCGTATTTCAAAAGGCTAAAGGCGAAATGCGAAAAGCGAAAGGCGAAGGGCGAAATTCGAAAGGCGAATGTCGAAAGGCGAAAGGCGAAATCGAAAGGCGAAAGGCGAAAGGCGAAAGGCGAAAGGCGAAAGGCGAAAGGCGAAAGGCGAAAGGCGAAAGGCGAAAGGCGAAAGGCGAAAGGCGAAAGGCGAAAGGCGAAATGCGAAAGGCGAAAGGCGGAATGTGAAAGGCGAAAGGCGAAAGGCGGAATGTGAAAGGCGAAAGGCGAAAGGCGGAAGGCGAAAGGCGAAAGGCGAAAGGCGGAAGGCGAAAGACCAAAGGCGAAAGGCGAAAGGCGAAAGGCGAAAGGCGAAAGGCGAAAGGCGAAAGGTGAAAGGCGAAAGGCGAAAGGTGAAAGGCGAAAGGCGATAGGCGAATGGCGAAAGGCGAAAGGCGAAAGGCGGAAGGCGAAAGGCGAAAGGCGAGGGGCGAGAGGCAAAAGTCAAAATGCCTAAGGCAAAAGGAAAAACGATTTTCAAAACATGAAATAAAAATGGAGAAATTTGAAATGCCTAAAGCAAAAGAAAAAACGATATTCAAAAGATAAAATACAAAAGTTGAAATTGAAAATGCGAAATGGAAAATTCGAAATTATAAATTCGTATTTCAAAAGGCTAAAGGCGAAATGCGAAAGGCGAAATGCGAAAGGCGAAAGACGAAAGGCGAAGGGCGAAAGTCGAAAGTCGAAAGGCGAAAGGCGAAAGGCAAAAGGCGAAAGGCCAAAGGCGAAAGGCCAAAGGCGAAAGGCGAAAGGCGAAAGGCGAGAGGCAAAAGTCAAAATGCCTAAGGCAAAAGGCGGAAGGCGAAAGGCGAAAGGCGAAAGGCGAAAGGCGAAAGGCGAAAGGCGAAAGGCGAAAGGCGAAAGGCGAAAGGCGAAAGCGAAAGGCGAAAGGTGAAAAGCGAAAGGCGAAAGGCGAAAGGCGAAAGGCGAAAGGCGAAAGGCGAAAGGCGAAAGGCGAAAGGCGAAAGGCGAAAGGCGAAAGGCGAAAGGCGAAAGGTGAAAGGCGAAAGGCGAAAGGTGAAAGGCGAAAGGCGAAAGGCGAAAGGCGAAAGGCGAAAGGCGAAAGGCGAAAGGCGAAAGGCGAAAGGCGAAAGGCGAAAGGCGGAAGGCGAAAGGCGAAAGGCGAGGGGCGAGAGGCAAAAGTCAAAATGCCTAAGGCAAAAGGAAAAACGATTTTCAAAACATGAAATAAAAATGGAGAAATTTGAAATGCCTAAAGCAAAAGAAAAAACGATATTCAAAAGATAAAATACAAAAGTTGAAATTGAAAATTCGAAATGGAAAATTCGAAATTATAAATTCGTATTTCAAAAGGCTAAAGGCGAAATGCGAAAGGCGGGATGCGAAAGGCGAAAGACGAAAGGCGAAGGGCGAAAGTCGAAAGTCGAAAGGGGAAAGGCGAAAGGCAAAAGGCGAAAGGCGAAAGGCGGAAGGTGAAAGGCGAAAGGCGAAATTCGAAAGGCGAAAGGCGAAAGGCGAAAGGCGAAAGGCGAAAGGCGAAAGGCGAAGGGCGAAGGGCGAAAGGCGGAAGGTGAAAGGCGAAAGGCGAAAGGCGAAAGGCGAAAGGCGAAGGGCGAAAGGCGAAAGGCGAAAGGCGAAAGGCGAAAGGCGAAAGGCGAAATGGAGAAATTTAAAATGCCTAAAGCAAAAGAAAAAAACGATATTCAAAAGATAAAATACAAAAGTTGAAATTGAAAATGCGAAATGGAAAATTCGAAATTATAAATTTGTATTTCAAAATGCTAAAGGCGAATTGCGAAAGGCGAAAGACGAAAGGCGAAGGGCGAAATTCGAAAGGCGAAATGCGAAATGCAAAAGGCGAAAGGCGAAAGGTGAAAGGCGAAAGGCGAAAGGTGAAAGGCGAAAGGCGAAATGCGAAAGGCGAAAGGCGAAAGGCGAAAGGCGAAAGGCGAAAGGCGAAAGGCGAAAGGCGAAAGGCGAAAGGCGAAAGGCGAAAGGCGAAATGCGAAAGGCGAAAGGCGAAAGGGGAAAGGCGAAAGGCGAAAGGCGAAAGGCGGAAGGTCAAAGGCGAAAGGCGAAAGGCGAAAGGCGAAATGCGAAAGGCGAAAAGCGAAAGGCGAAAGGCGGTAGGTGAAAGGCGAAAGGCGAAAGGCGAAAGGCGAAAGGCGGAAGGCGAAAGGCGAAAGGCGAAAGGTGAAACGAGAAATGCGAATAGTGAAAGGCGAAAGGCGAAAGGCGGAAGGTAAAAGACGAAAGGCAAAAGGCGAAAGGCGAAAGGCGGAAGGCGAAAAGCGAAAGGCGAAAGGCGAAAGGCGAAAGGCGAAAGGCGAAAGGCGAAAGGCGAAATGCGAAAGGCGAAAGGCGAAAGGGGAAAGGCGAAAGGCGAAAGGCGAAAGGCGAAAGGCGAAAGGCGAAATGCGAAAGGCGAAAGGCGAAAGGGGAAAGGCGAAAGGCGAAAGGCGGAAGGTCAAAGGCGAAAGGCGAAAGGCGAAAGGCGAAAGGCGAAAAGCGAAAGGCGAAAGGCGGAAGGTGAAAGGCGAAAGGCGAAAGGCGAAAGGCGGAAGGCGAAAGGCGAAAGGCGAAAGGTGAAACGAGAAATGCGAATAGTGAAAGGCGAAAGGCGAAAGGCGAAAGGCGAAAGGCGAAAGGCGAAAGGCGAAAGGCGAAAGGCGGAAGGCGAAAGGTGAAAGGCGAAGAGCGAAAGGTGAAAGGCGAAAGGCGAAAGGTGAAAGCCGAAAGGCGAAAGGTGATAGGCGAAAGGCGAAAGGCGGAAGGCGAAAGGCGGAAGACGAAAGGCGAAAGGCGGAGGGCGAGAGGCGAAAGGTGAAAGGCGAAAGGCGAAATGCGAAAGGCGAAAGACGAAAGCGAAGGGCGAAAGTCGAAATTCGAAAGGCGAAAGGCGAAAGGCAAAAGGCGAAAGGCCAAAGGCGAAAGGCGGAAGGTGAAAGGCGAAAGGCGAAATTCGAAAGGCGAAAGGCGAAAGGCGAAAGGCGAAAGGCGAAAGGCGAAAGGCGAAGGGCGAAAGGCGGAAGGTGAAAGGCGAAAGGCGAAGGGCGAAAGGCGAAGGGCGAAAGGCGAAAGGCGAAAGGCGAAAGGCGAAAGGCGAAAGGCGAAAGGCGAAAGGCGAATGGCGGAAGGCGAAAGGTGAAAGGCGAAGAGCGAAAGGTGAAAGGCGAAAGCCGAAAGGCGAAAGGTGATAGGCGAAAGGCGAAAGGCGGAAGGCGAAAGGCGGAAGGCGAAGGGCGAAAGGCGAAGGGCGAGAGGCGAAAGGTGAAAGGCGAAAGGCGAAAGGCGAAAGGCGAAAGGCGAAAGGCGAAAGGCGAAAGGCGAAAGGCGAAAGGCGAAAGGCGAAAGGCGAAAGGCGGAACGCGGAAGGTGAAAGGCGAAAGGCGAAAGGCGAAAGGCGAAGGGCGAAAGGCGAAAGGCGAAAGGCGAAAGGCGAAAAGCGGAAGGCAAAAGGAAAAACGATTTTCAAAACATGAAATAAAAATGGAGAAATTTAAAATGCCTAAAGCAAAAGAAAAAACGATATTCAAAAGATAAAATACAAAAGTTTAAATTGAAAATGCGAAATGGAAAATTCGAAATTATAGATTCGTATTTCAAAAGGCTAAAAGCGAAATACGAAAGGCGAAAGACGAAAGGCGAAGGGCGAAAGTCGAAATGCGAAAGGCGAATGGCGAAAGGCGAAAGGCGAAAGGCGAAAGGCGAAAGGCTAAAGGCGAAAGGCGAAAGCGAAAGGCGAAAGGCGAAAAGCGAAAGGCGAAAGGCGAAAGGCGAAAGGCGAAAGCGAAAGGCGAAAGGTGAAAGGCGAAAGGCGAAAGGTGAAAGGCGAAAGGCGAAAGGCGAAAGGCGAAAGGCGAAAGACGAAAGGCGAAAGGCGAAAGGCGAAAGGCGAAAGGCGAAAGGCGAAAGGCGAAAGGCGAAAGGCGAAAGGCGAAAGGCGAAAGGCGAAAGGCGAAAGGCGAAAGGCGAAAGGCGAAAGGCGAAAGGCGGAAGGCGAAAGGCGAAAGTCGAAAGGCAAAAGGCGAGGGGCGAGAGGCAAAAGTCAAAATGCCTAAGGCAAAAGGAAAAACGATTTTCAAAACATGAAATAAAAATGGAGAAATTTGAAATGCCTAAAGCAAAAGAAAAAACGATATTCAAAAGATAAAATACAAAAGTTGAAATTGAAAATGCGAAATGGAAAATTCGAAATTATAAATTCGTATTTCAAAAGGCTAAAGGCGAAATGCGAAAGGCGAAAGACGAAAGGCGAAGGGCGAAAGTCGAAAGGCGAAAGGCAAAAGGCGAAAGGCGAAAGGCGAAAGGCGAAAGGCGAAAGGCGAAAGGCGAAGGGCGAAAGGCGAAAGGCGAAAGGCGAAAGGCGAAAGGCGGAATGCGAAAGGCGAAAGGCGGAAGGCGAAAGTTGAAAGGCGAAAGGCGAAAGGTGAAAGGCGAAAGGCGAAAGGTGAAAGCCGAAAGGCGAAAGGTGAAAGGCGAAAGGCGAAAAGCGAAAGACGAAAGGCGAAAGGCGAAAGGAGGAAGGCGAAAGGCGAAAGGCGAAAGGCGAAGGGCGAGAGGCGAAAGGTGAAAAGCGAAAGGCGAAAGGCGAAAGGCGAAAGGCGAAAGGCGAAAGGTGAAAGGCGAATGGCGAAAGGCGAAAGGCGAAAGGCGAAAAGCGGAAGGCGAAAGGCGAAAGGCGAAAGGCGAAAGGCGAAAGGCGAAAGGCGAAAGGCGAAAGGCGAAAGCGAAAGGCGAAAGGTGAAAAGCGAAAGGCGAAAGGCGAAAGGCGAAAGGCGAAAGGCGAAAGGCGAAAGGTGAAAGGCGAAAGGCGAAAGGTGAAAGGCGAAAGGCGAAAGGCGAAAGGCGAAAGGCGAAAGGCGAAAGGCGAAAGGCGGAAGGCGAAAGGCAAAAGGCGGAAGGCCAAAGGCGAAAGGCGGAAGGCCAAAGGCGAAAGGCGAAAGGCGAAAGGCGAGAGGCAAAAGTCAAAATGCCTAAGGCAAAAGGCGGAAGGCGAAAGGCGAAAGGCGAAAGGCGAAAGGCGAAAGGCGAAAGGCGAAAGGCGAAAGCGAAAGTCGAAAGGTGAAAAGCGAAAGGCGAAAGGCGAAAGGCGAAATTCGAAAGGGGAAAGGCGAAAGGCGAAAGGCGAAAGGCGAAAGCCGAAAGGCGAAAGCCGAAAGGCGAAAGGCGAAAGGCGAAATGCGAAAGGCGAAAAGCGAAAGGCGAAAGGCGGAAGGTGAAAGGCGAAAGGCGAAAGGCGGAAGGCGAAAGGCGAAAGCTGAAAGGCGAAATGCGAATAGTGAAAGGCGAAAGGCGGAAGGTGAAAGGCGAAAGGCGAAAGGCGGAAGGCGAAATGCGAAAGGCGAAAGGCGAAAGGCGAAAAACGAAAGGCGAAAGGCGAAAGGCGAAAGGCGGAAGGTGAAAGGCGAAAGGCGATAGGCGAAAGGCGAAAGGCGAAAGTCGAAAGGCGAAAGCCGAAAGTTGAAAGGCGAAAGGCGAAAAGTGAAAGGCGAAAGGCGAAAGGCGAAAGGCGGAAGGCGAAAGGCGAAAGGCGAAAGGCGAAAGGCGAAGGGCGAGAGGCAAAAGTCAAAATGCCTAAGGCAAAAGGAAAAACGATTTTCAAAACATGAAATAAAAATGGAGAAATTTAAAATGCCTAAAGCAAAAGAAAAAACGATATTCAAAAGATAAAATACAAAAGTTGAAATTGAAAATGCGAAATGGAAAATTCGAAATTATAAATTCGTATTTCAAAAGGCTAAAGGCGAAATGCGAAAGGCGAAAGACGAAAGGCGAAGGGCGAATGTCGAAAGGCGAAAGGCGAATGGCGAAATGCGAAAGGCGAAAGGCGAAAGGCGAAAGGCAAAAGGCGAAAGCGAAAGGCGAAAGGCGAAAGGCGAAAGGCAAAAGGCGAAAGGCGAAAGGCGAAAGGCGAAAGGCGAAAGGCGAAAGGCGAAAGGCGAAAGGCGAAAGGCGAAAGGCGAAAGGCGAAAGGCGAAAGGCGAAAGGCGAAAGGCGAAAGGCGAAAGGCGAAAGACGAAAGGCGAAAGGCGAAAGGCGAAAGGCGAAAGGCGAAAGGCGAACGGCGAAAGGCGAAAGGCGAAAGGCGAAAGGCGAAAGGCGAAAGGCGAAAGGCGAAAGGCGAAAGGCGAAAGGCGAAAGGCGAAAGGCGAAAGGCGAAAGGCGAAAGGCGAAAGGCGAAACGCGAAAGGCAAAAGGCGAAAGGCGAAAGGCGAAAAGCGAAAGGCGAAATGCGAAAGGCGAAAACGAAAGGCGAAAGGCGAAAGGCGAAAGGCGAAATGTGAAAGGCGAAAGGCGAAAGGCGAAAGGCGAAAGGCGAAAGGCGAAAGGCGAAAGGCGAAAGGCGAAAGGCGGAAGGCGAAAAGCGAAAGGCGAAAGGCGAAAGGCGAAAGGAGAAAGGCGAAAGGCGAAAGGCGAAAGGCGGAAGGCGGAAGGCGAAAGGCGGAAGGCGAACGGCGAACGGCGAAAGGCGAGAGGCTAAAGTCAAAATGCCTAAGGCAAAAGGCGGAAGGTGAAAGGCGAAAGGCGAAAGGCGGAAGGTGAAAGGCGAAAGGCGAAGGGCGAAAGGCGAAAGGCGAAAGGCGAAAGGCGAAAGGCGAAAGGCGAAAGGCGAAAGGCGAAAGGCGAACGGCGAAAGGCGAAAGGCGAGAGGCTAAAGTCAAAATGCCTAAGGCAAAAGGCGGAAGGTGAAAGGCGAAAGGCGAAAGGCGGAAGGTGAAAGGCGAAAGGCGAAGGGCGAAAGGCGAAAGGCGAAAGGCGAAAGGCGAAAGGCGAAAGGCGAAAGGCGAAAGGCGAAAGGCGAAAGGCGAAAGGCGGAAGGCGAAAGGTGAAAGGCGAAGAGCGAAAGGTGAAAGGCGAAAGGCGAAAGGTGAAAGCCGAAAGGCGAAAGATGATAGGCGAAAGGCGAAAGGCGGAAGGCGAAAGGCGAAAGGCGAAAGGCGAAGGGCGAGAGGCGAAATGTGAAAGGCGAAAGGCGAAAGGCGAAAGGCGAAAGGCGAAAGGCGAAAGGCGAAAGGCGAAAGGCGAAAGGCGGAAGGCGAAAGGCGAAAGGCGAAAGGCGAAAGGCGAAAGGCGAAAAGCGGAAGGCAAAAGGAAAAACGATTTTCAAAACATGAAATGAAAATGGAGAAATTTAAAACGCCTAAAGCAAAAGAAAAAAACGATATTCAAAAGATAAAATACAAAAGTTGAAATTGAAAATGCGAAATGGAAAATTCGAAATTATAAATTTGTATTTCAAAATGCTAAAGGCGAATTGCGAAAGGCGAAAGACGAAAGGCGAAGGGCGAAAGTCGAAAGGCGAAAGGCGAAATGCAAAAGGCGAAAGGCGAAAGGCGAAAGGTGAAAGGCGAAAGGCGAAAGGTGAAAGGCGAAAGGCGAAAGGCGAAAGGCGAAAGGCGAAAGGCGAAAGGCGAAAGGCGAACGGCAAAGGGCGAAAGGCGGAAGGTGAAAGGCGAAAGGCGAAAGGCGAAAGGCGAAAGGCGAAGGACGAAAGGCGAAAGGCGAAAGGCGAAAGGCGAAAGGCGAAAGGCGAAAGGCGAAAGGCGAAAGGCGGAAGGCGGAAGGTGAAAGGCGAAAGGCGAAAGGCGAAAGGCGAAAGGCGAAAGGCGAAAGGCGAAAGGCGAAAGGCGAAAGGCGAAAGGCGAAAGGCGAAAGGCGAAAGGCGAAAGGCGAAAGGCGAAAAGCGGAAGGCAAAAGGAAAAACGATTTTCAAAACATGAAATGAAAATGGAGAAATTTAAAATGCCTAAAGCAAAAGAAAAAAACGATATTCAAAAGATAAAATACAAAAGTTGAAATTGAAAATGCGAAATGGAAAATTCGAAATTATAAATTTGTATTTCAAAATGCTAAAGGCGAATTGCGAAAGGCGAAAGACGAAAGGCGAAGGGCGAAAGTCGAAAGGCGAAAGGCGAAAGGCGAAATGCAAAAGGCGAAAGGCGAAAGGCGAAAGGTGAAAGGCGAAAGGCGAAAGGTGAAAGGCGAAAGGCGAAAGGCGAAAGGCGAAAGGCGAAAGGCGAAAGGCGAAAGGCGAAAGGCGAAAGGCGAAAGGCGAAAGGCGAAAGGGGAAAGGCGAAAGGCGAAAGGCGAAAGGCGAAAGGCGAAAGGCGAAAAGCGAAAGGCGAAAAGCGAAAGGCGAAAGGCGAAGGCGAAAGGCGAAAGGCGAAAGGCGAAAGGCGAAAGGCGAAAGCGAAAGGCGAAAGGCGAAAGGCGAAAGGCGAAAGGCGAAAGGCGAAAGCGAAAGGCGAAAGGTGAAAGGCGAAAGGCGAAAGGTGAAAGGCGAAAGGCGAAAGGCGAAAAGCGGAAGGCGAAAGGCGAAAGTCGAAAGGCGAAAGGCGAGGGGCGAGAGGCAAATGTCAAAATGCCTAAGGCAAAAGGAAAAACGATTTTCAAAACATGAAATAAAAATGGAGAAATTTAAAATGCCTAAAGCAAAAGAAAAAACGATATTCGAAAGATAAAATACAAAAGTTTAAATTGAAAATGCGAAATGGAAAATTCGAAATTATAGATTCGTACTTCAAAAGGCTAAAGGCGAAATACGAAAGGCGAAAGACGAAAGGCGAAGGGCGAAAGTCGAAATGCGAAAGGCGAATGGCGAAATGCGAAAGGCGAAAGGCGACAGGCGAAAGGCTAAAGGCGAAAGGCGAAAGGCGAAAAGCGAAAGGCGAAAGGCGAAAGGCGAAAGGCGAAAGGCGAAAGCGAAAGGCGAAAGGTGAAAGGCGAAAGGCGAAAGGTGAAAGGCGAAAGGCGAAAGGCGAAAGGCGAAAGGCGAAAGGCGAAAGGCGAAAGGCGAAAGGCGAAAGGCGAAAGGCGAAAGGCGAAAGGCGAAAGGCGAAAGGCGAAAGGCGAAAGGCGAAAGGCGAAAGGCGAAAGGGGAAAGGCGAAAGGCGAAAGGCGAAAGGCGAAAGGCGAAAAGCGAAAGGCGAAAAGCGAAAGGCGAAAGGCGAAGGCGAAAGGCGAAAGGCGAAAGGCGAAAGCGAAAGGCGAAAGGCGAAAGGTGAAAGGCGAAAGGCGAAAGGCGAAAGGCGAAAAGCGAAAAGCGGAAGGCGAAAGGCGAAAGGCGAAAGGCGAAAGGCGAAAGGCGAAAGGCGAAAGGCGAAAGGCGAAAGGCGAATGGCGGAAGGCGAAAGGCGAAAGGCGAAAGCGAAAGGCGAAAGGCGAAAGGTGAAAGGCGAAAGGCGAAAGGCGAAAGGCGAAAAGCGAAAAGCGGAAGGCGAAAGGCGAAAGGCGAAAGGCGAAAGGCGAAAGGCGAAAGGCGAAAGGCGAAAGGCGAAAGGCGAATGGCGGAAGGCGAAAGGCGGAAGGCGAAAGGCGAAAGGCGAAAGGCGAAAGGCGAAAGGCGAAGGGCGAAAGGCGAAAGGTGAAAGGCGAAAGGCGAAAGGCGAAAGGCGAAAGGCGAAAGGCGAAAGGCGAAAGGCGAAAGGCGAAAGGCGAAAGGCGAAAGGCGAAAGGCGAAAGGCGAAAGGCGAAAGGCGAAAGGCGAAAGGCGAAAGGGGAAAGGCGAAAGGCGAAAGGCGAAAGGCGAAAGGCGAAAGGCGAAAAGCGAAAGGCGAAAAGCGAAAGGCGAAAGGCGAAGGCGAAAGGCGAAAGGCGAAAGGCGAAAGGCGAAAGGCGAAAGCGAAAGGCGAAAGGCGAAAAGCGAAAGGCGAAAAGCGAAAGGCGAAAGGCGAAGGCGAAAGGCGAAAGGCGAAAGGCGAAAGCGAAAGGCGAAAGGCGAAAGGTGAAAGGCGAAAGGCGAAAGGCGAAAGGCGAAAAGCGAAAAGCGGAAGGCGAAAGGCGAAAGGCGAAAGGCGAAAGGCGAAAGGCGAAAGGCGAAAGGCGAAAGGCGAAAGGCGAAAGGCGAAAGGCGAAAGGCGAAAGGCGAAAGGCGAAAGGCGAAAGGCGAAAGGCGAAAGGCGAAAGGCGAAAGGCGAAAGGCGAAAGGCGAAAGGCGAAAGGCGAAAGGCGAAAGGCGAAAGGCGAAAGGGGAAAGGCGAAAGGCGAAAGGCGAAAGGCGAAAGGCGAAAGGCGAAAAGCGAAAGGCGAAAAGCGAAAGGCGAAAGGCGAAGGCGAAAGGCGAAAGGCGAAAGGCGAAAGCGAAAGGCGAAAGGCGAAAGGTGAAAGGCGAAAGGCGAAAGGCGAAAGGCGAAAAGCGAAAAGCGGAAGGCGAAAGGCGAAAGGCGAAAGGCGAAAGGCGAAAGGCGAAAGGCGAAAGGCGAAAGGCGAAAGGCGAATGGCGGAAGGCGAAAGGCGGAAGGCGAAAGGCGAAAGGCGAAAGGCGAAAGGCGAAAGGCGAAGGGCGAGAGGCAAAAGTCAAAATGCCTAAGGCAAAAGGAAAAACGATTTTCAAAACATGAAATAAAAATGGAGAAATTTAAAATGCCTAAAGCAAAAGAAAAAACGATATTCGAAAGATAAAATACAAAAGTTTAAATTGAAAATGCGAAATGGAAAATTCGAAATTATAGATTCGTACTTCAAAAGGCTAAAGGCGAAATACGAAAGGCGAAAGACGAAAGGCGAAGGGCGAAAGTCGAAATGCGAAAGGCGAATGGCGAAATGCGAAAGGCGAAAGGCGACAGGCGAAAGGCTAAAGGCGAAAGGCGAAAGGCGAAAAGCGAAAGGCGAAAGGCGAAAGGCGAAAGGCGAAAGGCGAAAGCGAAAGGCGAAAGGTGAAAGGCGAAAGGCGAAAGGTGAAAGGCGAAAGGCGAAAGGCGAAAGGCGAAAGGCGAAAGGCGAAAGACGAAAGGCGAAAGGCGAAAGGCGAAAGGCGAAAGGCGAAAGGCGAAAGGCGAAAGGCGAAAGGCGAAAGGCGAAAGGCGAAATGCGAAAGGCGAAAGGCGAAAGGCGAAAGGCGAAAGGCGAAAGGCGAAAGGCGAAAGGCGAAAGGCGAAAGGCGAAAGGCGAAAGGCGGAAGGCGAAAGGCGAAAGTCGAAAGGCGAAAGGCGAGGGGCGAGAGGCAAATGTCAAAATGCCTAAGGCAAAAGGAAAAACGATTTTCAAAACATGAAATAAAAATGGAGAAATTTGAAATGCCTAAAGCAAAAGAAAAAACGATATTCAAAAGATAAAATACAAAAGTTGAAATTGAAAATGCGAAATGGAAAATTCGAAATTATAAATTCGTATTTCAAAAGGCTAAAGGCGAAATGCGAAAGGCGAAATGCGAAAGGCGAAAGACGAAAGGCGAAGGGCGAAAGTCGAAAGGCGAAAGGCAAAAGGCGAAAGGCGAAATGCGAAAGGCGAAAGGCGAAAGGCGAAAGGCGAAGGGCGAAAGGCGAAAGGCGAAAGGCGAAAGGCGAAAGGCGGAAGGCGAAAGGCGGAAGGCGGAAGGCGAAAGGTGAAAGGCGAAAGGCGAAAGGTGAAAGGTGAAAGCCGAAAGGCGAAAGGTGAAAGGCGAAAGGCGAAAAGCGAAAGGCGAAAGGCGAAAGGCGAAAGGCGAAAGGCGAAAGGGGAAATGCGAAAGGCGAAAGGCGGAAGGTGAAAGGCGAAAGGGGAAAGGCGGAAGGCGAAAGGCGAAAGGCGAAAGGCGGAAGGCGGAAGGCGAAAGGCGAAAGGTGATAAATCATACAAAAACCTTTGCCACTGCCAACTTGATTGACAACTGATTTACTCACAAGCAAAATGTCTGAACTGCCCAACTTCTTCGTTCCTCTTGTAGAACAGAAATTGTGCGCATTCATAAAGTACTTCCGTACTGCGAAATTCTTATTTATTCCCTGTAAAAAAAATGAGTTGATTTTTTTTTTCTTAGTTTGAACACTAGAGCAACTTCCTATAAGCTACTACGAGTGTAAACTTCTCTCTTGCAAATACTCCACTGAAAGAAACTGAAAACCTGCCACGTGTGGCACAAAATGAATCTTCAATATGTTCTCACGACACTGATGCTTGCTGCCCTCTGTCAATCAACGTAGAAACTAAAAATTCAAACAACGTTTAAGCACAATCACATGTAGGTGGCGGTAGTGTAGCGGTATTAAAAAGATATCGTTTGGTTGCTCATTTATCACTGACTTTTATTCTCTGAACGATTTTTTTTGCTCTATAAAAATTAATTGCTAAATAAATTATTTTAAGCTAATCTAACAACAAGAAAACTGCAATTCTTTAATTCATTCAAATTTATATCTAAATTACTGATTATGACTTCTGCTCAAATTTCTTACTACTAATAAATAATTAACTTATGTTTTAATTCTTTATCTTGCTTATTATTAAACTCTACAAACTATTGCTGAAAGAGAAAATTTTGATTATAATGTCAATTATGAATTAAACTAACACGTAGTGTGAAGCTGACCTTAGAAAAGGCAGATTTTGACACTGTGTATAGATTAACGAAACTGACTATTTTCTGTATGAACAAATGTCTTATTCTTAGATAAATTCAAATTGTTTTGTGACTCCTATTTAGTGTAATCAACATTCAAAATAGCATGCGTTCACACCTTACGGACAATCACCTTTTCCAATAATTTATCTAGCTGACTAATTACCTTGGAATTTATTGTAAAATACGAGTGTTGAAAAAAATCAAATCAAACAAAAAACTAATTTGTAGAATGCGTTAAGAAAAAATTTAAACCAACTAAAGCAAAGAAAAAAAAAGAGAAATTTTAAAGCAAATTGAAAAGAAGAATTAAAACTGAAAAATTACTATACACAAACAAAATGAAAATTAATTATTAATGTTGAAAAAAAAATGAAGTTTATTTGAAACGAAAATGAACTATTTTTTAACCACTGAGAACTTGCAAATCTGAAATACTGTGACCTTTTCGGCAGCTGTATCTCTTTTGACAATTCGATGAAAAAGAAGAACGATTGACGAAATGACCCCCTTTTTATAGAGAAATTTGTTCCATTTTCGACATTTATAAAGTGAAATATTCAAAATTTTCACTGAAAATGATAGAAGACTGAACTTTTCTTACTGTCAAAAATTAACAAATTAAATACTCTACATTTTGATAATTTTCTCTTGAAAATTGGTTGTAAATTCGCTGTTTTTAATCAATTTTTGTAAATTTTGGAACATTTGCTATAAAAATCTCGATTCGCTGCGTTTCATTTCAATGTAATAGATTTTTATGTCATTTCGTAATATTTGCTGTCTTCTTCCCACTGTGAGTCTCTTTCGCACTCATTGTGGGAAATGTATTATTAAAAAATCGCGAATATCACGTTTCTCGCGTAAAATATCGCGAAACGAACGCGGCCATCAAAATCACGATTTAATTCTACGTGATTTTGATATGTCAAACGTCGCGAAATTGTGAAGTTCAAGTTGTTTTGACACTGTCGCGCGCGAGTGTCAAGTTATTTTTATTCGTGGTTTTGAGTGTTTTTTAGTGTTTTCCTGTAGGTAATTTCCTCACTATGGATATTGTTGATAACCAGGTAAGCAATTTTCTTCTTTATTTTATTAATTTTGCTTGTTAGTTGCTAGTTTTACAAATTTGTGACAAATGTCAGGTAAGTGCCTTTGTGGCATTTTTACTTGTTTTTGTCCACAAATACTTAATATAACTATATAAATTACGTAGTTTGTGAGTTATATTAATGTTTTATGTGGTGATCTGCATGGGAAACATGAATTTATCCGTGTTTTCCATGTCTCCAAATCTTCATGGCATTGTTGTTGTACATATGTACACAGCAGTGTTCTTAGTTCAGATCAATGACCTTTGATTATTATAAATAAAATTCTTGTTTTATTTTGTTTGTAGTAATTCATTTCTTTTATTTCATTTCAGATATTCGTAACAACAACCCTTCTTTTGGTTTTCTTTTTACCTGTGAAGACTCCAGGTAAAGGTAACTTTTTATGTATTTATTTTTAAATTGTTATTGAGGTTTGTCTTTCCTTTTTTTCAGGTTCGCTGAACATTCTCCCTCCCGTTGAACGGTCCTGTTCAACACTCTCTGCTTAATTTTCTGGATTCCGCGTTTTCGATAATGGTGGAGCAGTAGTGTGCCATCAGCGCGAACACGTAACACTACTTGATAGCGATCAGGTAGGTTTAGTGTTCGTTCTTTATTGCGTCTGGTTTGGATGTCTTCAAAGTTTATGCGTTTTATAACCTCGCTTGGAAGAAAGATGGTGATGTCCTCACGGGTTATAAATTTCTGGAATGAGTTCTTCAACCTCATTTTAGCTTCTTTCATTGTGGTTGTGGGTAGTAGCCGTTCCAAATTATCTACTTGGGCTCCATTGGCGATGATTTTTTCTGTTACTGTGGGATTGGTCTGCGGCGTATCCATCAGCAACAAGTCGTGGGCGTTGGAAGTTGATGCCTCTGCTTTTGAGACTTTGGATGTAGATGCCTCTGCTTTGGTACTTGACTCTGCTTCTGGTTCCTTGGTACTGTCTTCCAATTTTGCCCATAGCTCCTCGAACTCACTGGGGTCGAATCCAGAATCAATGGGATCATCAGGTAGCATGAAATTCAGATTAATATCGTCATAGATATCTAGGATGTCCTCATCGGTATCGTAATTTTTTGACATCTGTGAAAGAAAATTATAAGTATTTTGTCTAATAAACAGGACATTCACAAACAGATAACAAATGTGACAACACATAATTCATTTTGTTATCCTATTGGTAACTGACACACCTTATTGATTGGTCTTGTGAATATACTTGTCTGTGTTTTGACTTGCACCACGCGGACTAGACCATCGGATCCTGGGTGAACTTCTTCGATTATCCCTAATGGCCAAAGTGTTGGTGGTGTATTTTCGCAGCGTAATAGCACGACATTTCCCTTTTGCAGGTTGGGCTGTTGATTACACCATTTGGGTCTATTCTGTAACTGGTTTAAGTAGTCCTTTGACCAATGGTTCCAGAAACGTTGCACCATCTGCTGGATATGCTTCCATCTGGTTGACAAGTTCATGTCTGTGTAATCAGGCTCTGGAAGGGCGTTAAGGGATTGCCCTATTAGAAAGTGCCCAGGAGTTAATACGAATGCATCGTTGGGATCGTCACGAAGATGATATAGTGGCCTTGAATTCAGGCAGGCCTCAATTTGATTTAGCAATGTAGCATACTCCTCAAATGTGAGGCTGGTGTTTCCAATTGATCTACGCAAATGGTGTTTGATTGATTTAACGCCCGACTCCCAAAGTCCGCCAAAATGCGGAGCTGCAGGCGGATTCATATGCCACGTAATGGATTTTGTGGATAAATATTCGGCTGCTACTGGATTTGCTTTCTTTATGGCCTGACGTAGATCCTTCTCAAGTATTGATTTTCCTCCAACAAAATTCGTGCCACAGTCGGAATAGAGGTCAGTGCACAAGCCTCTTCTGCTTATGAACCTTTTTAAAGCTGCTATGAATGCTTCTGAAGTTAGATTAGACACTAGTTCAATGTGTACAGCTTTAGTGGCCATACAGACAAAGATACAGAAATAAGCCTTTTGTGACCTTGCATTTCTATAACTCGATGTCTTTACTGTTAATGGACCAGCATAGTCTATTCCAACTTTAGCAAAGGGTTTTGTGATGTTGACTCTTGCTGATGGTAGATTACCCATCAATTGCGTTGTTGTTGCTTGGCGCTGCCGGAAACATTTCATGCATTTGTGTATCCTAGTTGAGATACACCGCCTTCCATCTAAGATCCAGACTGAATTTCTACTTGTATTTAGAACTAACGATGTACCCCCATGCAAGGTCTCCAGATGGGCCTTGTCAATGAAGATGGACGTTACATGATGATCCCGAGGTAAAATTACTGGGTGTCTTCTGCTGTAAGGTATTAACGCATTCTCCAATCGTCCTCCTACTCGTATCAACCCATTTTCATCAAGCATTGGATTTAATCGTAACAGCTTGCTATTTTTAGCTAGCACCCTTTTATGTAGCAGTGCTTGATATTCTTCTGGGAATGCGAACATCTGTACTAATCGGAATACTGTTTTTTGTGCATTTATGTACTCAGTACTGGTGAGTGTCGTACTCCTCTTGTTGTAAGGACTTCTGCAATTCTGTATGAATCGCTGCATCATAGCTATGACGCGAACTAAACGTGTGAACGATGAGTATCTTTCGAGAATGTCGTTCGTACAATTTGCTAAGAAATTCGTGACCATTGGTGTCTTTTGCTCGAGTGTAGTTGATTCTTTAATATCAGTGGTGAGTGGCCAGTTGTGTTCCGATTGCGATAGCCATAAGGGTCCGTGCCACCAACGTTCATTGCTCAAGAGCTGCGGGATTGTGATGCCACGTGACGCATCGTCCGCTGGATTGTGACTTGATGGAATATGTCGCCAATGCTCGAATTTCAAATTATCCTGGATTTCTACGACCCGATTGGCCACATAGATTTTCCATTTAGAGGGGTGCTCCCTTATCCATTGTAAGACTATTTTTGAATCTGTCCAAGCAACTATGGGAATATTTTCCAAATGAATGCCCTGCACAATGGTCTTCAATAATCTCACGAGCAGTAAGGCACCGTTCAATTCAAGACGTGGTATGGTCATTGGTTTAATCGGTGCTACTTTTGTCTTTGACGTTAGCAAATGTGTAACAACTGTACCATTATCTTGTTCTACTCTTAAGTAGATTGCTGCAGCGTATGCCTTGCATGATGCGTCGCAGAATCCATGAATTTGCATGCGTGAATCTTTCGAATAGTGAATCCATCTCGGGATTCGTAATTGCTCCAATAAGTGCAGATTATCAGTGAATTGTCTCCAGAGCTGATTAATGTTTTCCGAAACAGGATCATCCCATGATGAGCCCGTAATCCATAAGTCTTGCATTAGAAGTTTAGCTTGTATGATTACTGGAGCTAGCCATCCTAGAGGATCATATAGGGATGCGATCCCTGATAATATGATGCGTTTTGTGAAGACTGCATGACTCGATGGTGGTTTGATTGCAAACGTGAAGTAATCATCCTTTGGGAACCATTTGATTCCCAAGGTTTTTACTGAATCATGTTCTGAAAACATTCGTGAGGTTTTCAGTTCTACGTGCTCTTCTGGTAGATCTTGCAACAGTCTGGGATCGTTGCTGGTCCATTTTCGTAAATTGAAACCAGCAGAATTCATCATTTGGATGAGCTGATGTTGTAGTTCCTTCGCGTCCTGTAAAGTATTAGCTCCAGACAACAGATCGTCCACATAAAAATTGTTAAACACTGCATCTGCTGCAAGCGGCCAATTATGCCTTTCGTCTTCAGCCAACTGTTGCAGCGTTCTTATGGCCAAATATGGAGCTGAAGTTGTACCAAATGTTACCGTTTTTAGTTGGTAATCTTGTAGTATATTCTTCTCTGGATGCCGCCACACTATTCTTTGAAAATTCCTATGATCTGGATGTATCTCAATCATACGGTACATCTTCTCGATGTCTGCATTCATGACAGTTCTATATTTCCTCCAATTCAACAACGTCGTGAATAAAGTCGGCTGAAGTGTTGGTCCCTTCAACAAATGTTGGTTGAGAGACTCTCCATTTGTCGTCTTTGCTGATGCGTCAAACACAACCCGTAGTTTTGTTGTTGAACTGTCCTTGATTACAGCATGATGAGGAATATAATAGTGAGTTTCGTTGTCTTGAGGCGGACTTACTTCCTCCATGTGTCCTAAAGTGATGTACTCGTCTAAACATTTTTCATACTCCATTTTGTATTCCATATTTCTTGCAAATTGCCTTTGTAGGCTTTCTAAACGTCTAATCGCTTGTTGCCTAGAATTGCCCAACGCTGGTGTGATTTTACTTACAAATGGTAACTTTACTTGATATTTTCCTGATTCTAGTCGAACACAAGAGTTTTGAAATATTCCTTCACATATTGTTTCATCTTGTGAGGGAACAGGTTTTGTAGACACTTCTTCGGTTTCCCAGAACTGTTTAAGTTGCTTATCTAAAGCGTCTGTATGTGTCATGAACGCCTTTACTGTGCTCTCATTTGCTGCCTTTTCAGCTGGTCCTAATAGCATCCAACCAAAGATTGTCTTGATGGCTGTTGGTGTATTAGGTGGACCCTGTACAATTCCTTCTTGTACTATCTTAGCATAAACTTTGGCTCCTAAAAGTGCATCTATCTTGCCTGGTTTCCAACATGTAGGATCTGCTAAGTTGAGTTGATTTAAGTGCTTGTAATTGACTTTAGATATAAACTTTGTTGGTAACGCATCAGTGATTTTGTCAATTACCAAAAAATCCTCTGAGATTGCTCTCGTATCTTCTCCACAAGACGTCAGTGATAGCTTGGTTATTTTGCTCGAATTACCTGTTAAACTTTTGTTCAACCCTATTACAGTCACTTGTGTTGGACTGCAAATAGCCTGCAATTTGTGACATGCAGACTTTGTGATAAAAGAGCATTCTGACCCTGAGTCGATAAGACAGCGCAAAATTTGTGGCCTTCCGTGCTCACCTTGGGCTTTTACTAAAGCCGTAGATAGTAACGCGTAAGATCGTTCTCGATTCATGTAAGTATGGGTTGTAGTTCGATCTTCTGTACCCTGATTGGTACCTAGTTTGATTTGGTCAAGATTGTTACTATCTCTGTGTTGTTGTTGTTGAAGTTGCCTAGGGTTGGCGTTGACATCAACTTCAACAGATTTGGATTGTAGGTTAGTAGCTTCTACCTTCCTAGGATGCAAATTGTTTGCTTTTGCATCTTGATGTATCGATGTATGATGCATTTGTTTGCATTTTGCACATCGATATCTACTAGAACAATTCCTAATTGAATGTTTCCTTGACAAGCAGTTGTAGCAAAGTCCATTTACCTTGATGAACCTTTTTCTGCCTTGAATATCCATCTTCTGGAATCTTGTGCAGTTCTGAAGGAGATGATCTTCATTACATGCTGAGCATTTCACTGACTTGATTGTGTGTAATGCTTTCATTGTAGTTGGTTTTGAGTGACATTTGGCTTGATTTGACTTGGGTGCCAACGTGTCTGAAATTGCTTCTAAGATTTTCAATCGAGTGTCCAAAAATGTGAATAATTGTTCATAAGTTGGCAGCTCTTGCGACGCTCCTTGGTTTTCTTCCCACAATCTTAATGTTGCGAAAGGCAGTTTCTGTACTATTAAATACACAAGTAATACATCCCATGTCGCAGTATTAACTTGCAAAGCCTTCAATTGCTGTAGACACTCTTGTGTAGTGTCAACCAGTGATTTTAATTCTACAGCTGTTTCTGAAGTTATTTTAGGTTGATTTGTCAAAATCTTAAGCTGATGATTTACAAGAATCTTCTTATTCTCGTACCTTGCCTTCAATTTATTCCATGCGGGTAGATAATCTTCATTTGTGATGGGAGTGTGACGTAGTAATTTCTCCGCATCACCTAGTAATGAGCTTTTCAAGTAGTACAATTTCTGAACATCCTTCAAGTTTGTGTTGTTGTGTACTACGGCCGTGAATAAATCTTGGAACGAGCGCCAGCCGTCATAGTTACCATTATACTTTGGCAACATGATTTTTGGTAATATATTTTGTTGTTGTTGTTCCACACGAGTTTGTTGTGTTAACAATAGTGTGGATTCTGCCAACTCTGTAGTAGGATGAATCAAATCGAATAATTCTCCTATATATATACAATATGCATTTTCCATATTACAATATGTGTCATCAGTGATATACTTTGGTTCATTTTTGGGCGGTGTTTCAATGATCAGCTCATTGATCAGCTGATCAATCTGTTCATAGTCAGCCCATGTTCGCTTGATTTCAGAGAGTTTGGCTTCGTACACACCCCTTGAATGCTTTTCTGTTATTGTCTTCTTTCCATTAGTAATTGCTTTCTTCAGGCGATTCCTTAAAGCTTGTTCTTTATTTAACAAACTTTTGAGTTCTGTCATTTTAAATTAGTTAAGAAACCTGAGCAGCGAATAATAGTATAAATTTAAATGTCAAAAAAACTACATAAATTTTAAATTAGAAATTGTCTAAATTGAATGAATTGCAGTCTACTTTACTTCCTACAGCAATGAATATGGCCTACAATAAATGAATCAAACGAATCCTGGATGGAACCACCAAAAATGTTAAATCATACAAAAACCTTTGCCACTGCCAACTTGATTGACAACTGATTTACTCACAAGCAAAATGTCTGAACTGCCCAACTTCTTCGTTCCTCTTGTAGAACAGAAATTGTGCGCATTCATAAAGTACTTCCGTACTGCGAAATTCTTATTTATTCCCTGTAAAAAAAATGAGTTGATTTTTTTTTTTCTTAGTTTGAACACTAGAGCAACTTCCTATAAGCTACTACGAGTGTAAACTTCTCTCTTGCAAATACTCCACTGAAAGAAACTGAAAACCTGCCACGTGTGGCACAAAATGAATCTTCAATATGTTCTCACGACACTGATGCTTGCTGCCCTCTGTCAATCAACGTAGAAACTAAAAATTCAAACAACGTTTAAGCACAATCACATGTAGGTGGCGGTAGTGTAGCGGTATTAAAAAGATATCGTTTGGTTGCTCATTTATCACTGACTTTTATTCTCTGAACGATTTTTTTTGCTCTATAAAAATTAATTGCTAAATAAATTATTTTAAGCTAATCTAACAACAAGAAAACTGCAATTCCTTAATTCATTCAAATTTATATCTAAATTACTGATTATGACTTCTGCTCAAATTTCTTACTACTAATAAATAATTAACTTATGTTTTAATTCTTTATCTTGCTTATTATTAAACTCTACAAACTATTGCTGAAAGAGAAAATTTTGATTATAATGTCAATTATGAATTAAACTAACACGTAGTGTGAAGCTGACCTTAGAAAAGGCAGATTTTGACACTGTGTATAGATTAACGAAACTGACTATTTTCTGTATGAACAAATGTCTTATTCTTAGATAAATTCAAATTGTTTTGTGACTCCTATTTAGTGTAATCAACATTCAAAATAGCATGCGTTCACACCTTACGGACAATCACCTTTTCCAATAATTTATCTAGCTGACTAATTACCTTGGAATTTATTGTAAAATACGAGTGTTGAAAAAAATCAAATCAAACAAAAAACTAATTTGTAGAATGCGTTAAGAAAAAATTTAAACCAACTAAAGCAAAGAAAAAAAAAGAGAAATTTTAAAGCAAATTGAAAAGAAGAATTAAAACTGAAAAATTACTATACACAAACAAAATGAAAATTAATTATTAATGTTGAAAAAAAATGAAGTTTATTTGAAACGAAAATGAACTATTTTTTAACCACTGAGAACTTGCAAATCTGAAATACTGTGACCTTTTCGGCAGCTGTATCTCTTTTGACAATTCGATGAAAAAGAAGAACGATTGACGAAGTGACCCCCTTTTTATAGAGAAATTTGTTCCATTTTCGACATTTATAAAGTGAAATATTCAAAATTTTCACTGAAAATGATAGAAGACTGAACTTTTCTTACTGTCAAAAATTAACAAATTAAATACTCTACATTTTGATAATTTTCTCTTGAAAATTGGTTGTAAATTCGCTGTTTCTAATCAATTTTTGTAAATTTTGGAACATTTGCTATAAAAATCTCGATTCGCTGCGTTTCATTTCAATGTAATAGATTTTTATGTCATTTCGTAATATTTGCTGTCTTCTTCCCACTGTGAGTCTCTTTCGCACTCATTGTGGGAAATGTATTATTAAAAAATCGCGAATATCACGTTTCTCGCGTAAAATATCGCGAAACGAACGCGGCCATCAAAATCACGATTTAATTCTACGTGATTTTGATATGTCAAACGTCGCGAAATTGTGAAGTTCAAGTTGTTTTGACACTGTCGCGCGCGAGTGTCAAGTTATTTTTATTCGTGGTTTTGAGTGTTTTTTAGTGTTTTCCTGTAGGTAATTTCCTCACTATGGATATTGTTGATAACCAGGTAAGCAATTTTCTTCTTTATTTTATTAATTTTGCTTGTTAGTTGCTAGTTTTACAAATTTGTGACAAATGTCAGGTAAGTGCCTTTGTGGCATTTTTACTTGTTTTTGTCCACAAATACTTAATATAACTATATAAATTACGTAGTTTGTGAGTTATATTAATGTTTTATGTGGTGATCTGCATGGGAAACATGAATTTATCCGTGTTTTCCATGTCTCCAAATCTTCATGGCATTGTTGTTGTACATATGTACACAGCAGTGTTCTTAGTTCAGATCAATGACCTTTGATTATTATAAATAAAATTCTTGTTTTATTTTGTTTGTAGTAATTCATTTCTTTTATTTCATTTCAGATATTCGTAACAACAACCCTTCTTTTGGTTTTCTTTTTACCTGTGAAGACTCCAGGTAAAGGTAACTTTTTATGTATTTATTTTTAAATTGTTATTGAGGTTTGTCTTTCCTTTTTTTCAGGTTCGCTGAACAAAAGGCGATAGGCGAAAGGCGAGAGCCAAAAGTCAAAATGCCTAAGGCAAAAGGCGGAAGGCGAAAGGCGAAAGGCGAAAGGCGGAAGGTGAAAGGCGAAAGGCGAAAGGCGGAAGGCGAAAGGCCAAAGGCGAAAGGCGAAAGGCGAAAGCGAAAGGCGAAAGGCGAAAAGCGAAAGGCGAAAGGCGAAAGGCGAAAGGCGAAAGGCGAAAGGCGAAAGGCGAAAGGCGAAAGGCGAAAGGCGGAAGGCGAAAGGCGAAAGGCGAGGGGCGAGAAGCAAAAGTCAAAATGCCTAAGGCAAAAGGAAAAACGATTTTCAAAACATGAAATAAAAATGGAGAAATTTGAAATGCCTAAAGCAAAAGAAAAAACGATATTCAAAAGATAAAATACAAAAGTTGAAATTGAAAATCCGAAATGGAAAATTCGAAATTATAAATTCGTATTTCAAAAGGCTAAAGGCGAAATGCGAAAGGCGAAATGCGAAAGGCGAAAGACGAAAGCCGAAGGGCGAAAGTCGAAAGGCGAAAGGCGAAAGGCAAAAGGCGAAAGGCCAAAGGCGAAAGGCGGAAGGCGAAAGGCGAAAGGCGAAAGGCGAGAGGCAAAAGTCAAAATGCCTAAGGCAAAAGGCGGAAGGCGAAAGGCGAAAGGCGAAAGGCGAAAGGCGAAAGGCGAAAGGCGAAAGCGAAAGGCGAAAGGCGAAAAGCGTAAGGCGAAAGGCGAAAGGCGAAAGGCGAAAGGCGGAAGGCGAAAGGCGAAAGGCGAAAGGCGAAGGGCGAGAGGCGAAAGGTGAAAGGCGAAAGGCGAAAGGCGAAAGGCGAAAGGCGAAAGGCGGAAGGCGGAAGGCGAAAGGCGGAAGGCGAAAGGCGAAAGGCGAAAGGCGAAAGGCGAAAGGCGAAAGGCGAGAGGCAAAAGTCAAAATGCCTAAGGCAAAAGGCGGAAGGCGAAAGGCGAAAGGCGGAAGGTGAAAGGCGAAAGGCGAAAGGCGGAAGGCGAAAGGCCAAAGGCGAAAGGCGAAAGGCGAAAGCGAAAGGCGAAAGGCGAAAGGCGAAAGGCGAAAGGCGAAAGGCGAAAGGTGAAAGGCGAAAGGCGAAAGGTGAAAGGCGAAAGGCGAAAGGCGAAAGGCGGACGGCGAAAGGCGAAAGGCGAGGGGCGAGAGGCAAAAGTCAAAATGCCTAAGACAAAAGGAAAAACGATTTTCAAAACATGAAATAAAAATGGAGAAATTTGAAATGCCTAAAGCAAAAGAAAAAACGATATTCAAAAGGTAAAATACAAAAGTTGAAATTGAAAATGCGAAATGGAAAATTCGAAATTATAAATTCGTATTTCAAAAGGCTAAAGGCGAAATGCGAAAGGCGAAATGCGAAAGGCGAAAGACGAAAGGCGAAGGGCGAAAGTCGAAAGTCGAAAGTCGAAAGGCGAAAGGCGAAAGGCAAAAGGCGAAAGGCCAAAGGCGAAAGGCGAAAGGCGAAAGGCGAGATGCAAAAGTCAAAATGCCTAAGGCAAAAGGCGGAAGGCGAAAGGCGAAAGGCGAAAGGCGAAAGGCGAAAAGCGAAAGGCGAAAGGCGAAAGGCGAAAGGCGAAAGGCGAAAGGCGAAAGGCGAAAGGTGAAAGGCGAAAGGCGAAAGGTGAAAGGCGAAAGGCGAAAGGCGAAAGGCGAAAGGCGAAAGGCGAAAGGCGAAAGGCGAAAGGCGAAAGGCGAAAGGCGAAAGGCGGAAGGCGAAAGGCGAAAGGCGAGAGGCAAAAGTCAAAATGCCTAAGGCAAAAGGAAAAACGATTTTCAAAACATGAAATAAAAATGGAGAAATTTGAAATGCCTAAAGCAAAAGGAAAAACGATATTCAAAAGATAAAATACAAAAGTTGAAATTGAAAATGCGAAATGGAAAATTCGAAATTATAAATTCGTATTTCAAAAGGCTAAAGGCGAAATGCGAAAGGCGAAATGCGAAAGGCGAAAGACGAAAGCGAAGGGCGAAAGTCGAAAGTCGAAAGGCGAAAGGCGAAAGGCAAAAGGCGAAAGGCCAAAGGCGAAAGGCGGAAGGTGAAAGGCGAAAGGCGAAATTCGAAAGGCGAAAGGCGAAAGGCGAAAGGCGAAAGGCGAAAGGCGAAAGGCGAAAGTCGAAAGGCGAAAGGCGAAGGGCGAAAGGCGGAAGGTGAAAGGCGAAAGGCGAAAGGCGAAAGGCGAAAGGCGAAGGGCGAAAGGCGAAAGGCGAAAGGCGAAAGGCGAAAGGCGAAAGGCGAAAGGCGAAAGGCGAAAGGCGAAAGGCGAAAGGCGAAAGGCGAAAGGCGAAAGGCGAAAGGCGAAAGGCGGAAGGCGAAAGGTGAAAGGCGAAGAGCGAAAGGTGAAAGGCGAAAGGCGAAAGGTGAAAGCCGAAAGGCGAAAGGTGATAGGCGAAAGGCGAAAGGCGGAAGGCGAAAGGCGGAAGGCGAAAGGCGAAAGGCGGAGGGCGAGAGGCGAAAGGTGAAAGGCGAAAGGCGAAATGCGAAAGGCGAAAGACGAAAGCGAAGGGCGAAAGTCGAAAGTCGAAAGGCGAAAGGCGAAAGGCAAAAGGCGAAAGGCGGAAGGTGAAAGGCGAAAGGCGAAATTCGAAAGGCGAAAGGCGAAAGGCGAAAGGCGAAAGGCGAAAGGCGAAAGGCGAAAGGCGAAGGGCGAAAGGCGGAAGGTGAAAGGCGAAAGGCGAAAGGCGAAAGGCGAAGGGCGAAAGGCGAAAGGCGAAAGGCGAAAGGCGAAAGGCGAAAGGCGAAAGGCGAAAGGCGAAAGGCGAAAGGCGAATGGCGGAAGGCGAAAGGTGAAAGGCGAAGAGCGAAAGGTGAAAGGCGAAAGGCGAAAGGTGAAAGCCGAAAGGCGAAAGGTGATAGGCGAAAGGCGAAAGGCGGAAGGCGAAAGGCGGAAGGCGAAGGGCGAAAGGCGAAGGGCGAGAGGCGAAAGGTGAAAGGCGAAAGGCGAAAGGCGAAAGGCGAAAGGCGAAAGGCGAAAGGCGAAAGGCGAAAGGCGAAAGGCGAAAGGCGAAAGGCGAAAGGCGAAAGGCGAAAGGCGAAAGGCGAAAGGCGAAAGGCGAAAGGCGAAAGGCGAAAGGCGGAACGCGGAAGGTGAAAGGCGAAAGGCGAAAGGCGAAAGGCGAAGGGCGAAAGGCGAAAGGCGAAAGGCGAAAGGCGAAAGGCGAAAAGCGGAAGGCGAAAGGCGAAAGTCGAAAGGCAAAAGGCGAGGGGCGAGAGGCAAAAGTCAAAATGCCTAAGGCAAAAGGAAAAACGATTTTCAAAACATGAAATAAAAATGGAGAAATTTAAAATGCCTAAAGCAAAAGAAAAAACGATATTCGAAAGATAAAATACAAAAGTTTAAATTGAAAATGCGAAATGGAAAATTCGAAATTATAGATTCGTACTTCAAAAGGCTAAAGGCGAAATACGAAAGGCGAAAGACGAAAGGCGAAGGGCGAAAGTCGAAATGCGAAAGGCGAAAGTCGAAATGCGAAAGGCGAATGGCGAAAGGCGAAAGGCGAAAGGCGAAAGGCTAAAGGCGAAAGGCGAAAGCGAAAGGCGAAAGGCGAAAGGTGAAAGGCGAAAGGCGAAAGGCGAAAGGCGAAAGACGAAAGGCGAAAGGCGAAAGGCGAAAGGCGAAAGGCGAAAGGCGAAAGGCGAAAGGCGAAAGGCGAAAGGCGAAAGGCGAAAGGCGAAAGGCGAAAGGCGAAAGGCGGAAGGCGAAAGGCGAAAGTCGAAAGGCAAAAGGCGAGGGGCGAGAGGCAAAAGTCAAAATGCCTAAGGCAAAAGGAAAAACGATTTTCAAAACATGAAATAAAAATGGAGAAATTTAAAATGCCTAAAGCAAAAGAAAAAACGATATTCGAAAGATAAAATACAAAAGTTTAAATTGAAAATGCGAAATGGAAAATTCGAAATTATAGATTCGTACTTCAAAAGGCTAAAGGCGAAATACGAAAGGCGAAAGACGAAAGGCGAAGGGCGAAAGTCGAAAGGCGAAAGGCAAAAGGCGAAAGGCGAAAGGCGAAAGGCGAAAGGCGAAAGGCGAAAGGCGAAAGGCGAAGGGCGAAAGGCGAAAGGCGAAAGGCGAAAGGCGAAAGGCGAAAGGCGAGGGGCGAGAGGCAAAAGTCAAAATGCCTAAGACAAAAGGAAAAACGATTTTCAAAACATGAAATAAAAATGGAGAAATTTGAAATGCCTAAAGCAAAAGAAAAAACGATATTCAAAAGGTAAAATACAAAAGTTGAAATTGAAAATGCGAAATGGAAAATTCGAAATTATAAATTCGTATTTCAAAAGGCTAAAGGCGAAATGCGAAAGGCGAAATGCGAAAGGCGAAAGACGAAAGGCGAAGGGCGAAAGTCGAAAGTCGAAAGTCGAAAGGCGAAAGGCGGAGGGCGAGAGGCGAAAGGTGAAAGGCGAAAGGCGAAATGCGAAAGGCGAAAGACGAAAGCGAAGGGCGAAAGTCGAAAGTCGAAAGGCGAAAGGCGAAAGGCAAAAGGAGAAAGGCCAAAGGCGAAAGGCGGAAGGTGAAAGGCGAAAGGCGAAATTCGAAAGGCGAAAGGCGAAAGGCGAAAGGCGAAAGGCGAAAGGCGAAAGGCGAAAGGCGAAAGGCGAAAGGCGAAAGGCGAAGGGCGAAAGGCGGAAGGTGAAAGGCGAAAGGCGAAAGGCGAAGGGCGAAAGGCGAAAGGCGAAAGGCGAAAGGCGAAAGGCGAAAGGCGAAAGGCGAAAGGCGAAAGGCGAAAGGCGAATGGCGGAAGGCGAAAGGTGAAAGGCGAAGAGCGAAAGGTGAAAGGCGAAAGGCGAAAGGTGAAAGCCGAAAGGCGAAAGGTGATAGGCGAAAGGCGAAAGGCGGAAGGCGAAAGGCGGAAGGCGAAGGGCGAAAGGCGAAGGGCGAGAGGCGAAAGGTGAAAGGCGAAAGGCGAAAGGCGAAAGGCGAAAGGCGAAAGGCGAAAGGCGAAAGGCGAAAGGAGAAAGGCGAAAGGCGAAAGGCGAAAGGCGAAAGGCGAAAGGCGAAAGGCGAAAGGCGAAAGGCGAAAGGCGAAAGGCGAAAGGCGAAAGGCGAAAGGCGAAAGGCGAAAGGCGGAACGCGGAAGGTGAAAGGCGAAAGGCGAAAGGCGAAGGGCGAAAGGCGAAAGGCGAAAGGCGAAAGGCGAAAGGCGAAAAGCGGAAGGCAAAAGGAAAAACGATTTTCAAAACATGAAATAAAAATGGAGAAATTTAAAATGCCTAAAGCAAAAGAAAAAACGATATTCAAAAGATAAAATACAAAAGTTTAAATTGAAAATGCGAAATGGAAAATTCGAAATTATAGATTCGTATTTCAAAAGGCTAAAAGCGAAATACGAAAGGCGAAAGACGAAAGGCGAAGGGCGAAAGTCGAAATGCGAAAGGCGAATGGCGAAAGGCGAAAGGCGAAAGGCGAAAGGCTAAAGGCGAAAGGCGAAAGCGAAAGGCGAAAGGCGAAAAGCGAAAGGCGAAAGGCGAAAGGCGAAAGCGAAAGGCGAAAGGTGAAAGGCGAAAGGCGAAAGGTGAAAGGCGAAAGGCGAAAGGCGAAAGGCGAAAGACGAAAGGCGAAAGGCGAAAGGCGAAAGGCGAAAGGCGAAAGGCGAAAGGCGAAAGGCGAAAGGCGAAAGGCGAAAGGCGAAAGGCGAAAGGCGAAAGGCGAAAGGCGAAAGGCGGAAGGCGAAAGGCGAAAGTCGAAAGGCAAAAGGCGAGGGGCGAGAGGCAAAAGTCAAAATGCCTAAGGCAAAGGAAAAACGATTTTCAAAACATGAAATAAAAATGGAGAAATTTGAAATGCCTAAAGCAAAAGAAAAAACGATATTCAAAAGATAAAATACAAAAGTTGAAATTGAAAATGCGAAATGGAAAATTCGAAATTATAAATTCGTATTTCAAAAGGCTAAAGGCGAAATGCGAAAGGCGAAAGACGAAAGGCGAAGGGCGAAAGTCGAAAGGCGAAAGGCAAAAGGCGAAAGGCGA
Source organism: Dioctria rufipes (assembly GCA_963924295.1). Lineage (NCBI taxonomy): Eukaryota > Metazoa > Arthropoda > Insecta > Diptera > Asilidae > Dioctria > Dioctria rufipes. Next base: position 51,045 of record CAWUPM010000673.1, on the reverse strand, counting down.
AAGGCGAAAGGCGAAAGGCGAAAGGCGAAAGGCGAAAGGCGAAAGGCGAAGGGCGAAAGGCGAAAGGCGAAAGGCGAAAGGCGAAAGGCGAAAGGCGGAATGCGAAAGGCGAAAGGCGGAAGGCGAAAGGTGAAAGGCGAAAGGCGAAAGGTGAAAGGCGAAAGGTGAAAGCCGAAAGGCGAAAGGTGAAAGGCGAAAGGCGAAAAGCGAAAGACGAAAGGCGAAAGGCGAAAGGAGGAAGGCGAAAGGCGAAAGGCGAAAGGCGAAGGGCGAGAGGCGAAAGGTGAAAAGCGAAAGGCGAAAGGCGAAAGGCGAAAGGCGAAAGGCGAAAGGCGAAAGGCGAAAGGCGAAAGGCGAAAGGCGAAAGGTGAAAGGCGAAAGGCGAAAGGCGAAAGGCGAAAGGCGAAAAGCGGAAGGCGAAAGGCGAAAGGCGAAAGGCGAAAGGCGAAAGGCGAAAGGCGAAAGCGAAAGGCGAAAGGTGAAAAGCGAAAGGCGAAAGGCGAAAGGCGAAAGGCGAAAGGCGAAAGGCGAAAGGTGAAAGGCGAAAGGCGAAAGGTGAAAGGCGAAAGGCGAAAGGCGAAAGGCGAAAGGCGAAAGGCGAAAGGCGGAAGGCGAAAGGCAAAAGGCGGAAGGCCAAAGGCGAAAGGCGGAAGGCCAAAGGCGAAAGGCGAAAGGCGAGAGGCAAAAGTCAAAATGCCTAAGGCAAAAGGCGGAAGGCGAAAGGCGAAAGGCGAAAGGCGAAAGGCGAAAGGCGAAAGGCGAAAGCGAAAGGCGAAAGGTGAAAAGCGAAAGGCGAAAGGCGAAAGGCGAAATTCGAAAGGGGATAGGCGAAAGGCGAAAGGCGAAAAGCGAAAGCCGAAAGGCGAAAGGCGAAAGGCGAAATGCGAAAGGCGAAAAGCGAAAGGCGAAAGGCGGAAGGTGAAAGGCGAAAGGCGAAAGGCGGAAGGCGAAAGGCGAAAGCTGAAAGGCGAAATGCGAATAGTGAAAGGCGAAAGGCGAAAGGCGAAAGGCGAAAGGCGAAAGGCGAAAGGCGAAAGGCGAAAGGCGAAAGGCGAAAGGCGAAAAGCGGAAGGTGAAAGGCGGAAGGTGAAAGGCGAAAGGCGAAAGGCGGAAGGCGAAATGCGAAAGGCGAAAGGCGAAAGGCGAAAAACGAAAGGCGAAAGGCGAAAGGCGAAAGGCGGAAGGTGAAAGGCGAAAGGCGATAGGCGAAAGGCGAAAGGCGAAAGTCGAAAGGCGAAAGCCGAAAGTTGAAAGGCGAAAGGCGAAAAGTGAAAGGCGAAAGGCGAAAGGCGAAAGGCGGAAGGCGAAAGGCGAAAGGCGAAAGGCGAAAGGCGAAAGGCGAAGGGCGAGAGGCAAAAGTCAAAATGCCTAAGGCAAAAGGAAAAACGATTTTCAAAACATGAAATAAAAATGGAGAAATTTAAAATGCCTAAAGCAAAAGAAAAAACGATATTCAAAAGATAAAATACAAAAGTTGAAATTGAAAATGCGAAATGGAAAATTCGAAATTATAAATTCGTATTTCAAAAGGCTAAAGGCGAAATGCGAAAGGCGAAAGACGAAAGGCGAAGGGCGAATGTCGAAAGGCGAAAGGCGAATGGCGAAATGCGAAAGGCGAAAGGCGAAAGGCAAAAGGCGAAAGCGAAAGGCGAAAGGCGAAAGGCGAAAGGCAAAAGGCGAAAGGCGAAAGGCGAAAGGCGAAAGGCGAAAGGCGAAAGGCGAAAGGCGAAAGGCGAAAGGCGAAAGGCGAAAGGCGAAAGGCGAAAGGCGAAAGGCGAAAGGCGAAAGGCGAAAGGCGAAAGGCGAAAGGCGAAAGGCGAAAGGCGAAAGACGAAAGGCGAAAGGCGAAAGGCGAAAGGCGAAAGGCGAAAGGCGAAAGGCGAAAGGCGAACGGCGAAAGGCGAAAGGCGAAAGGCGAAAGGCGAAAGGCGAAAGGCGAAAGGCGAAAGGCGAAAGGCGAAAGGCGAAAGGCGAAAGGCGAAAGGCGAAAGGCGAAAGGCGAAAGGCGAAAGGCGAAAGGCGAAAGGCGAAACGCGAAAGGCGAAAGGCGAAAGGCGAAAGGCGAAAAGCGAAAGGCGAAATGCGAAAGGCGAAAACGAAAGGCGAAAGGCGAAAGGCGAAAGGCGAAATGTGAAAGGCGAAAGGCGAAAGGCGAAAGGCGAAAGGCGAAAGGCGAAAGGCGAAAGGCGAAAGGCGGAAGGCGAAAAGCGAAAGGCGAAAGGCGAAAGGCGAAAGGAGAAAGGCGAAAGGCGAAAGGCGAAAGGCGGAAGGCGGAAGGCGAAAGGCGGAAGGCGAACGGCGAAAGGCGAAAGGCGGGAGGCTAAAGTCAAAATGCCTAAGGCAAAATGCGGAAGGTGAAAGGCGAAAGGCGAAAGGCGGAAGGTGAAAGGCGAAAGGCGAAGGGCGAAAGGCGAAAGGCGAAAGGCGAAAGGCGAAAGGCGAAAGGCGAAAGGCGAACGGCGAAAGGCGAAAGGCGAAAGGCGAAAGGCGAGAGGCTAAAGTCAAAATGCCTAAGGCAAAAGGCGGAAGGTGAAAGGCGAAAGGCGAAAGGCGTAAGGTGAAAGGCGAAAGGCGAAGGGCGAAAGGCGAAAGGCGAAAGGCGAAAGGCGAAAGGCGAAAGGCGAAAGGCGAAAGGCGAAAGGCGAAAGGCGAAAGGCGAAAGGCGAAAGGCGAAAGGCGGAAGGCGAAAGGTGAAAGGCGAAGAGCGAAAGGTGAAAGGCGAAAGGCGAAAGGTGAAAGCCGAAAGGCGAAAGGTGATAGGCGAAAGGCGAAAGGCGAAAGGCGAAAGGCGAAGGGCGAGAGGCGAAAGGTGAAAGGCGAAAGGCGAAAGGCGAAAGGCGAAAGGCGAAAGGCGAAAGGCGAAAGGCGAAAGGCGAAAGGCGGAAGGCGAAAGGCGGAAGGCGAAAGGCGAAAGGCGAAAGGCGAAAGGCGAAAGGCGAAAAGCGGAAGGCAAAAGGAAAAACGATTTTCAAAACATGAAATGAAAATGGAGAAATTTAAAATGCCTAAAGCAAAAGAAAAAAACGATATTCAAAAGATAAAATACAAAAGTTGAAATTGAAAATGCGAAATGGAAAATTCGAAATTATAAATTTGTATTTCAAAATGCTAAAGGCGAATTGCGAAAGGCGAAAGACGAAAGGCGAAGGGCGAAAGTCGAAAGGCGAAAGGCGAAATGCAAAAGGCGAAAGGCGAAAGGCGAAAGGCGAAAGGTGAAAGGCGAAAGGCGAAAGGTGAAAGGCGAAAGGCGAAAGGCGAAAGGCGAAAGGCGAAAGGCGAAAGGCAAAGGGCGAAAGGCGGAAGGTGAAAGGCGAAAGGCGAAAGGCGAAAGGCGAAAGGCGAAGGACGAAAGGCGAAAGGCGAAAGGCGAAAGGCGAAAGGCGAAAGGCGAAAGGCGAAAGGCGAAAGGCGAAAGGCGGAAGGCGGAAGGTGAAAGGCGAAAGGCGAAAGGCGAAAGGCGAAAGGCGAAAGGCGAAAGGCGAAAGGCGAAAGGCGAAAGGCGAAAGGCGAAAGGCGAAAGGCGAAAGGCGAAAAGCGGAAGGCAAAAGGAAAAACGATTTTCAAAACATGAAATGAAAATGGAGAAATTTAAAATGCCTAAAGCAAAAGAAAAAAACGATATTCAAAAGATAAAATACAAAAGTTGAAATTGAAAATGCGAAATGGAAAATTCGAAATTATAAATTTGTATTTCAAAATGCTAAAGGCGAATTGCGAAAGGCGAAAGACGAAAGGCGAAGGGCGAAAGTCGAAAGGCGAAAGGCGAAATGCAAAAGGCGAAAGGCGAAAGGCGAAAGGTGAAAGGCGAAAGGCGAAAGGTGAAAGGCGAAAGGCGAAAGGCGAAAGGCGAAAGGCGAAAGGCGAAAGGCGAAAGGCGAAAGGCGAAAGGCAAAGGGCGAAAGGCGGAAGGTGAAAGGCGAAAGGCGAAAGGCGAAAGGCGAAAGGCGAAGGACGAAAGGCGAAAGGCGAAAGGCGAAAGGCGAAAGGCGAAAGGCGAAAGGCGGAAGGCGGAAGGTGAAAGGCAAAAGGCGGAAGGCCAAAGGCGAAAGGCGGAAGGCCAAAGGCGAAAGGCGAAAGGCGAAAGGCGAGAGGCAAAAGTCAAAATGCCTAAGGCAAAAGGCGGAAGGCGAAAGGCGAAAGGCGAAAGGCGAAAGGCGAAAGGCGAAAGGCGAAAGGCGAAAGCGAAAGGCGAAAGGTGAAAAGCGAAAGGCGAAAGGCGAAAGGCGAAATTCGAAAGGGGATAGGCGAAAGGCGAAAGGCGAAAGGCGAAAGCCGAAAGGCGAAAGGCGAAAGGCGAAATGCGAAAGGCGAAAAGCGAAAGGCGAAAGGCGGAAGGTGAAAGGCGAAAGGCGAAAGGCGGAAGGCGAAAGGCGAAAGCTGAAAGGCGAAATGCGAATAGTGAAAGGCGAAAGGCGAAAGGCGAAAGGCGAAAGGCGAAAGGCGAAAGGCGAAAGGCGAAAGGCGAAAGGCGAAAGGCGAAAAGCGGAAGGTGAAAGGCGGAAGGTGAAAGGCGAAAGGCGAAAGGCGGAAGGCGAAATGCGAAAGGCGAAAGGCGAAAGGCGAAAAACGAAAGGCGAAAGGCGAAAGGCGGAAGGTGAAAGGCGAAAGGCGATAGGCGAAAGGGGAAAGGCGAAAGTCGAAAGGCGAAAGCCGAAAGTTGAAAGGCGAAAGGCGAAAAGTGAAAGGCGAAAGGCGAAAGGCGAAAGGCGGAAGGCGAAAGGCGAAAGGCGAAAGGCGAAAGGCGAAAGGCGAAGGGCGAGAGGCAAAAGTCAAAATGCCTAAGGCAAAAGGAAAAACGATTTTCAAAACATGAAATAAAAATGGAGAAATTTAAAATGCCTAAAGCAAAAGAAAAAACGATATTCAAAAGATAAAATACAAAAGTTGAAATTGAAAATGCGAAATGGAAAATTCGAAATTATAAATTCGTATTTCAAAAGGCTAAAGGCGAAATGCGAAAGGCGAAAGACGAAAGGCGAAGGGCGAATGTCGAAAGGCGAAAGGCGAATGGCGAAATGCGAAAGGCGAAAGGCGAAAGGCGAAAGGCAAAAGGCGAAAGCGAAAGGCGAAAGGCGAAAGGCGAAAGGCAAAAGGCGAAAGGCGAAAGGCGAAAGGCGAAAGGCGAAAGGCGAAAGGCGAAAGGCGAAAGGCGAAAGGCGAAAGGCGAAAGGCGAAAGGCGAAAGGCGAAAGGCGAAAGACGAAAGGCGAAAGGCGAAAGGCGAAAGGCGAAAGGCGAAAGGCGAACGGCGAAAGGCGAAAGGCGAAAGGCGAAAGGCGAAAGGCGAAAGGCGAAAGGCGAAAGGCGAAAGGCGAAAGGCGAAAGGCGAAAGGCGAAAGGCGAAAGGCGAAAGGCGAAAGGCGAAAGGCGAAAGGCGAAACGCGAAAGGCGAAAGGCGAAAGGCGAAAGGCGAAAAGCGAAAGGCGAAATGCGAAAGGCGAAAACGAAAGGCGAAAGGCGAAAGGCGAAAGGCGAAATGTGAAAGGCGAAAGGCGAAAGGCGAAAGGCGAAAGGCGAAATGCGAAAGGCGAAAGGCGGAAGGCGAAAAGCGAAAGGCGAAAGGCGAAAGGCGAAAGGAGAAAGGCGAAAGGCGAAAGGCGAAAGGCGGAAGGCGGAAGGCGAAAGGCGGAAGGCGAACGGCGAAAGGCGAAAGGCGGGAGGTGAAAGGTGAAAGGCGAAAGGCGAAAGGTGAAAGGCGAAAGGCGAAAGGCGAAAGGCGAAAGGCGAAAGGCGAAAGGCGAAAGGCAAAGGGCGAAAGGCGGAAGGTGAAAGGCGAAAGGCGAAAGGCGAAAGGCGAAAGGCGAAGGACGAAAGGCGAAAGGCGAAAGGCGAAAGGCGAAAGGCGAAAGGCGAAAGGCGAAAGGCGAAAGGCGAAAGGCGAAAGGCGGAAGGCGGAAGGTGAAAGGCGAAAGGCGAAAGGCGAAAGGCGAAAGGCGAAAGGCGAAAGGCGAAAGGCGAAAGGCGAAAGGCGAAAGGCGAAAGGCGAAAGGCGAAAGGCGAAAGGCGAAAAGCGGAAGGCAAAAGGAAAAACGATTTTCAAAACATGAAATGAAAATGGAGAAATTTAAAATGCCTAAAGCAAAAGAAAAAAACGATATTCAAAAGATAAAATACAAAAGTTGAAATTGAAAATGCGAAATGGAAAATTCGAAATTATAAATTTGTATTTCAAAATGCTAAAGGCGAATTGCGAAAGGCGAAAGACGAAAGGCGAAGGGCGAAAGTCGAAAGGCGAAAGGCGAAATGCAAAAGGCGAAAGGCGAAAGGCGAAAGGTGAAAGGCGAAAGGCGAAAGGTGAAAGGCGAAAGGCGAAAGGCGAAAGGCGAAAGGCGAAAGGCGAAAGGCGAAAGGCGAAAGGCAAAGGGCGAAAGGCGGAAGGTGAAAGGCGAAAGGCGAAAGGCGAAAGGCGAAAGGCGAAGGACGAAAGGCGAAAGGCGAAAGGCGAAAGGCGAAAGGCGAAAGGCGAAAGGCGGAAGGCGGAAGGTGAAAGGCAAAAGGCGGAAGGCCAAAGGCGAAAGGCGGAAGGCCAAAGGCGAAAGGCGAAAGGCGAAAGGCGAGAGGCAAAAGTCAAAATGCCTAAGGCAAAAGGCGGAAGGCGAAAGGCGAAAGGCGAAAGGCGAAAGGCGAAAGGCGAAAGGCGAAAGGCGAAAGCGAAAGGCGAAAGGTGAAAAGCGAAAGGCGAAGGGCGAAAGTCGAAAGGCGAAAGGCAAAAGGCGAAAGGCGAAAGGCGAAAGGCGAAAGGCGAAAGGCGAAAGGCGAAAGGCGAAGGGCGAAAGGCGAAAGGCGAAAGGCGAAAGGCGAAAGGCGGAATGCGAAAGGCGAAAGGCGGAAGGCGAAAGGTGAAAGGCGAAAGGCGAAAGGTGAAAGGCGAAAGGTGAAAGCCGAAAGGCGAAAGGTGAAAGGCGAAAGGCGAAAAGCGAAAGACGAAAGGCGAAAGGCGAAAGGAGGAAGGCGAAAGGCGAAAGGCGAAAGGCGAAGGGCGAGAGGCGAAAGGTGAAAAGCGAAAGGCGAAAGGCGAAAGGCGAAAGGCGAAAGGCGAAAGGCGAAAGGCGAAAGGCGAAAGGCGAAAGGCGAAAGGTGAAAGGCGAAAGGCGAAAGGCGAAAGGCGAAAGGCGAAAAGCGGAAGGCGAAAGGCGAAAGGCGAAAGGCGAAAGGCGAAAGGCGAAAGGCGAAAGCGAAAGGCGAAAGGTGAAAAGCGAAAGGCGAAAGGCGAAAGGCGAAAGGCGAAAGGCGAAAGGCGAAAGGTGAAAGGCGAAAGGCGAAAGGTGAAAGGCGAAAGGCGAAAGGCGAAAGGCGAAAGGCGAAAGGCGAAAGGCGGAAGGCGAAAGGCAAAAGGCGGAAGGCCAAAGGCGAAAGGCGGAAGGCCAAAGGCGAAAGGCGAAAGGCGAAAGGCGAGAGGCAAAAGTCAAAATGCCTAAGGCAAAAGGCGGAAGGCGAAAGGCGAAAGGCGAAAGGCGAAAGGCGAAAGGCGAAAGGCGAAAGCGAAAGGCGAAAGGTGAAAAGCGAAAGGCGAAAGGCGAAAGGCGAAATTCGAAAGGGGATAGGCGAAAGGCGAAAGGCGAAAGGCGAAAGCCGAAAGGCGAAAGGCGAAAGGCGAAATGCGAAAGGCGAAAAGCGAAAGGCGAAAGGCGGAAGGTGAAAGGCGAAAGGCGAAAGGCGGAAGGCGAAAGGCGAAAGCTGAAAGGCGAAATGCGAATAGTGAAAGGCGAAAGGCGAAAGGCGAAAGGCGAAAGGCGAAAGGCGAAAGGCGAAAGGCGAAAGGCGAAAGGCGAAAAGCGGAAGGTGAAAGGCGGAAGGTGAAAGGCGAAAGGCGAAAGGCGGAAGGCGAAATGCGAAAGGCGAAAGGCGAAAGGCGAAAAACGAAAGGCGAAAGGCGAAAGGCGAAAGGCGAAAGGCGGAAGGTGAAAGGCGAAAGGCGATAGGCGAAAGGCGAAAGGCGAAAGTCGAAAGGCGAAAGCCGAAAGTTGAAAGGCGAAAGGCGAAAAGTGAAAGGCGAAAGGCGAAAGGCGAAAGGCGGAAGGCGAAAGGCGAAAGGCGAAAGGCGAAAGGCGAAAGGCGAAGGGCGAGAGGCAAAAGTCAAAATGCCTAAGGCAAAAGGAAAAACGATTTTCAAAACATGAAATAAAAATGGAGAAATTTAAAATGCCTAAAGCAAAAGAAAAAACGATATTCAAAAGATAAAATACAAAAGTTGAAATTGAAAATGCGAAATGGAAAATTCGAAATTATAAATTCGTATTTCAAAAGGCTAAAGGTGAAATGCGAAAGGCGAAAGACGAAAGGCGAAGGGCGAATGTCGAAAGGCGAAAGGCGAATGGCGAAATGCGAAAGGCGAAAGGCGAAAGGCGAAAGGCAAAAGGCGAAAGCGAAAGGCGAAAGGCGAAAGGCGAAAGGCAAAAGGCGAAAGGCGAAAGGCGAAAGGCGAAAGGCGAAAGGCGAAAGGCGAAAGGCGAAAGGCGAAAGGCGAAAGGCGAAAGGCGAAAGGCGAAAGGCGAAAGGCGAAAGGCGAAAGGCGAAAGGCGAAAGGCGAAAGGCGAAAGGCGAAAGACGAAAGGCGAAAGGCGAAAGGCGAAAGGCGAAAGGCGAAAGGCGAAAGGCGAAAGGCGAACGGCGAAAGGCGAAAGGCGAAAGGCGAAAGGCGAAAGGCGAAAGGCGAAAGGCGAAAGGCGAAAGGCGAAAGGCGAAAGGCGAAAGGCGAAAGGCGAAAGGCGAAAGGCGAAACGCGAAAGGCGAAAGGCGAAAGGCGAAAGGCGAAAGGCGAAAAGCGAAAGGCGAAATGCGAAAGGCGAAAACGAAAGGCGAAAGGCGAAAGGCGAAAGGCGAAATGTGAAAGGCGAAAGGCGAAAGGCGAAAGGCGAAAGGCGAAAGGCGAAAGGCGAAAGGCGAAAGGCGGAAGGCGAAAAGCGAAAGGCGAAAGGCGAAAGGCGAAAGGAGAAAGGCGAAAGGCGAAAGGCGAAAGGCGGAAGGCGGAAGGCGAAAGGCGGAAGGCGAACGGCGAAAGGCGAAAGGCGGGAGGCTAAAGTCAAAATGCCTAAGGCAAAATGCGGAAGGTGAAAGGCGAAAGGCGAAAGGCGGAAGGTGAAGGGCGAAAGGCGAAAGGCGAAAGGCGAAAGGCGAAAGGCGAAAGGCGAAAGGCGAAAGGCGAAAGGCGAACGGCGAAAGGCGAAAGGCGAGAGGCTAAAGTCAAAATGCCTAAGGCAAAAGGCGGAAGGTGAAAGGCGATAGGCGAAAGGCGTAAGGTGAAAGGCGAAAGGCGAAGGGCGAAAGGCGAAAGGCGAAAGGCGAAAGGCGAAAGGCGAAAGGCGAAAGGCGAAAGGCGAAAGGCGAAAGGCGAAAGGCGAAAGGCGAAAGGCGAAAGGCGGAAGGCGAAAGGTGAAAGGCGAAGAGCGAAAGGTGAAAGGCGAAAGGCGAAAGGTGAAAGCCGAAAGGCGAAAGGTGATAGGCGAAAGGCGAAAGGCGAAAGGCGAAAGGCGAAGGGCGAGAGGCGAAAGGTGAAAGGCGAAAGGCGAAAGGCGAAAGGCGAAAGGCGAAAGGCGAAAGGCGAAAGGCGAAAGGCGAAAGGCGGAAGGCGAAAGGCGGAAGGCGAAAGGCGAAAGGCGAAAGGCGAAAGGCGAAAAGCGGAAGGCAAAAGGAAAAACGATTTTCAAAACATGAAATGAAAATGGAGAAATTTAAAATGCCTAAAGCAAAAGAAAAAAACGATATTCAAAAGATAAAATACAAAAGTTGAAATTGAAAATGCGAAATGGAAAATTCGAAATTATAAATTTGTATTTCAAAATGCTAAAGGTGAATTGCGAAAGGCGAAAGACGAAAGGCGAAGGGCGAAAGTCGAAAGGCGAAAGGCGAAATGCAAAAGGCGAAAGGCGAAAGGCGAAAGGTGAAAGGCGAAAGGCGAAAGGTGAAAGGCGAAAGGCGAAAGGCGAAAGGCGAAAGGCGAAAGGCGAAAGGCAAAGGGCGAAAGGCGGAAGGTGAAAGGCGAAAGGCGAAAGGCGAAAGGCGAAAGGCGAAGGACGAAAGGCGAAAGGCGAAAGGCGAAAGGCGAAAGGCGAAAGGCGAAAGGCGAAAGGCGAAAGGCGGAAGGCGGAAGGTGAAAGGCGAAAGGCGAAAGGCGAAAGGCGAAAGGCGAAAGGCGAAAGGCGAAAGGCGAAAGGCGAAAGGCGAAAGGCGAAAGGCGAAAGGCGAAAGGCGAAAGGCGAAAAGCGGAAGGCAAAAGGAAAAACGATTTTCAAAACATGAAATGAAAATGGAGAAATTTAAAATGCCTAAAGCAAAAGAAAAAAACGATATTCAAAAGATAAAATACAAAAGTTGAAATTGAAAATGCGAAATGGAAAATTCGAAATTATAAATTTGTATTTCAAAATGCTAAAGGCGAATTGCGAAAGGCGAAAGACGAAAGGCGAAGGGCGAAAGTCGAAAGGCGAAAGGCGAAATGCAAAAGGCGAAAGGCGAAAGGCGAAAGGTGAAAGGCGAAAGGCGAAAGGTGAAAGGCGAAAGGCGAAAGGCGAAAGGCGAAAGGCGAAAGGCGAAAGGCGAAAGGCGAAAGGCAAAGGGCGAAAGGCGGAAGGTGAAAGGCGAAAGGCGAAAGGCGAAAGGCGAAAGGCGAAAGGCGAAGGACGAAAGGCGAAAGGCGAAAGGCGAAAGGCGAAAGGCGAAAGGCGAAAGGCGGAAGGCGGATGGTGAAAGGCAAAAGGCGGAAGGCCAAAGGCGAAAGGCGGAAGGCCAAAGGCGAAAGGCGAAAGGCGAAAGGCGAGAGGCAAAAGTCAAAATGCCTAAGGCAAAAGGCGGAAGGCGAAAGGCGAAAGGCGAAAGGCGAAAGGCGAAAGGCGAAAGGCGAAAGGCGAAAGCGAAAGGCGAAAGGTGAAAAGCGAAAGGCGAAAGGCGAAAGGCGAAATTCGAAAGGGGATAGGCGAAAGGCGAAAGGCGAAAGGCGAAAGCCGAAAGGCGAAAGGCGAAAGGCGAAATGCGAAAGGCGAAAAGCGAAAGGCGAAAGGCGGAAGGTGAAAGGCGAAAGGCGAAAGGCGGAAGGCGAAAGGCGAAAGCTGAAAGGCGAAATGCGAATAGTGAAAGGCGAAAGGCGAAAGGCGAAAGGCGAAAGGCGAAAGGCGAAAGGCGAAAGGCGAAAGGCGAAAGGCGAAAGGCGAAAAGCGGAAGGTGAAAGGCGGAAGGTGAAAGGCGAAAGGCGAAAGGCGGAAGGCGAAATGCGAAAGGCGAAAGGCGAAAGGCGAAAAACGAAAGGCGAAAGGCGAAAGGCGAAAGGCGGAAGGTGAAAGGCGAAAGGCGATAGGCGAAAGGGGAAAGGCGAAAGTCGAAAGGCGAAAGCCGAAAGTTGAAAGGCGAAAGGCGAAAAGTGAAAGGCGAAAGGCGAAAGGCGAAAGGCGGAAGGCGAAAGGCGAAAGGCGAAAGGCGAAAGGCGAAAGGCGAAGGGCGAGAGGCAAAAGTCAAAATGCCTAAGGCAAAAGGAAAAACGATTTTCAAAACATGAAATAAAAATGGAGAAATTTAAAATGCCTAAAGCAAAAGAAAAAACGATATTCAAAAGATAAAATACAAAAGTTGAAATTGAAAATGCGAAATGGAAAATTCGAAATTATAAATTCGTATTTCAAAAGGCTAAAGGCGAAATGCGAAAGGCGAAAGACGAAAGGCGAAGGGCGAATGTCGAAAGGCGAAAGGCGAATGGCGAAATGCGAAAGGCGAAAGGCGAAAGGCGAAAGGCAAAAGGCGAAAGCGAAAGGCGAAAGGCGAAAGGCGAAAGGCAAAAGGCGAAAGGCGAAAGGCGAAAGGCGAAAGGCGAAAGGCGAAAGGCGAAAGGCGAAAGGCGAAAGGCGAAAGGCGAAAGGCGAAAGGCGAAAGGCGAAAGGCGAAAGGCGAAAGACGAAAGGCGAAAGGCGAAAGGCGAAAGGCGAAAGGCGAAAGGCGAACGGCGAAAGGCGAAAGGCGAAAGGCGAAAGGCGAAAGGCGAAAGGCGAAAGGCGAAAGGCGAAAGGCGAAAGGCGAAAGGCGAAAGGCGAAAGGCGAAAGGCGAAAGGCGAAAGGCGAAAGGCGAAAGGCGAAAGGCGAAAGGCGAAACGCGAAAGGCGAAAGGCGAAAGGCGAAATGTGAAAGGCGAAAGGCGAAAGGCGAAAGGCGAAAGGCGAAAGGCGAAAGGCGAAAGGCGAAAGGCGAAAGGCGAAAGGCGAAAGGCGAAAGGCGAAAGGCGAAAAGCGAAAGGCGAAATGCGAAAGGCGAAAACGAAAGGCGAAAGGCGAAAGGCGAAAGGCGAAATGTGAAAGGCGAAAGGCGAAAGGCGAAAGGCGAAAGGCGAAAGGCGAAATGCGAAAGGCGAAAGGCGGAAGGCGAAAAGCGAAAGGCGAAAGGCGAAAGGCGAAAGGAGAAAGGCGAAAGGCGAAAGGCGAAAGGCGGAAGGCGGAAGGCGAAAGGCGGAAGGCGAACGGCGAAAGGCGAAAGGCGGGAGGCTAAAGTCAAAATGCCTAAGGCAAAAGGCGGAAGGTGAAAGGCGAAAGGCGAAAGGCGGAAGGTGAAAGGCGAAAGGCGAAGGGCGAAAGGCGAAAGGCGAAAGGCGAAAGGCGAAAGGCGAAAGGCGAAAGGCGAAAGGCGAAAGGCGAACGGCGAAAGGCGAAAGGCGAGAGGCTAAAGTCAAAATGCCTAAGGCAAAAGGCGGAAGGTGAAAGGCGAAAGGCGAAAGGCGGAAAGTGAAAGGCGAAAGGCGAAGGGCGAAAGGCGAAAGGCGAAAGGCGAAAGGCGAAAGGCGAAAGGCGAAAGGCGAAAGGCGAAAGGCGAAAGGCGAAAGGCGAAAGGCGAAAGGCGGAAGGCGAAAGGTGAAAGGCGAAGAGCGAAAGGTGAAAGGCGAAAGGCGAAAGGTGAAAGCCGAAAGGCGAAAGGTGATAGGCGAAAGGCGAAAGGCGAAAGGCGAAAGGCGAAAGGCGAAGGGCGAGAGGCGAAAGGTGAAAGGCGAAAGGCGAAAGGCGAAAGGCGAAAGGCGAAAGGCGAAAGGCGAAAGGCGAAAGGCGAAAGGCGAAAGGCGAAAGGCGGAAGGCGAAAGGCGGAAGGCGAAAGGCGAAAGGAGAAAGGCGAAAGGCGAAAAGCGGAAGGCAAAAGGAAAAACGATTTTCAAAACATGAAATGAAAATGGAGAAATTTAAAATGCCTAAAGCAAAAGAAAAAAACGATATTCAAAAGATAAAATACAAAAGTTGAAATTGAAAATGCGAAATGGAAAATTCGAAATTATAAATTTGTATTTCAAAATGCTAAAGGCGAATTGCGAAAGGCGAAAGGCGAAAGGCGAAGGGCGAAAGTCGAAAGGCGAAAGGCGAAATGCAAAAGGCGAAAGGCGAAAGGCGAAAGGTGAAAGGCGAAAGGCGAAAGGTGAAAGGCGAAAGGCGAAAGGCGAAAGGCGAAAGGCGAAAGGCGAAAGGCGAAAGGCAAAGGGCGAAAGGCGGAAGGTGAAAGGCGAAAGGCGAAAGGCGAAAGGCGAAAGGCGAAGGACGAAAGGCGAAAGGCGAAAGGCGAAAGGCGAAAGGCGAAAGGCGAAAGGCGAAAGGCGAAAGGCGGAAGGCGGAAGGTGAAAGGCGAAAGGCGAAAGGCGAAAGGCGAAAGGCGAAAGGCGAAAGGCGAAAGGCGAAAGGCGAAAGGCGAAAGGCGAAAGGCGAAAAGCGAAGGCAAAAGGAAAAACGATTTTCAAAACATGAAATGAAAATGGAGAAATTTAAAATGCCTAAAGCAAAAGAAAAAAACGATATTCAAAAGATAAAATACAAAAGTTGAAATTGAAAATGCGAAATGGAAAATTCGAAATTATAAATTTGTATTTCAAAATGCTAAAGGCGAATTGCGAAAGGCGAAAGACGAAAGGCGAAGGGCGAAAGTCGAAAGGCGAAAGGCGAAATGCAAAAGGCGAAAGGCGAAAGGCGAAAGGTGAAAGGCGAAAGGCGAAAGGTGAAAGGCGAAAGGCGAAAGGCGAAAGGCGAAAGGCGAAAGGCGAAAGGCGAAAGGCGAAAGGCGAAAGGCAAAGGGCGAAAGGCGGAAGGTGAAAGGCGAAAGGCGAAAGGCGAAAGGCGAAAGGCGAAGGACGAAAGGCGAAAGGCGAAAGGCGAAAGGCGAAAGGCGAAAGGCGAAAGGCGGAAGGCGGAAGGTGAAAGGCGAAAGGCGAAAGGCGAAAGGCGAAAGGCGAAAGGCGAAATGCGAAAGGCGAAAGGCGAAAGGCGAAAAGCGGAAGGCAAAAGGAAAAACGATTTTCAAAACATGAAATGAAAATGGAGAAATTTAAAATGCCTAAAGCAAAAGAAAAAAACGATATTCAAAAGATAAAATACAAAAGTTGAAATTGAAAATGCGAAATGGAAAATTCGAAATTATAAATTTGTATTTCAAAATGCTAAAGGCGAATTGCGAAAGGCGAAAGACGAAAGGCGAAGGGCGAAAGTCGAAAGGCGAAAGGCGAAATGCAAAAGGCGAAAGGCGAAAGGCGAAAGGTGAAAGGCGAAAGGCGAAAGGTGAAAGGCGAAAGGCGAAAGGCGAAAGGCGAAAGGCGAAAGGCGAAAGGCGAAAGGCGAAAGGCGAAAGGCGAAAGGCGAAAGGCGAAAGGCGAAAGGCGAAAGGCGAAAGGGGAAAGGCGAAAGGCGAAAGGCGAAAGGCGAAAGGCGAAAGGCGAAAAGCGAAAGGCGAAAAGCGAAAGGCGAAAGGCGAAGGCGAAAGGCGAAAGGCGAAAGGCGAAAGGCGAAAGGCGAAAGCGAAAGGCGAAAGGCGAAAGGTGAAAGGCGAAAGGCGAAAGGCGAAAGGCGAAAAGCGAAAAGCGGAAGGCGAAAGGCGAAAGGCGAAAGGCGAAAGGCGAAAGGCGAAAGGCGAAAGGCGAAAGGCGAAAGGCGAAAGGCGAAAGGCGAAAGGCGAAAGGCGAAAGGCGAATGGCGGAAGGCGAAAGGCGGAAGGCGAAAGGCGAAAGGCGAAAGGCGAAAGGCGAAAGGCGAAAGGCGAAGGGCGAGAGGCAAAAGTCAAAATGCCTAAGGCAAAAGGAAAAACGATTTTCAAAACATGAAATAAAAATGGAGAAATTTAAAATGCCTAAAGCAAAAGAAAAAACGATATTCGAAAGATAAAATACAAAAGTTTAAATTGAAAATGCGAAATGGAAAATTCGAAATTATAGATTCGTACTTCAAAAGGCTAAAGGCGAAATACGAAAGGCGAAAGACGAAAGGCGAAGGGCGAAAGTCGAAATGCGAAATGCGAATGGCGAAAGGCGAAAGGCGAAAAGCGAAAGGCGAAAGGCGAAAGGCGAAAGGCGAAAGGCGAAAGCGAAAGGCGAAAGGTGAAAGGCGAAAGGCGAAAGGTGAAAGGCGAAAGGCGAAAGGCGAAAGGCGAAAGGCGAAAGGCGAAAGGCGAAAGACGAAAGGCGAAAGGCGAAAGGCGAAAGGCGAAAGGCGAAAGGCGAAAGGCGAAAGGCGAAAGGCGAAAGGCGAAATGCGAAAGGCGAAAGGCGAAAGGCGAAAGGCGAAAGGCGAAAGGCGAAAGGCGAAAGGCGAAAGGCGAAAGGCGAAAGGCGGAAGGCGAAAGGCGAAAGTCGAAAGGCGAAAGGCGAGGGGCGAGAGGCAAATGTCAAAATGCCTAAGGCAAAAGGAAAAACGATTTTCAAAACATGAAATAAAAATGGAGAAATTTGAAATGCCTAAAGCAAAAGAAAAAACGATATTCAAAAGATAAAATACAAAAGTTGAAATTGAAAATGCGAAATGGAAAATTCGAAATTATAAATTCGTATTTCAAAAGGCTAAAGGCGAAATGCGAAAGGCGAAATGCGAAAGGCGAAAGACGAAAGGCGAAGGGCGAAAGTCGAAAGGCGAAAGGCAAAAGGCGAAAGGCGAAATGCGAAAGGCGAAAGGCGAAAGGCGAAAGGCGAAGGGCGAAAGGCGAAAGGCGAAAGGCGAAAGGCGAAAGGCGGAAGGCGAAAGGCGAAAGGCGGAAGGCGAAAGGTGAAAGGCGAAAGGCGAAAGGTGAAAGGCGAAAGGCGAAAGGTGAAAGCCGAAAGGCGAAAGGTGAAAGGCGAAAGGCGAAAAGCGAAAGGCGAAAGGCGAAAGGCGAAAGGAGGAAGGCGAAAGGCGAAAGGGGAAAGGCGAAAGGCGAAAGGCGAAAGCCGAAAGGCGAAAGGCGAAAAGCGAAAGGCGAAAAGCGAAAGGCGAAAGGCGAAAGGCGAAAGGCGAAAGGCGAAAGGCGAAAGGCGAAAGGCGAAAGGCGAAATGCGAAAGGCGAAAGGCGTAAGGCGAAAGGCGAAAGGTGAAAGGCGAAAGACGAAAGGCGAAAGGCGAAAGGCGAAAGGCGAAAAGCGGAAGGCGAAAGGCGAAAGGCGAAAGGCGAAAGGCGAAAGGCGAAAGGCGAAAGGCGAATGGCGGAAGGCGAAAGGCGAAAGGCGGAAGGCGAAAGGTGAAAGGCGAAAGGTGAAAGGCGAAAGGCGAAAGGCGAAAGGCGAAAGGCGAAAGGCGAAAGGCGAAAGGCGAAAGGCGAAAGGCGAAAGGCGAAAGGCGAAAGGCGAAAGGCGAAAGGCGAAAGGCGAAAGGCGAAAGGCGAAAGGGGAAAGGAGAAAGGCGAAAGGCGAAAGGCGAAAGGCGAAAGGCGAAAGGCGAAAGGCGAAACGCGAAAAGCGAAAGGCGAAAAGCGAAAGGCGAAAGGCGAAAGGCGAAAGGCGAAAGGCGAAAGGCGAAAGGCGAAAGGCGAAAGGTGAAAGGCGAAAGGCGAAAGGCGAAAGGCGAAAGGCGAAAGGCGAAAAGCGGAAGGCGAAAGGCGAAAATCGAAAGGCGAAAGGCGAAAGGCGAAAGGCGAAAGGCGAATGGCGGAAGGCGAAAAGCGGAAGGCGAAAGGCGAAAGGCGAAAAGCGAAAGGCGAAGGGCGAGAGGCAAAAGTCAAAATGCCTAAGGCAAAAGGAAAAACGATTTTCAAAACATGAAATAAAAATGGAGAAATTTAAAATGCCTAAAGCAAAAGAAAAAACGATATTCAAAAGATAAAATACAAAAGTTTAAATTGAAAATGCGAAATGGAAAATTCGAAATTATAGATTCGTATTTCAAAAGGCTAAAGGCGAAATACGAAAGGCGAAAGACGAAAGGCGAAGGGCGAAAGTCGAAATGCGAAAGGCGAATGGCGAAAGGCGAAAGGCGAAAGGCGAAAGGCGAAAGGCGAAAGGCTAAAGGCGAAAGGCGAAAGCGAAAGGCGAAAGGCGAAAAGCGAAAGGCGAAAGGCGAAAGGTGAAAGGCGAAAGCGAAAGGCGAAAGGTGAAAGGCGAAAGGCGAAAGGTGAAAGGCGAAAGGCGAAAGGCGAAAGGCGAAAGGCGAAAGACGAAAGGCGAAAGGCGAAAGGCGAAAGGCGAAAGGCGAAAGGCGAAAGGCGAAAGGCGAAAGGCGAAAGGCGAAAGGCGAAAGCGAAAGGCGGAAGGCGAAAGTAGAAAGGCGAAAGGCGAGGGGCGAGAGGCAAAAGTCAAAATGCCTAAGGCAAAAGGAAAAACGATTTTCAAAACATGAAATAAAAATGGAGAAATTTGAAATGCCTAAAGCAAAAGAAAAAACGATATTCAAAAGATAAAATACAAAAGTTGAAATTGAAAATGCGAAATGGAAAATTCGAAATTATAAATTCGTACTTCAAAAGGCTAAAGGCGAAATGCGAAAGGCGAAATGCGAAAGGCGAAAGACGAAAGGCGAAGGGCGAAAGTCGAAAGGCGAAAGGCAAAAGGCGAAAGGCGAAAGGCGAAAGGCGAAAGGCGAAAGGCGAAGGGCGAAAGGCGAAAGGCGAAAGGCGAAAGGCGAAAGGCGGAAGGCGAAAGGCGAAAGGCGGAAGGCGAAAGATGAAAGGCGAAAGGCGAAAGGTGAAAGGCGAAAGGCGAAAGGTGAAAGCCGAAAGGCGAAAGGTGAAAGGCGAAAGGCGAAAAGCGAAAGGCGAAAGGCGAAAGGAGGAAGGCGAAAGGCGAAAGGCGAAAGGCGAAGGGCGAGAGGCGAAAGGCGAAAGGCGAAAGGCGAAAGGCGAAAGGCGAAAGGCGAAAGGCGAAAGGTGAAAGGCGAAAGGCGAAAGGCGAAAGGCGAAAGGCTAAAAGCGGAAGGCGAAAGGCGAAAGGCGAAAGGCGAAAGGCGAAAGGCGAAAGGCGAAAGGCGAAAGGCGAAAGCGAAAGGCGAAAGGTGAAAAGCGAAAGGCGAAAGGCGAAAGGCGAAAGGCGAAAGGCGAAAGGTGAAAGGCGAAAGGCGAAAGGTGAAAGGCGAAAGGCGAAAGGCGAAAGGCGAAAGGCGAAAGGCGAAAGGCGAAAGGCGAAAGGAGAAAGGCGAAAGGCGGAAGGCGAAAGGCAAAAGGCGAAAGGCGAAAGGCGAAACGTGAAAGGCGAAAGGCGAAAGGTGAAAGGCGAAAGGCGAAAGGCGAAAGGCGAAAGGCGAAAGGCGAAAGGCGAAAGGCGAAGGGCGAAAGGCGAAAGGCGAAAGGCGAAAGGTGAAAGCCGAAAGGCGAAAGGTGAAAGGCGAAAGGCGAAAAGCGAAAGGCGAAAGGCGAAAGGAGGAAGGCGAAAGGCGAAAGGCGAAAGGCGAAGGGCGAGAGGCGAAAGGTGAAAAGCGAAAGGCGAAAGGCGAAAGGCGAAAGGCGAAAGGCGAAAGGCGAAAGGCGAAAGGCGAAAGGCGAAAGGTGAAAGGCGAAAGGCAAAAGGCGAAAGGCGCAAAGCGAAAGGCGAAAAGCGGAAGGCGAAAGGCGAAAGGCGAAAGGCGAAAGGCGAAAGGCGAAAGGCGAAAGGCGAAAGGCGAAAGGCGAAAGGCGAAAGGCGAAAGGCGAAAGGCGAAAGGCGAAAGGCGGAAGGCGAAAGGCAAAAGGCGAAAAGCCAAAGGCGAAAGGCGGAAGGCCAAAGGCGAAAGGCGAAAGGCGAAAGGCGAGAGGCAAAAGTCAAAATGCCTAAGGCAAAAGGCGGAAGGCGAAAGGCGAAAGGCGAAAGGCGAAAGGCGAAAGGCGAAAGGCGAAAGGCGAAAGGCGAAAGGCGAAAGGCGAAAGGCGAAAGGCGAAAAGCGAAAGGCGAAATGCGAAAGGCGAAAACGAAAGGCGAAAGGCGAAAGGCGAAAGGCGAAATGTGAAAGGCGAAAGGCGAAACTCGAAAGGCGAAAGGCGAAAGGCGAAATGCGAAAGGCGAAAGGCGGAAGGCGAAAAGCGAAAGGCGAAAGGCGAAAGGCGAAAGGAGAAAGGCGAAAGGCGAAAGGCGAAAGGCGGAAGGCGGAAGGCGAAAGGCGGAAGGCGAACGGCGAAAGGCGAAAGGCGGGAGGCTAAAGTCAAAATGCCTAAGGCAAAAGGCGGAAGGTGAAAGGCGAAAGGCGAAAGGCGGAAGGTGAAAGGCGAAAGGCGAAGGGCGAAAGGCGAAAGGCGAAAGGCGAAAGGCGAAAGGCGAAAGGCGAAAGGCGAAAGGCGAAAGGCGAACGGCGAAAGGCGAAAGGCGAGAGGCTAAAGTCAAAATGCCTAAGGCAAAAGGCGGAAGGTGAAAGGCGAAAGGCGAAAGGCGGAAAGTGAAAGGCGAAAGGCGAAGGGCGAAAGGCGAAAGGCGAAAGGCGAAAGGCGAAAGGCGAAAGGCGAAAGGCGAAAGGCGAAAGGCGAAAGGCGAAAGGCGAAAGGCGAAAGGCGGAAGGCGAAAGGTGAAAGGCGAAGAGCGAAAGGTGAAAGGCGAAAGGCGAAAGGTGAAAGCCGAAAGGCGAAAGGTGATAGGCGAAAGGCGAAAGGCGAAAGGCGAAAGGCGAAAGGCGAAGGGCGAGAGGCGAAAGGTGAAAGGCGAAAGGCGAAAGGCGAAAGGCGAAAGGCGAAAGGCGAAAGGCGAAAGGCGAAAGGCGAAAGGCGAAAGGCGAAAGGCGGAAGGCGAAAGGCGGAAGGCGAAAGGCGAAAGGAGAAAGGCGAAAGGCGAAAAGCGGAAGGCAAAAGGAAAAACGATTTTCAAAACATGAAATGAAAATGGAGAAATTTAAAATGCCTAAAGCAAAAGAAAAAAACGATATTCAAAAGATAAAATACAAAAGTTGAAATTGAAAATGCGAAATGGAAAATTCGAAATTATAAATTTGTATTTCAAAATGCTAAAGGCGAATTGCGAAAGGCGAAAGGCGAAAGGCGAAGGGCGAAAGTCGAAAGGCGAAAGGCGAAATGCAAAAGGCGAAAGGCGAAAGGCGAAAGGTGAAAGGCGAAAGGCGAAAGGTGAAAGGCGAAAGGCGAAAGGCGAAAGGCGAAAGGCGAAAGGCGAAAGGCGAAAGGCAAAGGGCGAAAGGCGGAAGGTGAAAGGCGAAAGGCGAAAGGCGAAAGGCGAAAGGCGAAGGACGAAAGGCGAAAGGCGAAAGGCGAAAGGCGAAAGGCGAAAGGCGAAAGGCGAAAGGCGAAAGGCGGAAGGCGGAAGGTGAAAGGCGAAAGGCGAAAGGCGAAAGGCGAAAGGCGAAAGGCGAAAGGCGAAAGGCGAAAGGCGAAAGGCGAAAGGCGAAAAGCGAAGGCAAAAGGAAAAACGATTTTCAAAACATGAAATGAAAATGGAGAAATTTAAAATGCCTAAAGCAAAAGAAAAAAACGATATTCAAAAGATAAAATACAAAAGTTGAAATTGAAAATGCGAAATGGAAAATTCGAAATTATAAATTTGTATTTCAAAATGCTAAAGGCGAATTGCGAAAGGCGAAAGACGAAAGGCGAAGGGCGAAAGTCGAAAGGCGAAAGGCGAAATGCAAAAGGCGAAAGGCGAAAGGCGAAAGGTGAAAGGCGAAAGGCGAAAGGTGAAAGGCGAAAGGCGAAAGGCGAAAGGCGAAAGGCGAAAGGCGAAAGGCGAAAGGCGAAAGGCGAAAGGCGAAAGGCAAAGGGCGAAAGGCGGAAGGTGAAAGGCGAAAGGCGAAAGGCGAAAGGCGAAAGGCGAAGGACGAAAGGCGAAAGGCGAAAGGCGAAAGGCGAAAGGCGAAAGGCGAAAGGCGGAAGGCGGAAGGTGAAAGGCGAAAGGCGAAAGGCGAAAGGCGAAAGGCGAAAGGCGAAAGGCGAAAGGCGAAAGGCGAAAGGCGAAAAGCGGAAGGCAAAAGGAAAAACGATTTTCAAAACATGAAATGAAAATGGAGAAATTTAAAATGCCTAAAGCAAAAGAAAAAAACGATATTCAAAAGATAAAATACAAAAGTTGAAATTGAAAATGCGAAATGGAAAATTCGAAATTATAAATTTGTATTTCAAAATGCTAAAGGCGAATTGCGAAAGGCGAAAGACGAAAGGCGAAGGGCGAAAGTCGAAAGGCGAAAGGCGAAATGCAAAAGGCGAAAGGCGAAAGGCGAAAGGTGAAAGGCGAAAGGCGAAAGGTGAAAGGCGAAAGGCGAAAGGCGAAAGGCGAAAGGCGAAAGGCGAAAGGCGAAAGGCGAAAGGCGAAAGGCGAAAGGCGAAAGGCGAAAGGCGAAAGGGGAAAGGCGAAAGGCGAAAGGCGAAAGGCGAAAGGCGAAAGGCGAAAAGCGAAAGGCGAAAAGCGAAAGGCGAAAGGCGAAGGCGAAAGGCGAAAGGCGAAAGGCGAAAGGCGAAAGGCGAAAGCGAAAGGCGAAAGGCGAAAGGTGAAAGGCGAAAGGCGAAAGGCGAAAGGCGAAAAGCGAAAAGCGGAAGGCGAAAGGCGAAAGGCGAAAGGCGAAAGGCGAAAGGCGAAAGGCGAAAGGCGAAAGGCGAAAGGCGAAAGGCGAAAGGCGAAAGGCGAAAGGCGAAAGGCGAATGGCGGAAGGCGAAAGGCGGAAGGCGAAAGGCGAAAGGCGAAAGGCGAAAGGCGAAAGGCGAAAGGCGAAGGGCGAGAGGCAAAAGTCAAAATGCCTAAGGCAAAAGGAAAAACGATTTTCAAAACATGAAATAAAAATGGAGAAATTTAAAATGCCTAAAGCAAAAGAAAAAACGATATTCGAAAGATAAAATACAAAAGTTTAAATTGAAAATGCGAAATGGAAAATTCGAAATTATAGATTCGTACTTCAAAAGGCTAAAGGCGAAATACGAAAGGCGAAAGACGAAAGGCGAAGGGCGAAAGTCGAAATGCGAAATGCGAATGGCGAAAGGCGAAAGGCGAAAAGCGAAAGGCGAAAGGCGAAAGGCGAAAGGCGAAAGGCGAAAGCGAAAGGCGAAAGGTGAAAGGCGAAAGGCGAAAGGTGAAAGGCGAAAGGCGAAAGGCGAAAGGCGAAAGGCGAAAGGCGAAAGGCGAAAGACGAAAGGCGAAAGGCGAAAGGCGAAAGGCGAAAGGCGAAAGGCGAAAGGCGAAAGGCGAAAGGCGAAAGGCGAAATGCGAAAGGCGAAAGGCGAAAGGCGAAAGGCGAAAGGCGAAAGGCGAAAGGCGAAAGGCGAAAGGCGAAAGGCGAAAGGCGGAAGGCGAAAGGCGAAAGTCGAAAGGCGAAAGGCGAGGGGCGAGAGGCAAATGTCAAAATGCCTAAGGCAAAAGGAAAAACGATTTTCAAAACATGAAATAAAAATGGAGAAATTTGAAATGCCTAAAGCAAAAGAAAAAACGATATTCAAAAGATAAAATACAAAAGTTGAAATTGAAAATGCGAAATGGAAAATTCGAAATTATAAATTCGTATTTCAAAAGGCTAAAGGCGAAATGCGAAAGGCGAAATGCGAAAGGCGAAAGACGAAAGGCGAAGGGCGAAAGTCGAAAGGCGAAAGGCAAAAGGCGAAAGGCGAAATGCGAAAGGCGAAAGGCGAAAGGCGAAAGGCGAAGGGCGAAAGGCGAAAGGCGAAAGGCGAAAGGCGAAAGGCGGAAGGCGAAAGGCGAAAGGCGGAAGGCGAAAGGTGAAAGGCGAAAGGCGAAAGGTGAAAGGCGAAAGGCGAAAGGTGAAAGCCGAAAGGCGAAAGGTGAAAGGCGAAAGGCGAAAAGCGAAAGGCGAAAGGCGAAAGGCGAAAGGAGGAAGGCGAAAGGCGAAAGGGGAAAGGCGAAAGGCGAAAGGCGAAAGCCGAAAGGCGAAAGGCGAAAAGCGAAAGGCGAAAAGCGAAAGGCGAAAGGCGAAAGGCGAAAGGCGAAAGGCGAAAGGCGAAAGGCGAAAGGCGAAAGGCGAAATGCGAAAGGCGAAAGGCGTAAGGCGAAAGGCGAAAGGTGAAAGGCGAAAGACGAAAGGCGAAAGGCGAAAGGCGAAAGGCGAAAAGCGGAAGGCGAAAGGCGAAAGGCGAAAGGCGAAAGGCGAAAGGCGAAAGGCGAAAGGCGAATGGCGGAAGGCGAAAGGCGAAAGGCGGAAGGCGAAAGGTGAAAGGCGAAAGGTGAAAGGCGAAAGGCGAAAGGCGAAAGGCGAAAGGCGAAAGGCGAAAGGCGAAAGGCGAAAGGCGAAAGGCGAAAGGCGAAAGGCGAAAGGCGAAAGGCGAAAGGCGAAAGGCGAAAGGCGAAAGGCGAAAGGCGAAAGGGGAAAGGAGAAAGGCGAAAGGCGAAAGGCGAAAGGCGAAAGGCGAAAGGCGAAAGGCGAAACGCGAAAAGCGAAAGGCGAAAAGCGAAAGGCGAAAGGCGAAAGGCGAAAGGCGAAAGGCGAAAGGCGAAAGGCGAAAGGCGAAAGGTGAAAGGCGAAAGGCGAAAGGCGAAAGGCGAAAGGCGAAAGGCGAAAAGCGGAAGGCGAAAGGCGAAAATCGAAAGGCGAAAGGCGAAAGGCGAAAGGCGAAAGGCGAATGGCGGAAGGCGAAAAGCGGAAGGCGAAAGGCGAAAGGCGAAAAGCGAAAGGCGAAGGGCGAGAGGCAAAAGTCAAAATGCCTAAGGCAAAAGGAAAAACGATTTTCAAAACATGAAATAAAAATGGAGAAATTTAAAATGCCTAAAGCAAAAGAAAAAACGATATTCAAAAGATAAAATACAAAAGTTTAAATTGAAAATGCGAAATGGAAAATTCGAAATTATAGATTCGTATTTCAAAAGGCTAAAGGCGAAATACGAAAGGCGAAAGACGAAAGGCGAAGGGCGAAAGTCGAAATGCGAAAGGCGAATGGCGAAAGGCGAAAGGCGAAAGGCGAAAGGCGAAAGGCGAAAGGCTAAAGGCGAAAGGCGAAAGCGAAAGGCGAAAGGCGAAAAGCGAAAGGCGAAAGGCGAAAGGTGAAAGGCGAAAGCGAAAGGCGAAAGGTGAAAGGCGAAAGGCGAAAGGTGAAAGGCGAAAGGCGAAAGGCGAAAGGCGAAAGGCGAAAGACGAAAGGCGAAAGGCGAAAGGCGAAAGGCGAAAGGCGAAAGGCGAAAGGCGAAAGGCGAAAGGCGAAAGGCGAAAGGCGAAAGGCGAAAGCGAAAGGCGGAAGGCGAAAGTAGAAAGGCGAAAGGCGAGGGGCGAGAGGCAAAAGTCAAAATGCCTAAGGCAAAAGGAAAAACGATTTTCAAAACATGAAATAAAAATGGAGAAATTTGAAATGCCTAAAGCAAAAGAAAAAACGATATTCAAAAGATAAAATACAAAAGTTGAAATTGAAAATGCGAAATGGAAAATTCGAAATTATAAATTCGTACTTCAAAAGGCTAAAGGCGAAATGCGAAAGGCGAAATGCGAAAGGCGAAAGACGAAAGGCGAAGGGCGAAAGTCGAAAGGCGAAAGGCAAAAGGCGAAAGGCGAAAGGCGAAAGGCGAAAGGCGAAAGGCGAAGGGCGAAAGGCGAAAGGGCGAAAGGCGAAAGGCGAAAGGCGGAAGGCGAAAGGCGAAAGGCGGAAGGCGAAAGATGAAAGGCGAAAGGCGAAAGGTGAAAGGCGAAAGGCGAAAGGTGAAAGCCGAAAGGCGAAAGGTGAAAGGCGAAAGGCGAAAAGCGAAAGGCGAAAGGCGAAAGGAGGAAGGCGAAAGGCGAAAGGCGAAAGGCGAAGGGCGAGAGGCGAAAGGCGAAAGGCGAAAGGCGAAAGGCGAAAGGCGAAAGGCGAAAGGCGAAAGGTGAAAGGCGAAAGGCGAAAGGCGAAAGGCGAAAGGCTAAAAGCGGAAGGCGAAAGGCGAAAGGCGAAAGGCGAAAGGCGAAAGGCGAAAGGCGAAAGGCGAAAGGCGAAAGGCGAAAGCGAAAGGCGAAAGGTGAAAAGCGAAAGGCGAAAGGCGAAAGGCGAAAGGCGAAAGGCGAAAGGTGAAAGGCGAAAGGCGAAAGGTGAAAGGCGAAAGGCGAAAGGCGAAAGGCGAAAGGCGAAAGGCGAAAGGCGAAAGGAGAAAGGCGAAAGGCGGAAGGCGAAAGGCAAAAGGCGAAAGGCGAAAGGCGAAAGGCGAAACGTGAAAGGCGAAAGGCGAAAGGTGAAAGGCGAAAGGCGAAAGGCGAAAGGCGAAAGGCGAAAGGCGAAAGGCGAAAGGCGAAGGCGGCGAAAGGCGAAAGGCGAAAGGCGAAAGGTGAAAGCCGAAAGGCGAAAGGTGAAAGGCGAAAGGCGAAAAGCGAAAGGCGAAAGGCGAAAGGAGGAAGGCGAAAGGCGAAAGGCGAAAGGCGAAGGGCGAGAGGCGAAAGGTGAAAAGCGAAAGGCGAAAGGCGAAAGGCGAAAGGCGAAAGGCGAAAGGCGAAAGGCGAAAGGCGAAGGCGAAAGGCGAAAGGTGAAAGGCGAAAGGCAAAAGGCGAAAGGCGCAAAGCGAAAGGCGAAAAGCGGAAGGCGAAAGGCGAAAGGCGAAAGGCGAAAGGCGAAAGGCGAAAGGCGAAAGGCGAAAGGCGAAAGGCGAAAGGCGAAAGGCGAAAGGCGAAAGGCGAAAGGCGGAAGGCGAAAGGCAAAAGGCGAAAAGCCAAAGGCGAAAGGCGGAAGGCCAAAGGCGAAAGGCGAAAGGCGAAAGGCGAGAGGCAAAAGTCAAAATGCCTAAGGCAAAAGGCGGAAGGCGAAAGGCGAAAGGCGAAAGGCGAAAGGCGAAAGGCGAAAGGCGAAAGGCGAAAGGCGAAAGGCGAAAGGCGAAAGGCGAAAGCGAAAGGCGAAAGGTGAAAAGCGAAAGGCGAAAGGCGAAAGGCGAAAGGCGAAAGGCGAAAGGCGAAAGGCGAAAGGCGAAAGGTGAAAGGCGAAAAGCGAAAGGTGAAATGCGAAAGGCGAAAGGCGAAAGGCGAAAGGCGAAAGGCGAAAGGCGAAAGGCGGAAGGCGAAAGGCGAAAGGCGAGGGGCGAGAGGCAAAAGTCAAAATGCCTAAGGCAAAAGGAAAAAACGATTTTCAAAACATGAAATAAAAATGGAGATATTTGAAATGCCTAAAGCAAAAGAAAAAACGATATTCAAAAGATAAAATACAAAAGTTGAAATTGAAAATGCGAAATGGAAAATTCGAAATTATAAATTCGTATTTCAAAAGGCTAAAGGCGAAATGCGAAAGGCGAAATGCGAAAGGCGAAAGAAGAAAGACGAAGGGCGAAAGTCGAAAGTCGAAAGGCGAAAGGCAAACGGCGAAAGGCCAAAGGCGAAAGGCGGGAAGGTGAAAGGCGAAAGGCGAAATTCGAAAGGCGAAAGGCGAAAGGCGAAAGGCGAAAGACGAAAGGCGAAAGGCGAAAGGCGAAAGGCGAAAGGCGAAGGGCGAAGGGCGAAAGGCGGAAGGTGAAAGGCGAAAGGCGAAAGGCGAAAGGCGAAAGGCGAAATGCGAAAGGCGAAAAGCGAAAGGCGAAAGGCGGAAGGTGAAAAGCGAAAGGCGAAAGGCGGAAGGCGAAAGGCGAAAGGCGAAAGCTGAAAGGCGAAATGCGAATAGTGAAAGGCGAAAGGCGAAAGGCGAAAGGCGAAAGGCGAAAGGCGAAAGGCGAAAGGCGAAAGGCGGAAGGTGAAAGGCTGAAGGGGAAAGGCGAAAGGCGAAAGGCGAAAGGCGGAAGGCGGAAGGCGAAATGCGAAAGGCGAAAGGCGAAAGGCGAAAGGCGAAAAACGAAAGGCGAAAGGCGAAAGGCGGAAGGTGAAAGGCGAAAGGCGATAGGCGAAAGGCGAAAGGCGTAAGTCGAAAGGCGAAAGCGGAAAGTTGAAAGGCGAAAGGCGAAAAGTGAAAGGCGAAAGGCGAAAGGCGAAAGGCGGAAGGCGAAAGGCGAAAGGCGAAAGGCGAAGGGCGAGAGGCAAAAGTCAAAATGCCTAAGGCAAAAGGAAAAACGATTTTCAAAACATGAAATAAAAATGGAGAAATTTAAAATGCCTAAAGCAAAAGAAAAAACGATATTCAAAAGATAAAATACAAAAGTTGAAATTGAAAATGCGAAATGGAAAATTCGAAATTATAAATTCGTATTTCAAAAGGCTAAAGGCGAAATGCGAAAGGCGAAAGACGAAAGGCGAAGGGCGAATGTCGAAAGGCAAAAGGCGAATGGCGAAATGCGAAAGGCGACAGGCGAAAGGCGAAAGGCAAAAGGCGAAAGCGAAAGGCGAAAGGCGAAAGGCAAAAGGCGAAAGGCGAAAGGCGAAAGGCGAAAGGCGAAAGGCGAAAGGCGAAAGGCGAAAGGCGAAAGGCGAAAGGCGAAAGGCGAAAGGCGAAAGGCGAAAGGCGAAAGGCGAAAGGCGAAAGGCGAAAGGCGAAAGGCGAAAGGCGAAAGGCGAAAGGCGAAAGACGAAAGGCGAAAGGCGAAAGGCGAAAGGCGAAAGGCGAACGGCGAAAGGCGAAAGGCGAAAGCCGAAAGGCGAAAGGCGAAAGGCGAAAGGCGAAAGGCGAAAGGCGAAAGGCGAAACGCGAAAGGCGAAAGGCGAAAGGCGAAAGGCGAAAAGCGAAAGGCGAAATGCGAAAGGCGAAAGCGAAAGGCGAAAGGCGAAAGGCGAAAGGCGAAAGGCGAAAGGCGAAATGTGAAAGGCGAAAGGCGAAAGGCGAAAGGCGAAAGGCGAAAGGCGAAAGGCGAAAGGCGAAAGGCGGAAGGCGAAAAGCGAAAGGCGAAAGGCGAAAGGCGAAAGGCGAAAGGCGAAAGGCGAAAGGCGAAAGGCGGAAGGCTGAAGGCGAAAGGCGGAAGGCGAACGGCGAAAGGCGAAAGGCGAAAGGCGAGAGGCTAAAGTCAAAATGCCTAAGGCAAAAGGCGGAAGGTGAAAGGCGAAAGGCGAAAGGCGGAAGGTGAAAGGCGAAAGGCGGAAGGTGAAAGGCGAAAGGCGAAAGGCGGAAGGTGAAAGGCGAAAGGCGAAAGGCGGAAGGCGAAAGACCAAAGGCGAAAGGCGAAAGGCGAAAGGCGAAAGGCGAAAGGCGAAAGGCGAAAGGCGAAAGGCGAAAGGTGAAAGGCGAAAGGCGAAAGGTGAAAGGCGAAAGGCGAAAGGCGAAAGGCGAAAGGCGAAAGGCGAAAGGCGAAAGGCGAAAGGCGAAAGGCGAAAGGCGAAAGGCGAAAGGCGGAAGGCGAAAGGCGAAAGGCGAGGGGCGAGAGGCAAAAGTCAAAATGCCTAAGGCAAAAGGAAAAACGATTTTCAAAACATGAAATAAAAATGGAGAAATTTGAAATGCCTAAAGCAAAAGAAAAAACGATATTCAAAAGATAAAATACAAAAGTTGAAATTGAAAATGCGAAATGGAAAATTCGAAATTATAAATTCGTATTTCAAAAGGCTAAAGGCGAAATGCGAAATTCGAAATGCGAAAGGCGAAAGGCGAAGGGCGAAAGTCGAAAGTCGAAAGGCGAAAGGCGAAAGGCAAAAGGCGAAAGGCCAAAGGCGAAAGGCCAAAGGCGAAAGGCGGAAGGCCAAAGGCGAAAGGCGAAAGGCGAAAGGCGAGAGGCAAAAGTCAAAATGCCTAAGGCAGAAGGCGGAAGGCGAAAGGCGAAAGGCGAAAGGCGAAAGGCGAAAGGCGAAAGGCGAAAGGTGAAAAGCGAAAGGCGAAAGGCGAAAGGCGAAAGGCGAAAGGCGAAAGGCGAAAGGCGAAAGGCGAAAGGCGAAAGGCGAAAGGCGAAAGGTGAAAGGCGAAAGGCGAAAGGTGAAAGGCGAAAGGCGAAAGGCGAATGGCGAAAGGCGAAAGGCGAAAGGCGAAAGGCGAAAGGCGAAAGGCGAAAGGCGAAAGGCGGAAGGCGAAAGGCGAAAGGAGAGGGGCGAGAGGCAAAAGTCAAAATGCCTAAGGCAAAAGGAAAAACGATTTTCAAAACATGAAATAAAAATGGAGAAATTTGAAATGCTTAAAGCAAAAGAAAAAACGATATTCAAAAGATAAAATACAAAAGTTGAAATTGAAAATGCGAAATGGAAAATTCGAAATTATAAATTCGTATTTCAAAAGGCTAAAGGCGAAATGCGAAAGGCGAAATGCGAAAGGCGAAAGACGAAAGGCGAAGGGCGAAAGTCGAAAGTCGAAAGGCGAAAGGCGAAAGGCAAAAGGCGAAAGGCGGAAGGTGAAAGGCGAAAGGCGAAATTCGAAAGGCGAAAGGCGAAAGGCGAAAGGCGAAGGGCGAAGGGCGAAAGGCGGAAG
This sequence comes from Dioctria rufipes, assembly GCA_963924295.1. NCBI lineage: Eukaryota > Metazoa > Arthropoda > Insecta > Diptera > Asilidae > Dioctria > Dioctria rufipes. The sequence goes on along the minus strand of CAWUPM010000673.1, from coordinate 21,784 downwards.
GTGAAAGGCGAAAGGCGAAAGGCGAAAGGCGAAAGGCGAAAGGCGAAGGGCGAAAGGCGAAAGGCGAAAGGCGAAAGGCGAAAGGCGAAAGGCGAAAGGCGAAAGGCGAAAGGCGAAAGGCGAAAGGCGAAAGGCGAAAGGCGAAAGGCGAAAGGCGAAAGGCGGAAGGCGAAAGGTGAAAGGCGAAGAGCGAAAGGTGAAAGGCGAAAGGCGAAAGGTGAAAGCCGAAAGGCGAAAGGTGATAGGCGAAAGGCGAAAGGCGGAAGGCGAAAGGCGGAAGGCGAAAGGCGAAAGGCGAAAGGCGAAGGGCGAGAGGCGAAAGGTGAAAGGCGAAAGGCGAAAGGCGAAAGGCGAAAGGCGAAAGGCGAAAGGCGAAAGGCGAAAGGCGAAATGGAGAAATTTAAAATGCCTAAAGCAAAAGAAAAAAACGATATTCAAAAGATAAAATACAAAAGTTGAAATTGAAAATGCGAAATGGAGAATTCGAAATTATAAATTTGTATTTCAAAATGCTAAAGGCGAATTGCGAAAGGCGAAAGACGAAAGGCGAAGGGCGAAAGTCGAAAGGCGAAAGGCGAAATGCAAAAGGCGAAAGGCGAAAGGCGAAAGGCGAAAGGTGAAAGGCGAAAGGCGAAAGGCGAAAGGCGAAAGGCGAAAGGCGAAAGGCGAAAGGCGAAAGGCGAAAGGCGAAAGGCGAAAGGCGAAAGGCGAAAGGCGAAATGCCAAAGGCGAAAGGCGAAAGGGGAAAGGCGAAATGCGAAAGGCGAAAGGCGGAAGGTGAAAGGCGAAAGGCGAAAGGCGAAAGGCGAAATGCGAAAGGCGAAAAGCGAAAGGCGAAAGGCGGAAGGTGAAAGGCGAAAGGCGAAAGGCGAAAGGCGGAAGGCGAAAGGCGAAAGGCGAAAGGTGAAAGGCGAAATGCGAATAGTGAAAGGCGAAAGGCGAAAGGCGGAAGGTGAAAGACGAAAGGCAAAAGGCGAAAGGCGAAAGGCGAAAGGCGAAAGGCGAAAGGCGGAAGGCGAAAAGCGAAAGGCGAAAGGCGAAAGGCGAAAGGCGAAAGGCGAAAGGCGAAAGGCGAAAGGCGAAAGGCGGAAGGCGGAAGGCGAAAGGCGGAAGGCGAAAGGCGAAAGGCGATAGGCGAAAGGCGATAGGCGAAAGGCGAGAGCCAAAAGTCAAAATGCCTAAGGCAAAAGACGGAAGGCGAAAGGCGAAAGGCGGAAGGTGAAAGGCGAAAGGCGAAAGGCGGAAGGCGAAAGGCCAAAGGCGAAAGGCGAAAGGCGAAATCGAAAGGCGAAAGGCGAAAAGCGAAAGACGAAAGGCGAAAGGCGAAAGGCGAAAGGCGAAAGGTGAAAGGCGAAAGGCGAAAGGTGAAAGGCGAAAGGCGAAAGGCGAAAGGCGAAAGGCGAAAGGCGAAAGGCGGAAGGCGAAAGGCGAAAGGCGAGGGGCGAGAAGCAAAAGTCAAAATGCCTAAGGCAAAAGTAAAAACGATTTTCAAAACATGAAATAAAAATGGAGAAATTTGAAATGCCTAAAGCAAAAGAAAAAACGATATTCAAAAGATAAAATACAAAAGTTGAAATTGAAAATGCGAAATGGAAAATTCGAAATTATAAATTCGTATTTCAAAAGGCTAAAGGCGAAATGCGAAAGGCGAAATGCGAAAGGCGAAAGACGAAAGGCGAAGGGCGAAAGTCGAAAGTCGAAAGGCGAAAGGCGAAAGGCAAAAGGCGAAAGGCCAAAGGCGAAAGGCGAAAGGCGAGAGGCAAAAGTCAAAATGCCTAAGGCAAAAGGCGGAAGGCGAAAGACGAAAGGCGAAAGGCGAAAGGCGAAAGGCGAAAGGCGAAAGGCGAAAGGCGAAAGCGAAAGGCGAAAGGCGAAAGGCGAAAAGCGTAAGGCGAAAGGCGAAAGGCGAAAGGCGGAAGGCGAAAGGCGAAAGGCGAGGGGCGAGAGGCAAAAGTCAAAATGCCTAAGGCAAAAGGAAAAACGATTTTCAAAACATGAAATAAAAATGGAGAAATTTGAAATGCCTAAAGCAAAAAAAAACGATATTCAAAAGATAAAATACAAAAGTTGAAATTGAAAATGCGAAATGGAAAATTCGAAATTATAAATTCGTATTTCAAAAGGCTAAAGGCGAAATGCGAAAGGCGAAAGACGAAAGGCGAAGGGCGAAAGTCGAAAGGCGAAAGGCGAAAGGCAAAAGGCGAAATGCCAAAGGCGAAAGGCGGAAGGCGAAAGGCGAAAGGCGAGAGACAAAAGTCAAAATGCCTAAGGCAAAAGGCGGAAGGCGAAAGGCGAAAGGTGAAAGGCGAAAGGCGAAAGGCGAAAGGCGAAAGGCGAAAGGCGAAAGGCGAGGGGCGAGAAGCAAAAGTCAAAATGCCTAAGGCAAAAGTAAAAACGATTTTCCAAACATGAAATAAAAATGGAGAAATTTGAAATGCCTAAAGCAAAAGAAAAAACGATATTCAAAAGATAAAATACAAAAGTTGAAATTGAAAATGCGAAATGGAAAATTCGAAATTATGAATTCGTATTTCAAAAGGCTAAAGGCGAAATGCGAAAGGCGAAAGACGAAAGGCGAAGGGCGAAATTCGAAAGTCGAAAGGCGAAAGGCGAAAGGCAAAAGGCGAAATGCCAAAGGCGAAAGGCGGAAGGCGAAAGGCGAAAGGCGAGAGACAAAAGTCAAAATGCCTAAGGCAAAAGGCGGAAGGCGAAAGGCGAAAGGTGAAAGGCGAAAGGCGAAAGGCGAAAGGCGAAAGGCGAAAGGCGAAAGGCGAAAGGCGAAAAGCGAAAGGTGAAAGGCGAAAGGCGAAAGGCGAAAGGCGAAAGGCGAAAGGCGAAGGGCGAAAGGCGAAAGGCGAAAGGCGAAAGGCGAAAGGCGAAAGGCGAAGGGCGAGAGGCGAAAGGTGAAAGGCGAAAGGCGAAAGGCGAAAGGCGAAAGGCGAAAGGCGAAAGGCGAAAGGCGAAAGGCGAAAGGCGAAAGGCGGAAGGCGGAAGGCGAAAGGCGGAAGGCGAAAGGCGAAAGGCGAAAGGCGAGAGGCAAAAGTCAAAATGCCTAAGGCAAAAGGCGGAAGGCGAAAGGCGAAAGGCGAAAGGCGGAAGGTGAAAGGCGAAAGGCGAAAGGCGAAAGGCCAAAGGCGAAAGGCGAAAGGCGAAAGCGAAAGGCGAAAGGCGAAAGGCGAAAGGCGAAGGGCGAAAGGCGAAAGGCGAAAGGCGAAAGGCGAAAGGTGAAAGGCGAAAGGCGAAAGGTGAAAGGCGAAAGGCGAAAAGCGAAAGGCGAAAGGCGAAAGGCGAAAGGCGAAAGGCGAAAGGTGAAAGGCGAAAGGCGGAAGGCGAAAGGCGAAAGGCGAGGGGCGAGAGGCAAAAGTCAAAATGCCTAAGGCAAAAGGAAAAACGATTTTCAAAACATGAAATAAAAATGGAGAAATTTGAAATGCCTAAAGCAAAAGAAAAAACGATATTCAAAAGGTAAAATACAAAAGTTGAAATTGAAAATGCGAAATGGAAAATTCGAAATTATAAATTCGTATTTCAAAAGGCTAAAGGCGAAATGCGAAAGGCGAAATGCGAAAGGCGAAAGACGAAAGGCGAAGGGCGAAAGTCGAAAGTCGAAAGGCGAAAGGCGAAAGGCAAAAGGCGAAAGGCCAAAGGCGAAAGGCGGAAGGTGAAAGGCGAAAGGCGAAATTCAAAAGGCGAAAGGCGAAAGGCGAAAGGCGAAAGGCGAAAGGCGAAAGGCGAAGGGCGAAGGGCGAAAGGCGGAAGGTGAAAGGCGAAAGGCCAAAGGCGAAAGGCGAAAGGCGAAAGGCGAAAGGCGAAGGGCGAAAGGCGAAAGGCGAAAGGCGAAAGGCGAAAGGCGAAAGGCGAAAGGCGAGAGGCAAAAGGCGAAAGGCCAAAGGCGAAAGGCGGAAGGCCAAAGGCGGAAGGCCAAAGGCGAAAGGCGAAAGGCGAAAGGCGAGAGGCAAAAGTCAAAATGCCTAAGGCAGAAGGCGGAAGGCGAAAGGCGAAAGGCGAAAGGCGAAAGGCGAAAGGCGAAAGGCGAAAGGCGAAAGCGAAAGGCGAAAGGTGAAAAGCGAAAGGCGAAAGGCGAAAGGCGAAAGGCGAAAGGCGAAAGGCGAAAGGCGAAAGGCGAAAGGCGAAAGGCGAAAGGCGAAAGGCGAAAGGCGAAAGGCGAAAGGCGAAAGGCGAAAGGCGAAAGGCGAAGGGCGAAAGGCGAAAGGCGAAAGGCGAAGGGCGAAAGTCGAAAGTCGAAAGGCGAAAGGCGAAAGGCAAAAGGCGAAAGGCCAAAGGCGAAAGGCCAAAGGCGAAAGGCGGAAGGCCAAAGGCGAAAGGCGAAAGGCGAAAGGAGAGAGGCAAAAGTCAAAATGCCTAAGGCAGAAGGCGGAAGGCGAAAGGCGAAAGGCGAAAGGCGAAAGGCGAAAGGCGAAAGGCGAAAGCGAAAGGCGAAAGGTGAAAAGCGAAAGGCGAAAGGCGAAAGGCGAAAGGCGAAAGGCGAAAGGCGAAAGGCGAAAGGCGAAAGGCGAAAGGCGAAAGGCGAAAGGCGAAAGGCGAAAGGCGAAAGGCGAAACGCGAAAGGCGAAAGGCGAAAGGCGAAAGGCGAAAGGCGAAAAGCGAAAGGCGAAATGCGAAAGGCGAAAGCGAAAGGCGAAAGGCGAAAGGCGAAAGGCGAAAGGCGAAATGTGAAAGGCGAAAGGCGGAAGGCAGAAGGCGAAAGGCGGAAGGCGAACGGCGAAAGGCGAAAGGCGAAAGGCGAAAGGCGAAAGGCGAAAGGCGAAAGGCGAAAGGCGAAAGGCGGAAGGCGAAAAGCGAAAGGCGAAAGGCGAAAGGCGAAAGGCGAAAGGCGAAAGGCGAAAGGCGAAAGGCGAAAGGCGAAAGGCGGAAGTCTGAAGGCGAAAGGCGGAAGGCGAACGGCAAAAGGCGAAAGGCGAAAGGCGAGAGGCGAAAGGCGAAAGGCGAAAGGCGAAAGGCGAAAGGCGAAATGTGAAAGGCGAAAGGCGAAAGGCGAAAGGCGAAAGGCGAAAGGCGAAAGGCGAAAGGCGAAAGGCGAAAGGCGGAAGGCGAAAAGCGAAAGGCGAAAGGCGAAAGGCGAAAGGCGAAAGGCGAAAGGCGAAAGGCGAAAGGCGAAAGGCGAAAGGCGAAAGGCGAAAGGCGAAAGGCGGAAGGCAGAAGGCGAAAGGCGGAAGGCGAACGGCGAAAGGCGAAAGGCGAGAGGCGAAAGGCGAAAGGCGAAAGGCGAAAGGCGAAAGGCGAAAGGCGGAAGGCGAAAGGCGAGGGGCGAGAGGCAAAAGTCAAAATGCCTAAGGCAAAAGGAAAAACGATTTTCAAAACATGAAATAAAAATGGAGAAATTTGAAATGCCTAAAGTAAAAGAAAAAACGATATTCAAAAGATAAAATACAAAAGTTGAAATTGAAAATGCGAAATGGAAAATTCGAAATTATAAATTCGTATTTCAAAAGGCTAAAGGCGAAATGCGAAAGGCGAAAGACGAAAGGCGAAGGGCGAATGTCGAAAGGCAAAAGGCGAATGGCGAAATGCGAAAGGCGAAAGGCGAAAGGCGAAAGGCAAAAGGCGAAAGCGAAAGGCGAAAGGCGAAAGGCAAAAGGCGAAAGGCGAAAGGCGAAAGGCGAAAGGCGAAAGGCGAAAGGCGAAAGGCGAAAGGCGAAAGGCGAAAGGCGAAAGGCGAAAGGCGAAAGGCGAAAGGCGAAAGGCGAAAGGCGAAAGACGAAAGGCGAAAGGCGAAAGGCGAAAGGCGAAAGGCGAAAGGCGAAAGGCGAAAGGCGAAAGGCGAACGGCGAAAGGCGAAAGGCGAAAGGCGAAAGGCGAAAGGCGAAAGGCGAAAGGCGAAAGGCGAAAGGCGAAACGCGAAAGGCGAAAGGCGAAAGGCGAAAGGCGAAAAGCGAAAGGCGAAATGCGAAAGGCGAAAGCGAAAGGCGAATGGCGAAAGGCGAAAGGCGAAAGGCGAAATGTGAAAGGCGAAAGGCGAAAGGCGAAGGGCGAAAGGCGAAAGGCGAAAGGCGAAAGGCGAAAGGCGGAAGGCGAAAAGCGAAAGGCGAAAGGCGAAAGGCGAAAGGCGAAAGGCGAAAGGCGAAAGGCGAAAGGCGAAAGGCGAATGGCGAAAGGCGGAAGGCTGAAGGCGAAAGGCGGAAGGCGAAAGGCGAAAGGCGAAAGGCGAGAGGCTAAAGTCAAAATGCCTAAGGCAAAAGGCGGAAGGTGAAAGGCGAAAGGCGAAAGGCGGAAGGTGAAAGGCGAAAGGCGGAAGGTGAAAGGCGAAAGGCGAAAGGCGGAAGGTGAAAGGCGAAAGGCGAAAGGCGGAAGGCGAAAGACCAAAGGCGAAAGGCGAAAGGCGAAAGGCGAAAGGCGAAAGGCGAAAGGCGAAAGGTGAAAGGCGAAAGGCGAAAGGTGAAAGGCGAAAGGCGAAAGGCGAAAGGCGAAAGGCGAAAGGCGAAAGGCGAAAGGCGAAAGGCGAAAGGCGGAAGGCGAAAGGCGAAAGGCGAGGGGCGAGAGGCAAAAGTCAAAATGCCTAAGGCAAAAGGAAAAACGGTTTTCAAAACATGAAATAAAAATGGAGAAATTTGAAATGCCTAAAGCAAAAGAAAAAACGATATTCAAAAGATAAAATACAAAAGTTGAAATTGAAAATGCGAAATGGAAAATTCGAAATTATAAATTCGTATTTCAAAAGGCTAAAGGCGAAATGCGAAATTCGAAATGCGAAAGGCGAAAGGCGAAGGGCGAAAGTCGAAAGTCGAAAGGCGAAAGGCGAAAGGCAAAAGGCGAAAGGCCAAAGGCGAAAGGCCAAAGGCGAAAGGCCAAAGGCGAAAGGCGGAAGGCCAAAGGCGAAAGGCGAAAGGCGAAAGGCGAGAGGCAAAAGTCAAAATGCCTAAGGCAGAAGGCGGAAGGCGAAAGGCGAAAGGCGAAAGGCGAAAGGCGAAAGGCGAAAGGCGAAAGGCGAAAGGCGAAAGCGAAAGGCGAAAGGTGAAAAGCGAAAGGCGAAAGGCGAAAGGCGAAAGGCGAAAGGCGAAAGGCGAAAGGCGAAAGGCGAAAGGCGAAAGGTGAAAGGCGAAAGGCGAAAGGTGAAAGGCGAAAGGCGAAAGGCGAAAGGCGAAAGGCGAATGGCGAAAGGCGAAAGGCGAAAGGCGAAAGGCGAAAGGCGGAAGGCGAAAGGCGAAAGGAGAGGGGCGAGAGGCAAAAGTCAAAATGCCTAAGGCAAAAGGAAAAACGATTTTCAAAACATGAAATAAAAATGGAGAAATTTGAAATGCTTAAAGCAAAAGAAAAAACGATATTCAAAAGATAAAATACAAAAGTTGAAATTGAAAATGCGAAATGGAAAATTCGAAATTATAAATTCGTATTTCAAAAGGCTAAAGGCGAAATGCGAAAGGCGAAATGCGAAAGGCGAAAGACGAAAGGCGAAGGGCGACAGTCGAAAGTCGAAAGGCGAAAGGCGAAAGGCAAAAGGCGAAAGGCCAAAGGCGAAAGGCGTAAGGTGAAAGGCGAAAGGCGAAATTCGAAAGGCGAAAGGCGAAAGGCGAAAGGCGAAAGGCGAAAGGCGAAAGGCGAAGGGCGAAGGGCGAAAGGCGGAAGGTGAAAGGCGAAAGGCGAAAGGCGAAAGGCGAAAGGCGAAAGGCGAAAGGCGAAGGGCGAAAGGCGAAAGGCGAAAGGCGAAAGGCGAAAGGCGAAAGGCGAAAGGCGAAAGGCGAAAGGCGAAAGGCGAAAGGCGAAAGGCGAAAGGCGAAAGGCGAAAGGCGAAAGGCGAAAGGCGGAAGGCGAAAGGTGAAAGGCGAAGAGCGAAAGGTGAAAGGCGAAAGGCGAAAGGTGAAAGCCGAAAGGCGAAAGGTGATAGGCGAAAGGCGAAAGGCGGAAGGCGAAAGGCGGAAGGCGAAAGGCGAAAGGCGAAAGGCGAAGGGCGAGAGGCGAAAGGTGAAAGGCGAAAGGCGAAAGGCGAAAGGCGAAAGGCGAAAGGCGAAAGGCGAAAGGCGAAAGGCGAAAGGCGAAAGGCGAAAGGCGAAAGGCGAAATGGAGAAATTTAAAATGCCTAAAGCAAAAGAAAAAAACGATATTCAAAAGATAAAATACAAAAGTTGAAATTGAAAATGCGAAATGGAGAATTCGAAATTATAAATTTGTATTTCAAAATGCTAAAGGCGAATTGCGAAAGGCGAAAGACGAAAGGCGAAGGGCGAAAGTCGAAAGGCGAAAGGCGAAATGCAAAAGGCGAAAGGCGAAAGGCGAAAGGCGAAAGGCGAAAGGTGAAAGGCGAAAGGCGAAAGGCGAAAGGCGAAAGGCGAAAGGCGAAAGGCGAAAGGCGAAAGGCGAAAGGCGAAAGGCGAAATGCGAAAGGCGAAAGGCGAAAGGGGAAAGGCGAAATGCGAAAGGCGAAAGGCGGAAGGTGAAAGGCGAAAGGCGAAAGGCGAAAGGCGAAATGCGAAAGGCGAAAAGCGAAAGGCGAAAGGCGAAAGGCGAAAGGCGAAAGGCGGAAGGCGAAAGGCGAAAGGCGAAAGGTGAAAGGCGAAATGCGAATAGTGAAAGGCGAAAGGCGGAAGGTGAAAGACGAAAGGCAAAAGGCAAAAGGCGAAAGGCGAAAGGCGAAAGGCGAAAGCGGAAGGCGAAAAGCGAAAGGCGAAAGGCGAAAGGCGAAAGGCGAAAGGCGAAAGGCGAAAGGCGAAAGGCGAAAGGCGGAAGGCGGAAGGCGAAAGACGGAAGGCGAAAGGCGAAAGGCGATAGGCGAAAGGCGAGAGCCAAAAGCCAAAATGCCTAAGGCAAAAGGCGGAAGGCGAAAGGCGAAAGGCGGAAGGTGAAAGGCGAAAGGCGGAAGGCGAAAGGCCAGAGGCGAAAGGCGAAAGCGAAAGGCGAAAGGCGAAAAGCGAAAGACGAAAGGCGAAAGGCGAAAGGCGAAAGGCGAAAGGTGAAAGGCGAAAGGCGAAAGGTGAAAGGCGAAAGGCGAAAGGCGAAAGGCGAAAGGCGGAAGGCGAAAGGCGAAAGGCGAGGGGCGAGAAGCAAAAGTCAAAATGCCTAAGGCAAAAGTAAAAACGATTTTCAAAACATGAAATAAAAATGGAGAAATTTGAAATGCCTAAAGCAAAAGAAAAAACGATATTCAAAAGATAAAATACAAAAGTTGAAATTGAAAATGCGAAATGGAAAATTCGAAATTATAAATTCGTATTTCAAAAGGCTAAAGGCGAAATGCGAAAGGCGAAATGCGAAAGGCGAAAGACGAAAGGCGAAGGGTGAAAGTCGAAAGTCGAAAGGCGAAAGGCGAAAGGCAAAAGGCGAAAGGCCAAAGGCGAAAGGCGGAAGGCGAAAGGCGAAAGGCGAAAGGCGAGAGGCAAAAGTCAAAATGCTTAAGGCAAAAGGCGGAAGGCGAAAGACGAAAGGCGAAAGGCGAAAGGCGAAAGGCGAAAGGCGAAAGGCGAAAGGCGAAAGGCGAAAGGCGAAAGGCGAAAGGCGAAAGGCGAAAGGCGAAAGCGAAAGGCGAAAGGCGAAAGGCGAAAAGCGTAAGGCGAAAGGCGAAAGGCGAAAGGCGAAAGGCGGAAGGCGGAAGGCGAAAGGCGAAAGGCGAGGGGCGAGAGGCAAAAGTCAAAATGCCTAAGGCAAAAGGAAAAACGATTTTCAAAACATGAAATAAAAATGGAGAAATTTGAAATGCCTAAAGCAAAAAAAAAACGATATTCAAAAGATAAAATACAAAAGTTGAAATTGAAAATGCGAAATGGAAAATTCGAAATTATAAATTCGTATTTCAAAAGGCTAAAGGCGAAATGCGAAAGGCGAAAGACGAAAGGCGAAGGGCGAAAGTCGAAAGTCGAAAGGCGAAAGGCGAAAGGCAAAAGGCGAAATGCCAAAGGCGAAAGGCAGAAGGCGAAAGGCGAAAGGCGAGAGACAAAAGTCAAAATGCCTAAGGCAAAAGGCGGAAGGCGAAAGGCGAAAGGTGAAAGGCGAAAGGCGAAAGGCGAAAGGCGAAAGGCGAAAGGCGAAAGGCGAAAGGCGAAAGGCGAAAGGCGAGGGGCGAGAAGCAAAAGTCAAAATGCCTAAGGCAAAAGTAAAAACGATTTTCAAAACATGAAATAAAAATGGAGAAATTTGAAATGCCTAAAGCAAAAGAAAACCCGATATTCAAAAGATAAAATACAAAAGTTGAAATTGAAAATGCGAAATGGAAAATTCGAAATTATAAATTCGTATTTCAAAAGGCTAAAGGCGAAATGCGAAAGGCGAAAGACGAAAGGCGAAGGGCGAAAGTCGAAAGTCGAAAGGCGAAAGGCGAAAGGCAAAAGGCGAAATGCCAAAGGCGAAAGGCGGAAGGCGAAAGGCGAAAGGCGAGAGACAAAAGTCAAAATGCCTAAGGCAAAAGGCGGAAGGCGAAAGATGAAAGGTGAAAGGCGAAAGGCGAAAGGCGAAAGGCGAAAGGCGAAAGGCGAAAGGCGAAAGGCGAAAGCGAAAGGGGAAAGGCGAAAAGCGAAAGGCGAAAGGCGAAAGGCGAAAAGCGAAAGGTGAAAGGCGAAAGGCGAAAGGCGAAAGGCGAAAGGCGAAGGGCGAAAGGCGAAAGGCGAAAGGCGAAAGGCGAAAGGCGAAAGGCGAAAGGCGAAAGGCGAAAGGCGAAAGGCGAGGGGCGAGAAGCAAAAGTCAAAATGCCTAAGGCAAAAGTAAAAACGATTTTCAAAACATGAAATAAAAATGGAGAAATTTGAAATGCCTAAAGCAAAAGAAAAAACGATATTCAAAAGATAAAATACAAAAGTTGAAATTGAAAATGCGAAATGGAAAATTCGAAATTATGAATTCGTATTTCAAAAGGCTAAAGGCGAAATGCGAAAGGCGAAAGACGAAAGGCGAAGGGCGAAAGTCGAAAGTCGAAAGGCGAAAGGCGAAAGGCAAAAGGCGAAATGCCAAAGGCGAAAGGCGGAAGGCGAAAGGCGAAAGGCGAAAGGCGAGAGACAAAAGTCAAAATGCCTAAGGCAAAAGGCGGAAGGCGAAAGGCGAAAGGTGAAAGGCGAAAGGCGAAAGGCGAAAGGCGAAAGGCGAAAGGCGAAAGCGAAAGCGAAAGGCGAAAGGCGAAAAGCGAAAGGCGAAAGGCGAAAAGCGAAAGGTGAAAGGCGAAAGGCGAAAGGCGAAAGGCGAAAGGCGAAAGGCGAAGGGCGAAAGGCGAAAGGCGAAAGGCGAAAGGCGAAAGGCGAAAGGCGAAAGGCGAAAGGCGAAAGGCGAAAGGCGAAAGGCGAAAGGCGGAAGGCGAAAGGTGAAAGGCGAAGAGCGAAACGTGAAAGGCGAAAGGCGAAAGGCGAAAGGTGAAAGCCGAAAGGCGAAAGGTGATAGGCGAAAGGCGAAAGGCGGAAGGCGAAAGGCGGAAGGCGAAAGGCGAAGGGCGAGAGGCGAAAGGTGAAAGGCGAAAGGTGAAAGGCGAAAGGCGAAAGGCGAAAGGCGAAAGGCGAAAGGCGAAAGGCGAAAGGCGAAAGGCGAAAGGCGAAAGGCGGAAGGCGAAAGGCGAAAGGCGAAAGGCGAAAGGCGGAAGGCGAAAGGCGAAAGGCGAAAGGCGAAGGGCGAGAGGCGAAAGGTGAAAGGCGAAAGGCGAAAGGCGAAAGGCGAAAGGCGAAAGGCGAAAGGCGAAAGGCGAAAGGCGAAAGGCGAAAGGCGAAAGGCGAAAGGCGGAAGGCGGAAGGCGAAAGGCGAAAGGCGAAAGGCGAAAGGCGAGAGGCAAAAGTCAAAATGCCTAAGGCAAAAGGCGGAAGGCGAAAGGCGAAAGGCGAAAGGCGGAAGGTGAAAGGCGAAAGGCGAAAGGCGGAAGGCGAAAGGCCAAAGGCGAAAGGCGAAAGGCGAAAGCGAAAGGCGAAAGGCGAAAAGCGAAAGGCGAAAGGCGAAGGGCGAAAGGCGAAAGGCGAAAGGCGAAAGGCGAAAGGCGGAAGGCGGAAGGCGAAAGGCGGAAGGCGAAAGGCGAAAGGCGAAAGGCGAGAGGCAAAAGTCAAAATGCCTAAGGCAAAAGGCGGAAGGCGAAAGGCGAAAGGCGAAAGGCGGAAGGTGAAAGGCGAAAGGCGAAAGGCGGAAGGCGAAAGGCCAAAGGCGAAAGGCGAAAGGCGAAAGCGAAAGGCGAAAGGCGAAAAGCGAAAGGCGAAAGGCGAAGGGCGAAAGGCGAAAGGCGAAAGGCGAAAGGCGAAAGGTGAAAGGCGAAAGGCGAAAGGTGAAAGGCGAAAGGCGAAAGGCGAAAGGCGAAAGGCGAAAGGCGAAAGGCGAAAGGCGAAAGGCGAAAGGCGAAAGGCGGAAGGCGAAAGGCGAAAGGCGAGGGGCGAGAGGCAAAAGTCAAAATGCCTAAGGCAAAAGGAAAAACGATTTTCAAAACATGAAATAAAAATGGAGAAATTTGAAATGCCTAAAGCAAAAGAAAAAACGATATTCAAAAGGTAAAATACAAAAGTTGAAATTGAAAAAGCGAAATGGAAAATTCGAAATTATAAATTCGTATTTCAAAAGGCTAAAGGCGAAATGCGAAAGGCGAAATGCGAAAGGCGAAAGACGAAAGGCGAAGGGCGAAAGTCGAAAGTCGAAAGGCGAAAGGCGACAGGCAAAAGGCGAAAGGCCAAAGGCGAAAGGCGGAAGGTGAAAGGTGAAAGGCGAAATTCGAAAGGCGAAAGGCGAAAGGCGAAAGGCGAAAGGCGAAAGGCGAAGGGCGAAGGGCGAAAGGCGGAAGGTGAAAGGCGAAAGGCGAAAGGCGAAAGGCGAAAGGCGAAAGGCGAAGGGCGAAAGGCGAAAGGCGAAAGGCGAAAGGCGAAAGGCGAAAGGCGAGAGGCAAAAGGCGAAAGGCCAAAGGCGAAAGGCGGAAGGCCAAAGGCGAAAGGCGAAAGGCGAAAGGCGAGAGGCAAAAGTCAAAATGCCTAAGGCAGAAGGCGGAAGGCGAAAGGCGAAAAGCGAAAGGCGAAAGGCGAAACGCGAAAGGCGAAAGGCGAAAGGCGAAAGCGAAAGGCGAAAGGTGAAAAGCGAAAGGCGAAAGGCGAAAGGCGAAAGGCGAAAGGCGAAAGGCGAAAGGCGAAAGGCGAAAGGCGAAAGGCGAAAGGCGAAGGGCGAAAGGCGAAAGGCGAAAGGCGAAGGGCGAAAGTCGAAAGTCGAAAGGCGAAAGGCGAAAGGCAAAAGGCGAAAGGCCAAAGGCGAAAGGCCAAAGGCGAAAGGCGGAAGGCCAAAGGCGAAAGGCGAAAGGCGAAAGGAGAGAGGCAAAAGTCAAAATGCCTAAGGCAGAAGGCGGAAGGCGAAAGGCGAAAGGCGAAAGGCGAAAGGCGAAAGGCGAAAGGCGAAAGGCGAAAGCGAAAGGCGAAAGGTGAAAAGCGAAAGGCGAAAGGCGAAAGGCGAAAGGCGAAAGGCGAAAGGCGAAAGGCGAAAGGCGAAAGGCGAAAGGAGAAAGGCGAAAGGCGAAAGGCGAAAGGCGAAGGGCGAAGGGCGAAAGGCGGAAGGTGAAAGGCGAAAGGCGAAAGGCGAAAGGCGAAATTCGAAGGGCGAAAGGCGAAAGGCGAAAGGCGAAAGGCGAAAGGCGAAAGGCGAAAGGCGAAAGGCGAAAGGCGAAAGGCGAAAGGCGAAAGGCGGAAGGCGAAAGGTGAAAGGCGAAGAGCGAAAGGTGAAAGGCGAAAGGCGAAAGGTGAAAGCCGAAAGGCGAAAGGTGATAGGCGAAAGGCGAAAGGCGGAAGGCGAAAGGCGGAAGGCGAAAGGCGAAAGGCGAAAGGCGAAGGGCGAGAGGCGAAAGGTGAAAGGCGAAAGGCGAAAGGCGAAAGGCGAAAGGCGAAAGGCGAAAGGCGAAAGGCGAAAGGCGAAAGGCGAAAGGCGAAATGGAGAAATTTAAAATGCCTAAAGCAAAAGAAAAAAACGATATTCAAAAGATAAAATACAAAAGTTGAAATTGAAAATGCGAAATGGAGAATTCGAAATTATAAATTTGTATTTCAAAATGCTAAAGGCGAATTGCGAAAGGCGAAAGACGAAAGGCGAAAGGTGAAAGGCGAAAGGCGAAAGGTGAAAGGCGAAAGGCGAAAGGCGAAAGGCGAAAGGCGAAAGGCGAAAGGCGAAAGGCGAAAGGCGAAAGGCGAAAGGCGGAAGGCGAAAGGCGAAAGGCGAGGGGCGAGAGGCAAAAGTCAAAATGCCTAAGGCAAAAGGAAAAACGATTTTCAAAACATGAAATAAAAATGGAGAAATTTGAAATGCCTAAAGCAAAAGAAAAAACGATATTCAAAAGGTAAAATACAAAAGTTGAAATTGAAAAAGCGAAATGGAAAATTCGAAATTATAAATTCGTATTTCAAAAGGCTAAAGGCGAAATGCGAAAGGCGAAATGCGAAAGGCGAAAGACGAAAGGCGAAGGGCGAAAGTCGAAAGTCGAAAGGCGAAAGGCGACAGGCAAAAGGCGAAAGGCCAAAGGCGAAAGGCGGAAGGTGAAAGGTGAAAGGCGAAATTCGAAAGGCGAAAGGCGAAAGGCGAAAGGCGAAAGGCGAAAGGCGAAGGGCGAAGGGCGAAAGGCGGAAGGTGAAAGGCGAAAGGCGAAAGGCGAAAGGCGAAAGGCGAAAGGCGAAGGGCGAAAGGCGAAAGGCGAAAGGCGAAAGGCGAAAGGCGAAAGGCGAAAGGCGAGAGGCAAAAGGCGAAAGGCCAAAGGCGAAAGGCGGAAGGCCAAAGGCGAAAGGCGAAAGGCGAAAGGCGAGAGGCAAAAGTCAAAATGCCTAAGGCAGAAGGCGGAAGGCGAAAGGCGAAAAGCGAAAGGCGAAAGGCGAAACGCGAAAGGCGAAAGGCGAAAGGCGAAAGCGAAAGGCGAAAGGTGAAAAGCGAAAGGCGAAAGGCGAAAGGCGAAAGGCGAAAGGCGAAAGGCGAAAGGCGAAAGGCGAAAGGCGAAAGGCGAAAGGCGAAAGGCGAAGGGCGAAAGGCGAAAGGCGAAAGGCGAAGGGCGAAAGTCGAAAGTCGAAAGGCGAAAGGCGAAAGGCAAAAGGCGAAAGGCCAAAGGCGAAAGGCCAAAGGCGAAAGGCGGAAGGCCAAAGGCGAAAGGCGAAAGGCGAAAGGAGAGAGGCAAAAGTCAAAATGCCTAAGGCAGAAGGCGGAAGGCGAAAGGCGAAAGGCGAAAGGCGAAAGGCGAAAGGCGAAAGGCGAAAGGCGAAAGCGAAAGGCGAAAGGTGAAAAGCGAAAGGCGAAAGGCGAAAGGCGAAAGGCGAAAGGCGAAAGGCGAAAGGCGAAAGGCGAAAGGCGAAAGGCGAAAGGCGAAAGGCGAAAGGCGAAAGGCGAAAGGTGAAAGGCGAAAGGCGGAAGGCGAAAGGCGAAAGGAGAGGGGCGAGAGGCAAAAGTCAAAATGCCTAAGGCAAAAGGAAAAACGATTTTCAAAACATGAAATAAAAATGGAGAAATTTGAAATGCTTAAAGCAAAAGAAAAAACGATATTCAAAAGATAAAATACAAAAGTTGAAATTGAAAATGCGAAATGGAAAATTCGAAATTATAAATTCGTATTTCAAAAGGCTAAAGGCGAAATGCGAAAGGCGAAATGCGAAAGGCGAAAGACGAAAGGCGAAGGGCGAAAGTCGAAAGTCGAAAGGCGAAAGGCGAAAGGCAAAAGGCGAAAGGCCAAAGGCGAAAGGCGGAAGGTGAAAGGCGAAAGGCGAAATTCGAAAGGCGAAAGGCGAAAGGCGAAAGGCGAAAGGCGAAAGGCGAAAGGCGAAGGGCGAAGGGCGAAAGGCGGAAGGTGAAAGGCGAAAGGCGAAAGGCGAAAGGCGAAATTCGAAGGGCGAAAGGCGAAAGGCGAAAGGCGAAAGGCGAAAGGCGAAAGGCGAAAGGCGAAAGGCGAAAGGCGAAAGGCGAAAGGCGAAAGGCGGAAGGCGAAAGGTGAAAGGCGAAGAGCGAAAGGTGAAAGGCGAAAGGCGAAAGGTGAAAGCCGAAAGGCGAAAGGTGATAGGCGAAAGGCGAAAGGCGGAAGGCGAAAGGCGGAAGGCGAAAGGCGAAAGGCGAAAGGCGAAGGGCGAGAGGCGAAAGGTGAAAGGCGAAAGGCGAAAGGCGAAAGGCGAAAGGCGAAAGGCGAAAGGCGAAAGGCGAAAGGCGAAAGGCGAAATGGAGAAATTTAAAATGCCTAAAGCAAAAGAAAAAAACGATATTCAAAAGATAAAATACAAAAGTTGAAATTGAAAATGCGAAATGGAGAATTCGAAATTATAAATTTGTATTTCAAAATGCTAAAGGCGAATTGCGAAAGGCGAAAGACGAAAGGCGAAGGGCGAAAGTCGAAAGGCGAAAGGCGAAATGCAAAAGGCGAAAGGCGAAAGGCGAAAGGCGAAAGGCGAAAGGTGAAAGGCGAAAGGCGAAAGGCGAAAGGCGAAAGGCGAAAGGCGAAAGGCGAAAGGCGAAAGGCGAAAGGCGAAAGGCGAAAGGCGAAATGCGAAAGGCGAAAGGCGAAAGGGGAAAGGCGAAATGCGAAAGGCGAAAGGCGGAAGGTGAAAGGCGAAAGGCGAAAGGCGAAAGGCGAAATGCGAAAGGCGAAAAGCGAAAGGCGAAAGGCGGAAGGTGAAAGGCGAAAGGCGAAAGGCGAAAGGCGGAAGGCGAAAGGCGAAAGGCGAAAGGTGAAAGGCGAAATGCGAATAGTGAAAGGCGAAAGGCGAAAGGCGGAAGGTGAAAGACGAAAGGCAAAAGGCGAAAGGCGAAAGGCGAAAGGCGAAAGGCGAAAGGCGGAAGGCGAAAAGCGAAAGGCGAAAGGCGAAAGGCGAAAGGCGAAAGGCGAAAGGCGAAAGGCGAAAGGCGAAAGGCGAAAGGCGAAAGGCGGAAGGCGGAAGGCGAAAGGCGGAAGGCGAAAGGCGAAAGGCGATAGGCGAAAGGCGATAGGCGAAAGGCGAGAGCCAAAAGTCAAAATGCCTAAGGAAAAGGCGGAAGGCGAAAGGCGAAAGGCGGAAGGTGAAAGGCGAAAGGCGAAAGGCGGAAGGCGAAAGGCCAAAGGCGAAAGGCGAATGGCGAAAGCGAAAGGCGAAAGGCGAAAAGCGAAAGACGAAAGGCGAAAGGCGAAAGGCGAAAGGTGAAAAGCGAAAGGCGAAAGGTGAAAGGCGAAAGGCGAAAGGCGAAAGGCGAAAGGCGAAAGGCGAAAGGCGGAAGGCGAAAGGCGAAAGGCGAGGGGCGAGAAGCAAAAGTCAAAATGCCTAAGGCAAAAGTAAAAACGATTTTCAAAACATGAAATAAAAATGGAGAAATTTGAAATGCCTAAAGCAAAAGAAAAAACGATATTCAAAAGATAAAATACAAAAGTTGAAATTGAAAATGCGAAATGGAAAATTCGAAATTATAAATTCGTATTTCAAAAGGCTAAAGGCGAAATGCGAAAGGCGAAATGCGAAAGGCGAAAGACGAAAGGCGAAGGGCGAAAGTCGAAAGTCGAAAGGCGAAAGGCGAAAGGCAAAAGGCGAAAGGCCAAAGGCGAAAGGCGGAAGGCGAAAGGCGAAAGGCGAAAGGCGAAAGGCGAGGGGCAAAAGTCAAAATGCCTAAGGCAAAAGGCGGAAGGCGAAAGACGAAAGGCGAAAGGCGAAAGGCGAAAGGCGAAAGGCGAAAGGCGAAAGGCGAAAGGCGAAAGGCGAAAGCGAAAGGCGAAAGGCGAAAGGCGAAAAGCGTAAGGCGAAAGGCGAAAGGCGAAAGGCGGAAGGCGAAAGGCGAAAGGCGAGGGGCGAGAGGCAAAAGTCAAAATGCCTAAGGCAAAAGGAAAAACGATTTTCAAAACATGAAATAAAAATGGAGAAATTTGAAATGCCTAAAGCAAAAAAAAACGATATTCAAAAGATAAAATACAAAAGTTGAAATTGAAAATGCGAAATGGAAAATTCGAAATTATAAATTCGTATTTCAAAAGGCTAAAGGCGAAATGCGAAAGGCGAAAGACGAAAGGCGAAGGGCGAAAGTCGAAAGTCGAAAGGCGAAAGGCGAAAGGCAAAAGGCGAAATGCCAAAGGCGAAAGGCGGAAGGCGAAAGGCGAAAGGCGAGAGACAAAAGTCAAAATGCCTAAGGCAAAAGGCGGAAGGCGAAAGGCGAAAGGTGAAAGGCGAAAGGCGAAAGGCGAAAGGCGAAAGGCGAAAGGCGAAAGGCGAAAGGCGAAAGGCGAGGGGCGAGAAGCAAAAGTCAAAATGCCTAAGGCAAAAGTAAAAACGATTTTCAAAACATGAAATAAAAATGGAGAAATTTGAAATGCCTAAAGCAAAAGAAAAAACGATATTCAAAAGATAAAATACAAAAGTTGAAATTGAAAATGCGAAATGGAAAATTCGAAATTATAAATTCGTATTTCAAAAGGCTAAAGGCGAAATGCGAAAGGCGAAAGACGAAAGGCGAAGGGCGAAAGTCGAAAGTCGAAAGGCGAAAGGCGAAAGGCAAAAGGCGAAATGCCAAAGGCGAAAGGCGGAAGGCGAAAGGCGAAAGGCGAGAGACAAAAGTCAAAATGCCTAAGGCAAAAGGCGGAAGGCGAAAGGCGAAAGGTGAAAGGCGAAAGGCGAAAGGCGAAAGGCGAAAGGCGAAAGGCGAAAGGCGAAAGGCGAAAGCGAAAGGCGAAAGGCGAAAAGCGAAAGGCGAAAGGCGAAAGGCGAAAAGCGAAAGGTGAAAGGCGAAAGGCGAAAGGCGAAAGGCGAAAGGCGAAAGGCGAAAGGCGAAGGGCGAAAGGCGAAAGGCGAAAGGCGAAAGGCGAAAGGCGAAAGGCGAAAGGCGAAAGGCGAGGGGCGAGAAGCAAAATTCAAAATGCCTAAGGCAAAAGTAAAAACGATTTTCAAAACATGAAATAAAAATGGAGAAATTTGAAATGCCTAAAGCAAAAGAAAAAACGATATTCAAAAGATAAAATACAAAAGTTGAAATTGAAAATGCGAAATGGAAAATTCGAAATTATAAATTCGTATTTCAAAAGGCTAAAGGCGAAATGCGAAAGGCGAAAGACGAAAGGCGAAGGGCGAAAGTCGAAAGTCGAAAGGCGAAAGGCGAAAGGCAAAAGGCGAAATGCCAAAGGCGAAAGGCGGAAGGCGAAAGGCGAAAGGCGAGAGACAAAAGTCAAAATGCCTAAGGCAAAAGGCGGAAGGCGAAAGGCGAAAGGTGAAAGGCGAAAGGCGAAAGGCGAAAGGCGAAAGCGAAAGGCGAAAGGCGAAAGGCGAAAAGCGAAAGGCGAAAGGCGAAAGGCGAAAAGCGAAAGGTGAAAGGCGAAAGGCGAAAGGCGAAAGGCGAAAGGCGAAAGGCGAAGGGCGAAAGGCGAAAGGCGAAAGGCGAAAGGCGAAAGGCGAAAGGCGAAAGGCGAAAGGCGAAAGGCGAAAGGCGAAAGGCGAAAGGCGAAAGGCGAAAGGCGAAAGGCGGAAGGCGAAAGGTGAAAGGCGAAGAGCGAAAGGTGAAAGGCGAAAGGCGAAAGGTGAAAGCCGAAAGGCGAAAGGTGATAGGCGAAAGGCGAAAGGCGGAAGGCGAAAGGCGGAAGGCGAAAGGCGAAGGGCGAGAGGCGAAAGGTGAAAGGCGAAAGGTGAAAGGCGAAAGGCGAAAGGCGAAAGGCGAAAGGCGAAAGGCGAAAGGCGAAAGGCGAAAGGCGAAAGGCGAAAGGCGAAAGGTGAAAGGCGAAAGGCGAAAGGCGAAAGGCGAAAGGCGAAAGGCGAAAGGCGAAAGGCGAAAGGCGGAAGGCGAAAGGCGAAAGGCGAAAGGCGAAGGGCGAGAGGCGAAAGGTGAAAGGCGAAAGGCGAAAGGCGAAAGGCGAAAGGCGAAAGGCGAAAGGCGAAAGGCGAAAGGCGAAAGGCGAAAGGCGAAAGGCGGAAGGCGAAAGGCGGAAGGCGGAAGGCGAAAGGCGGAAGGCGAAAGGCGAAAGGCGAAAGGCGAGAGGCAAAAGTCAAAATGCCTAAGGCAAAAGGCGGAAGGCGAAAGGCGAAAGGCGGAAGGTGAAAGGCGAAAGGCGAAAGGCGGAAGGCGAAAGGCCAAAGGCGAAAGGCGAAAGGCGAAAGCGAAAGGCGAAAGGCGAAAAGCGAAATGCGAAAGGCGAAGGGCGAAAGGCGAAAGGCGAAAGGCGAAAGGCGAAAGGTGAAAGGCGAAAGGCGAAAGGTGAAAGGCGAAAGGCGAAAGGCGAAAGGCGAAAGGCGAAAGGCGAAAGGCGAAAGGCGAAAGGCGAAAGGCGAAAGGCGAAAGGCGAAAGGCGGAAGGCGAAAGGCGAAAGGCGAGGGGCGAGAGGCAAAAGTCAAAATGCCTAAGGCAAAAGGAAAAACGATTTTCAAAACATGAAATAAAAATGGAGAAATTTGAAATGCCTAAAGCAAAAGAAAAAACGATATTCAAAAGGTAAAATACAAAAGTTGAAATTGAAAATGCGAAATGGAAAATTCGAAATTATAAATTCGTATTTCAAAAGGCTAAAGGCGAAATGCGAAAGGCGAAATGCGAAAGGCGAAAGACGAAAGGCGATGGGCGAAAGTCGAAAGTCGAAAGGCGAAAGGCAAAAGGCGAAAGGCCAAAGGCGAAAGGCGAAAGGCGAAAGGCGAGAGGCAAAAGTCAAAATGCCTATGGCAAAAGGCGGAAGGCGAAAGGCGAAAGGCGAAAAGCGAAAGGCGAAAGGCGAAAGGCGAAAGGCGAAAGGCGAAAGGCGAAAGGCGAAAGGCGAAAGGCGAAAGGTGAAAGGCGAAAGGCGAAAGGTGAAAGGCGAAAGGCGAAAGGCGAAAGGCGAAAGGCGAAAGGCGAAAGGCGAAAGGCGAAAGGCGAAAGGCGAAAGGCGAAAGGCGAAAGGCGAAAGGCGAAAGGCGAAAGACGAAAGGCGAAAGGCGGAAGGCGAAAGGCGAAAGGCGAGAGGCAAAAGTCAAAATGCCTAAGGCAAAAGGAAAAACGATTTTCAAAACATGAAATAAAAATGGAGAAATTTGAAATGCCTAAAGCAAAAGAAAAAACGATATTCAAAAGATAAAATACAAAAGTTGAAATTGAAAATGCGAAATGGAAAATTCGAAATTATAAATTCGTATTTCAAAAGGCTAAAGGCGAAATGCGAAAGGCGAAATGCGAAAGGCGAAAGGCGAAAGGCGAAAGGCGAAAGGCGAAAGGCGAAAGGCGAAAGGCGAAAGGCGAAAGGCGAAAGGCGAAAGGCGAAAGGCGAAAGGCGAAAGGCGAAAGGCGAAAGGCGAAAGGCGAAAGGCGAAAGGCGAAAGGCGAATGGCGAAATGCGGAAGGTGAAAGGCGAAAGGCGAAGGGCGAAAAGCAAAAGGCGAAAGGTGATAGGCGAAAGGCGAAAGGCGGAAGGCGAAAGGCGGAAGGCGAAAGGCGAAGGCCGAGAGGCGAAAGGTGAAAGGCGAAAGGTGAAAGGCGAAAGGCGAAAGGCGAAAGGCGAAAGGCGAAAGGCGAAAGGCGAAAGGCGAAAGGCGAAAGGCGAAAGGTGAAAGACGAAAGGCGAAAGGCGAAAGGCGGAAGGCGAAAGGCGAAAGGCGAAAGGCGAAGGGCGAGAGGCGAAAGGTGAAAGGCGAAAGGCGAAAGGCGAAAGGCGAAAGGCGAAAGGCGAAAGGCGAAAGGCGAAAGGCGAAAGGAGAAAGGCGAAAGGCGAAAGGCGGAAGGCGAAAGGTGAAAGGCGAAGAGCGAAAGGTGAAAGGCGAAAGGCGAAAGGTGAATGCCGAAAGGCGAAAGGTGATAGGCGAAAGGCGAAAGGCGGAAGGCGAAAGGCGGAAGGCGAAAGGCGAAAGGCGAAAGGCGAAGGGCGAGAGGCGAAAGGTGAAAGGCGAAAGGCGAAAGGCGAAAGGCGAAAGGCGAAAGGCGAAAGGCGAAAGGCGAAAGGCGAAAGGCGAAAGGCGAAAGGCGAAAGGTGAAATGGAGAAATTTAAAA